>JAQMRL010000001.1:139633610-140883610 GCA_035578175.1 Catonia carolina | reverse complement strand
CTTCCATGTAACCACTGGTAAAATATTAATTCTCGTACAAAGTCCATATAATAACATTCCTATAAATGAATTTTCCGGTATTAGTTGCCTTTAGTATCGGTTTTTGTGTGAGAGGATATTCTTTCTCTTATATTACTGATAGAGTTTACCAGAAAATTGGTGTTTCAAACATTGGCGTAGGTGCGTATTGGGAATCTTAATTTTCATATAATAACCTACACAGAATGATACGGTTGGTATTAGGGGTTATACCACAAGTAACATTGGATTTCTTTGAGTTACAGTGATAATAATTATTCATTGACATTGCTAATAAGGTACCAATAAAATAATTAAAACATTAAGTTGATTGGTATAATTCTGAAATGCTGAAATAAATTGGCCTATAAAATGTTCAATTTTATGTATTTTTACAGAAATATTTTTACTAATAGTAATGTTACGCTCTAACATCATAATCTTGAGACTTCAACTTGTCGCCGACCATGAGTTCCTTTCAGAAAAAATTGTATGCTTATGTTCATACTAATTTTCATATTTTTTGTTAACCGTTCTAAGCACTTGTACTGAACTCTTTCCCTATTACGTTTCCCAGAATCTTGAAAACAAAAATATTCACGATAAAATAATAGGTCTCTGAATGGCTCCGATGTATTTTGTATTTTGTCGTGCAAGCTTGTAATGAATTCGCTTTTGCATTATTTTCAAGTAATAATGTTATAATTTGCATTTTTTGTAATCTTCTGCATTAATATCAATTGCCATTATTATTATTTTTACAATTATTTAATTCGGTTGACTTATTGTCTTCTTATTATGGCTTTCCGTGACGACCAGCTCTCACCTCATACTCGAACAAATACCAATATGTATAAATACAAATATGTATCATTTTTTAAATGTAGTATATAGGCCAATATCAACTGACGAAATATTCAGCATAACTCAACAAAAAAATTTGGTGGTTGTTTGAAACAAAACAGTCCTCAGAAGAAAGTATATATTTGTGCATTAAGAGACTGAAAAGAATCAGGTTATCATTATTTTTTGAATTGGTAAAAATTAATACAGAGACATTAAAATATTACCATTTTACAATTTAAACATGATCTTTAAAAAATCACGAATTTGTTAAACACTTAAATTCATTTGTAAGTAAATTCATTCATTCAATTTTATTCATTTGTAACTAAAATTTAAAATAGCTTTATTGTATTCTGTTAATAACGGGTGATTCAAAAAGAGCGCCGGTTTTTAAACGGCTGGTAAATTTTTGTTTATCGGTTGGCAACATTGTTAGACCTCATTTCTATTTCGGAGAACATTCCGATTGACGATTCAGTTGTAGTTTCTCTTGTTCGCAGTGCAGTACTCTCGCAGTCTGTGTCTAACCATGGAGAAGTTTACTATTGCACAACGAGTGTTAATCGTCAAAACATTTTACCAGAGTGGAGAGAGTTATGCGGCTACTGTCAGGCGACTTCGCGGTACTCTAGGACGTAATGAAGCACCGAATGAATCAACAGTTCGCAGGCTCATGAAAAAGTTTTTTGAGACGGGTTCAACAGTCGACCTTAAAAGTTCTGGACGTCGTCGTTCTGGCCGAACTGAGCAGAACGTTGCGTTGGTTCGTGACAGTGTGGCTGTTAGCCCAGCAAAATCAATACGTCACCGTTCTCAACAATTGGGTTTACGATGTTCTTCTGTACGGAGAATTCTTCGGTACGATCTCCAATATCACCCGTATAAAATTCAGTTGACGCAACATTTGAAAGTGGCAGACCACCAGAAGAGACGACAGTTTGTTGACTGGGTATTGAGAAAACGGCAGGATAATGACACCTTCGCAAACAAAATTGACGCCTTGTGACTTTCATCTTTGGGGTCATCTGAAGTCATTGGTGTATGCCAATAAACCCCGAAACATCAATGACTTGAAGGAGGAAATTCGACGGGTTATCGGGCAAATGGAAGTCGAAACTTGTCGTGCAGTAATATCCAATTTCATGAACAGAGTTGATGCGTGCCAGCGCAGTAGAGGAGGATACATGCATTACATCATTTTTCATACATGAAATCGGAAGGTAAGATGAACTTGTTGATGTATTTATTTTCAGTTTTTCAATAAAATAAATCTCTTAATTTGATATATCAAAACCGGCGCTCTTTTTGAACCACCCTAGTTTGATTCAGGAGATATAATACCTAATGGATTTAAGGCATTGAAAATTAGGAGTATTAAAAGTTAAATTGCATGACTTTTAGAAGTTATAATACTTCGTTTTGAAAAGTTTATTATGGTATATCCACGTTTAAATTAATATAGTGAAATGAAAAATATACATTTCGTGTTTACTTTGTAATTTTAATTTAAATTCTATTTGCGAATTTCCTGAGGGAATAATTTCATACTATTTTATTTTAATTAAACATTATTTAAGTTCATTATATTTTTCCGTCACTGAAAAAATATGGAGTGTGGTACTATGAGTTTCCTTTTAAAAAATTGTTTAATTACTAGACAATCTTGAACGGGGCATAATTATTTCATTATGTTGTATTTTCATAATGATAGGAAATAACAGAATAATATTTAGACTAGGTACTAGTATAAAATAAATATTAGGGTGTATTAGTATTTATACATTCCATAAATATTCTATGATTAAGGTTCGCCGCTGTTTTTCCAGCTCATTTTGTATTTTGTTTCACTACCTTATTTAGTATTTGCTTAATAAGAGACTTACTATTACGTGGTGCGACCATCCCCGGCAGAAGTATTTGCCCGTTTTGATGGCTTCAAACTCTTTTCAGTGCAGGAGAACAAGTTCCAATGTTTTATATTTATATTTACGTTAATTTTTTACGCATCACATATTATCCTGCGCATTGCTAGGCGATTGTCCGAGAGTGGTTCTCTTTTATTTACCTATACTAACAGTTACATTCTGTGAGAGAGAAACTTAAACCTGTACGTTGATAGGCGAATACCTTGAAATTTCTATGTTCAACTTAAAAGTCACACCTTGGACAATAGACTTAAAATTCTTTGTTGATATAGACATTCAATACTTCCAATGAGACAAAAACTAAAGATATCTCGTAAAATTCCCTTTATATCCGATTTGGATGTCCGCCGGTAAAATTTATGGATATGCTAAACCGTCAGTAACATCTGGGATTTGATGTTTTAATGAAAGATGTTATGAATGTTAGTCAATGCAACGAAATGGGGGTTCATTTAGTTTATAACGCTCTTTACATAACAACCTCAAAATTTCTCTGGTAAAAGACGTTTCATAATACTTCATCGAAACTTCGTCTACTGAATTTTTGCTTATCCAGACCAATTGATACGCTAAATTTGTTCTTATCAATTACCAAACAACGTGGAAAGGCGAAAAAAGAAGAAACGGAGTCTGCTATTTCAGGAACGTTATTTCCCTTATAAATAAATAATAAGTTGTAGACTTTTCAGTTGCTAGTTCTCTCTTTCATTCATTCCTTCATCTACCATTATATTCACTGGTTGTTTAATGTAACAGTTGTGAATTTCACTAATAAAGTAATAAAACCGTTATTTTATAAAAATAATAGGCAAAATATTGTTTTTATCAGGCTTGCAACATAATATTATACTATTCGTGCTCGCCTCTCATCGTACGGTCTTGGGTTCGAATCCCATTCAGACATGGCATACTTTCATACGTTACAAAAAAATCATTTCATTTTTCACCGTCTGCATAAGAAGTAATTGCAGAAGAGTCGGAAGTTAAACCAAAAAATAAAAAAATATATACCTATACACTTCGTTGTTAAACCTGCGCACAATATAATCATTTATTTAGAACATTTACACTGATTAGCAACGAAGAAATTAAATTAATAGATTGTACGTAATTTCATTTTATAATTATAGTTACAAAAGTAAGTTACGTATTTACAAAGTTGTTAACATAATTGAAACAGTCTCCGTTAAGTTTTCTTGCTGTTGAAGATTCTTCCTGTTTTAATTCTACACAAGCGCTCCTTTTAGCGTACTTTCCACTTTATAGAAGTTAACCATAATAGTCATATTCATAAAACTGGAACATCTGGCAATCTCTTATAGGCTTATCAGCATTCAGCAGCTTATTTGGAAAATATTTAAATGTTTTTTTGATCAAGGTTATTAAAACTCTGTAAATCGTCTGCCACAACATCAGTTTTCGATAACATGTACGGTTCAACAACTGCATTGATTAGTCGACTTCATAGCAGGCGAACTGGAAAAATAACGCTTTAAAAAATATCTGGTGTGAAACACTCACAAAACTTTCTCTTGTCAATGCAAATAATTAACAATTTAACCTAACATTAGTAATAAAACATTAAAAATAAACAAAAAACTAACCTGAAAAACATAACCTTATTGTAATCATGAGTAAATGATGCAAAATGAAAAACAACCTCAGTTTAACTTAAAAATACGGAAAATCATTCTTTCACGCTAAACTAGGCTGTGTAGAAAAAAATGCTGAAAATAAAAGTTGTAGATGTTTTAATCTCGTGTAAAATTTTTTATATTACACTTTTGTCGTAAAATGCATACTCAGATGGAAATCTTAAATAAAATCAATTTTTTAGAGATTTTCATAAAAAGGAAAACAGAAAATCGCTCTGTCGCTAAACTAAGCGTTATCAAAAAGATGTTTAAAATAAAAGTTGTAGGATTTTAAATTCTCTACATTTTTTTACACATTTTTGGGTTAAAATGCATATTAAAGCTGTAGTCTTAAAAAAAAAATTTTACGAGAAAATAGCCTTCACAAGAATTTCAGCAAACATGGCGCCTACCCTTTCTTTTAAAACATAAAAAATTAAGTAGGCTAAATGAGGCGGTTTTAAAAAAATCGTAGAAGCCGTTTTTGAGAAAATCGCAAATAATTGAAAAATTACACGAATAAACTACTACTTCCGGTTGACCGTTCTGATGAAAATATTCGTGTCGGGTTCGCTAGTAGTACCTAACAAGTTTCAAGTTTCAAATTCATACGATGTTCCGTTCTTGAGATATTTGTTTACTCTCTCTCTCACACACACACACACACAGACCAATCGCCAAAAACATGTTCTTTGGGTTCAGAGGGTCTGAAAACGTTTAAATCCGGTGAAAACTCAATTTTGAAAAATCGATATGAAAACAATTTTTTCTTCCTATTATATTCATACAGGCAAGAGAAAGTAAAAAGTTTGAGGTGATGGATATCCGCAAAAAATATGACGACGTATAAAATACTACCGTCGAAATACCTCTTCTTAGGTAGATGTAGTCCTTTGACTTCATGTTTTAACATGTCCGCTTTTATTGTCCTAGGCTGTTAAATAATTATGTAGGACTGACGAAATATACGGGTTAGTTTAGATACATAAGTCCACTATGTGTCAGCGGAAGTACTGTGTCAACAACTGCTTCACCCGGCTTTACAAGTTTGAAAAAAAACAAGTTTGTGTCTATTATAATCTTAAGTACTTCCTATTTAAGAATACTTAAATATAAAGAATCGATATGATTCAACGTTTTTTAATGTCGTTGTATGGTGGATGGTATGATGTATGGTGTAGCGAGATGCAGGTAATTATTTAACGTTCCTCCAAAGAATAACAGCTAATTAAATCAGTGTAGTAATCGTATAATGTCAATTTTTTTTACTTTTTTTAAAATTCAATGAATTATTTTAATAAATTATACGAATATTAAAAGTAATTTTCAAAATATCACAAAGCTTGCCTGATAATAATTAAAAATTCATTAATTTGTTGTTAAACAATAAAAAAATAAATTATTCTCTATTTTCTTTGATATTCATTCTTATACTGATTTCAAAAGTTTTTTATGATAATAATTTAAAAACAACCACTGCTGAACTAATGAAATTATTAAATGGATAATGTTTTTTTCATATTGCTACATTTTTTACGTTATTCTTCACGCAGATTATCACAGTTACAAACTTTCTGTTTTATTTTTAATATTTATATAATGAAGTTGAATAATTTTATCCTCGTTCTTTAACGAGCCAGTTTCATTTTTTTCAGTTTTCTCGTTTAGAAATAAGTTGTAGGCGTAGAAGAGAGACCAGTAGTAGGAGATTACTTTAAAAATTTATTTCTTTACGAGTTATTTGCGCATTTATGCCTACATTAAATCTCTTGCTTTAGGGAACCCAACCAACTTTTAGTAATTGCAATCTTGGGAGGCATTCACCCGTAATACCTCGCCCTCTAACTACTGTTTCTAAACATACAACTTGTTCAACTTTTAGGTGAAGTTAGTTGCTTTAAAATAGACTAGAACAAATCACGGAACGACTGACATGGATTTATAAAATCATTAACGCAGTCTTCAATCTAATTCCTAATCTTCTTTTTTCTCTGCAGGTATTTATATGAACTTAAATTTAGCTACTAGAAATACAATGCCGCTTTATTCAAGAAATCTACTAGAGGTAATCTAATAAAGATTTAACTCATTATAAAGGTTTTTTTAAAAAATGAGTTACAATATTATTTTGCTGAAATAATAGCATTGAATAATGAAATGTCATTTCATTATTCTCATCACAATTATAATTACTTGTCTGAGCATTCTGGATCATTATCATAGTTCTTTAAAAGGTCAGCACCAATTTTCATTCCTGATTTCTCTTGCTGTGGAGTGAAAAGTTTTGGTACAATTTTTGTGCAAACTTTCAGCATGTTCATAGATTTATGCAAAATCAAACGGACACTTCCTTTCAGACACTTCAGACGGAGTTTTCAGCAAGAGCTGAAAACTTTAGTGATAAGGGTCGTTCAGGGCCCGTATCATTTTTTGTCTTTTCAGGTTCCTCCTTAAACCTACTATACTTCTTAAAATCTGCCCTTAAGACAGGTGGAGTGTCAAATTATTTACATTCAATCTGTTCGTTGCAGGGCTAACATAAATAGTACTGTTTCTTATCATATGGTCAGCCAATTAAATGGCTGAATCATTTAAGAACAAAAGATGTAGAGGTGTAAAAAACACTAATCAGAGTTATCTCCTCTGAAAGTAATGAATTTCATTATACAGCCAGACTCTGTGGTGAACGAAGTGAAGGTGTCATTCGCAGAGTGGAAAATATCTTCTTTTCAAAGGGTACGGCAAGCTAATAAGCGTGGTGTTTCACTCAGTGCGAAAGGCAAATGTAAACCATCTCACTCCTCGTTTTACTTAGTAAAATCTCTACAGGTTAAAACCAGCTTTTCGGCTGATGACCTAAACAACAACATAACCTCTTAAAACATTTGTTTTTGTTCGAGTCGGCAAGAAAAACTCATGTTCACTCCCTCATGATGGATTAAGTGGTGTTAGTCTCAATTGAGGCGTCCTCGTCCAGTCCCAAGGAGGCCGCAAATGCCTACCAACCAAAACCCCGCCGCCTTGCCATTTGATGCGACATCAACAAACAACTCTCCGCCTTCCTCGGAACTGTTTATATAATACTACAAGAGAAAAATTTCGGGTTAAAAAACTTACATTCTGTCAGCTGGGCATGGAAGGGAACCGTAGCCCTTAAAGCCTTGTGTGCACTATAACTATTCACTTCTGTTCACTTCCTTTGAGATGGCATGTGCTTCTATAGTGGTTTTCCTAGTTTCACAAGAAACTTTAGATCAACTCGTTGCTTCACTAGGAGACTGCACTTCTTCGTCGAGCCGCTCGTGCAAGAATGGGCGGTTGCTCAGCGAGACTGAGCAACGTACAACCCTCCCTCTCGAGCTCAGCGTCGGGGAATCACAAACAGGCACAGAAATGTTCAAACCTGCCATGCATGCTATTTGCCAGCAGCAGCCCAGTTCGCTTATTTAATTGTCACACCTCTTATGTACAGAAAAATGTAAAATTTAAGAATAATAAAAATGAAACACTTTTTTCTTTAGCATATTAAAACACTTAAGCCATTGTTATTTTGAATATGGTTATAATTTTTTTTTTAATTTATCTATTTTTATCCCTAATGTGTGTACGTTTCAATCTATTCAGTTCAGAACAATAAGCAACCTCATGACCCAACGAGATAAGAGGATGATGGGTATGACGTGTAAATGAGGTGTAGTCTTGTGCACTCCCAGGGCGACCATTCCCGAGAGAATATGGTTAATTTAATCCCAATTATCAAAGTACACCGGTAACCGCTGTCTAGTATTCAGACCCGTACAAAAGTAATTACCTTTACTAGGATTTGAACCAGGAACCTTCGTCTCCAAAAAATCAGCTCTTAAATAGTTGACTCGCGGCAACGACTTCACCTCTAGACCAACTCGGTGGGTTGTAATAAACAAACTTTATTAATTATTAATAAACAGTCTTTCTTTCAAAACTTAAAATTATTTTTTCACAAGATTATAATTTGAAATTAATTATTCTGCTCAGCATACTAACAAATTATAATCAAATGAATGACAGAAAGTATAGCTTACACTAACTTAACTGATAATTTAAGATTATTTTACATTAAACAATTATTAACTTTTACCTACAAACAATTTCACAATGTTAAAAGTATGGGGTGATTTTCCTTGACGCACTTGTTACAATAAAAACAATCTTTCTAACTGCACTCACTCATTCATAAACGTGTGACAACTAACTAAACTGAACTCACTGAACTAGCTGATTTAAGGGCTGGCGCCTTGAAATATCTGAGACCGTGGTCATTTCAAGAACGGCAAATATTTTCTAAATGAGACACAATAGAAACCCTTCTAAAATCTCCACTTGACCAGACGAATCCACAAATAGTAAAATGAATCAGTAATAGGCGTAATATAGATTTTTCTAGTTTCCATTGCGTTTGCGAGAATTTCAATTTAAAATCATTCCATTCATTGGCAACCCATTACCTTTTTACAATTTGCTGAATTCTTACAATAAATAATCTACTAACTTAGCTGTTTCTAGTATATCACTATTATGGCGCAATAAATGTTTAATCCTTGTGTAATACGGAAATATAATTATGCTTATAATTATGCATCCGTTGATAAGTTTTATAACAATATTGAGATGCGTGTATTGTATACACGAACAGATTAAACCAGAACGTGTTAAATTAAAAAAATAGAAGTTAAAAGCGAAGGCATTGATCAAAAACCTTTGGTCCTCATTTTAACATGTTAGTAATAATAGTATTATGTTTTTCTCAAATTTCACAATTAATTAGGAATAAGATACACGTGTGTTATCGATATTCCTTCGTTTTACGGTGAATAAACGAGCTCTTCTTGTGATTTCACTACTAATATCAATTAATACCTTCAAGTAAACAAGTGTTATTTCCCGGAACGCGTTTTGTGAACACTGGCTACATTAATCGTTAATTAAATATAGGAAACTTAAAGATTATAGCCTACCGATAGCCCTAGTCTTGTTTCGAGAACGCAATTTTAATTGCAACGAATTATTATTGAAATATAAAATGCTATGAATTCTAATTAATATTTAAAAGTAGCTCAAGTCTTAGCTCACAGTATGTGAAATAATTTGCTTCTCGACTTTAGGAATATTCCACTCTTTATAAATTTTCACAATTATAATATATCCGGTTAGATTATTTACCGTTCATCTCTCTAATATTGACCTTGAGTTTTAAGAAAAACTGCACCTTTAGAAAGGTTCTCTTTGACAATTTTGGGTGGCATGCTCCAATTCTACTTTATCAAACTGATAAATATCAAGCCTCTCTAGAACTTACAATCTAACTCTAACGACTTGAACTTTACACATTACAAGAATAAGCAAACCTTACAAAAAACATTAAAATTTTCAATTATTATACGAGGTGTGGCTATTAAATAACGAGACTGACGTAGTAAAAATTTTTTATTTTTATTTTATACATAATCACTTATTGTCACCTTCAATATACACTCCTTCTATATCCCTACAACGCTCAGTGAAAATGTTCCATGTTTGGAAACTGTGCTGGAAGTCATCTTCTATCAGCTCCTTCAGGACATGTACCGCTTTCTCTTTTACAGCTTCCACAGACTCAAATCTTGTCCCTTTTAATGGAGATTTCACCTTAGGGAACAGGTAGAAGTCACACAGTGCAAAATCTGGTGAATAAGGTGGATGTTCTAACACTGAGATGCTGTACTTGGTAGGAACCTCTTGACAAATAATGCGGAATGAGCTGGCGTATTGTCTTGGTGGAGAACCCATGTTATGTCCTTCCACATTTCGGGGCGTTTTTTCCTTACTCTTTGACGTAGTTTAGAAAGTGCCTCAAGGTATTAATATTTATTAATTGTTTTACCTTCAGGAACCCAGTGAAGGTGCACAATACCATGGATATAAAAAAAACAATCATCATTGCTTTAAATTTTGACTTGCTCATTCGAGCTTTTTTGGCTCTCGGTGAAGTCGGCTCTTCCAGTGCATGGATTGGCGCTTCGTTTCCAACATAAGTAAAAAATCACGTTTTAAGAAGATCACATGTTATTATCTTTTACCTGTTCCCTAAAGTGAAATCTACATTAAAAGGGATTAGACTTGAGTCTGTGGAAGCTGTAAAAGAGAAAGTGGCACGTGTCCTGAAGGAGCTGACAGAAGATGACTTCCAGCACCGTTTCCAACCATGGAAAATTCACATGGAGCGTTGTAGAGATCGAGAAGGTGTGTATATTAAAGGTGATAATAAGTGATTATGTATAAAATTAAAATAAAATTTTTTACAACGTCAGTCTCGTTATTTAACAACCACACCTCATACATCTAAATTCGCATAAATATAAAAATTAACTAATAAATTCGAAATACGAAACCTAAAGATGAATGAAAAAATTAATTTGTGTGTTATGTCACATCCAACAGAATACACTATACATGCCAGGAGTCAGAAATTTGGGAAGAGGGAATGAAATAAACCATGACCAAAAACAAATATTCTGGCCTTTCACCTAAACTGAACTAAAAATTCATGGGTAAATATCGATATCAGTAAAACAATGCAGTTTTAACAAAATACACATCTATATTAAATTTATTAACTACAGCAAAATCTACAATCTATTCTTAAGAGAATAATGAGTAGATGAAGTAGTCTTGTAGTCTTTCTGATATATCAAGATCAAATAAAACCCTTCCAATGGGAAAACTTTGCAGATTTCATAAATGTGTGTTTTTTCACTTTATAATAAGTTCGTAAGATGTCTTCATTTATGTCGACGCGAGGATAATTTGAAATTTTACAAGAGTGAAATGGCGAGGTGGTTTGTATATGATTTAAGTGTTCTTTAATATTTTGCACTGTATGTGTTGACTTCTTGTTGAACTGTACGAATGTGTAGATCTCAGTGTAATATATTATGGTCGTTATGTAGCAATGAAAATTCTTTGATTGTCCTGGGTAATTTCGACTGAAACCTTTGTAGTATTTAAGCGTTCAACTCCAGTTCAATTGCTGAGCCTTATAATTGGATTCCATACGTGCAAATTGGTTAAAGAACTGATTTGTAATTGAAAGTTTGTTTTTAAGATTGAGTTTCGAACATTTACCAAATAGTCAATTAAATTGTTTCAATTTTGTATTCAGTTGTTTCCTTCTGTTTTGTATGTGTGCTTTCAAATTCAGTCGTTTGTCAAGAGATATAGGCCTACCAAGGTATCTAACGGAGTCTGCTTTAGGTATCTGAGTGTTCTTTATGTAAATTAGTGAGCATGGGCCTTTTCTTAAAGTATTTGTTACGCGTATGCATTTTATTTCATTCATATTTACATGCTAGTTTTGTTACCAGTCTCTTTTTGTCCAGATGTTGGTTCAGATGTTCAGACGCTCTAGCTTGATCTTCATGGGCTCCAAATTGAAAATCAGCATCGTCCGCACAAGTGGGTTGTAGTAGTATTTGTGTCTGTAGGTGAATCGACAGTGTGTATAAGTTAACTGATCTTATAGATTTACAGTCTTGTGATGACTTTAGTTCCCTTCACAACCCTTCTCACATCTATCAACAATCTTACCACCTCCTTGCATCAAATTTTCTTAATTTTTAAATTAATCTAATTTTAAATTACATGGTTTATTGACTTTAAAACCTCATGACACATCCCTCACTTTAACAGGTTACAACATGATCCTTACGTTCTATTTTGCAAATGCCATATTCAACTCTTAATTTTTTTTTGGCATTTCAATTGTTTAAGCCATTATACCTAGTCCTTCATCCAAAGCTATTGTTTTTGCCTCGTATAAGCACATGTTTACAGTAAAGGATTAATAACCTTTTAAATACATTATTTTGCATTTACTGATGTTTAATGTTCTACCACGGTTGATCCCACCAGTGTTAATTACTAGCCTTTGACTTCACACCACTCAGCCTACTGTCTGAAATTTAATTGTTTACTTAAAAGCTTCGTGAATTCGAGTGTAATGAATTTTTAATTTCTTTTGCCTGTATGAATATAGGAAGTAAAGTTTTGTCTTCATGATAATTTTTCGAAATCGAGTTTTCACCGTATATACACGTTTTCAACCTGAACCATAAGAACAAGTTTTAAGCGATTGGTCTGTGTGTGTGTGTGTGTGTGTGTGTGTGTGTGTGTGTGTGTGTGTGTGTGTGTGTGTGTGTGTGTGTGTGTGTGGCTGTATGTGAACAAAATTTCTCAAGAACAGAGCATCCTAGAAAGTTTAAACTTGAAACTTTAGTTAGGTACTACTAGAGGACACGACACGAACAGTTTCATCAAAATCGGGCCACCGGAAGTAGTAATTTATTCGTGTCTTTTCAATTTTTTGCCATTTTTTTAAAAACGGGTCCTTCGATTTTTTTAAAATCGCCTCATTCATTACATTGTTTATGCTCTAGAATATAGGGTAGGTACCATGTCTGCGGAAATTCTTGGAAAGGTTCTCTGGTAGAAAAAAATGTTTCGTTTTTAAGATTACGGCTTTGATATGAATTTTAGAACAAATAAGTATTAAATAAAAGTTGTAGACACTTTAAAAGTCTACAATTATTATTTCAAATATTTCTTTGTATAAAGCTTAGTTTAGCGGTAATTTGTGGTTTTCGGGTGTTTTATTCATGAAAATCCGTAAAAATGGGTTTTTTATATTTTGGCCTTAGTATGCGTTTTGCGACATACGTGTGTATGAGAACATTTATAAAAAGTTAAACGATCTACAACTTTTATTTTAAGCATTTTTTTCTACAGAGCCTACTTTAGTGTGTAAGAGTGATTTACCTACTATATTATTAAGCGAAACTAAGGTTGGGTTTCATTTTGCATCATTCACTCATGATTAAAATTAGGTTATGTTTTTTTGAGGTTAGTTTTTTGTTTCTTTCTGTTTTATTACTAATGTTAGGTTACACTTTTCATTATTGGCATTAGCAAGAGGAAGTCATGTCAGTCTTTTACTCCAGATTTTGAGTTATGTATGAATGGAAATTTTTAATGCATCCAATCATTTGTCAGTACATAATGCACTACTGCAATTTGTTTGCAAATGTATAGTTGCAGCTCCTAGATTAAAAATAGAACCGCATAATAGAAAAAAATTACTAGTGATAAATAAAACAGGCCGTCTGATTTTCACAATTAACAGTTTTATTACATATAGCCTAATAAAAGATAAACGTGCATTTTCTACGTATAAAAAATTTTCACAGAAAATTTACAGAAATAATAGTTTCTCTTAACAAACTATCGTTCGAATAACTAAATTCATCTGAATTCGATGTACTAAATATAACGAGAATTATTCCAATAATCCGCCATTTATTTGTTCCATTATGGAAGACTTAATGTAGCAGTCTGCACTCTGTCCTACACGGGATATTATTCAGCCATTATCTGAATAGTATCTATTATCTGAATATGCATTTTGTTCTGCTATTTAAACTAGTATGTATATTAATCATCACAGTGTGCTTTTAACAATAGTATCCAGTTCTGTATTTATTCCGTTTGAAATCTATTATCGATAAAAATGTCAGATAGGTCGTTGTTTTAAAATAATATCTGATAAAATTGCTTACGATTTTTTATTTTACCTCACGTAGAGAAATTTTACGAGTACATTTCACAAACCTTTTACCTGTGTTTCTGTATACATACCAAATCATCGAATAAATAGGTACTATTTAGAAAATATATTTGAAGCATACTGCATTATAAATTTTACATTCGTAATACAGTAGCTCCAGTATATGGACAGTAATGTAAAAATAAAAACAAAGGCTACAAATTTGAAATGTGGTAATGGAAATAATTAGAGATAATTACATGGACTAAAAGAGTTAGGATAGATAAATTATTACAATGAGTGGGAGAGGAAAGAAACTTGATGGAAACCTTTTGAGAGAAGAAGAGTTTAATTGATTATGTCACCTAATGAGGAACATATAATAAGAAAGTTAAATTTAAACCAAGTTAAAAGGATCATAAGACGGCTTAAATGATAAAGGTTATGGACAAATTAAATGACTATTGTAGAGATTCTGGCACAAAATAAAATTAGTTCGAGACAAACAGTCCTTCAAAGCGGGTAACCCTTGGTGTTTATGGTGTGACTAGATCAGTCAATAAATTTTTTTACTTTCTTTTGTCTATATGAATAAATAGGAAGGAAATTATTGTTTTCATGTCAATTTTTCGAAATCGAGTTTTCACCGGATCTACACGTTTTTAGACCCCTGAACCCAAAAAAAAGTTTTTAGCGATTGGCCTGGGTTTAAACAGAATATCTCAAGAACGGAACATTGTGCGAAGTTGAAACTTGAAACTTAAGTTAGGTACCACTAGAGGACCCGCAAAGATAATTTTTATCAGAATCGGTCAACCGGAAGTAGTAATTTATTCGTGTCATTTTTCACTTTTTGCGATTTTCTTATAAACGGCTCTTTGCCTTTTTTGTTAAATATTTGTTAAAATTTTACTTGGTGTCGTGAAGACTATATGGATTCAACGATTAAAAAAGAAGTACATCTAACAATTCTATAGACACATTAACAAATCACTACTGTTCCATCATGCATTGCTACCAAAAGTAAAATATTTCGCTGTGTTTTCTTATCCTATCGCGCTCTCTTACCCCTTCTTTACCTTACTGCTTAAAGATACCCTTACTAATTTTTAATCCTGTACCTTAGAACAAGGAACAGATTCATGGCCAATAGAGTTTTCCTTTAAATAAACTTTTTGTAGTAAATTTAAGCCTATTTTTATTAGAAGCAAAAATAAAATGTTTTATGGTGAACAGACTTTTAAAATTAAGTTTGAAAATTTGTTTTGAAAATTAAATTGGAATTTTATAACAATTATTCTGTTTTTCGTTTACTCTAATAACATAACTGTAATTAAAGTACTTTAAGATGATGATAAATGGATTTTATTGAATAATTTTGAATTATACGTTTGAACACAATTTCATAATATAAAAGAAAATGCACGTAAATAAACCTATTAAACAATATTAAATTATTAATAAAAATCTTACCTATACAGCTCCATATTTTAGATTATAATAGCAAAGTCTTACATTTATATGTTATTTACACGGTTATGTTAAAAAAATGAATGTGTTGAAATGTATTATGTTGGTAATATTCAGAAGTTTTCAAATTGTGAAATTACAGTAAATTTTATCACACATTATTTTCATTCATCTGCACAAATATAACAAGGCACGTTACTTCAAAAGAAAAATTTTAAGTCTAAAACCTTGTATCCATGAATAATGCATGAGATATATTATTTTTATAGGATACGGGTCATTACATTTGGAATTGCAATATTGCTTAAAAGCGCTCTTTTCTTGCAATTCACTCAATACGTTATCGTACTTTCAAGTTACAATAAAATAATATTACTATTCAATTGGAAACCAAATTGATGGATTTTCTTTTGTTGTAAAACGAAATCAATTGTTTACAGCATCGTCTTTCAACTTTTACCTGTTTAATCTTTTCACATATTCCCTTCTCTAAAATGCATTTATCTTAAAATTGCTTTTGAAGAAATATTCGGTAATACATTTTATTTTCTACTAATAAAACGTA
The DNA here is from genome assembly GCA_035578175.1 of Catonia carolina. Lineage (NCBI taxonomy): Eukaryota > Metazoa > Arthropoda > Insecta > Hemiptera > Achilidae > Catonia > Catonia carolina. The sequence continues at coordinate 140,867,539 of JAQMRL010000001.1, read as the reverse complement.
AATCATCGTGTTTATTATACAAGCGAACAAGTTTATAATATAATTAGATGAAATAATTGTTCATAATGTATGTTTTACGGTAACTCAGAATCGTTTAGATCATCAAAAAATAATTTGTGTTTACAATATGGCCACCTCCATTGCATAGTGGTTCGCGTCCTGAACAAAAGGGCACGAGGTCCTGAGTTGAATTTCCAGCTAAGGTCTGAAAATGTTAGCAAGATACTTTCACCCCAGCCTTTTCATAGTTCACAGTAGTCCTTAATTAAAATGCTGGTGGTAGGCCTACGACTTAAGGTAAAAACACTTCACAGTTTGATAACGGCAAGTTATCAAAGCCAGTGGAACGTAGAACTATCAAATTACCCTAGATCAGTCTAGCACTCTACAACTCCATATCTGAAGTGGATTCTGTAAAATTAATTACAATAATTTATTAGAACTATGTTTCGATGATCCATTTTTATTTGAAAGCTTTACATCATATATGGTAAAAACCTAATTTAATAAGAGATACAACTGTGTTAAATAAGCTATTAAATCACAAATGCAAATACTAATGACGTACCATTACGAGTTTTATTAAAATTATTACCTAAAATGATATTACTTAAGGTGTTGGAGCTTAATAAAGATTCTAATAATACCTAAAATAAGCTTAAGCGTAGTAACACCGTTCTGTCATTAGTTTCATCTAATTGTAACATTTACTTGGATGGTTGGAAGGGCATCGACTAAGACGAAGACGACTATCGAATTTGTTTAACCTCCTTAAAGCAGCCTCACACCTATATCCACACAACTAAACACTGTAGCAGATAATACCTGTGTTATATTTTAGGAAGAACATGATAATTTTTTTTACAAACTCGTTAGTAAAAAAAGAGTGAAAAACTGACTTCACTACCAACATTGGACAGAATGTGTCAATTTAGAGTCGGTTACCATTTCTTGTGCTTTCTTTTATTACAGAGTGAGAAATTATACCGTTAGTGAAAATTTCTGGTACCAGGATTTCAACTGATCTTTACGTTTTATAATTCCTATAACCAAAACTCTTAATTATACAAGGATGTCTTTCTAAATGTGTGCATATATTCTTGCGCCTGTGTGTGTGTGTATGATTTTCGTAATGGATAAAACTACTGGACTAATCTGCTGAAACGTAAAAACTATGAATTTTTTAAAATACCTCAAAGGTGTTTTTGGGATTGACAATGTAGCCACAAAATTAGGAGTAATCTACTCCATAGCAAAAATACAAAAACCAACTTTCTCAAAAATGATGCTAACTATTTTTATTAAAGTTCCTTAATTCATTATATTTTCTGGGGTCAATAAGATCGTACAAGTTGTATATACCGGGTGTCCCACGAAGAAGTTGATATTTTTGAATAAATATACCGGATGTATCGCACAATCTACAGACTGGAAACTTTACATTTATAATAAATAGATACGTAAGAAAGTACCCTCGAGTTTCATTTGCTTATGATCAATCAAAACAAAATGGTGGAATAAGAAAAAAGTATAAAAAATGATCAAATGGACAAATTATGCTAATGTGGCCAAAGCGGTTTTAAACCAAAATCTTCTTAATTATTGGATAGATCGTGGCAGCGGCCTCATCGACTGGCCTCCAAGATCGCCAGACTTTATCTGTTTGCAATTTTTTTCTATAGGGCTTTTTGAATGAAAAAGTTTATTCTCACACCATTGTAACAGATGATGAATTTATGAGGCTGATTGAAGAGGAACTGCTGTTGATACCTCGGCAATTGTTCAAAACCACTTATGACTCATTTTTTTCATTGCTATCAGTGCCTAGCTACTGATGGACAACAGTTCGAATGAAGGTTAGTGAAACAAATTATGTTCATTATATCACTTTCATATATCTTTCATTTTATTAGTTAAGTAACATTGTAACAAATCACCAATTTGAAATGGTTATGCAAATAAAATTACTTTCCGCCATTTTGTTTTTATTAATCATAAGCAAATGAAACTCGAGTGTAGTTTTGTACATATATATTTATTATAACTGTAAAGTTTCCAGTCTGTAGAGTGTGCGATACGTCCGGCATATTAATTCAAAAATAGCAACCTCTTCGGGAGACACCGGTATATATCCATATGAAAACTATTTGGGCCTCTGCTTAAAATCGTGCAAGAAAAATAAATAAATTTTATTCTTGCTGTTGTCATGACAAGTAGTATAGTTATACTCTCAACCAAAATGGCTTTTGATATCGTGGTCTATGACATCGTAATGAGATGACAATTGATTATTATAATGAATACTATAAAAGTGTTCCCCCTTCTGATAAATGTTCTTATTATTTCTTTTTAAATTCTAGCTGTCTTTTTTTTAATAATGAAATTTAAAAAAAATATATTATCTTAGATTACAAATCTCTGTTATGCAGATGTAAAACCACTGCCTGTCTGATTGACTCACTTGTCACTAAGTTTGTAACTATGTTCACCTAGAAAATTGAAATTCCGTGGATTTATTCCTTCCGGACTAAGCAAGGAACTAAAACGATTCTATCTTTATCACTCGCGCCTGAGGGGTAAAAAGAGGAAACACAAGGAATACCTATTCTTACCTTCCCGAAGAGCTACAGTACCAAAAATTGGTTGACATATTAGTGGTAAAAAAATGCGGACTTAAACTGGAAAAAGAAATAAATAGTTTGTATATAATATATAAAGTTGTACTTGAAATAAGTTACACATAATAATTAATATTGCGAGTATAAAATTGGTATTATAATAATTTTTCATTCAGCTATACAGCTAGCTACTTATTCCGCTTAACTTATATCCGTAATTGATTTTACAATAATCAATATCGTTAATTATATTTATCTAAATTACCTCCATATTTTAATATAAACTATTGAATGTTGTAATTAAATTCAAATGATCAATATACATAATTTTCACTGAATGATTTCCGAATAGAAGCAGATCATACGCCTATACTGTTAATAGTGAAATGTACCACTTCTATGCGATTAAATTTATACATGCAAAAGGTGCGAGCAATTAATTAACTGATAGCAATTGAACAATGGGTTTATAGTAACGGGTGTTTATGTAGATGCCAATTAGTAAATGTGACCTCATTAACAGTTTCTTGTTAATGAAGTTTTGAAACTTTGTCATAAACAAGGCAAACTTTTAACAGTTCTTACGAGTGGTTTGTGAGAAACTGGCAAATTGATACCGCACTACACGCCAGCTTAATGCTACCTTAAAAGGGGTTGTGTGAAAAAATGAGGTAATAAACCTCACTAAGGTTGAGTACACCAGATAAATTAAATGGCCGGTAACTAAACTATTGAAAACAAACAGTTGAATGGAAGATTGGATGCGAGAAAGTTCGGAGGCTCTAGCCCACTTACATAATCATAATATATTCATAGGCCTTCTTAAATATGTTTCAGAAAATTAATAATTATAAATTAATATTTTTCCTCGCCAACTCTCATTATGTAACGTGCACTACAGTTTTGAAAACAGGCCTGTGTTATATAGGCCTACTATACGAGATCTATGCCATAGTTTAAAATCTGAATACTACATACAGAACTGTATAAAATCATGCTTGTGTGAAAATACGTGTAATATTGTAACACCACGTATTTTACCTAAGCTATAACGTCGTAAGCAGAATATTGGGGTTACCCTGTGGGTTTGAATGCGCTGAAAACTGAGTAAACTACAATACTATAATACTTGTAGCTCAATATTTAATTAACATTCATTCATTCATTAATTAATAATAATTATTGTAATTTAACAACATGTGTAATTAATATCTTTTAGTTAAAATACATAGTTAAAATACATAGCAATGGATATGTAATATTAATTTTTAATGAAGTAGCAAATACGCCCGCACATATCAAGGCATAATACTGTTATTGCTTTTGCTTAGGGTTTTCACTTTCTCTTGCCTATATGAGTATTTATAAGAAGGAAAGTATTGATTTCATTTCGATTTTTGGAAATTGAGTTTTCACCGGATATACACGTTTTCAGACCCACTGAAGGCAAAAAACACGTTTTTTGGTCTTTGTGTGTCTGTGGGTGAACAGAATATCTCAAGAACGGAACATCGTACAAACTTGAAACTTAAAAATTAAGTTAGATACTACTATCGAACCCGTCACGAACATCTTCGTCAAAATCGGTCAACCGGAAGTAGTAGTTTATTCGTGTCATTTTTCACTTTATTGCAATTTTTTTTCAAAAACGGCTCCTACCATTAGTTTTTTTAAATCGCCTCATTTACTAAATTTTTTTACACTCTATAAGGTAGGGTAGGTGCCATGTTTACTGAAATTCTAGGGAGGCTGCGTTCTCGTAAAAAAAATTGTTTCTTTTAAGATTGCGGCTTTAATATGCGTTTTAGCGCAAAAATGTATAAATAAAAGTTGTAGAGAACTTAAAAACCTACAACTTTTATTTGCAACATTTTTTTTATAACGCTTAGTTTAGTGGTAAGCGATTTTCTGTTATTTTTTTTCACGAAAATGAGTAAACAATTGGATTTTTTTATAGATTTCGGCCTTAGTATTCATTTTACGACAAAAGTGTATATAATAACATTTATAGAAAATTAAAAGATCTACAACTTTTATTTGAAGCAGTTTTCTCTATAGAGCCTAGTACAGCGCGAAAGAATGATTTCATTTACCGTATTATTAAGCAAAACTAAGATTGATTTTCATTTTGCATCATTAACTCATAAGGTTATGTTTTTGAGGTTAGTTTATTTGTTTATTTCTAATGTACTATTAGTAATGTTAGGTTATATTGTTATTTATTTGTATTGGCAAGATAAAGCCGTGTGAGTGTTATCACCAGATATTTTCTTTTCTCGGAATTATTTTACACCTTATTCTTTTAGTATCACTTTACGTATAGGCCACCAAAGTTTTTTTTTAGAACGACAGCTCTTTAGGAAGGTACGCCAAATAATATTTATTACTTCAGTACAGTGGGGCGAGCCGTAGGAAACTAATACTTTAATACATGACACAAGTAGCATACTAGGAATAGGTTATGAATACATAACAATAGTAAGACCTACCCGGTATTCTGCATCATACACAAGTTACCGATTACTAGGAAGTTACCAACAAACAGCAATAACTAACGAAGTTATGAGTCATAAGGCGTAAAAATGGTTGTATTTAATTTTATTACGTATTTAATATTTAGTAGAAATTATTTATGCGTAAATCAGTTTGAAAGCTTGTAAATAGAGTAGACAGAATAGATGGAAAAAAATAAGGAGCTCCGAATGTAAACAGAATTCTTAATATAATAACTAGTATTATTGTTGTTAATTGGTGCGCGATTACTGCACGCGGGCAAAGAAGATCAGTGCGGTTGACCGAGTATGAGAGTAGGACAAATTCCTCAGTAGGAATTGCTGTAGCAGTAGCAAGTCTGTCTCAAATATTTTTTATAATATTTCCAAAGTATTGGTTTCCTACGACTTGCTTTGTCTGTATTTTCGATTGAACAAGTAAAATGGAAATAATAATCGTTTTTTGCTCAGTTGATTTTTCTTATCAGTACTAGTTACAAAAAGTATTGAGTACTTTTTACAACAAAAAAAGGTATCAAGTAATACGTTGGTTCTTTTATCTCAAGCACCATATTGTAGTACCTCGTTCCTTTCCTTTAAGAGCAAGTAGTCGGAATTCGATTGCTTTACATTTCCTATGCATCATGTAGATAATTAGGCATGTTGATTTTTTGAATGGCAGACCTTCAGGAAGCGGTATCAATGACATTAGTTATTATTGCTTTTAAACATTTAATACAATATTTGAGTTCCTCAGGCACAAGTGGTCGAAACAAAATACCATTACTTTTTCTATTCAAGACTTAAGGAAATGTGCCAAATTTTGACTCTCGAGGTGATCGGGAAGTTTAACATTTTTAAATAAGTGATGAGTGTTTGATTCAGTGAGTCCGTGAGGGCTTTTGTATTTATAGGTTAGTATATTCAGTCCATCAGCTAGTAAATGTTTTGGTGTCATTCAATGGTGAATGGTACATTTATCCAAATTTTCAGGATCTCTTAGATTACGACCGTAAAATTTTGTAAATTTTCGGCCTAAAAAGGAATGAAAACTACTGCTAACAAACGAAGATGCAGTTGTTTTAATCTACAAAACATTCTCAAAATTTTGTTTTCTTGTATATATGCTAGCATCTCCTACCCAAGTTGTAAGCAAATAGGACCTAGCTGAATAAATAATATGCGTAGATTATTTTGCGGTTGTGTAGGTAAGTTACTTTATCTATCATTTAATTAAGTTCATGAATATTAAACAATATAAAATATCTGATGAATCGTCGAATTTTTATTAAGTTACAAACTGAAAAATGTTAATTTTAAGTACATAGTTCTAGGCTACAATATCCTAGTCGTTCATTGTACGTAACAGAGAATTATCTTAAAATAGAGTTTGTAGCGAAAACAAATAACTAATGGATCAAATTGGTCTTACAGTTTTATTTGCAACAGTTTAATTTGGTTTTCGAAATAGATAGTGTACGTTTTAACTTTTTAATTTGAGGCATTATAATGGGAATAAATTAGTGTACTGTATATAATGTCTTCGTCCAATCCGTATCAATATATAAGGCTTTTCTTAACTCTTAATCGTCATGAGAAAAATGTTGTCATAATATCAGTCTACTTTTTTATGGTCTTAGTCATTTCATAAAACCTGTGAATGACTTATCATTAATCTTTTGTTAATTCAACCAATGGATCGGTTGGCTCAGTATATTAGATAAGTTATTCGATTTTACACAGGTACTTACGTTATACCTACATTATGTATATTATGTATATAATATACATAATATTATATAGGCAACCTACAACCATTTTTCCCTCAACTACAACCTAACCCTAAAACTACGAAAAAGAAACAGCTTTCTGTAAATTAGAATTATTTCGGACACCACTTAATAAATAAGGAATAGTTTAAAAAAATATGGTTGAATTCGTTTTCAGAATTTTAAAATTTTGCATTGCAGAAATATTACCTTAAAGTTCGGGTTTACATAGCTAAATTTTGAATTTCAACCCAATAAGTCACGTAAAAATGAGCTTGCATAATCACTTACACGTTCAAAATAGAGACTGCTTTCCAATAACCCTTTTCCGCTTCAGGGTGTCATGAATAGCAAATCTTAATTGAAATTCATACGGAATTTTCCCATAGATTTTTTTTGTACAATCTTAGTTATAATATTTTCACATTTACCGTAAAGTGAGCCAAAGTGTGAAATTAAAACTTATAACTTCTTTTTGGGGTCTAAAACACACAAGAATTTTCTCATGTAGTATGCTAGTAAGGTTTAGATTACGTTCAACGTAGACAAACCAGATTCTATAAATATATCCGGTTCTTTGTTTCTGCAGAACGTATAGCCTACTGCCAACATTCATTATAATGAAGTTTGTAATTTAAATTGTTATTAAAGTTAAGATACCTAGTTGTTAAAGTTTATTTTAAATGTTTAGTTTTTCTTAAAAACTATGAACTATCTATTAAACAATTTTGTTTAATATAAAAGCTTTTCACAAATTAATTAGATTTAATTTTTACCAATTATTTTGTGAAATGGATGTAAGTAAACATTATGAGTCGCTTGTAACTTTACGATAATTGCAATAATTCTATGAACGCACAACTAAACATTAATTTTGATAAAAACGATTCACTACCGTAAACAATAAATAATATATAGAATAATTGTAATTTATTAAATAGTCATGTAGATCGTAATTAAATAGCCTTTTTTCTTTAGCCCTTTATAACCTTATGAGGCTACATGGCAAATACAAGAAACGCCTTTGGGGGTTTATAAAGTTAAATATTCAAGATTGAAATCAATGACGGAAATATTTTTCTCCAAGATTAATAACGCTCACAATGACGGAGATTTTTACAAGAATGTTTATGATTGAATCCAAATAGTTGCCGACTAATATTATTAAGTAATTTGAAATAGTCATCTTTAACAGATTTAAATATTTTTACATTCAGTTCGTTAAAGACGTTTTAATTGACAAAATTTAAAAAAAATAGTCTACATAATTTTTAATTTCAAGAAAGATTTTAGGATTTTTAGACAAAATAAAAAATATCTGTCCCCGATTAACGGAAAAGTGGATAAAATGCGCGCGGATAATCTTGAGTTTACTCAATCTAATTTTATTTCCGCATAATTTACATTATGGTGTTTTAAGAAAACAAAATTATATAAACTGCAATAGCTGTAAATAATATTCACACACTAGTAAATTATGTTCGTGAAAAACCAACATTGTATTATTAAACTGAAAATAACTTTTTAAAAGATAAGTTTTTTTAATGAAGTTAGTTTATTCCCGCAGCTCTTTTTTGCCTTTCCGCGCTTCCATTAATTCATCGTAACCTCATAACTCCCTTCCATTACCGGCCTATCAACCTCTCCGCTTTATCCTGATTCTCTTTCTCGCTCCTTCTCTCATCTCATTTCTTTTCTGCCGACCGTTTCAGTGTTGAACCGACTTTCCGTCACTTTTTACACCCCTCTTTATTCATGCAACAAAACCAATGAGAACGGTTGAAACGATGAAACGAATCCAAGCATTTCGCTTGAAGTGAGGAGTTGAACTGGCTCGGATCAAAAGCCAATTCATGAGCCATAACTTTTTTACAGAACATTACATCATCGTCGTTGTCCTTATCTTTAACGAGTTGAATTTTATAGAAGGGCAAAACGACCCGCCACCACTTTCAAGCATCCGCCCTTTTCTAGTCAAAATTTCTTTTTTAACTTTACTATTCATGTAAAAGTTTCTTCCTCATGAAGTACGTTTTCTATAAGAAAGCACATATAAGGAAATAGGAAGAAGTATTTTATACCATATTTGAAAACCCGACTGAAAGTATTCATTTTCTTTACGTTCTGGCGTTGCAACTCAATTTTTCTGTATATAAATTTATGTCATTCAGAAGAAAGGTACAAAGCTTGATTTACTCTCGTTACTTTTTATTTTGTACTGATTAAAAATTTTCTGTTAAAAGAATTCCTAATGAGTTTGAATTTTTGCTTAGATTTAATTTAAATATTGTTGTTACGTAAAATTAAGTGTAATAGTGATTCAATGTCAATTTATCTGTCAACAGTCCGTATTATACTCGTATATATTACAAAGTAACGTGAAACCACAGCAATATAGAACAGTTTTCTGCCTACGACGAACCAAAATTGCAGCTGATTTGTTATTTTAATTACAAATATAATTGTACACCTTGTTGTAATTTTGCCAAACTTTATTTATCAAGGGCAATCGGGAGTTACAAAAAATCAGTTTTATTTTCCTATATACTAATTTCCAGATTTTTCTTTTTAACATGATAAAATCTATAAATAGTCCTCCTTTAATGATCTTTTATTTACGACTGTGCAACAATAAAACTAGGGATGATGTTAATTGTGTTATAATGAAAGGGGTACTGCTGCTATTTATAAAAAATAGTGTTGACAGATATATTTGTCTACTTTGGTTATGAAAATGTTTCCTACAAAATTCGATTAAAAATCGTGCTATCATTGTCATTCGTTTTTTAAATCGTACATAATATATTCTAACTGTTTACTTAATGTTGGGTAGACTGTGGTTTTACAAACAACTCTGCTGTTAGTTTTTTCATTAACTGTGTCTTTTTTATATCTAATGTGTGTACGACGGAATCTGTTCAATTCAGAACAATAAGCAACCCCGTGACCCAATGAGATGAGGTGATTTGTATGACGTGTAAATGAGGTGTAGTCTTGTTCAGACCCACTCCTGGTTTCTTTCGGGATCTGGTTACTAATAGATAACAAAACGTTATATTTAACTTATGACAACTATTCATTTACAAATTCATTAAGTACAATAAATAATAAAGTTAAATTACTAGTAAATTAAAATAATTAAACTACTTAATTTAATAGTACATTTATTACACAATAGTACACAATTTAGTTAATATATTTTATTACAAAATATAATTATACACTTCAGTCTTTAACTAAACTTAAAAGAAACAATCTGGTGTGAAACACTCACACGACTTTGTCTTACCAATCCAAGTAATGAACAATATTATCCTAACATTATAAACAAACAAAAAACCTAACCTCAAAAAACATAACCTTATTACAACCATAAGTGAATGATGTAAAATTAAAATCAACCTCTGTTTGGCTTAAAAATTTAAAGAAAAATTCTCTAAATTGTAGATCTTTTAGTTTTCTATAAATTTTATTATTACTTTTTGTCGTGAAATGCATACAAAGGCTGAAATCTTTAAAAAATCAATTTTGTTTTACAGATTTTCATAAAAAAATTAAATCACTAATTACCGCTCAACTAAGCGTGAAACAAAGAAATGTTTGAAATAAAAGTTGTATGTTCTTAAATTATCCACAACTGTTATTATTTATAATTTTGCGCTAAAATTCATATTAAAGCCGCAATCTTAATAATAAATGAAGTAAATGAGGCGATTTAAACAAAATCGTAGGAGCCGTTTTTAAGAAAATCGCAAAAAGTGAAAAATGACGCGAATAAACTACTTCCAGTTGACCGATTTTGATGAAAATATTTGTGTTGGGTCTTCTAGTGGTACCTAACTTAAGTTTCAATTTTTAAGTTTGTACGATGTTCCATTCTTGAGATATTTTGTTCACACACACACGCACGCACGCACGTACACAACACTCACATTATCACCACCACCACTAATCGCTAAAAACATGTTTTTTTGGGTTTAGGGGGTGTGAAAACGTTTACATCCGGTGAAAACTCAATTTCGAAAAATCGACATGAATACAATGGTAGCCCTACTTTCTTCCTATATATTCATATAGGCAAGAGAAAGTAAACATTATCATTTATTAATTACTAATTCATTTTTACTTGAAAATCAAAACAATGTTGTACATAACTGCTAGTTATGAAAAGTCTCTAAACAATCGCGCTGCGTTATAAAAAAAACTGATCCTAACAGATAACACTGGCTTTACTTCACAGTAGGCCTACTTAAATTCTAAAGAACTCGTCTTAGGAAGCGGCTGTATTATAATTTGTCATAAAATTTTGATAATAGTAATGAGTAACTGATATAATAATAATATAACCGAACATCGTACCTCCTACACTTACCTAGAACAATCTAATAAACAAAAAAAAAATCTGTTGTGAAACATTCACACAAGTTTCTTGTGCCAATGAAAATAATGAGTAATATAGCCTAATATTAATAATAAAACATTAGGAATACACAAAAAATTAATTTCAAAAAACTTAACCTCATTTTAGTCATGACGTGAATGATGCAAAATGAAAATAATTAACCTCAGTTTGACTTCACTCTTTGACGGTAGACTAGGCTCTGTAGAGAAAAATATTATAATAAAAGTTTTAGGTCTCTTAATTTTCTATAAATTTTATCATAATCACTTTTGTCGTAAAATGCATACTAAGGCCGATTTTAAAATAATACATTTTTTACAGATTATCATGAAGTATAGAAGCCAGAAAATCACTAGCCTAATTGCCGTTAAACTAAGCGTTATACAAAAAATATTTGAAGTAGGAGTTGTAGATTTTTTTAATTACCTACAATTTTTGTTATACACTTTTCCCTTAAAAGGTATATTAAAGCCGCAATTTTAAAACAAACATTTTTTATACGAGAGAACAGCCTCCCCAAGAATTTCAGCAGACAATGCGCCTTTTCTATCTTGTAGAGCATGAACAAGATATTATAGTAAATAAGGCGATTTAAAAAAAATTGCATGAGTAGTTTTTGAGAAAATTGCAAACAAGTGAAAAATGACACGAATAAATTACTACTTCCGGTTGACCGATTCTGATAAAAAATATTTATGTCGGGTTTTCTTAAGCTTCAAGTTTTAACTCCGTACAATGATCCGTTTTTGAGATATTCGGTTTACACACAGACCAATCGCTAAAAAACTTGCTTTTTGGGTTCAGGGGTCTAAAAACGTGTAGATCAGGTGAAAACTCGATTTCGAAAATTGACATGGAAACAATACTTTCCTTCCTGTGTATTCATATAGGAAAAAGAAAGTAAAAGCAACATAACTAGAAAATAAATAGCAATACATAATAGTCTAATTATTGCGATACAATGTCAAACATTGTCTGAACTCTTGAACAAGCACAACAGTAAATGTTTAATTCATTTCCAAATTTACCATGTCTTGCTTAACGTTCGAGTTTCTTGAATAATTTTAGAAGTTTTATTCAAATATCATCGTAGACATGGACCAGTAAGTTTAACAAGTAGTTGTACGTTATAAAAAATACAAAAATTCGGCCACCGTAGTTATCAATTTACACTTATAATAATATTCCCCTTTAATTTACTACTATAAAATTAAAGTTTGAATTAGTATTAGTGAATTCGTTGTTTTTGGTATTTAGCCTATTTTGTCTTTGTTACAACATTATCTTAAATTCTTACAAGAAAATTAGTATTAAGCAAGCAATCATATAACTTTTGACGCGAGATTTAATTTATTTGAGAAAATTAGGAATGCCCGAATAAAATCAACCCTACTTGCTCTCGGCGAACGTTTGTTGCGTGTCTAGAATGGGAATACTTCTTTCGTGGAAGAATTGGGTTAGAAAAAAGAGATGGTGAACAAGAAGGAGACAAGAAAAGTTTAGGAAAGAAGAAAGAGGTTTTCCGTTTATTTGATTGCTTCATAGAGGATAAAATGATTTAGTTAGTGAGTTGCTACTCGGCTCAAAATATAAATTATTATTTCAATTCTCGTTACTTTGAATGATCTTTGGTCCTGACTCAGCTCCTCCATTAAAACTGTGAAAGTGACTTTTTAATATCTCAATTATCTCAATTTTAAAGTTCACCAAACTTTATGGAATAACCGTGAAACAATAAACAACACAATTAGAGTTTTATTTCAGTTAGACTTTCAAATCGCTAAACTTTGTCACTGAGATCAACAAATGTTCACGCTACCTCACATAAATGTTTCATTTTACCCTTCAAGCTTAGGGCATTACAAGTTTAGAAACAATTATATTATTACCTACTTTAATACTTTTGCTAACTTCAATGCACTAAAAATAAACATAAGCTATAGAAATACGTTTGCTGTTAGAGGCTTTTTTATATTGAAAGAAAACAAATAAAATCAGCACAGATTTAAATTATTAGGTTTAAAAAAATAATGTTATAATTAGGGATTGTGTTGAGCGACCCTTTACAGTAGTACATATTTCTAGTGAACGATAAGGTGTAATAAATAACATTTAATCATGATTAAATATAAATAAAATAAGTGCATATTTAAATTAAAAACACCATTTTTTTTAATTTTTTATTGTAGATTTACTGCACCTAGTTACTTAAAACTAACGAACATTCTTTAGCTATAATATTCCCCCCCAAGTATATAATTATGCAGTCACTCACTGGTGGAACTTGTTTTCTAATGTCACTTAAACAGTGTTCTATTAACATATTAATTTCTTAAATCTCTGACTTGGGTAAATATACGTATAACTATAACTTAAAAATAGTTTTACCATTAGTATTAGTCATTTATATTATATACTTGACTTAAAAGTACTCTTATTTGTAGTTTAACAGTACTTTTATTAGTCTTTTTCTTAACACGCTTAATCTACCGGCTTAGTTCTTTTCAGTCGCCTAACTATTACATTTTTTTTCTCTTTCAGTAATCTTTTCTTTAACATACTAAATCTACAAGCTTAGTTCTTTTTAGTCGCCTAACTATTACACTTTTAATAGTATTTTTTTAACAAACTAAATCTACAGTTCTTCTCAGTCGCCTAACTATTACACTACTATCCAACAGTTGAAGCGCTTCAACGTTGAACTGATCGTGAAGACGACCTTCGTGGTTTTTTGGCACACTTACACACTTCTTCTGATACTGTGTTAACGTGCAAGTCACGATGGATGTGGCTGTTGCGCGCATACCATGGAGCGTTTACAATGTTTCTGAGCACTCATAAAGCAACATTGAATTATAAATTATTGAAAACCTGTACATTAAGTTGATATTAATACGTTAATAAAGAACAATATTTCTATAAATTTAGAAATTAATCAGTAGTGTATTGTTAATTTTCAGTTAGGCTAAATCTGAAACATATATATTCTAAATAATCTTCTGTGGTGTTATAAGTGAAGAATGGGATTAACTTTTTTAACAATGAAACCTTAATGAAAACAGCTTACTTAGGTTGTTTTTCTGTTATTCCTGTTGACAAAATTAACGCAATCATTCTCCGGCAAAAAATTTAAAGAAACGTTACTAAATGCTTCGTTTATTTAATACATATTATTAACCCTTACTTAGATATTGTTGTAAAATTTTTTAAACTTGTTGGATAAAAGCCTATTTTAACGGATAGTTGGAGGAATTTAACAAACTAATCTTAGAAAGAATTTACTCGTCAATATAAATTAGCAATTCAAAAATTGTAATTGTTGTTTTTGTTCAATTGAAGTTGTTAAGTGCAAGTAAAGTTATTAAAATTTAATTGTTAATGTTACAGTGGATTCAGTGCATATATTGTTGTAGTTTAGTAGAGACCTACCTAGTGTCACTGTCGTTTCTCTCTGAGCCTTAAACCTCATTAACCTAAACCTCACTAGAACAATTTTCTAGTTAGTGTTATCGTACCTGAAGACTATGTTAGAAGAACCATTGAAAGGTAAAAAGAAAAGTGGACATATAATGGTAATATAGACGATTTACAAGGTGTCTATAAAGAAACAGGTTTATGAGCAATCAAATCAAAATATAAGACGCTGTCAGAAAAACAATTTTGGAAACAAAGATAGCGTAAAGGACCATTTAAAGTTAGAAACCACATTTTAATGACGACACTTAGAAATTTATTCAATAGTTTCTATTATAACTTACTAAATTATTACATTTTTACTCTTAACTGGTAAATAAAAGATGTTGTTTAGGTTGTCAGCCGAAAAGCTGGTTTGTAATTCTAAAGCTTTTACTAAATAAAACGAGGAGTGAGGTGGTTTACCATTGCTTTCCTCTCAAATAAAAGATTATAAATATTTTATTCAGAGGCATTAAGTTAAATATTTTGTAAGTTGTGTGGTTATAGAGCCAGATAATCATTTTGATCTTTCAAAAATTATAGACAATTAAATTTTCACAAAAGTTACCAATAAATGTTTAATGCGATCATATTTTTTATCTTATTTTTATCATATTGCAGCAGTGACGTAATATAAATCAATACTAGCATAGTGGACCCGTACGAACAGATTCACACATTCTTCTTAGGTTTCAAAGCCCTATCATTAAATAAATGATTTAAGTTAACAACAAAGTTAACCGTTCTTAGAAGAACGGTGAGTAACGACAAAAGCGAAGTAGAACGATAGTTTCGTCCTGAAAAGAACGGTTTAAACTAAAACTCTAAATAAAACGATGTTAACACAATGTCTAATGCCGACTAAGCGTGTTGTGATATGAGATGAGAGATGACACATTATTCAGTATATTTATGGAATATGGCAATGGAGGGGTAAATATGGGAGAACCGCATTATATTACGGTGTATTACCGCTACGTTGTAAACGAAATTTACTCTTTTCTATTTCGTAAAATGAAGTTCATATTACCATAAATTTCAAGTTTAGAACTTTTGGATAAAGCAGAAATTAATATTCCTTAAAACCTTGGAAAAGTCATAAGGATATGTTTGGTAGAATTCTGTATTTAGGGGTTAATAGAATTCCCACTCAAAATACATTGAAAGCAATTTTGCGTTTAAATTTATATAGATTAACAAAAGAAAAGAAAACATATTTCATTAATGCCTTGCGCAAGAAATATATCCACCTTTGATAATGATAAATATTATCATTATCCATATAAGAAATATTACTGGATATTATCCGGCTGGAAGAGATAAACATAAAAATACCAGTAGAAGCTAGGTTGGGCCTACTAAAAACTTAGTAGTGTATTTGAACTCAAATTTTTGCAAACATCAAGAAATAGAAGTATTCGATCCTGAAATACGGTCCAGAGACACACAGTTTGAATGAGTAAACAATGAATCGTATGAAGAGTGCTCACAGGAAAATGGAGAGGCGTGCTGGGAATACAGCAGTGGGACAGGAATGGATTCGCTAAAAAAACAAGAGTGAGAGATAAAAGAGAACAAACAAATAGTCTAACTAAATGGAAAAAATAAGCAGGACATCTTATGAGACCTGATAACAGATTGACTGTGACAGAATAGCAGCGCAGAACAGAGAGAAACGGAGGAAGGTGAAAGACGAACTGGAAAGACATTACATCCAGAAAATAGCAGGAACTCAGTGATGAGTCAGACTAAGGATAGAACTGCTATGTACGATGGTAGGGTGGAGAGGCGTATATATGCAGACTCAGTGACAGGTGCTGAAAAAATTGTACCAGTGGAATATTGATATATCAGTTTTATGCTTCTTTTAGTTAGTGTATTAAACCATTAATTAAAAACATAAAAATAAGTCGTAATAAACATTTGCATTATGTTTAAATATTAAGATAACCTAATTCAACTCTTTTAAAAACAAGATATTGCAATTTAAAATTTTGCAATCTTGTAGTTTTTATTGTAAATTTTGTGGTCAAAAAGTACAGGGAACATGAAGGTAAAGAAAATATTCCTACTAGAATACTCGTACTCCATAATTCTTCAACGTAAATATGAATTTGCTAAAAGATAGTGTTTAAAACTGTAGTTTAATTTCGCAAAAAGTCCAGCCTACCAATTTCAAGCCTTTGCAAAGACGATCTCTGAGGGCCTCTCACATAACCATTTCATAATTATTGTATTGAACCTTTAATTTTTACTTTTTTTGCCTATATGAATATAAAGGAAAGAAAGTATTGTTTTCATGTCGATTTATCGAAATCAAGTTTTCACCGGATCTACACGTTTTCAGACCCCCTGCACCCAAAAAAAACATGTTTTTTAACGATTGGTCTATGTGTCTGTGTGTGGGTGTGTAAACAGAACATCTGAAGACCGGAACATCGTACGAAGTTGAAACTTGAAACATATGTTAGATACCACTATAGGACTCGACACTAACATTTTCATTAAAATCGGTCAACCGGAAGTAGTAGTTTATTCGTGTAATTTTTCACTTTTTTGCGATTTTCTCAAAAACAGCTCGTACGTTTTTTTTTAAAATCTCCTCATTTACTAAATTTTTTATGCTTTACAAGATAGGGTAGGTGCCATGTCTGCTGAAATGTTTGGAGAGGTTGTCGTCACGTAAAGAATTGTTTGTTTAAGATTGCGGCTTTGATATGGATTTTAGCACAAAAATGTACGAGTATACCTAACCCCTTCGGATGGTACTTTGCCATTTACATTTAAGAGAAGACAGTTCCCCATCCGTTTAGCATTTTGCGATTACAATAAATAAATCCCGAGGCCAAATATTCAAAAAAGTTGGCCTTTATCTGTCACAGCCGGTATTTTCACATGGACAATTGTACGTTGCTATGTCACGTGTCAGATCATTTGATAGCCTAAAAGTTCAAAATAGTTTTTATTACAAGATATACAAAGAAAATTTCAATTATCGTTTTGGATGGCCACAAATAGATTCTTGTTCTTTATGTGAGGAGTACAACACATGAATTGGTAATCCATACCTAAATGAAACTGCCAAACGTGTCGCTGTAGCTTCGTTGTTGGTTTATAAGAGAAAAAGTAAAAGTTTTTACTCATCCATGAAGGAGACAGAAGAATATTGCGGGAAAAACAAAAATGCTATGATGCTCTGTTTTGATTTTATGCAAAATATTTCCCTGCCATGTATTCCTGTGCAGGAGGTCTATTATTTGCGCCAACTGTCAGTGTATCCATTTGGAATACACAACAGCAACAATAACACAGCTGATTTTTACCTTTACCATGAGGGCATTGCACACAAAGGTAGTAATGAGGTGTGCTCATTTTTGCTACATTATATCAATAACAGTATTCCGAATCATGTTGATGAGCTTTACCTGTTCAGTGATAATTGCTGTGGGCAAAATAAAAATCATTCAATGCTGCGTCTTCTTTTAGCCCTACTAGACACTGGACGGTTTAAGAAAATCGTGTATAGATTACCTATAAGAGGTCACTTGTATCTACCTTGTTACAGAGACTTTGGTCTGGTAAAAAGATCTCTAAGAAAGCACGATAGATACTGCACTATTCGTGATGTAATTAAACTTATAGTTGGTTCAAGCAAACAGTGCAAATTTTTTGTTAATTTGGTGGAGACCAATAACGTACTGGACTTTCAATCATGGTGGCCAACTTATTACAAAAAAAATACTTTTGCTATTGAAGGTATCCCTGCTAAAAAAGGAAAGCGGCAGCATTTTACAATTTCAAAATATCATGAATTCACTTTTAATAATAAAGACAGGGGAGTCATTGAAGCGTCAGAATTCATAAATTCAATGGTAAAAGAAAGGTTTCATTTTCGGTCTGTCGTTGAGCGTGTAGTTTCATTGCCAAGTTTATATGCGTACAACGAAAGAAGGCCATTTAATAAAGAAAAATTTCATGATATATCAAAATAATGAAGTACATCCCAGAAGATGCAAAAACTGTTTTATATGAACAACTTCTACAGTGGCCGACTAAAAATTTTGATAAACAACACAAGGATTGTTGCACTTAATGTTTTGTTCCCGACATTTTATATTAATTTTTATTTTTAAAATTTCCAATTATTACTAGATAATACTTTTAGTTTTTAAGTTTAGCGTTTTTACATTAATATTGTTTTTCATTAATATTAATATTTTATAATATTAAAATCTGTATCTGTTATTAATATCATAATATTAAAGTTTTTCATTAATATTGGATTTTATGTCTGTAAAATCAGAATCTATGTGTTGCTTTGTAAATTTAAAATTAATTTTTCTCATTTTATGCGCTGATAGGATGTTTAAAATGTATTAAAATGTAATATTTGTATGATATAAATTGTTATTATTGAGAAATAGTTGTTTGATTTAAGCAAAACCATAGCAACAATGATGGTAAGCACTTGATTTTCCAAAAATTAAATTATGAAAGGCCTTATGTCACAACTTTGAAGTCATGTATCATGAAAAATAAATTAGGGTAAAAAAATTGTACAGTGACCAAAAAAACTGTCAGTAATCATACTATGTTTTTTATAATTAGGCTATAATTGGTTTATTATGGTCGCATCAACATTCTATGTTTTTAGCGACCCCATTACATAAAAAACACAAATTTCATAACATAAGGTTATAACACTGTAGGTTTACAATGATGTTTTTCAGTTAGAAAAAAAAATTTACACTTTAACAGATGTATCTTACACTTTTAAATTATAAATTATTTTGTATGGATTGCACTTTTATTTGCACTAAAATTGTCTTTGAATATTTAAAAATTGTATAAAGTCCAGTGTCTTTGTGTACTGTGTGTGGTTAACGCAGTCTTTGTAATTGTCCGGTAAGTGAAATTGTTTCCGTATAGTGTTCAAGGTAGGACATTCCACAAGAATATTTTTGACAGTTAATTTCGTGTTGCAGTGTCTGCAGTAAACAGAGTATTGTTTCGTCATGAGGTGACTGTGTGTCAGTTTAGTGTGACCAATTCGTAGTCGTGTAAGAGTCACTTGGTCAAGTCTGTTTTTAAAAATTTCTGGTTGTAAGTCTCGAATGTCAGTCCGTACTGTGTGTAGGTTAGTCCTTAAAGTCTTCCACCACTCGTTCCAAATTATTTCAAATTTGTGTCTGAACATTTTCTGCAGATCTCTATGGGAAGACTTGTTTATCCTATTGGAGCATGTAGTGGCGCGTTTGGCTGCTCGATCGGCTGTCTCGTTCCCTTTGATACCTAGGTGGGAAGGAATCCACAGAAGAACTATTGTTTTGTCGTTTTTAGTTATTTTTTGATTGACTTTAATGATCTCTTGAAGTATCGGTTCATCCTGTTCGATACTCCTAAGGGAATCTAAAACACTTCTTGAATCTGACAAGATCACAAATTTTTTACGATCGGATAAAGCTATGGCTTCAAATGCTTTTTTTATTGCATATGCCTCACAATAGAACCTGCCTCACTGAGGAACAATCTTGTAATTTAAATAAAGACTCTTTATTTAACATTACCACGGCACACCCACTTCCAGCAGACGTTTTTGAGCCATCAGTGTAAATTTTCTCAAAACTTTCAAATTTATTTAGGTATTCAAGACAGAGAGTATAAAAGATGGTTGGACTTGTTTCATGTTTCTTGTATTTTGTTAGGCTTAGATCTACAATAGGATTTTTTATCAGCCAAGGCGGATCTTCATATAAAGTTGATGGGATAATGGTTGGCGGTAAAGAACGGATATTTGTGAAAAATTTTGATATTCTTACGCGCAGAGGCTTCGGCAAGGAATTGCGAGTTTAGTATAAATTTGTATAC
This sequence comes from Catonia carolina, assembly GCA_035578175.1. Taxonomy (NCBI): domain Eukaryota; kingdom Metazoa; phylum Arthropoda; class Insecta; order Hemiptera; family Achilidae; genus Catonia; species Catonia carolina. Next base: position 140,846,934 of record JAQMRL010000001.1, on the reverse strand, counting down.
CGACCTGTAAAAACGTTATCTCTCGAAGGGTTATCTAAAGACGAGGCAATTTTGAATACATAAGATAAACTCAGTTTTTCTCTTCTGAGATCAAGAGGCATCTCACTGGATTCTGCCAGAATACTTGTTACTGGGCTTGTACGGTATGCCCCTATAGCTAGTCTAAGACCGGCATAATGAACAGAGTCTAATAATTTGAGAGTACTGATCGTTACCGAGTTATAAACCAGCGCACCATAGTCCAGTTTTGATCGTATTAGTGCCTGGTAAGTATTAAGCAAAGTCTTCTTATTTGATCCCCAGTTGCTAGACCCTATGGATTTTATTACATTCATTTTTTGCATGCAATCCGCTTTAAGTTTGTTTATTTGTGGTCTTCATGTAAGCCTTTCGTCAAATATTAGACCCAGAATTTTTATTTCTTTGCATCGTTTTATTTGAAAAGAACCAATAGTCAAAGTTGAACTAAAGTGAGATCGCACATTTCTAGAGAACACTATGTACTTGCTCTTAGTCTTTGAAAAAGAGAAACCAGTAGAAGATGCGAGAGTGGTTAAACCATTTAAAGTCTGTTGCATTAATTTTTGTGTGGTCTGGATATTTTTGCCACTACAAAGTAAAGTGATATCATCAGCATAAGCCAGCGTGACTATAGGTTTCGAAATTGACAGAATTAAACCATTTATTGCAATTAAAAACAGAGTTACACTTAGAACAGATCCTTGTGGAACTCCATTTTCTATCTGTAATGTTTTTGAGAAGGTTCCGTTAGCCCTTACACAGATGTATTTAGTTTTAAGAAAATTGGCTATGAAGTTCAGCATTCGTCCATTGACGCCGATATCTAATAGAATACGAACAATTCTGTCTCGCCACACCATGTCGTACGCCTTTTCTATATCTAAACTGACTGCTATAAGATGCTCATTCTTCACAAAAGCATCACACACTTTAGCTTCAATATTAACTAGATGATCACTGATAGAGCGATATTTTCTAAAAGCACTTTGATAAGGTGATAAAAAATTGATATGTTGTAGATACCAAAGAAGACGTTTATTGACTACCTTTTCTAAAATTTTACACATCGTACATGTAAGCGATATAGGTCTGTAACTATCCGCTTTACTACTGTCATTATTTGGTTTACGGATTGGAATAACAATTGCTTGCCTCCATTTTTCTGGAATATTACCTGAACACCAGACATTATTTATAATTTTTTTGAAGAGTTGTATTCCCCTTTCCGGCAAGTTCTTCAGAAAGGCATTATAAATTCCATCAGGGCCAGCACTAGAATTTTTAGTTTGTCGCAAAACAGACACAAGTTCATCATATGTAATAGAATCGTTCAAATCTGGATTTGAGGAAGTGTTCTGCTGCAAAATGAGATCCATCTTGATATCCGATTCTCCCTTAATTTTTTGAAAGATGGCACAATAGTTGGAGTCACAGGAATTACTAACAAATTTATCGGCGAGTATATCTGCTACTTTTAGTGGTTCATAAACAACATAGTCTACTGGATTTACTAAAATTATTTCATTTGATTGTTTCATTCCGTTGATTTTCTTAATTTTAGACCAAGCATCAGATGTAGTAGTCTTATTAGATATCGACGATACAAAATTGATCCAAGATAATTTTTTATTTTCCTTGAATATTCTTCTGGCTTTCGCTCGTAATTTCTTAAACATCAATTGGTTGTAGAATGTTGGTTGACACTTGAAACGATTAAAAGCCGTTTTATATGCTTTTTGAGCTTCCTTGCACTGGCTATTCCACCACGGAACATGCCTAACTATGTTCCTGTTGTCTATTTTAGGCACCGCGCAATCAGCAGCGTCAAGTAAAATGTTCACAAATTCTTCAACTGTATGATTAACATCTTGACAATTTTGTAAGCAACTAATATGTCGGGTGCTATTTGATACTGACAATTTAAATTTCTCCCAGTCAGCCTTCAGAAAATTCCATCTTGGCTGATGGAAAAAAGATAGACTATTAAGTTATTTCAATGGTTAATATTGACACTAATATAAAAGTGGTCACTTCCATACAGATCTTCAGAAACTGACCAATCAAAAAGATGAATGACTTGAGAACTGCAAATAGTTAGATCTATTAAACTGTACGTATTATGTGCAACACTGAAATGGGTATGTTGAGGTTTATTTAAAATGCAGATGTTCGGGTCCTCAAGTAATTTTTCTATAATTATCCCCCTGCTATCTGTTTTGCTGGAACCCCATAACGTACTATGAGAATTAAAATCCCCTAGTATTATAAATGGTGGTGGAAGTTGGTCAATCAAATATTTTAACTCTAGAAGACAAAATTTATAAGAATTTGGGAGATAGATATTACAGATAGCAATAAACCCGCTTGGCAAGGCGACAGATACAGCACAAGCTTCGACATCGGTTTGCAGGGGAATACTTTCACACGGATATTTATTGTTGACGTAAGTTGCTACACCACCACTAGCACGCTCAGTATCCCTTCTGTTTTTGAAAAAATGTTTATAATGCTTTAATTGTGAACAATAGTCGTTTTTGAAATTAGTCTCTTGAAGACAGAAAATAGCTGGTCTCAGATCATGTAATAGAATTTGTAAATTTTCCAATTGCGGTGAGAACCCATTAACATTCCACTGCAAAATACTCCCCATTAAGAAATACTTTGTGAGTCTTCTCCGTCAGCAAAACTGTCGCAATCACTTGGATTGGAGTTTCCAGCATCTTTGTCGTAAGTAAAAATTTGTAATGTTTTCTTGATTTTTGTAATTCTTACTTTAATGGCTCTTTCAGAGAGAAGGGGATATATTGTTGTCAGTAGTCCTATAAGTCCTGGAACATCGGTAGAATATTCTTTTACAATGTCAATGATATTTGACACACCTTTTGTTCTTTCGAGAAGGCTTTTCAGTCTGATGTAGTCCAATGGGAATTTATTATTAGTTTGCGACAAAAGCTCCTTAACAGGAGCAAGTTGTTCGTCAATAGATTTTTCATCTACAGTGTTCTTCTTGATTTTCTTCTTCTGGTGACTCACTTTCACTTCCGTCCAGGAATCTCCTTCATTGGGTATGTCATTGCTTCCAATTTGTGATTTTGTTGTCGAACTCGACGACGAGAAAGGACGCTTTTCAGTTTTGGATTGTACATATAAATTTGTCGGGCAGCCTGATTGGCTTCGCACCGGGACTGGAAGATCCTTGTTACTGTCATCGTTGGCATGTATAATCGTAATTTTAGCGTCCTGCAGTGCCTGACCCTGATCGCCTCTCACGCTGTCGTTTTCAGAATTATTTTCGTTGATTGGGTTTACTTCTTGAAGATTTTGTTCCGCTATATTTTCAATCATTACGTTATCAGTACGTGCGGCTTCAGTTTCAAGAACGATGTTGTTCTCAGCAGGATTTTCTGGGCAATACTTTGCCACGTGTCCGTGGGATTTACATACAAAGCAGGATATTGAATCCGTAGATAAATAAAGCCAGTACGTTGTGCCATCGTAATCGATTTTTACACTCTCGGGTATTTTATCGGCATCTTCTGGATGAACATAAACTTGTCGTCTGAAGTTCATAATGTGAGAAAAACCAGGGTCATTCATTCCAGCTCGTAAAAAGGTTATTTTAGAGCCTAACCTAACATTTAAATTTAGGAGCTCTTTTTCGAGAACTGAGTGTCGAATAATTGGACAAGCATTTGAAATGATAATTCGCTTGAACTTCGTTAGAAGTGGCCTGATAGTAAGCGTGTTGCTACCGATTGAGATGGTTGAGTTTTTTCGGTGATTTGAGTTACTAGTTCAGCAGTGGTAAGGTACATACAAATTCTATTTTTGGAGATACGTGAGACAAAACGGATATTTGATGGGTTAATAATTTTGCTAATCGAAGTGACGTACTCTTTAACTGAAATACCGTCGATAGCGTCTATAATTATTGCTTGTTCCTTTGTTGGAAGCAAGTCAGACTTCGTAGCATTCGCGTAACTTTTGATATTGGACTGAGAATTTGTGTTAGTAGTAGGTGAAGATGCCGTAAGGGTTGAACTAAACGTTGGATTCTGTGTGCCATGACGGTTCCTGTACTCAGAAGCCATCATGAAGGTTATGTAATTTCAGTGCAAAAATGCACCGAAATCTTTAAAAGCCCACAAAAGACAAATTTATGCCTAAAGAAATACAATAATAATAAACACAAAAACAATGATATCAACTCACCACGTGTTTAATCACTCGCAGTAAAATTCACATACTATATTATGATATTTTATAGATGGTAAAAAGTAAATAGTTTAGAAGAAAAATGATTTTTTTTTGATTTCCCGAAATTTACTTTTTGTGACAAAAGGCTTTTCATAAATAAGCGATTCAAATAATGCCACACAACAATAAAACAAAAAATGTTGTTTACAGAGAAGTTCTATAAAAACAAATTTACACTTTTCTGCGGGTTTCCCTTGCAGGATTACCTAGTATAATAAAAGTTATAGATAATTTAAAATCCTGTAACTTTTATTTCAAACATTTTTTTTCATAACGCTTAGTTTAGCGCTTTTCTGTTTTTTTTTTCATGAGAATGTGTAAAAAAATCGATTATTTTAAGATTTTAGTCTCAGTGTGCATTTTACGACAAAAGTGTTTAAAATCAAATTTATAGAAAATTAAAAGATCTACAGCTTTAATTTGAGCATTTTTCTCTACAGAGCCTAGTTTAGCGTGAAGGAGTGAGTTTTCGTATTTTTAAGCCAAACTGAAATTGATTTTTATTTTGCATCATTCCCTCTTGATGCTTATGTTTTTGAGATTAATTTTTTGTATATTTCTAATGTTTTATTAATAATGTTAGGTTATATTGTTAGTTATTTCCATTGGCAAGAGAAGGTCGCGTGAGTGTTTAACACCGGATTTTTAATATTATTGATTAAATTACAAATTATCTAAAATCTGCAGAGTAGTTGGCATTGGTACCTTGCTTGTACCTATTCTTGTAATACTGTAGTGTGTGTACTATTGATTTATATGCATGTTAAGTTCTAAATGTGGAAAAGCCACACAATTAAAAAAAATTCATACAACTTATATTGCAGTAATTACTAATGAATCAATTTAGTGGTGTAAACAATCTATGAATGCGTAACATCTATATTGTGAACCAATTAAATTTAAAGATGTAGTTTAGATTGTTTTGTGTAATTGAAACTGACATGAGAAAACGTAATTTTCTTATTATTGTTGAAAAGGAGAATTTTATTTTCGGAAAAGTATTTCAACCACGTACCTATTATTCCATATTTCCGTACACATTTCATTTTCTTTACAGAGATTCTTTTCTTCATCAGATTCGCTGTCATTCATCATATCATCTCTCTCAACCATAACAATCGCGCCTCCAATTTATTTTTTCCTGCTTCAATATAGGCTTCCGTTCCTTTCATGGTCATTATTTGTATTTTCATATGTACGACTATATGTCACTTAAAAAATGGACGTGTTCCTTTTTAAAATATAAATTATGATTACATCAAGGTTTTGTCATTTAATGTTATTAAAATAATTCAACTTACTCTATAATGAAATTCATTACTCTCAGAGAAGATAACTATTGACTAGTGCCTTTTACACCACTACTCCTTTCTGTTCTTAAATGCTTGTCATGTGATAAAAAACAGACCATGTGATAAGAAGCAGACTGTAACCCAGGTACTAATATTCAAAACTATATCAATCTGTTATAAAAATACTTAACACAAAATTTAAGTCAAACAAACACAATTAAACTGTTAATCTTGCAATCCGCCATTTTTCAGCTAATTATTATAAAATTATAATATTTTTGTTAGTTTAAAATTAAACGGAATATTAATATACTCTACCCTAAAATTATGTACGGCTTTTATAATGAGAGGTAGACATTCTTATAAGTAGGCTATAGGTAAATATAATTTATACCTATATTTTATCTGTGCTTGTTTTGAAGAGTATTATAACCACACTTTTCTTTAAACGATACGTCAACTGCAGGCAAAATTTCTGTCTTATAATATCTGAGGATCAGCGATCAAAAACTTTTTTCTATCCTACATTTTACCTTTAAAATCTTTGTACGGTTTTGAAGACATGATAAAGCTTTTTAACGGTTTATTGATTCAATCCGCTTTTTTGAGATAAGAGTTTTTGAAATTCTTTAATATTTTTAATTCAACAAAGTGCTTTGTTTCAGTTAATCCTCGTCATACTACACTATAATATTGAAATCGATTAAAATATATCAATGTATTTGTGATATATTAAGAAAATTTTTTAATAATTAACAGCTTTATTGTTATGACCTATCTGTTGTTCAATTTGTCATGTAATTCTTTGTTTTTTTATTATCGTTTTACTGAATTTAATATGTTTGCCATATTTACTAGACTTTTTTATTACAAAATCAGTTCAGGAAAATCAGATGCATGCTCTTGGTTGTCTGAACTAGTTATCTATATTAACAACGAACATTATTATTTCTGGTTATCCCTGATTAGTATACCTGATTAGAGATGCAAATTAAAAATGAATTTATTTTTATGTTTCATTATATCAATTCGCTCACAATAAGACGTAAAATAAATTACATTTAGAGATTTACATTAATCAGATTAACTTAGAATAAGAACTGTTTTTGCATATAAACACAAGATCGGTTATAGAACTACTAGTGGTATAATACTAGTGGTTCTGTCGTGCTCTATGAGTCATCTGGTGATTAGCCCCTGACCATGGCTTAAAAGAGCTCCTTGTTATTTTGCATCTCCAACCTTCATAGTAGATTTTGTGGTATATTTGGTTGGAAAATCTTTGAATTAAGTTGATTTTGTTGTTCGAATTAAAAACGAATGCATGTATATTTCAAGTAATTGTCAAATATCAATGTAGAGATCACTTTGCATTATTGTAGTAGAAATTTAATTTGATAACCAATCAAAATAATTATTAACAGGTATCCTCATGGTATTTCAAAAATACCTTAACTGCGTATAATTCTCTTTTTATGTCATAGAATTGTTCCATTTTCAAGATGTCGAATGAATAAATTGCAACAGTTCATTTAGCGGTTGGAAAATGGTATAATGTTCTAACAAATTTGTTTATATTTATGATTTAGCTTAGCAGAATGTATTAAGATCGTGCGTACGTGTGCCAGTGTTTCTGTGTTTGTGCGTGCACTAATAGGTGTTCCCTATAACTATTTGTCTACGTCAAATGTTTTGATGTTTATTCGTAGGCAATAGTTTTTCAGAAAGAAAACATATTTTTAGATACACACTTCATCTGATATTTTTTAACTATTCAGCTGATGGAAAAATGGAATGGAATATATATTTTCTGATTTTTTCTACTGTTGTTACAGCATTAATCTGTAGATGGACTAATCAAATCATTTAATTTAATGTTTAGTTGTTTTATCAGACTATTAGTACCGAACTCGGTTTTTACGTTGCACTTAGCTTTGGATGCAACATTAAGTTTATTAAAGACTTACTAAAGTGCACTGATTGTGTTTTGGGTTATGATTCGTATACCTAATTGGGAAAACCATGACGGCTTCGCTAATTCTCTAAAAGAGAGCTAAAATTCGGCATTACCTACATTTAGCCTACTTATTAGGGGTGAATAGAGAAACGGTAGTTATTTAGATTTTGACCACTAGTTCCTGTTCAGTGGAAAGAGTAACTATTTTAAAGCAATACACTGTATTTTTGTACATTCCCCAACAGCTGTAAATCTGGAAACTGGCATTAGAGTCTCATAGTGTTAAGTAAGCAATAAAAATGTGGATGTTACCGAGAAGAACCCGTTGATGTAATACACTCTTCTGAGAAGAAGTGTTTATTGCTAGCAATAATCCTGCTTAGCGCAAGGGAAATTTTTAGTTCCTTCATTATGGCTGACCTTCATTTCACACTTCATTACACAATCTTAAAACAAATATTTTGGTTCACAACCTTCAATTAGGTTTCGAACACTGTATCAGTAACCATCATTAGAAGTTAGCAATAAGTATGCTTGCAGCGCACGTACAACTGCTAGTTGGATATAAACCTTTGTCAATAAATAGGTAGGTAGTACTGTTTTGTGGATAGCTTTTTATATGATAAAGACTTGCAACTGCCCTAGATTACGCCTTGGTTTGGTGTAAGAAGTTATTATAAATGTAATATTGTTAAAGTTTAATTGTTGTATTAGTTACCCCGGATTATAATAACACTGGACACGCTCAACAAGTTGTGCGGAAATGGACTCTAATTTGTAATTGCTTTTGCTTCATTCTAAGAGTTGTAAGCCGAGCCCTGTTAAGGCCTTGGTATGAGCGTACAATTATTTTAATACGTTTATACGGTGTATAAATATGCAAATTCTAGTTGTTGTGCTTTGCAACGGTTACAACATTAGTTTCAAAACACCTTTCTACATTTGTACGTCCTTTAATTATTGGTCTACTAATGTCATTTATAACCTACGCAAGATTAGAAAATTAAACATTATATAACATCAGTTTTGTGTTTCTCAATGGTACCGATGTAATATAAAGTTTTGAACTTTCTAAAAAAACTCATTAACAGAACTACTACCTCAGTCGCTTTTCAGCCCCTAACATGTTCATAAAATATTTTTCCATCCTACTGTTTGTCACATAAATGCTAACGTAGATGAATGGATGAAATTCAGCTATGCGTTAATACCTATCTTTCTTTGGAAAAATGATGGCTGTTCACAAATTCAAAATTTGTCTTGCCACTAAAATTTCCATGCCACAACCTCTATTTTAAGTGGAAAGTATATGAGTTATTAACTTCGTTTTTATTGTAGGTAAGACTTTTCTTTTACAGTCATGTACTTCTTAACGATAAAAGTACCCATTTATCGTACTTTTTCATCCAAATTCCCACTGAGCTGACTTTTGTGAAAAGCTAACCTTGGAGCTTTCCGATATTGTATTAGGGAGTGATTCAAACACCTACAAGTTTATGAAGAGTCGTTTTCAAGACTAGTACATTTTTAATTTACCTGTGTGAAACCCTTTTGACAACGGATATTACCTATACTACATAATAATTTTGGTCTAATATCTTTATCTAACTTATCCTGACTACCCGGAAAACTTCCTAAGGCCAATTAGTGGTTTATCTAATATTGTGTAACACCACATTTCAAGTGAAACCCTCTCGAAATTAAGATCGCAATAGAGAATTTTTAGAGATTCCTTTGGGGGTCACGTATCCTTATATCACATCACAATGTTAACGTTTGGACCTTTTTCTCAGGAACGACATAAGGTAGACACTTTTCTTTTTAAATCTGTTACATCATTTTTTGCACATTTTGAGCAGAAGAAATGTTGAAATTGATGAAATAAATTTTTTTTACAGTTTTCTTCAAAAAGACCTTTTGGTGATACCAAATTTTAAATTAAATAAAAAATTTAATTTTTAAGAAATTTAAATTGTTAAATCCTCAGATTAGGCAGAAATAATGGATCTTTCAAACAAACAAAAAAATCAGTCAAATATCTTCAGAAGGTCCTGAGAAAAAGGTTAAAATGTGGTAAAAAACCTAATTTTCGGAAACACCCATTTTAAATAAATAATTTTTTTTGTTTTGGTGTGAGTAGTTGCACCAGCTGTAGAGGTTAACGAAAAATATATTTAAAAATATTTATAATTATCGTAAAAATATAATATTTACACCATTTTTTAGCGGAAATTTCAAACTACATTATGCATCAAAAATCAAAAAAAAAAAAATATTTCCAATTTTTCGATACGTGACCTTTTTAACTTAATGCCTGTTGAACTAATTCGCACCCTCACAAGTCAGGGCTTCATCTAGAAAATCGGATTTTTTTCCACTTAGGGAGATGGAACATGGTTTTCTATTAAAAACGCATTTTCGAACTTACAAAATGTGGAAGTGAAGTCCAGATGGATCTTTGACACATTGTTTCGTTTCAGCTTTCCAGTCACAATTATTGGTCCAGTCGGTTCCTAAAATTTTGAGAGAACTATAGTGTCTGAAAACTTGATGGTACTCTTCAAACTTAATTATTGTCTCCATTTTCTTCAAGTCCCTTTCAGTTAATCCAAATACCCTTTAACTGGGCATATAATTAACTTTTGGTCTTTGCGGCAGTCACGTGACTAGATCTGAAGCTCTCTCATTGGTTCAGCACGGAGTTGGCCGATATTGTAACCAGGCTGCTTTGGAGTTGGCCGTTTATGAAACTAAGCTCAATTTTCAAATTGAATTTTAACCTACTCCTAGCCGTTTTTGTCACAAACTGACATGAAATTCAGATTCCACGCCAAATTTTACACAAGAACCAATCGTAATGTCAATTTTGATAATAATGGAGCTGGCCGTCTTTCAAACTGGGCTTCTCATATCATCTAGATTAGAGAGCATTGAAATTTGTCAACATCAAACTTCCTTTTCAGGTATCCAACGGTAATAAATATAATCATGTGATCTTAATATAACAGTGTAAGCAGAGAAATAAGAATTTCAGATGAGATTTCACCACAGATGTGAACGTTTTAAGTGTGCTACTGTTCTCGTGTTTTAAAATGTTGGCGCGCTTTTGAGGCCTACAGGAGCCCAAGGATTTTAACAGAGCGGTACGAATTTTAAGTGAGAGAGGAGGGACGTACATTAGATACCGTTGCGCAAGGATGGACATGAAAATTTTAATTTTAATAATAAAACTATATAAATCTGAAGACAAAAGAGGTTTATTGATAGATTAAGTTCACGAAGAACAGAGGGGAAATAACTAACAGAAAACAAGGAATGACCTCGGATTTAAACAAGGGTAAGCACCCTTGCACCGGCGAAGAATATTTCAATACTAATATTTCAGGGCAACAACTTTAATCACTGTAGGATATGTGATACCAACATTAATACCTAGGCTTACACCACAGTAGATTAAAATTATTATTTAATCTACTGTGGTGCAAGGCAATAATATATTATTTTTACTGTAGCTACACGTTTAATCTATTATTATGATTGTTAATTGACGTCTTGCTTATGTATGTAATATTTATTTACTTGACCTTTGGAACTAGAAGAGCAGGCGTAATAGGTTTAAAATTAAAGATGAACAAAGTCAGGAACAATGGTAGTAGCAGAGAGTTTTGTGTAAATGATGTTTCTGGACAGCAGCCAAAAAAAGAAATCCCAAAAACGAATAAAAATGAGTAGGCTACAGAATAGGCAGTCGTAGCGAGAGACAACAAGGGAAAAGAGGTCAAAATTAGCTCACTTTGACGTACTTTTTGTCAGTCACTCGTAATACACTCGTAAAATAAGCTCACTCTCTTCTATTCAAATTTTCCCATTCCAGTATTGCTTTGATATTATATTCCCTGAATATCTTTCCATGGAAAATAAATTTTAAAAGTCATTTTGTCATGGGATACTTATAGGCCTATAACAATCGCTTATATTACGTTGACTTGATTGGCTGCAAACGTCAATTTTGCCTTTAACGAAAACATTATGTAGTAATAATAGAATACATATATAAATATTTCTTGACCCACCGGGTTGGTCTATAGGTAAAGTAGTCGCCACGAGTCAGCTGTTTAACAGCTGATTTCGGAGACGAAGATTACTGGTTTAAATCCTAATAAAGGTAAAAAATAGGTAAAGGTAATACTAGGTTGCTTAAATCTTTTACATGGATTTGAACTTTAGACAGTTATTACCGGTCTACTTTGATGGTTGGGGTTCAATTAACCATACCCTCTTAGGAACGGTCAGCCTGGGTCTGTAAAGAGTGCATCTAATTTACACGTCATGTACATCAGCCTCATCTTATTGAGTCATGGGATTTCTTATTGTTCTGAATTGAAAATATTGCAACGTAGACACAAACATTAGGGATAAAACCTATTCGTGTCGTTATTTATATTACTGGTAAGTTGTCCCTACATTTATGTTTTTTTTTAATTCTTTAATATAGAAACTTTACTGGTAAATTACTGAAGAATGTATTTTATAAGTAGGTGTGTTATACAAATATTACTGATTATTTGAAAATTTTGATGAAAAATTATATTTATTACTTTTTAGGAAGTTTCAGTCTATTTTAATACGAATCGCTGAAATTGTCTTTTAGGTTAAGTTATACGCACCAGGTTGGTCTAATGGTAAAGGCGTAGCCGCAAATAAGCTACTTCATTGCTGATTTTCGACGACGAAGATTCCTTGGTTAATATCCTAGTAAAGATATTTACTTTCATTCGTTTTTATGGATTGTATTACTAGGTAGTGGTTACCGATGTATTTTGATGGTTGGTATTCAATTATAACCATACTTTCTCAGGAATGGTCTGCCAGAGACTCCACAATGTAACAAAGTATCTAACTCTTAAAATATAAAAATGAGCACTTGTGGTAGGCCTTTCATTTCACTCCGATTTGCATAAGTACAGTAAACTAAGGAGATTCATGTAAAGATAAAGACAATCGGGTCTCGTACGTACAAATTTTTTCTGTTTTATTTACCTACACTTTAATATTTCTACGCTGGATGTTTGTGGTAAAGAAAGGTTTGCTATTATTTTATTAGCGCACTATTGTATTTCCTCACTAACATACAACTTGTACGAAGTTTATTGTTCTTCCTTAGCCTATCGCGATTAATAAAATAAATTTTTAATTTAGATTAGAACATTTTTCATAAAGTGAAAGATTGCAGTTTTCATAAAAAATGTTCTATGATGTGGTGGATTTATTTTTAATACGTGAATATTACTTAAATTTTTTTGTATTAGCCTAGATCAGTTTATTTCAAGCATCATAGATGAGGTCTGAATTCGAAAATACCAGTAATTGTCACCAAAAACTTTATTCAAGCTTTTATCAAAAAGGTACTCTAATCTATGGTTTTATTTTGTAATTGGTTTGCGATAACTTAAGGAGTCTTCCAATATGACAGTCGTCCATTTAAATAAGAAAACACGATATGAGTGTTCATATTCGCTAACTGAAGGTGGCATGTAGCTGTATAGTTGCGCTAACGAGATAGAAATAAATTTTGTAAAATTCACACATTCTGAGTAATGTCTAGTGTAAATGGAGGAATCACCAGAATAATGTCACTTACCGTTTAGACGAACGTCTTAACACAAGCAGCACTAATGGAAAATATAATTTATAAGGTATTAGACTGATTCAGCGAACTAAATTAACAAACTAAATAATATAATTAGACTAAAATAACAGCGAACTCAACGTAATTGCAGGTTGAAAAGTATTTGGTCTAAAACGAAAATGCAGAAAAGGTGTTGGTATTTTATTATACTCGGTTCATCGTAGGAAAGTTATGTTGAGTAAACAAACAGCGGTTACCGAATCAGCTGATAAAGTGGTCACTGAGGAAAAAATGTAATACTTTTAATAAAAACATCACAATGATAACTGATACGTGCTTTAACCATATGCAGAATTAAACGATAAATAGATATGAAAAAAAGCAAAACATAGACTACTATAAATAACACTAAATTCCTAATTAAAAAGAAGTTATAATCTATCATTTAATTGTTATTTAATTTAAATATAAAATAAATATAAATTAAAATAACGATGACATGTTCTTTGTCAAAAATGTGGAGAGAGATTTATGGGTTTGGATTAGTCTTCTCTTGTTCCGTCATACAGATTAGAGGTAACACACATAACTTGCAACCACATTTATTTATGAAAAAAATGAAAATCAAGTATAAGCCTACCGTTTTTATAAATTTATTGATCGGTATTTTAAAACATTAGCCATGATAAGTCATGATGTAGGCTTAACAGTTTCATTTATAAAAGTACTTTTGAAAGTATTTTGTTGTTACATTTTAATCAGCGTGTACACATTTTTAAATAATGCGCATGCTCAGTGATGTCATTGTTTGTTTACCTTGACATTTTCTTACGATGAACCGAGTAGACTACAGGGTTTTATAGAATTTAAAATAATTTTATTCAGGTTTGTTTATCCTGAAGTTTGAGTTTTCTGATCTCGTCTAGTTTTTAAATATGATAGAAAATAATGTTTAAAAAATAAGTAGTCTAATTTATTCATTTTCAAGAAGTTAATTTTCTTATAGAACTTCATCTTATATTTTTTTACTCAGTCTCGTGTAAATCCAGGATTTGCAAATAGAGAACACAAAAAAGGAAGTATGAGGCTGCTGAGATAGAGCCTGCCAACATAATAATAATTATAAATTTGTGTTTATACCTTCAAAGATGTGTTTGGTGTTCCTTTTTGACGTTTATTAGATTAGATTAGCCACTTTCCGCTCACGTTATGTCCATAAATCACATCGTACTTTTTTAATCAGTGAAACTTTCTTTTTCTCTTTCACAGTGAAATCTTATCCTAAAGATCACCTGTTTCAGCTTTCATTTTTTCACAAGATATATTTTTCTTTGCAAATTCAATACTGTAATTTGTTGGAATTAGTTAAACATAATTTCATTCTCATTAAAAGTTTATACGAGTCTAATGAAAGGCTTTACAAGAAAAAAATAGTTGTGGGAATATTATGTGAACTAAACTGGTGTAATTATTATTTAGTATTTATTGTACCAAAAACAAGCGTGATTTTCAGTACAAAAATGAGTACGTACACTCTTTAGAAGGTGGTTCATTATAGAAAGTGAACTACCAGAGTTTTAGGCTAAATTCATTAATGGAGTCGGTACACTAAGAAGAGGTTTTACTAAACTCTAAATCTCTCAAAATGCAATAATTGACTACTTATAGTTTAAAATTTACAGAAGATGTAAAATTAATAGATTTCTCTCTTTGTTTCTAGGTACATTTTTTGGAGTGTAGTCTAGATTCCAGATTTTGTAGAGTACTAAAGTTGGTGAGTAACTATGGATTTTGTACCTGAATTACTTTGGCCCGATCAATCTCAGATATTGGCACAAAATTCAAGCGTTAATGATCGTTAATTTTTATTTATTTTGTTTTAAATAAATAACGATTCACTTTCGATTCTAACCAACTCGAAGTCTTGGTCGTCGAAATGTTCAGTTGCTAAATTTCCCGCGTCGTTTACTAAATTCTAGGTAAATATGAAGTTCAGCAACTGTCCCCTAACTTTTAATTTTTTTATAAATTGGTCAAAGAAGATTTTATAGCCGTTTTAAAGCACAGGAATTACTGCTAAACCATTTATACAACCATTCAACTATTCATATCTGCACATACAAACTTATATCTTTTTTACCACGTAAAATACCACAAATTGTGTAACGATTGAAACATGATATACCGCTGGTTGAATCAATGTAACTGTGTAGTGTTATTGCCACCTCTGTAATGATCGAAAAATAGACGCTTCAAATACGTTTTCAATACAAAACAAACGTTTTAACCATAATAAATAAAAATTAGTATTCAGAAAATTCAATTAAATTTACAGATTTCTGGTAGTAAGTCGATGTTTTTTTCTGGTTAATTTTTGTCTTTAATTTTTATTACGGTACTGTATATTGAGCTGCACAAGTTCCGTATATGATTTATTTAAATGGCGGTGGGGAATTTCACTTTAAGAGAAGAGGTACCCATTGGTACATTCTCCGTTTAAAACTTCGGGTATTGTCCATTGTTCAGACCAAGAGGTCTCTACTCCATTTTCGCTTTAAACATCGCACAGTTGGAAAGTTCCTTGTAGCTAGATCACAGGCTAGTTGGTTTGGATGGTCGTCTAGTCTTCCGTGAAATGTACTATACAAGGACGCGGTTAGCTTCTTTACTGTCAGAATTTTGAAATCGTCGTGGAAGGTTTTATTGCTTACGTAAAATTGAGCGTCAGAAGCAAGTCTTAATAATTTTGATTGAAAGGCCGGAATCGACTTTAAATTACTCTCTGCCGCTACTCCAAAGAGCTGGACACTATAAGTCCAGATTGGTTTTAAAGGGATTTGTATATTAAAATCTTGGAGTCGAGATTCAATCTTGATCGAGGTTTAATTAAGCAGAAGAGTAGCTTCTAATGGCGGTTAGGTTTTAAACGTTTCGTACGCAGATGATGCTTCCAAGTTAGTTGCTTGTCAAGCCATAAGCCAAGATATCGCACTGCTCTGGCCTGTGGGATATGAATGTTATTCAGCATCACAGGTGGAAAAGTTGACGTCGTAAGGTGAACGTAACCGGTGTTGATTTAATTTGGTTCTCCCTAATACATCAACGGGTAAGCCGGTCTTGTATTTAGAAAAGATGTCGCTGCGCCAACCTGAAAGCCTCATCCGTGCTCTTTTCCCATATAAGAATTGCTGTTTCGTCAGGATACGTCGCGGTTACCGATGTGTCCAAGACAGGCATATCCGATGCAAATACGCTAAAAAGAAATGGGGATTATGGTTCTGCTACATTATAATTTCCAGATGTTGGTGATTTTTTTGGCATCGTATATAATTGGTCTGCTGTTTCCCAAAAGAGTTTCTTCTGGGTATCACCGAAACACTTTCTCAGATCTTTAGGATGTTCTTCACTCATCACTTCCTCAACTGTTCTTAAACGTTACGCTTAATTGCACTCTGGAAGTGTCTGTACTTGTACTTGTCTCTCATTAGACATCCGAGGTATTGAACATGCTATGCTTAATCATCAGTAACTTAGGCTGACAGCCGATTTTTCAAAATGTTCTTTTTAAAGCCTCATTAAGGACGATGAACTCAATTTTTTTTAAATTGTGTTAAAATCCAAAGAAAGTAACAAAGAAAGTAAAATCCATAGTAATATTACCTATTAGCCTAAAAAGTCCGTGGTTGAAATTGTAATAAAGGTAAATAGGTAAACTCTACTAGGATCTTTATTATATAGAACTTTTTAAACGTTTCTTAGTAACTTTTGTGCGGATTTCAGTACTAGACAGTGGTTACCAGTGTACTAGGTTGGTTGGGGTTCAATTAATCATACTTTCTCAAGAATGGTCAGCCTGAGTCTATACAGCACTACACTTCATACATATTATATCCTCATCTCATTGCATCATAGAGCGTAATGTTTTAAATTGAACAAACTACAACGCTCAAACAAATAAATTAATTAATTAATTGTTAATTAATTAATTGGTTAAATAAATTAATAAATTGGGTGATAGCGATTGAATAGTAACTATGTTTTGAAAGGGATGAATATATTTTCGGGTCCTATTGGAATCGATCCTAGGACCTTCCACCTCGCACTCGCGGTATAGTGTCAAGTAGTGAAACAATTACACCCCTAAAGTTTTTATATGTACTCGTGTAAATTTGCCGTAAACATTTGTACGTATAGAACTCAACAAAAAAATATATTTCAATTCTAGGTTTATTTTTCTTTTCTGTCATCTTTTGTTGTTTTATTTTATAACTTTTTTTATATATCGGATTCATGGTTGAATAAACCACACGTAACATTTTTTGATGCCTTTTCTTTCCAGGTTAAGACGGATAGAGGCAGAATGTTTACGTGTTTAGAAATATGATATAAATTGAACTAGCAGTAGAGCGGTTGGAACAGTGACGTAACCTCAAAATTCAATCCGTCAAGAAGTGACTGGCTACCCTATTCGTCTCTCTAACGTCTCATCTTCTATAACGTTCTTTCATGTTTTTAAAAAGACTTTTGACTTTTTCGATGTATTACAACCACAACTCATATAACCTAATTCAATGGAATAGACCCAACATATTTTTTCTTTTCGTACCGGATTATTTAATGATAGTGTAATATAAATTAAATTATATAACTGTATATTGTGGCAGTTATATAATGTGCTAGGCTTCATTATGGTAAAATAAAAAATGTATTCCTTATTTAACAAAACTGTAACTATATCATAAATATTCACGTCGAAGGAATATTAAGGGTCCTAGTTCAATTCCCGGTCAGGTATGAAATTTTTTAATTTAAAAATCACCTCACATCATTACGTACGTATAAGCTAACGCTTATGAAGACATCATCACACCTAAAAGCATAATAAAATATTCAACGATCGAAATTTTTTTTGTTGCAATATTAATTTTGGTTCGGTTAAATTTGCGCACTTCAGGTTACTCTACAGTTCCAACCACTGTAATGCTAGATCGATTTATATTTTTAAAAATTATAAATTCAGTTTGTAATAATAGCCTATAGTCTATTTAAGACGTACGTTTAGTGATAATTCTCTAATATGAATTATTGTAGTGTGAATTTAATAACCGAAATTATCTCACTTACTCATCACGAAATCTCTAAATCCACAAGACGTAGAAATTTGGCATGTGGTTTGGGTTTTAAGTGTTTTCTAATAAACTATTTTTTAAAAACTGTAGGCCTACTTCCAAAGAAAGATGGAAATATTGTAAAATATCGTGGTTTTAATAGGTACAACTAGTTAAGGTTTATTTTAATGCCAAATAAGATTAATTTTTGCAATAAGAGTGAAAAAATCACCTTCGTTGTGTAGTAGTCAGCCTGCTAGGCGACAAAGCGGAAGGTCCCGGTTTCTCCGTTTCGAATACCTAATAAGGTCTGGAAATTATCAAACGTTCAATTGAAGGTGATTAGCCTACATTCAAAAACCGTAGGATAGTTGCAAATGAGGCGCACTATGTGACTAAAAATTGACTAAAATAGGAAATTTTAAATACTGAAACTTTTCATCTCAAATTTAATGTTTATTTTTCATCTAACGGTGTTTGGTAGCAATAAAGAATATGCCTATTATACTACAATTTTTGTGTATTTTAAACTGGTTATCCAGTCTGACGTTTTGTACAGCAAAATCTGCTAATTTCTTTTAGAAGTGAAAAAAGTCAATCTATTTAATAGACCCTATTCTACTGTATTTAATTATGTTGTTATTGCGTAGTCATTTTGCAGTGGAATCTTTTAGCTGCCCGCTGGTTTACTTAATAAATATGTTAACTACTAGAAAATATTTCATTACTTGGGATTTTCACATTAGTAACTAAAAGAAAATAAGCCTATATGATAGAGTAGCCGAGCTCTTTTTAAAGTAAGAGTTACTACTATGTAATAAAAATGTCACAGAAAACTAATACAGTATTTCAATCAAGATGAATAAAGTTATTGTGTACTCGTATTTTGTAATCTATAACATGACTGATAACTGCATTATTATTATGTTTTATATACCAATCATTTTTTTCATGTGAACAAAAATCAAATAAATGCATTTTTTATAATTGTTTTTTTTTTTTTGAATAATTTACCTGGGTTTTCTTATAATTTGTAAGTGAGTTTTCAGGATCCAATAAAATAATATCTTTTCAAATTTAGGTAAATGAAGTTTTACTCCTGACTTTTTGTTCAAGTTATACTGGACGAAATATCAACGCTGGTCTCAAGTTCAAAGCCATTTCCTTCTTCTGTTTATCGCTCGCCCAGCCCGGTTGCCGCGTTTAGGTCACATCGACCTACGTTCACAACACTGTACTGCGTTGAATTGAAAAGAGACATCATCAGAGTAAACAAAACAGTGCTTGATTTAAATCCCCGCGTTGATATGTCTACAAGTATAATTTATTCATTTAATAAATGTGTTAAACAATATCGAACCCTTAACCCTTTATAGATCTTTGGTAAGTATACTTACCACTGGCAATAAGGTCGATTTTATTGAGAAATAAGCCATGCGGTTGACTCATATTGGCATTTTATGGTTTTATAGATGTTCTCTGGTAAGTAGGCTATCCACATTTTAAAATTAGTGCGCAGCGACCATTTGCTTCATGAGTTACACGAATTTGGTAAGGATTCATTTCAGCGTACGCAACCGTGTTGTTTTGTTGTTACTTTCGTACAGTGATTAGAAAATTCGAGTTTTTTTACGGGAAACCAAGTATTTATGCTAATATAAAGTTGAGTGTTATTCTACATATTTTTCTGTTATATAGCTGTTGTTACAAGTTGTTGTATTATGCATTCTTACTACTTAACATTATGTGATTCCCATTTCAAAAAATCGTTCCTTGGTAAGTATACTTACCTAGGCTTAACATAAAATAAATATCTTACTGTTCTGGCATTAGACATACATTATTCAAGTCCCTTTAAAACAAAATTTAATATTTTACAACATGTATATTTTCCCTTGTAGTTTTGCCCTATAAAGGGTTACAAGAACGGTTGGAGTCAACAAGAGGCATTTACAGTAACAGGAATATCTTGGGCAATAGTAATCCAATTGATTAAAACCAATAATAAAAATAAAAGTAGGTCTAGTGACTACAAATAAATAAATTTTTATCGTCACTAAAAATAATATACATTATATAACATGTCAAAATAAGGTAAGCATCAACAAAGTGTAAATAACATGAGTTAACATGCGAAAATTTAAACAAAGTAATGTAAATAAAAATAATTAACAAGTTTCTAGAAAAAAAATGAGTAACATAAAATAAAAATATTCAGAGTGAACACAAAAATGTTAAAATTAGTGAAATTTAAAAAAAATGCAGCAGACCGAACATGAAAAAATTGAACAACATACATTAACAAGAAGGAAGACACATTTTGAAAATTTTAACAAACTACAGTTGATTGTAAAAATTCTTCATTCAATGAATGTAATTCTAATAATGAAATCTATGAAATGAAATCTGAACTAAATATGATGAAAATGACGAAATTAAATCTACAAAATAAAAATGTTTAACATGAGTATCAAGAAATGTCATTTAAAACTAACAATATATTTTAGAATACAATTTAAAAAACATTTACCAATCACTGTAATACAAGATAAAATAGTAGGCTGTACACAGAAAAAGAACGAAAACCATCGATATATCCCATATCCGTATAGGCTGTTCAGAAAAATACACTTATGTGTAAGAGTTTTAAATACGTAATTGTATAATTTTTATAAATTATTATACGTAGATAGGCATTTTTAAAAAATTAAAAGGTAGTTTTCTTATTAAGGAGATCTTTAAAATGTTGATATATAATTTCTCTCTAAAATGAAATTAAAACTTTCTCCTTGTGGAAACTAAAATAAAATAAAGAACTATTGCGTATAAACTGGCCCATATATGACCTTGACGGTTATGAAATATACATTTATCATAACCATGCGATTTTTTTATTATGTTGGTATAAGAATATTTTCTAGGTACTGGAGTCCTGAACTGTAAGAAGCATTTCATTCATTAGGTGTCAAAAGTCAGATCGTGTGAATAATTCTTCTTTGTAATCTTTTACTGAATAAAGTTATTTAAAAAATATAATTTTAATTTTATTTTGAAACGACTGATCGGCAATTTTTTTAAATCCCGGAAAAAATTTGGAAAATTTATTAAGAGCCTTAAATGCCGCTTTTTATGAGAGCCTGCGTTGATTTAAACGAACATTATTTTTGAATCCAGTCGGATATAGGAATGAACAACTTTGTTTTATTAATAGGTGCTAATTTTCTTTACAAAATAAACAATATTCGTAAAATTTTCCAGACCGTAGTCGGGAATCGAATCTTGAACGTCCGCATTGCAGGCAAACGCGCAAACAACTACGCTACGGAGACGGCCATTTTGAGGATTTAATTAAGTAAAAAATTAGTTTTTCTTGTCCCGGATATTACTGTAGATAAACTCAAATCTACTCTAATGTATTTTTTGAGATCAATTTTATGAAAGTAAACAGTTGCTGCGGCACATAATTACATTTGAATTTGTACGCTTGAAAATGTGTTCAATTTAGTTTGGTATTCTTAAACATTCTGTTTTATTTGTCTACATTAAAATTTTATAGCATTATTCTTTTTACTCATTTTTACAACGCCGTTGTTATGTTCTCTCCTCGTCTATCCCGCACATATTCTAGCATTCTTTTTGTATCACTCCTACGGGATCGTGACGTAGCTTAAATAAAGATGAAAACGGTTCAACTAAGATAGGCAAACATATGTGTTTATGTAGCAGAACGAGCGCATTTTGTTTATATTCCACTTACAACCCCCTCGACGCTTACAGTAGAATTGCCCATTTGTGACCTTAGGAGAAATATCCTTTACTTGAAAAGTTTGTCATAGAGCATTTTAAAGACAAATCTAGCTTAGAATTATAAATTCATTAGAAAAATTTTCATTTACTAAAATAAGCGTAACATTTACGGTACTTAAATATTAACGATATAAATCAGTGGTCATCAGCTAAATTTGATAAAGGTTCGTTTAACAAAACGAATACCGGTCAGATTTCTTAAAAATTAATTGTGGAATTCCCCAGGAAGCGTTCTAGGTCCTAATTAGTTATAGTGTTTACAAACGATTAACCTCAATAAATTTCGTCGTAAGATGCGACGCTATTTGCAGGTGATTGGTATACATTTTTAAATCTACGCATTAAAAAGATCTTTACGAACCCAAATAGCATTAAAAAAATTAACGAAATCTTTTCAAAATTATATATTTTTAAATATAAAGAAAGCTGTAGGGGGCCTACAACGTTTTTAGGTGTTGTCTTAGACAATAAATTATCCTGAAAAGATCACATTTACAGTATATTTTTAATATTAGTTTTTGGCATTTAATTTGATTATTTTCAGTTCGATTTATAAATTTTGTGATGCCCTGTGTGATTAGTACGGCTTCGTGTACTTGTAT
The DNA here is from genome assembly GCA_035578175.1 of Catonia carolina. NCBI lineage: Eukaryota > Metazoa > Arthropoda > Insecta > Hemiptera > Achilidae > Catonia > Catonia carolina. Next base: position 140,824,261 of record JAQMRL010000001.1, on the reverse strand, counting down.
TAAAATAACATAAGTCCAAATTAATAAATAGCCTAATAAACTGTTTAGACTCACTTTTTGACAAAAACTTTTCACATCTTCTTCTTCAACCCCTTCTCTTATCGGAGGTCGGAAATCATTATTATTATGTGGACAGTATTGGCTGCTGCACAGATCAGTTCCGTATAACTGCAACCAAACCAGTTCTTCAGGTTCTTCAATCAGGCTCAACGTCTGGCAACTTTCCGCTTATCCTTTTTCTTCCCCTGCATGACAAATTGTAAGATGTGATATTTAGGACCTCTAATTGCATATCAAAGATAGTGAAGATCTTTTCACTGTCTCAACCAACTCACATTCTTTGCTCATTTTAAGAAGCACATCTCAATTAGTTATTCTGTCTGTACACAGAATGCGTCTCATCCTGCGGTAGCACCACATCTCGAAGGCCTGTATCTTCTCTAAATGAATAATTTTGAGTGTCCATGTCTCTATCCCGTACAACAAAACAGAGAAGATACTACATCGCAGCGTTCTCATTTTGAGCCCAATACTAATATCTCGACTACATAGCAAAAAATCTTAAGTTTTCATTCAAACTAACATTGTTACTGATGGAAATGATTGACTTTATCATCGTTGCAGCATTTGATTTTGTCTTTATGAAAACGACGAAATTTATGAGCATATTATAAAAACTCGTACTTTTCGCTCCACCAATTGTCAATTGAATTCAAATAATGTAACGCATAATAAATAATTTTAAATTGCATTTTAATCGACTTCTGATGAATCAGATTCTGGGATGTTATACTTAAACCATAGACGTCTAATTTATCAGAGACTAGGATTGAAAGGGTTGAACAATTTTACGAGTAAAGTATAATAATTTGTAAATTAAAAAAATAAGTTATTTTTTATTTAGTAAACCTAGATTCACGTAAATGGCCCACCCACATTATTTCGAATATCTTGAATTTCACTGTAATTTATTCTCTGCTGTCGTAGAATTACTGTGAGCTACAAATCCTTTAATTTCATAAAACTTTAACTGTCTTGTGTAATTTATATTTTAGTTTGATATAAAGTTTTTGATAACAAGATTAAGTTACCTTGAATTCCTTATGATCACCGCCTTATGTAGCGTGCTAATATTAGTCTGATATAAAATAATGTTCAAAGTGCTTAGAAACTGTAAAAGAGAACGCTAGTAATACAACGATTGACTGTCAGTAAATTTCAATATAACAGTGAATTTTCTGATAATTAAACTTGTGTAAGCAAATTTCTAAAACCGAGAAATAAGCTGAGTGGCATGGCTGTTTGGTAATCTAATTAACCGTTTGGCTGGGTCGTAATGGCGCAAGAAATTAGTACTTTATAATAAACATCTTTGGTAGACTAAGTTCACCAGACAAATCTACTGAACCATGATTACTCTGAATAATTATAATGAAGTTTGTTGTCTCCGGGATTTTGTGCTATACATACACCTATATCTACCCACCGTTATGTACTATCATGAGATCATTATACTTATGTCGTAATTTTAACGTATGGGAATAGTTAATTTTAATGGAGTAAACTAATATTGTGTTGACAAAATCTAGTTTATTGTCATAGTCTACTGACACAAGTTTGTAAAAGATAATTAAGCTACGTACTATATGTGTAGGTCTTATTTAGAGATATGTAACTACGTACTACGGCGGTATGAACTAACGGAGCTGTTATTCTACAATAAAATCTAAGTTACTTGTAACTTACCACAGCAAGCAAGGTAATAAAATGAAGACATACTGTATGTGGATCAGATAAAATTCAGTTTTAGAACTTCATTTTTTTCAGAATGATTGGCTTTCTTATAATATACATAATCGAAACTCTTAGGCAGAAATGAAGTAAATAATATGTACAATTAATGAATTTCCCGAGCCATCAGGATTTAAAAATGTTTTTTTTTTAATTTGAAAATATTAACTTTTTGCTGAGCTAAACGAACTAAGTAATTTCTTTGTAAAGCAAAGCACTATTTACTGTTAACATTAAAATAATTTATTAACGTCGCATCACGAGTAATAGATGAACCTTCGTTTCTTACAGCTAAGGAATATTATTGCAAGAAAAATATATTATTGTTTGTTCTTTGCCACTAACAATTTTTATCCTTAAAAGGGTTTGGTTAAAATTGGTTTGCTAACATCACTGCGTGAATAAAAATTACTCCGTCAGAATATACATGCTGAGTTTTGTAACTGTATATCTTTAAGTATGTATAAAAATGTCTGGCCGGCCGCATAGGCGTAGTTGGTAACGTGCTCGCCTCTCATCATGCGGTCCTGGAATCGAATCCCATTCAGGTACATCATATTTTCGTAGTACGTTACAAAAAAATCATTTCATCCTACATTGCATAAAGTTACACCCCAACGTTGTCGCTAATGACCGTTGCAGTTGATGCGTCGTTAAATAAATAATTAAAAAAAAAGTCTGTAATATTGGAAGCTTGCTCCAGGTTCTTTGACGATCTGGTTTGAATAAATTAAAACATCCTTTAAAGTTATAAGGATTGTTTATTAATAAATCAGTTACAATAAATTATAAGGCTTATACTACCGATAATTTACTTAGACTAGGTTGATTATGATAGGACTCACAAGGACTCAACTCCTATTGACCGATCAGTTTACTGCCAAATGGTTCAAAACTGTTTGAAAACTTCTATTATAACAACTCGAACTTACTTACATGAAAAGATCACAATTCCTTACTATTAATTCGGATTTAGGGAGGACATTCTACAGTAGAACAAAGTAAACAGACTGTCACTCTGTGACAGAATCTGTGCCACGCTAGGAACCAAACAGTTCTATTGTATTTTTACATGCTGCCCAAGCGTTTGATAAGGGTATCGTACCATATCTCTGATAAAAAATTTAAAATACCCTTCTGATTGATACATTTTTACTTTCTCTTGCCAACATGAATATATAGGAAGGAAGGTTTTCATGTCGATTTTTCGAAATCGAGTTTTCACCGGATCTACACATTTTCAGACACCCTGAACCCAAAAAACATGTTTTTAGTGTGTGTGTGTGTGTGTGTGTGTGTGTCTATGAACAAAATATCTCAAGAACGGAACATCGTACAAACTTGAAACTTCAAACTTAAGTTAGATACTAAAACGGGGAGCAAACTTTCATCAAAATCGGTCAACCGGAAGTAGTATTTTATTCGTGTCATTTTTCACTCTTCTCGCGATGTTTTCAAAAACGGCTCCTACGATTTTTTAAAAAATCGCCTCGTTTACTAAATGTTTTATGCTCTACAAGATAGGGTAGGCACCATGTCTGCTGAAATTCATGGGAAGATTATTTTCTCGTAAAAAAAATATTATTTTAAGATTGCGACTTTAATAGTCTATGGTTTTTAACGCAAAAATGTATAAAAGAAAAGTTTTAAAGAATTTAATTCTATAACTTTTATTTCTGCCCATAACAGACAGGTAGAGTGTCAAATTATTTACACTCGATCTGTTCGTTGCAGGGCTAAAATAAATAGTTCTGTTTCTTATCACATGGTCAGCCAATTAAATGACTGGACCATTTAAGAACAGAAGAGGTAGAGGTGTAAAAGACACTAATCAGAGTTATCTCCTCTGAGAGTAATGAATTTCATTATACAGCCAGACCCTGTGGTGAATGAAGTGAAGGTGTCATTTGCAGAGTGGAAAATATGTGCTTTTCAGAGGGCCCGGCATGCTGATAAGCATACTTTTCCACTCACTGAGGAAGGCAATGGTAAACCACCTCACTCCTCGTTTTACTTACTAAAACCTCTACAGGTTCAAACCAGCTTTTTGGCTGATGACCTAAACAACAACAACTTTTATTTCACACTTTTTTTGTATAACGCTTAGTTTAGCGGTAATTAGCGATTTTCTGGTTTTTTTCGCGAAAACGTGTAAAAATTCGATTTTTTAAGATTTCAGCCTTAGCATGCATTTTACGACAAAAGTGTATATAATCAAATTTATATGAAATTAAACGATCTACAACTTTTATTTAAAACATTTTTCTCTACAGAGCCTAGTTTAGCGAGAAAGAGTGATTCTCCGTATTTTTAAGCCAAACTGAGGTTTATTTTCATTTTTTGTATTTACTCATGATTAAAATAAGGTTATGTTTTTTGAGATTCGTTTATTGTTTATTTCTAATGTTTTATTAGTATTACTAATGTTAGGTTATATTGTTCATTATTTGCATTGGCAAGAGAAAGTCGTGTGAGTGTTTCCTACCAGATTTTTCCCTATCTTTAAACCGTACATGTCAGACAGATATTTTCGAAATAAATATTATGCTCTTTGCTATGTACCCAGTACAATCGGGGGTACCTCAAGTCAGTTTACTTTGTTTGCACCTATACGTACTATTCACTTCTCATTTCCCACAACACGACAAACTACGACATCTACCTCTGCAGACGTCACTACCACCCCTGCTACGGACTCAACCACAGTTTGTTTTTATATTTGATTATGATATTTATTTTATACTATTTAGTTATAAATGTAAGTCTTTCAAAAGAAAATTATTATTAATTAATTTTATAATTTTTATTTTATTTTTATCGTTACGTCTAGTAATATTGTTATCTTTTTATAGTTGCTTGATTTTAAAGCTACATATTGTTAACTTAGGTTTATTAGCCTTTTAGAATGTATTTTTTTAAATTTTATTTTTGAAATTGAGTATATTTTTTAATGTATTTGTTTTAAGCCCTAAGTGATTTTTAAAACTCTTTTATATAATGTTACAAAAAAGAAGAAAACACCTACCTAAATTATAGCTTTTAACCACAGTTGGGGTGATCAATATTTTTTCCACCTCGTACATTGTGAATATTGTTGTAAATGCATTATAGCTTTCAGAAAGAATGTATGGAAATAATAATTGTAAAAAATATGAAAATAAAGTATTATTGTTATTATTTAACAATTGTTTTAAATTAAAAATAATTTTATAAGCAATAAATTTCGGACCTTTCAAAATTGATATGAGCGATGAAATTATTTTTTTATAATACTAATTTTAAATAAAAATTAGTCTGTATTTAAAGTTTATATTTATCATTGAAACAAATTTATATTTTTTTAGTGCAGAAACATTTTTTTTACACTGTGTTATAATTTACAGTTTAAAGAGATAAATTATAATACAACCGTTAATTATTTTCATTTATTCTATGCCCTTAAAATTTTATATGGTAATAATACCAATATGAAAAGATGATCTCACCGCTCAAAATGTAAATAAAAAAATGCTTCAGCCCCCTGAATTATACGAGGGATGATATAAAATCTATTTTAGCAAGAAACAGAATATCTACAGTTATAATAATTGTATTTACTTAAATTTAGTATGGAATGAAAACTAATATTTCAGTCTATATGAATCCTATAAATATTGAAAATGTTTAGCTCACCAATTTTGAAACAAAAATTTGAAGATTCCTTTAAAAATTGAATAGCAAAGGGACATACAATCTTTTTAGTAAAAGCAAGGAGAACTTAAGTAAATCCGGAATCATATAAAGAACTAAATTTCCAACAATTTAAAAAAAATCATAAGTTTATCTTCTGAGAATATCTACATAGGATAGAATATCTACATAATTAATTTCTTTAGCTGAAACTGAGATATTAGCACAACTCAGTTTTTACTGAAACAAATACATTAAAACTATCGGAAAAACAAGTTTAAAGATTGTATTGTACTCAGACCCTGCAATGAATTAACTATTCTGACATAAAAACCTAACCTACTATGAACTAATAATACCTAACTATTTTTTAAATCCTACCTATTTCTACAATATTCTAATATCTGTAATACAAAACTGTAATAATGTTTACACCTACAGAATTGCAATGTTTACAAGATAGTCAAACTACTCGCATAGCTTAACCTCAAGTAATTTCAATTAAAACTAATACCTACTACTATAAAAATATTTACCGATAAAATTTATACATTATGAAAAGATTAAATTAGATAATACTTTTAGACTAAACTATGTTGCCAACTTAATTCAATGCCACTTTTGTACCAAACAATCTTATCCAAAATATGGACGCCAAACAATAACACGTATTACAACAGGTTACAAAACGCATCATAGAAAGATTATTTTAGTATTGCTTCTGTAGTGAGAAACATTAACAAGAAAAGAAATAAGATTTACATTAGTATTAATACCACTGACTAATTTCTAGCGGTTATTTCAAAAAAGAAATTTGAAAATCAAAATCTTTTTGTTGGTTGTTCAATTCTTCCACATTGACATCCTTATTTAGGCCTATATATTTTATGAATTTTTGGTATAGTTTCAAAAGGAAAAAAATAAAGTATATTGTAGAGAAAACTTAGAGAATTAAAATTGGTAAAGCAAATAAAAATTAAACCATTTTCATCACATTTGAAGGTATACGATACCAAATGACATAAAAAACTGGAATGAGTACTGGCGGTTTAAAATTAACAAAATAAAATCTAGCCATACTCCTTTTGCGTTAAAAAAAATTATGTCCAGCAGTGACTCTGAACGATAACACGGAACATCATACTGCAAACGGAAAACGTTAGATAATCTATACATTCAGAGAAATAGATGACTTAGATGTAAAAAAACAGATCTTGACGAAACACGAACTTTTAGGCATTAAATTTTGTCAGTTTTATTGGCTGCAAGACAAAAAATCGCGTCTTTCTCTGACCAGTAAACTTTTTTCTATGTAAAACTATAATAAAACCAATGTGCACGTAAGGAACTGAACTATGGATTCAGCATCTAACATCACCATCTTACAGAATTTTCAATCAAAGATTCTTCGAATTATTACCGACTCCCTTTGGCTCGTAACCAGTGACGTAATTCAGTATGGCTTCTTCTTAACGATCAACTCTGTACCACGCCACGCCACTCCACTACAGAGTAAATGCTTAGCCACACCACGCCACGCCACTCGTTAAAAATACCAACCTAACAGCGTAGAACGGCATACGATAACACTAGACTTGTAACCCTCACCGCAGTCACTGCTTAGCAATGGAAGTGGGTGAAGTAATTGAACTGTAGTTTATCTTTTGTCGTAAAAATAGAAAAAATGAAAAGCGTTTAAAGTCAGTACATATGTTACCAAGTGCACGATTGATGGAAAAGAGCGTTTCGTACGTTATTTGACGATCTCAGTGCCGACGACACTAAATGTTTAATTATTTTAGAATGATGTGTAGCCTTTTGACGAAATACACGGAATTTTAGAAACTCATACGAAAAAACTAATTTTTATCAAAATGACGGTAGTAAATTTGCCTATACATGACAGCATTCAATGCTTTTTGTTAAATAAAAGAAACTGTAGGCCTATAACGTAATTTTTGTACCCTTTTTAGATATTATAGTAATTGTATTTATAGTAGTTATAAGTATTTATGAAATTTTATTTAAATAATTTTTTTTTGTATACTCCTATGCGCGGACAGAACTCTTTGTGAAGAAGTGTTTATGCGTATAAATATGTTTAGTTTAAATATTGTGTATAGCTTAGTATAGTTATTAATTGTAATGTATATTTTACTAAACAAAATAAAAAAAATGTTGTAATTCGTTATTTTTTCATAGTTGTCTGTTAGGCCTACTCGACGAATACGCATTCCGTTTTTGGAAAATTAGTTCTTTGAGAAGAGTAGAAATATTATTTTTGCTTTAGAATTCTGTCATCCCATTATTAACTTAAAATACTCTAGTTTTTATTTTCAACCCTTAAGAAGAAATAGGCTGAATTTGAGGTTCCTAGGCGATCGAAAAGTTAAAGAATTATTGGCTAATTAGTGTACGAGTTAATAAATCAATGAATTTTCTCGCATTTATATTTGAATGTAAAATTTTCTTTGAATCGAAATACAGCAAGAAATGAAGAACTTTGCCTCAACATGCAAAATTTTACGTTTACTAATTTGTGTTGCGAGTTATAAGATCACTATAATTTATTTAAGCGTGTCTTGTACTATTCTAGAAGAAAGCAAGCGAGTCGCTTAACTTCGTTACCTTCCTTCCACCTAGTATCTTTTCTAATCTCTCCTACTTGATCGTTCATTTTATGTAGCTGAAAGTAGGAACAGTTTAAAATCGATCAAACTGCATTTACTTTGAACAACCGTTTCTTAGAATTGCATCAAATGAAAAATTTGAAACCAAAAACTCAAAACCATGGAAAACTGTCTTATTCGTAAATAAAATCTTTTAAGTAGATCGCTTATTAACATACCTCGTTTTTGGATTTTCACACTGTTGGCAAATGTGTGTACTGTACACTCCATCAGCTAATCCATTTGTTTTTATCTGAGGCGGCGAGAAAAACTCATGTTCACTCCCTCACGATGGGGGAAGTAACGTTGGACTCAATTGAGACGTCCTCGTCCAGCCCTAAGGAGGCCGCAACCGCCTTACCAACCAAAATCCCGCCGCCTGGCCACTTGAATCGACATCAGCAAACAACCCTCCACCTCCCTCGGAACTGTTTATATAATACTACAAGGGAAGTGTCGGGTTAAAAAAAATTTACAACTGTCAGCGGGGCGTGGAAGAGAGCCGTAGCCTAATTCCCCTCTCGCTGTCACTGACCAACACTAATCCATTGTATACTTGTAAGTTGTAGGTTTATTTTACCATTTTGCTCTAAGTTGACGAGAATTTATTTATTTTTGTATGCATGATTAGCCTTGATATTTAAATATTCTTCCAAACTATTGAATAATAAAAAAATTGTAGCTATTAATAATAATAATAATAATAATAATAATATAGGAGAATGTGATGGGCTGGGCACGTGCTAAGAAGAGGAGAAGAGTCCAACTTGAAGAAAATATTAGACCCCAACCCCACAGGAAGGCGCCCCCGGAGAAGATCTCGACAAAGATGGTGGAAGCAGGTTAAGACCGACATGGAGAGACTTGGAGCTACAGAAAGAGATGCTGAAGATCGAGCGACATGGAGGCTTTTTGTTGGTGCGGCTAAATATCAACTCCGATGTAGATGGCCATGGGAGTAAGTAAGTAAGCTATTAATAATAAGTTATTTTCTAAAAATACTAGATCTATATCATATATTTATATTTGGGTTGAAATAAATAATATTTCCAGTCTTTTTTTGTATTATTTTTGCCAACAGCAGATTATTTTTCAACAGATAACTCATAACAATTAGTTTTATCCAGCATTCAGAATTAATCAGGATTTACAGTTTTATTTATTATAGAAAGTGAATATTTAAAGTTTCTTTTTTAAACCACTGCTCAAAGATCTTTTAATTTTAATTTCTATATTTTGCACTCTTTTCTTTTACGCTCAAGAGGATTGAAAGAGGCTATTTATTTTTCAGAGATATTACGAATTTTTATTTAGTTAATAACGTAGCCTATATTAATTTATATAATTTTTCTTTTCTAGCCTTTGTTTTATATATTATTCTGTAATCTACTATTTAAGTTTTAAAACCTGTACCTATTACTGAAATGATTTCTGTTGATTATTATATCTTTGAGAAAAAGTAGACTACGTTAATACATCCAGTTTTTTCTATTAGCTTCTCCGTTTGCCTATTTTTTAAATTATTTCAATAATTAAAATGATTCCCTCTCCACAAAGGATTTGGAACAATTATGTGGGAATCAGACGACCTAATTTCAAAATATCCAAGAACAATGACGGTAATAAATTTGCCGATACTACTTGACAGCATTCACTGAAGAATATTTTTACTTAAAATTATAACGAACGTCCTCTGCGATTTTAGACTGTTTCTATGTAAAATATTATAAAAAACTTTTGTACCTACTTAACAATTACCTTTGGCATTGGAATACAGAGAACAAAATAAAAGCCATTGATTATTCTTTAAACTTTCAAAAATAACGGGACAGTCCAAAGGTTATGAGAGTAATCTGTATTGCAAAATGTTGTTTTGTTTACTTACTGTGATCAATTTACTTTTAACGTTGACATCATTAAGAAGTGATCTTTCGCGCGAAATGTGTTATGTAATCGCTGCTGTTGCAAGTATATCGATCTGTTATAGATTCAGGTTTGCATTAAACAGAAATTCAGCTTCTGAAACGTACGAAATATTGACAAATACATTCAATAAAGACTGCGTGTCATGGTCAACATATTTTAGGTGCTATGTCCAATTATAACTCTGAGATAAACTACAATGTTTCCAATGGAAAGTCAGTTTCTTTTCCACTTCTAAAAATCGTGAAAACTTCACGCTGCTTGGTTGAATAGTAATAATCATCTTTTCTAGATCATGACGAATTACACAACGAAAATCAAGGTAAATTAAGAGGAGAACTGCGCCAAGCTCTCTGGTAGATCATTATACTCAAGATAATACTAACACAGTCCAGTAAATAACATCCTGGACAAACAAAGAACTTCGGTTGTATTACGACGATTCACGCTCGCTTGTCACTAAGGTAGTGTCACCGCCAACCCCTTTAATTAATCATTTACCGTGTTGTCGGCCTTCAATACTTCTCCCGGCCCTTGTCGGCGCAGCAGACCGTTTGGCGGCATACCGACAGACCCTTCGGCTGTATACCGACAGAGGGTTTTGTCGCACAGGGCCGAGACCAGTAACCCCTCTCCCCTATTACCACAGCACTCTCAGTGAATATATAGCGCACTGCACTGAGCCGCTCGTGATTACGCTCTATATCTTCGACTAAGATCGACCGACTACATCCACGAGATAAAGAAGGAAGATGGTTTGGGACTTGCAGCAGCCATCGTCGCAGCAGCGGCAACCACGCGCTGCCTACACCGGTCTCCTTCGAGACCAGCACAACGGTCCTTCTCAGGACCAATTTACTAAGATTTTAACAGGATGGTTTCAGGGTCATCAACCTTAGCCACAGCTCTCGCCGCAGCCAAGCGCTGCCTACACCAATCTCCTTGGATACCGACACAACAGTCGTTCTCAAGAACAACTTGTTAAGGTTCATACGTCCTTTTCAGGACCACCAAACAGTAAAGGTTTCAACTTGCCACTTAATATCACCATCCAGAGACAGTAGTATGAAAATTTATGAATCGAAAATATTTTAAACGGTTTCTCACCCACTACACAGTTCAAAGCTTTCTTGTGCTTTCTTTGACTACTCCTATGGATGAAGAAAGAAGTCAAAGGGCGAAAATTTAAGGTAAATCTAGGTATCGCAATAATAACCACGGTAACTAAATTTGAGTACTCTCGGAAAGGTGGCCTGGGTTTAGTGTTTGAAAAACGGATAAAATGTGCTGCAAATTAAGGTGGTATTTATTACAAAAAAATGTATACGTTTCGCTTCAGAATAAAGGATTTCTGAACTACAGCCGCAGTAGTTACTTTTTGGACCGACTTCGCATCTAAAAAAAAAGTAAGTTTGTTTCTATTCAATCTTTTCTTTTCAACAGATAGGCGAAACTATAATTGTAGGTCTAAAAATTTAAAACCTTTTTATTTATTATCAATATTTATCAAATTATGATATCTAATATGATAATCTTAAATTATAGGATATATAATTTAAAAATAAAAGATTTAGTCACTTGAGAATGCAACAATTTTTTATATGATTTATAAGGCATTTTAAATAAGGCGTAGAGTTCTGTCGAAAAGCTAGCAAATATCGAAAGGTTAGTTTGAAATAATTATACGTAAAATTAAAAATTTTTTAAATTTATTTACACACACAAAAAACAGGTATGTTAATCATTCACAATAAACCCCGAAGAATTTACATTCAAAATTAGGTTACACTGTTAAATTTTATGTAGTGATTTAAAAAAAAAATGTTTACGTATACATGTATACTTAAATAACTTTTATAATTGCCGGATTTATAATCCTTCATTTGTTTTGTAGATGGTAAACCACAGTTGATGGATTGCCGAATTCCCATAAATTATTGTATGTATTATAAACTCTGATGAAACTCGTCACGACTCGAGATATATATTAGACTCGAGACTTGGTTTTGAGACATTAGCGAACTATTATAGTTAAACCTTTAACACTTGTATAATTGTCACATTTTATATATATAGCCTATATATTGCAAACCACACATCTGATCTCTTCGCCGACTATAATCTATTTGAAATCAACGTGCGGGTGAAGGTCATGCCACTTCCTCACCTCGCCTACCCCACCAGTCGTCTGAATGATGCAGCGCGGAGTATGTGTGTGCACTTGTGCCTACGCCTTCATCAGGTTTACATTATTTCACTTCGTGAAGTACCGTACGCTTAAAACATCTGACGAGACCAACACATAAATGTGTTATTTAAATCAACTTAAACTTAAACTCATTCGAGAAGTTTAATTACAAACAAAAGGAAAACTGCAATGGAAAAAATCTAAATCCAGTTTTTCTTTTGTTTGTAATTAAAAAAACTTCTCAAATGAGTTTAATTTTCATAGACGTTATTTATATCATTTTTTAGAATAAAATTCTCTACAATTTTCATTAAAATGTTTCGTGTTTTTATTCGCAATTTAACAGAGTTATTTTACGCTAAACTTAAAAAGTATATTTTCTAAGCCTTTTCTTTAATGTATTTACGTAGTTTTCTTAAAAACTAAAAGCGATACAGTTCTGGGACTCATTTTTTAAAATTTCTCAGGTTAAATAAAAACCATAAGAAACCACTAAACATTTTCCTAAATTTACCTTTTCAAAATTTCAGTATTGCTTTATTTCACTCTTTGCCCAGGAATCAAGGCAAAATCTTTCGCCAGGCATAACTCGCCAACGAAGCATTTCCGGACGTATATTTAGACAAACATTTTGTTACATGTAATAACAATAGTATATACGTGGTGTAATTTGTATTATATTATTGTTATAATTGTTATTAATACTGTTTTATGGTTATTATAGATATTATATGTACGCACTATTACAACGTAATATGGAATAATAGAAAAGTCACTGAAATAGAAACACGGTCATTATACTATGCGTCAGCAATGACTCTGTGATATTTTATGACTTTATGAAGCTTACATGTATTGTTTTAAGTAAACAAACATGTTACAGCACCTTTGTCACCACACACAGGCCTATTTATTTGATTTTTTATACTCTTTCGACCAGTTCAGATTAAAGTTTTGTATCATACATATGTGCAGTTTCTTAGGCGGGCTTGTGTAAGTTTAGTTAATTCAATTGTTTAAGCGTGAAAGTTGAGATGGCTGCAAACAGTCCTAATCTTCGCAGACAATCCAAACAGATAATTTATAGAGTATATAATTATTTAAAAGAACTTGTGTGAAATTAATTCTTTGCGAACGGCGCTCAAGATTACATAAAAGGTAATTGACAGTTTATTTCTCAGTCGTATACACATTTGTAACAATCCAGTTTCTGTATGCATGCTTTAAAACATAAAAGATAAATAATCATCTTTTTCGTTTAGGTAAAAAGGTTGGCGATGTTTTTATTAAGGTGCAGTTTGTATAAAGAAATATTAGGATAGAACTGTTCCAACGATCCGAAAGTTAAGCACAAAAATTAGGAAAATATATTGTGTAGAATAAAACGGTTTCACATATCATAGTAGGCCTAATGTCTTATGTGTATCAGAGTAACCATTAAATTTCTTGTCGTTAATAGACAAAACTTTAGTCTGTAAAGAGAAAAGAAGTAGTTCAATTCAGTAATGTAGAAGTACTGTAAGGGCTATGAGGAGAAATCTTGCGGAAGGGAAGGGGAAGAAGCGCGTGACCTTCACCCGCACGAAGAAATCAAATGGACTTTAACTGTGGAGTGTAGTTATTCCAGCACCCCGAACCTAGCGACCTACTTGACCTTCATCTTGTACGTTACTAGTTTTGAATCGACCAATCAATCAGTTTCCTTCAAAATTAACTCCACCAATCACTACACTTTTAAAATGTTAACGACATCTCCTTTCTAAATTTTTAAAAACCTCAGTCTTGTCACGTGTAATCTCATATTTTTGTAGTTTAGTCTAGACGATGCGTTATACTTGGATTAATGGTTATATATGAATCGGCATGGTACCGCAAGCATCACAAAAGACTTTGTTTAGGCCCGATAATTAAATTATTTTTGTTATCGCCGCTATCGGTAGTAAATATAGGTAGCAGATAACTCGACACAGTCGTTGAATGACCATCGTACAGTGCGCGTCGCCTTTTGTTACCGCTGCCTCGTTAACCGCATATGACCGCTGTTCTTATAACACGGGAATTCGGAACACCGCAATTTGGAAACCTTGTACCTTATCCCTGCGCAGGTGGTATTCCTTTTACTTTATGTTTCCTTGTCTTGGAAAAAGGGGTAAGTCAAGATTTCATTAAATTTTACTTCGCATATATTATAATTAATTTATGTTACCGCACTACAGTCCACTGTCGCTCCATCAAATAAAATACAACCGCAATCATTGGTAACCTCCGGACCTGATATCTTCCAGAAGCACATTATTAACTTTCGGGCGGATAGCTTCGAAAAGACCATTGGTTTTCCTTCGCGAGGATATACCTTACATTGTGTTTTATTTGATGTCAATTGAATTCACGTTAAATCGCTTTGTTAATGTAAATGTAAATAACATTAATTTGTTTAAAATACGCTATTCGCTATTGCACGCTATACGCATATTTGTTAAATTTGCGCTTTGCATAAAATTCATAACTGTTCATTTTTTTTAAGAAGTCGGAAAACTTTAATTACGTTTTAAATTATATATATTGTTAGTATAATACGCATTACAATGCTTGTATGCTGTGTCGAGTTTTAACCTGCATAAAACTTGTTATTCGCTTTAGGTTATCTGCTACCTATTCCTACAAATTTTGTCATTTCGCTATCGGCTTATCTACAAACTTCACATTTAAATTTAAATTTCGATAAACACAATAATTATAATTTTATTATTTCAATTTGATTATCTTCATGAATAAATTCTTTAATCCTTAAATTATTTTTAATTATTATAACTTAATTTAAAGAAATTATTCTTTAATTAAGTTACGCGATTTCCGTGCTACTTGTTTGCATTTATAACCCTGTTATTTGGTTCATTTCTTATATTTAAAAAAAAAAAAATAAAAAATATGGCAACCGATCAAAAAAGGTTAAGGGTATTAGAAGCTAAGAAAAACCATCTCTACCAAAGAGTTCAGCAAACGTATGATGCCAGCCTAAAGCTGGATATACCCGCTTGTAAAGATTTATTCATAAAAAAATGTTTAACTATTAAAGAAACCCGAAATGAATTTCGTTTAATTATGGATGAAATAAATGAATTGTCATTAAAAATAGATGATAACACTGAACCTAGTTTTCAAGCAGTTGATGCTTTAGAAGATTTATATTGTGCTATTATAACCGCAGAAAATTCGCTTAAATTAGAAATTAACAACAGTGAACAAAAAAGTAAACAAGTTACTGAAATTAAGCCTAAAATTAAGTTGCCGATTTTAGAACTACCCGGATTTTCGGGCGAACTTTCGGAATGGCCTATATTTTTTGAAAGTTTTAAAAGTAATATTCACGAAAATATTAACTTATCCGATTCCGATAAAGTTAGATACCTTGTAGGTAAACTAAGTAAAAAAGCATTAGCAGTAACTTCCGGAATTCCGCCTACCGCTGAAAATTATGCTATTTTATGGAAAAATCTTGTAGATAAATATCAAGATAAAAGAAATTTAGCGTCTTTTTATTTAAATAAAATTTTAGAGTTTAAACCTCTTACTTGTCAATCTGCTCAAGGATTAGAAAACTTTTTGCATTCTTTTGTAGCATCCGTTGATGCTCTTAAGGCTATTAATGTCGGTAACTTAGCCGATTTTATTATTTTGCAAATAGCCCTCACAAAGTTAGATCCAGAAACTGTGCGCTATTTTGAAATGCATTGTAGGAAGGATGATATCCCTACGTTCGATCAACTTTTAACTTTTACAAAAGAAAACGAAAAAATTCTTTTTCGTAATTCAAAATTTAATAAACTCGAGAATTCTCAAATTAAAGATAAAATTAACAAAAGTAAACCTACTCATACTTTTTTGACGAGTAAGAATAATAATTATCAACCCCCAAAATGTGCAATTTGCAATGAATTGCATCAAGTTTTTAAATGTCCTGAATTTAAACGGTTATCATCCGCTGACCGATTTTCGGCTGTAAAAACAAAACATTTGTGCGTGAATTGTTTGTCATCTCAGCATACTACTAAGAACTGTAAGAGTTTTAAGACCTGCATTTTCTGCAACAAACGACACCACTCTACCTTGCATCGTGACAGTCAACCTTCTGTGACGAAAACTGAGGAACTGAACGCAAGTAAATCGGATACTCAGACTCCTTCTGTTGACACTTCGAAACAAGTTACCTCATTTGATTCTTCGCTCGCGCACTGCTCAACATCGTCAGTTAGCATGACTTCTCAAAATACTCCGCCAGAATCGATAGTTCTATTATCAACTGCAAAAATTCTCATTTTTGATACGATGAACCGCGCTCATGAAGCTCGTGTGCTTCTTGACAACGCCAGCCAATCAAATTTTATTACTGCCGAATTTCAACGCAAGCTGGGGTTAAAGGTATCACGAGTAAATTCAGCGGTTCAGGGAATTGGACTTAGCACTCGTCCTCTTAAATTTAACGCATCACTTTCTATCGCCTCCCGCTTTGATACGCAAAGGGTACTTAAATTAGACGCCTTTGTTATAGATAAAATAACTGATAGTTTACCCAGCCGATGTTTTTCATTGGAGTCATTATCGCACTTAAAAAATATTCAGCTCGCTGATGATACGTGTAATATTCCCAGTCAGATAGACATTCTGTTGGGATCGGAAATATTTTCGCGTATAATAAAATCACATAAAATAACGGGACCTCCCGGGACTCCAGTCGCTTTAGATACGCTTTTCGGTTACATTCTTATGGGAAGAACTGTATCGGATCATTCGCACAGTAATCGTTCTGAAAATCAAGTCTACATGTCTACTACTGAGACTTCACTGGATGATTTAATGAAGAAATTTTGGAGTCTAGAAGAAATCCCGCAACCCACTTTTTTGGACAAAGGAGACGAGATATGTGAAAAACATTTCATCGACACCCACCAGAGACTACCGACTGGTCGCTATTCTGTTTCGCTGCCGTTTAAAGAAGATCCTTCCACTCTCGGAGATTCACTACCTGTCTGCGAAAAACGCTTCTCATCTTTAGAAAGACGACTTAAAGCCAATCAAGACATGAAGATAGAATATCATGCCTTCATGAAAGACTACATCGAACAAGGTCATATGTCTCTGTCAACTTTTACTAACGACAGTTATTATCTGCCACATCATTGCGTAATAAAACCGGACAGTGCAACCACACGTCTTCGAGTAGTTTTCGATGCAAGCGCTAAGGCTTCAAATAATCGTTCGCTTAATGATCTTCTTTATACAGGACCTAAATTACATTGTGACTTAATAGAAATTCTTGTTAGATTCCGCTTATATCCGATTGCAGTTACTGCAGACGTGAAACAGATGTATCGGCAGATTGAAGTCAATTCCGAACATCGAAAATTTCAGAAGATTTTATGGAGATTTTCCCCAGATGAAGAAGTGCGCGCGTGGACACTAAATACTGTGACTTTTGGTGTCAAGCCAGCTCCATTTCTCGCGATTCGAGTCACTCGGCAATTAGGCGTAGATGAAGCAACCAAATATCCTGAAGCTGTTGCCGCAATAAATAATTCCATCTATATGGATGATCTGGTCACCAGTATAAAGAACCTCCAAGAGGCTCAGACGCTATACCATCACTTACGAAAATTGTTTAAGGCTGGTGGGTTCGAAATGGTCAAATGGTCAAGCAATTCCTCTGATTTAGTTTCTGTAATTCCAATTGAAGATCAACTTCTGAATTCTAAAAATTTCCAAAATGATGACACAAGAAAAATTTTGGGTTTGCAGTGGATCGCATCATCGGATTGTTTTAGTTTCAAGATATGCTCTGAGAATAAAATTTGTACAAAACGCAACATTTTGTCGTCAATAGCTAGGATATTTGATCCTTTGGGATTTCTAGCTCCCGCAACGCTGCTAGCAAAATGTTTAATAAAAACATTATGGTCATTAAAAATAGACTGGGATGAAAGCCCTCCAAAACAAATCGTGGAGACTTGGACCAACTTTCAATCGCAACTGCCAGTACTATTAAAATTAAAAATTTCTCGCCATGTCGCTATTTCTGAAGGACACACAGCAGATCTTATCGGTTTCTGCGACGCGTCTGAAAAGGGCTATGGTGCTGTAGTTTACATTAGAGCTCAGCAACCAGATAATACATTCAAAATTAATCTCTTATGTGCAAAATCTCGTGTTGCACCTATGAAAATAAATACAATTCCGCGGCTAGAGCTATGCTCAGCAGTTATGCTTGCTCGATTGATTTCATTTGTGTCCAAAGCATGTGAAATTCAATTTAAGTTCAAGAATATATTCGCATTCTCGGATTCAATGATAGTGCTTCAATGGATCAATAGCCCTGCATCGAGGTGGAAAACCTGTGTCGCTAACCGCGTATCATATATACAAGAAAATCTACAATCTTCAGCTTGGTTTCACATAAATGGAGAGCAAAATCCGGCCGATTGTCTCTCTCGCGGCCTACTGCCAAATAATTTGGTTGACCATCAGCTATGGTTTCGAGGCCCAAGCTGGCTAGAAGAAGATTATTCTCTCTGGCCTAAGTATCCGATCAGTTCGTCAAAAGAATTCGTCGATGAACAACGTGTTTTGATTGCTACGGAGTCAGCAGATTACCCGCTTCGAGACTTAATAGACAAATGCTCGTCCTACAATAAATTGCTCAGAGCCACTGTTTACGTTTTACGGTTCTTAAAACGACTTCCTTGCGTTGATGGTCTCATATCCGCATCTGATTTAGCCGCCGCCGAATTACTTATAGTCAGAGAAGTACAAAAGGAACATTTTGCCTCGGAAATACAATCGCTTATTGAAGGAAAGGGCTGCTCTTCGGAAATTAGGAAGCTCAATCCGTTCTTGTCAGAAGGTGTTCTACGTGTTGGTGGACGGTTAATTAACTCGGAAATAAGCTACGAGCAAAAACATCCTATACTTCTTCCAAAACGAGATAACTTCACGAATCTCATCATAAATCATTGTCATCAAAGGCATTTCCATACAGGGCCGACGCTCGTGTTATCGCTACTACGCCAGAAATATTGGATCTTAGGTGGAAGAAGCATAATTCGAAACTTGATCCGTTCTTGCAATATTTGCTTTAAACTTCGACCAAAACCCGTATTTCCTCTTATGGGAAGCCTACCCTCTGCAAGAGTGAAGCCAAGTAAGGCATTTTTGCACACCGGTGTGGACTACGCTGGACCATTCTGGGTGTCCTGGACAAGACGCAGGGGCGCTCGCCCTCAAAAGGCTTACTTGTGCTTATTCATCTGCTTAACTGTCAAAGCAGTACATTTAGAATTAGCATCTGATTTGTCAACTCAGACGTTCCTTTCTGCCTTTAAAAGGTTTATATCTCGCCGTGGGCCATGCAAGACGCTTTATTCTAACTGTGGAACAAACTTCATTGGAGCCAGAACTCAGTTGAAAGAAGTATACGAATTAATAAAATCAGACGCTTACGTCCATGCATTGGGGTCAGAGCTAGCCGAGAACCAAATTGAATGGAAGCTTAACCCACCTTATGCTCCGCATTTTGGCGGTTTGTGGGAGTCCAATGTAAAGTCTGTGAAGAGCCATCTTTATAGAGTAATTGGTCAACAAATTTTAACGTTTGAAGAGCTTTCCACCGTTTTTTCACAAATAGAAGCTATTCTCAATTCTCGCCCGCTTTATTGCTTAAGCTCGGATCCAAGCGACCCTTCAGCTCTTACTCCAGCTCATTTTTTAGTGCAACAACCTCTACAAGGACTGCCTACTTGCAACCTACTGGATGAACCACTGAATCATCTTACTAGATATCAGCTTTTAGACCGGTTGATCCAAGAATTCTGGAAGAGATGGAACGTGGAGTATCTTCACAACCTGCAAGTAAGACAAAAATGGAACTCTCCCGCTAAACCTGTGGAGGCCGGTTTAATCGTCATCATTAAAACTGATAATTGTCCGCCTCTTCAGTGGCCACTTGGAGTAATTCAAGAAGTTATTCCTGGTCCGGACGGAATTATTCGAGTCGTGAAAGTTCGCACTCGAACAGGAGTACTTACGCGGTCGGTGACTAAAATTTGTCCGTTGCCGACCCAGTAATATTTCGATTCTCTTTTAATTATTTATTCAAGGTATCTTTTATTTTAGTTTATTCTATTCTATTTTCGCAATATGATTTCGATATCTTTTCTGTAATTTTTATTTATTTTTTATTGCGTTTGTAAATAATCTGTGTGTAGAGGTTTTTACACGGAAACTACGCCTTTAGATTTTTCTATTTTACTTTTTTCCATATATTTTTTTACGCTATTTTTCTTAATTATCCTTTCTTTTTCCCTTTCTTCCGTGGGCCACCTCGCCTTCGCAAGTCTTCAGTGACAGCCCCCGCTGAAGTGAAGATGTCTCCTTTCCTTTTCCTTATTTATTTTTTTGGGGTTCAGAAACTGTCGTTTCAGGGGCGGGGAGGATGTTTAGGCCCGATAATTAAATTATTTTTGTTATCGCCGCTATCGGTAGTAAATATAGGTAGCAGATAACTCGACACAGTCGTTGAATGACCATCGTACAGTGCGCGTCGCCTTTTGTTACCGCTGCCTCGTTAACCGCATATGACCGCTGTTCTTATAACACGGGAATTCGGAACACCGCAATTTGGAAACCTTGTACCTTATCCCTGCGCAGGTGGTATTCCTTTTACTTTATGTTTCCTTGTCTTGGAAAAAGGGGTAAGTCAAGATTTCATTAAATTTTACTTCGCATATATTATAATTAATTTATGTTACCGCACTACAGTCCACTGTCGCTCCATCAAATAAAATACAACCGCAATCAGACTTTCATTTATTGGTTTCATTTATTTTATATTTTTAATTAGACATGTTATGTCTGCACACTACACGAATTACTTTTTATAATCACGGCATGAAAAACGTAAATAAGTATAATGCTGTAATGTAAAACTACCATAATAAAACAATAAGTAATTTTCGTCCTGTAAATAAGTGTAGAATATAACAAAACAATTCCATTTGATTTATTATTTTCAATCTTCATTAGGCTTACTTAAATAATAACACTGAGTTTAACTCGCTCGCTAATGTCTGCAAACAAGATGTATAGGGTATGGGCACCAGCGTCTAGAAGTGTGACTTACAGTCATCCATCATGGTCTACAACAATAAATTGTACACATTAACGACCCGGGCAGAATGTCTGGTAGGAATTAAATTTGTTTGTAATTGAGTGAAGAGTCGGGATTGTTTCATATTATTCTGTAATTAATGTTGTAGTATTATGTAAAACTCCTAACATAAGCCGTTTTCTGACAGTACAAATTATTCTGTAAGTTTACAAAATAAAAGTTCAGATGAAATTTCTTTAGAGCAATTTTGTTAACCAAGTATCGTATTATTACTGGGTGTGTTATTGCCAACCATATGAGCACAATAATTTCAATTCCTGGCTTTTTAATTTTATATATTATCACATATCACACTATAATTACTTTTTACGTCGTATTGAATATATTAACAAACTCAGTGATCTGTCTTTTTAAATTAAGTATTCAGAATTATGAATATTTAATAAAACATTGTAAATACGGTATTTGAAATTTATATAATTTATTATTCTTAATACACTGCTAAATATTAAAAGCATAATTATTAAAATAATTTAAATGTTTGTACAATTTATACCATTTAATTAATTTGTTAAACTTGATAAATTATTTACCTATGCTGTGGAAGTGAGGGTATTGACAAAGAGACAGGCGGATTGCCTGAAAGCTGTGGAAATGGATTTCTGGAGGTGGAGCTGTGGTGTGTCGCGGATCGATCGTATTCCGAATTCCGAAATTAGGAGAAGAATCGGCGTTCAAGGAAATATCATAGATAACATATCCCGGAAGTAGTTAAAATGGTTTGATCATTTGCAGATGATGGAGAATGGTTGGTAGCCAAAGAGGGTATAGGAATGGACGCCAGACGGTAGAAGAAGAGGTAGGCCGGAAGTGACATGGCTGTATAGAGTGCAGGAGGCAATGTCTTTGCGGCGGCTCTCCGATGAGGACTGGCGAGACAGAGAAAGGTGGTGCTTAGGAAGCGAGATATGGCTGGGGCTGCAAATCCTCGCATGATATAAATTATTTATCGAATTAACAAAAATAGGCCTAATTTTTCAGCTTATTGCTAGTAATATTCACCCCATACTATGACCAGTATATTTTATATGAACAACTTTAATCATTTTCTTTAATATTACTGGATACGCTTAGCATAGAAAGCCAATTTAGATTGTCAGGAACATTTCAAGTTCTAACACTGTTATCGTTGCAGAAAAAAGTTTTGTAAGAAGTAAAAAAATTCTTAAGTAGGCATTTATGCTAATTTGCTATTTCTATAACTACTCGCTCATTAATCCCGTAATATTTTTTAAAAATATCTGAAATTAATGGATCTTGAAGTATTCAACTAGGTTACTCAGTTACACTTTAAGTCTACTTAGTTTATACGTGGATAAAATTTAGTATTTTATATTTCTGATGTTTAACGCATTTTTACTTATTATTTTAAAATTTTTATTAGGTTCTTTGATAAGTTATATTCAATTAATTCTTTATTGAATTTGAACTGAGTCCATCTACAATCTTAAATTTTCATCTATAAAATTATTGTGGTGTGGTATACTGTAAATAATATGGAATATTCTTGAAATACTAGACAAGAAAGAATTTTAACTAGGTACCTTTTCAGATCTGGACAAGTAAATATTAGAAATAATTTACAAGCATGCTAATATTATACTTACTTAACTCCGCCATTGCCGGTCGCAAGCCCGGGGCCTCATCATGCAAACGATGAGGAAGGAGGAGCGGGAGGAGTAACACCTCGTTAAAAAACCAGGGTCCATCTGGCTCCGGATGGTAGCACCTCGTGAGGGCCCCTGCCTATGGTTACTAGGTGAAAAATGGTCAACGACTCTGACGGCGGAAGAGGGAAACTTTTCCCAACGGCAGAAGAGGCGGAGGAACCTGGGGGAGTCAACCCTGAGAACAAATCTTGCGGGTTTGGAAGCAGCGAGATGGCGGCCCCATCACCAAACTTGCTCAGCGCAGCGTTCGTACCGCGGCCTGGGGACTTTTCTAATACTGGCAAGCGTCAAATAAAAGCCTCGGATCAGGACTGGACTAACCGGATTACAAATGGAAAACCTAAAAAAAAATAGAAATTGGATCGCGGAAACAGTAAAAATTGCTACTTGGAATGTTAGGGGTATTGCAAATAAAGAGATTGAACTGGCACACTTGCTGAAAGAAAACGACATAAAAATAGCAGCAATCACTGAAACAAAAAAGAAATTATCAGGAAGCTGTTACAGAGAGAATTACGTTATGTTGTATAGTGGAGTGGCTGAAACCCAAAGAGCCAGTAAGGGAGTTGCTATATTCATTGATAAATCCTGGGAATCAAAAATTAGAGACTATTCTTATATTAATGCACGATTGATGACTGTCAGAATAAGACATGAACGAGGAAATTTCACAATCATTGCAGCTTATGCACCAGAAGAGTCAAATAATACAGGAAAAAATAAAGAATCAGAAGACTTTTATAAACAATTACAGAGAGTTATTGACCAAATAAATGTTAATGATGATATATTGGTGCTGGGAGATTTGAATGGAAGACTTGGTCGGCATCCAGTGCAAAAATGCATAGGGACTTTTGGCGAAAATATACTCAACAAAAATGGTGAAAGGTTAAGAGATTTTGTTACCTTTAATGAGCTGAAAGTTACAAATACATTTTTCCGTAAGAAAGACATACATAAATTCACATGGAGTGCAAGAGGTAGCAACTCAATAATAGATTATATCATTGTAAAACAAAAATTTGCAGCCCAGGTGAGAGATGTGAGAGTTTTCAGAGGACAAGATTTGCACACAGATCACTACTTACTAGTTGGCAAGATAGATTTGTATAAGCGATGGAAAAAGAAGTTGAGCAGAAATCAGAACCAGAACCCAACTGATGAAACTTTCAAGGTGTCGCTGTTGAGAGATGAAAGTATTAGGAACCTCTATCAACAACGTCTCATGAACAGGCTGGTATCTAATCCAACCACAGAGGATGTTGATTAGAAATGATGTTGATTCTCAATATTTCTATGATGTTGATTTCTCAATATTTCTCAATAAATAAGAAACATGATTAGAAATTTATACAATAAAACATCAATAAGGATTACTCTGAAGGATGGAAAATTAACGGACAGAATAATGACAAATAAGGGAGTGAAACAGGGATGTCTAATTTCACCTGCCTTGTTCAACATTTATGTGAACGAGCTTATGTTTGTGTGGCAGCACCAAGTTGACAAGGGTATTTCTCTCACCCGAAATACTTACCTGAACCATTTAATGTTTGCTGACGACACTGTAATCATACAGGAATCTGAGGACAAGCTGCAAGTTGCGATGCATAGGCTCGGCCTCATAAGCAAATACTTTAATATGAAAATAGCAGCAGGAAAAACAAAAGTCATTGCTTTTCGTGGAAAATGGCCTATAAGATCTAAAATAGTAGTCGAAAACAAAATCTTGGAGCAAGTGTCAAATTTTAAATACCTGGGATGTGACATAACGCATGATTATGACCGGGATCCTCAACCAAAAATATTGAGGTTCAACATGATATGTGGGGCAATAAACCGAACTCTCAGGAGTAGAGCTAGAAAGAACACCCTGCTCAAATTTTATAAAGTAATGGCGATCCCAGCATTGGCTTATGGAAGCGGGACATGGGTCCTTACAAAGAAACAAGAATCAAAAATTCAGGCAGCAGAAATGCGATACCTGAGGCAGGTGAAAGGTTGTACAAGAGAGGATAGAATCCGAAATGAGGAGATAAGGAGAGAGTGTGATGCCCAGCCACTCTTGAGCATATTGAGAACCTACTAGAAAAATTGGTCAGATCATGTTGTAAGAATGTCACAAGACCGCCTCCCTCGATTTGTGCTGCTCTATAAACCAATCGGAAAGAGAAATATTGGTAGGCCGAGGAAAAGATGGACGCCGGAACAGGCTTGAATAGCCTAATCCATGAAGACGACGACGACGACGACGACGCTAATATTATCAGGTTTTATATATGTTGGTGTGATAATCTAAAGTTGACTTCATTTGTATTATACTTTTTTATGCAACTCCAGTCACTACATAATACTGTCGCAAAAAAGAGTTTTTGGGCTAATGACTACAGCTGTTGATGTCCAATTTCTCCAAAAAATATTAAATGACAACTTGGCTTATGTATGTCTGTATGTCCAACTGTTCTCGAAAACAACTAACGATTTTCATAAAAATTCGTATGTAGGGGTTTTCTGGGTTTACAAAACGATTGCACTAAGTCTCATATTTGAAAAAAAATCTTTTAAGTTGGTAAATTAAGATAATTATAATTAGAACAATAGGCTGGCTGCGTGGGTCTCTATTCTATAGTATCAATAACAATAACAGATTTACCTATTATACTTCTTGCTGAAGTATTTGTATACACATACACAATAGATATAGTTATGAGAGTTTATACTTTCTATTCACATAATAAATAAGGAAAGGACAGTTACCTTCATAAAGATACAGCAGTGTTTCATATATATAGCTTTAAAATCTTCATAATTACTATGTTGTTGTTTAGGTCATCAGCCGAAAGGCTGGTTTGAACCTCTAGGGACTTTACTAAGAACAACGAGGAGTGAGGTGGTTTACCATGCCTTCCACACTAAGTGAAAAAGTATATTTATCAGCATGCCGGGCACTCTGAAAAGTATCTACTTTCCACCTTGAAAATGACACATTCACTTCATTCACCACCCGGTCTGGCTGTATAATGAAATTTATTACTCTCAGAGGAGATAACTGTGACTAGTCTTTTACACCTCTTGCTCTTCTGTTCTTATAAGCTTCAGTCATATAATTGGTTGATCATGGATGTTATAAAACACAGAAACTATTTTTTGTAGCCTTGGAACTATAAAAACCTTCCAAGAGATATTAACGGTTTGATCGAGTATAAATACTTCAACACTCTACCTGCCTGTTATAGGCAACTTCAAATTATATGTGTATTAATTATATCGAATTTAAATTAAATATTAAAAACACAATACTTGTTAATTTAATCAAACATAATAATACAATGTAATTTTTTAGAGTTAAATTTTTTTTATTGAAGTGGCGGAATGATTATAATATATTATACTAATCTGCAACCAAGCGAAACTCGGTAACCCGGTACTTAATTATAAAAAAGAGAGAATTAATACCCAGTAAACAGGAAACCTGACCCCTGTGAATACACCTTAGTGCTGAAGTCTCGCAACCTTGAAAGTTAATTTTCATTGATTCTTGGGATTCCAAGAGATATTAACGGTTCAGAAACTTCGTATGTTTAACTCCGCTGGCCAATTTTCTGCACTAGGTTGAGAGTACTACTGAGATTTTCTCCAGTTTGACAGCTGAACATTCCATGCAATAAAAATTACCATAGTTAATCCTTGAACAGCTAATCACAATCTTTACCACACAATGAACCATCTTTAATTTAACATGAATGGTCTCAATAAAATTATTCTCGTCGATATCCTGATGATAAGGATTCTAGATCTGGTCTGAAAATAATATATGACCTTTTTTGTTCTTGGATACCTGCTCACTGGAAGTTATCAAAATATATGTCGTCTTTACTGTGCGTTACTAGATTATAGATATATCATTTCGTTTCAGTGAATAAAGCAAACAATTTTTTTATGTTTGCTTTTGTGACTGTAAATTAAATTTATAATAATTATATTATATACAAAAACCCTTTTCGTTTTGCGTATTGTTCCTGGTCTTTCGTTTTGATCGTTTTGAATTATGTTATAATTTACAGTTCTTTAATTTTTGTATCATAAGTAGGTACTTTACAAGATCATAAATTTACTATTGTAGAAGTAGGCTACTCAATTTATCTGAAGTTAAACTAATGTACAGAGCAAGTGTACATTACTAAATTTTAATTGATTAGACTGCTACAACAGCTATTGCCAATATGTTTTATAATGGTATTATGTTATTACATTCTGTTGTACTTTAGCATTCCAAAACATACTATTAAATGATACTCGTTTTCGTAAATGCGATATTATCAAATTCAAGACAAAACTAAATTTCTTTTTCAGATAAAGACTATCGTCAGCGTTTCCCATTCTTTAACTGCCTGCTTAAAACCGAACAAGCGGATAGAATAAAAATTGAACAGACCAAATGGTAGATTACACGGTAGACTATATTCGAATACGAGAGAGAGAAAGTCAACTTTTGTTAAGTTCTGTATGAATAAAGTTTACTTGAGAATCTTTTTTACAGAAACTTGGGCTGATCAAGTTTTATGTCATTTAATCCCTTCTTTAGTACACATGCGTAAGTATCCGTCTGTACACGTGTGATTGTATGTGTGAAAGAGCATTTTCTAGTGGGTTGGTGAACGAGTTTACATTTTCGGAATAATAAGAGTTTACAATGTTTATTCAGTAGAGGCCGTAACTGCTAACAATGGAATTGGTTCAACACTTTGTTTTTTACAACTAATCGAAGGAGTTAGAAAACATTTTCAAGAACTGCGAGAGTTTTAGCTTTTCAAATTAATTGAGAGTTAACCTAATTATAATTTAATTTTATATTTTACATCCCGTTCAGAAAACAAGCCATCAAAAATGGGACGAGAATTTCTTTCGTAAACATTTTTTATTTCTTCTGAATGAGAAACGTACGTGAATGGAAACTGTTTTGCATACCAACGAATTTTATTTACTGAAATTTATTTTTCGTTTTTAGTTGGTAGCCTATTTCTGAAGTTAAAAAAATGTAGGTGTAAACACTTCGTATAATAACCACTAAACTCTGAAAAAAACATAGATTGTAGCTTGTAATATGAAAGTAATTATTGTAGTCCACACAATGAAAATAAATTATTAATATTAATTCTAATAAAATTTAATTTAATTACCCACAGCGGAACGGAAATGATATTTGGGTGACAGATAAAATGAAAATAAATTTTTACGTGTAAAATTATCTTAAATTGAACTGAGGTTTTATTTGTCGACGAAAATTATTAACTATATTTTGAAAAGAATTCTAAATAGCTTTAAGGTTTTCTGTGAGATAAGACGCAGAACGTTGTGTTTAGAAGTGTCGTAAGTTATTACTTTTTGATTGATAAGGATAATACTACCTTTTTATGATGATTTTTATTTTTAAACTAGCTAAGATACCAGTTATTGAAAAGGCTTCTTTAGTTAAGGTATAAATGGTAATAATTTTCAGATACTTAGTAAATTTTGTGATTTCCAGAAGAAGTGATTATGTGAGTAAGTGAAATATACTGAGTATATACAATAAATACTCGTACTTGTTTTAAGCCATCAACATCAGTACAGCTTAGCTTCTATAGAGTTTGTGAGACTATACTGTTTAAGGAACAATGTGAAAAAAAATGTAAAGAACCCAAAAAACATGTTTTTAGCGATTGGTCTGTGTGTGTATGCGTGTGCGCGCGTGTGCGCGCGTGTGTATATGTGTCAAGAACGAAGCATGGTACTAAGTTAAAACGTAAAACTTAAGGTAGATACTACTAGAGAACCCAACACGAACATTTTCATCAACATTGGACAACCGTATAAGTAGTAGATTTTTTGTGTCGTTTTTCACTTTTTTACGATTTTATCAAGAACAGCTTCTACGATTTTTTTTAAAAATCGCCTCATTTAGTACATAGTTTATGCTGTAAAAGATAGGAAAGGCGCCATGTCTGCTGAAAATCTTGGGGAGGCTGTGCTCTCGTAAAAAAAATAGTTTTTTTAAGATTGCGACCTTAGTTTAGCAATAATTAGTAATTTTCTGTTTTTTTTACGAGAAACTGTACAAGAAAAACCATTTTTTAAAGATTTCGGCCGTAGAATGCATTTTACGACAAACTGCAGGATCATACTTATAGTAGGCTACATTTAATTCATTATTCATTGAATTAAAAGATCTACATCTTTTAATTGATACATTTTCTCTACAGTGCTCAGCTTAGCGTCAAAAAGTGATTTTCCGTATTATTAGGCCAAACTGAGGTTGATTTTCATTTTGCGTCATTCACTCATGGTTAAAATTAGATTATGTTTTTGAGGTTAGTTTTTTTGTTTATTTCTAATGGATTTTTTGTAATATTAGGTTATATTGTTCATTATTTGTATTGGCAAGAGAGTCATGTTAGTGTTTCACACCAGGTTTTTAATTGTGTTAATGGAGTCTGAAGGTCCAAGGAATCACTCAACCGGCCTCAACTTATAGCGGAACATATTATGTAAAGCACCCGCTTTGTTCATATCCCGTAACTGAAAGAGTTTGACCTTAATTTATTGATGGTAATGGCAAAATAGGCTCTGACCGGTAATTGATGGTGTTGGAACTCAAAAGGTAAATTCCTCAAAATTACAGACTTCGGTGTAACAACAATGATTTTCCTTTGCTACACTTTGAAAGATTATTTACTTTAATTGGGTATGATATAAGGCTTGAGCACGAAGGCGTGCCCTATTGCGAATCTCTGTGTGTGTGTGTGTGTGTGCGCGTGTGCATGTGTGTGCATGTGTGTGTGAGTGTGTGTGTGTGTGAGTATGTGTGTGTGTGTGCGCGCGCGCGCGCGCGTGTGTGTGTGTGTGTGATGTAACTGTAGTACATAATTTTAATTACTTCCTGTAGGGCATTAATACTGCGGTTTTTATTCTGTTACAAAGAAAACTGAATACCATAAATAAAAAAATCTGGTGTGAAACAATGACACGACTTTATTTTGCTAATACAAATAATTATCAATATAACCTAACATTAGTAATAAAACATAGGTAAGAAATAAACAAAAATACATAACACCTAATTTTAATCAAGAGTGAATGATGCAAAATGAAAACCAACCTTGGTTTGGCTTATTAATACGGAAAATCACTTTGACGATAAACTAGGCTCTGTAGAGTAAAATGCTTAAAATAGAAGTTGTAGATAGATCTTTTAATTACCTATAAATTTGATTAGGCCTATGTATACATTTTTATCGTAAAATGCATACTGCGGCCAAAATTTAAAAAAAAATATTTTTTTACAGATTTTCATGAAAAAAAAAACCGAAAATCACTAATTACCGCTAAACTAAGCGTTATACAAACAAAATGAAATAAAGGTTGTAGGTTTTTAAATTTTCTACATTTTTTATTATATACTTTGCCCTAAAA
Source organism: Catonia carolina (assembly GCA_035578175.1). NCBI lineage: Eukaryota > Metazoa > Arthropoda > Insecta > Hemiptera > Achilidae > Catonia > Catonia carolina. The sequence continues at coordinate 140,793,682 of JAQMRL010000001.1, read as the reverse complement.
TGCATATTTAGGCCGCAATCTTAAAAAAACCATTTTTTCTTACGAGAGACCAGCCTCCCTAAGAATTTCAGCAGATATGGCACCTACCCTATCTTGTACAGCATAACAAATGTAGTAAAAGTGTCGATTTTAAAATCGTAGAACCCGTTTTTTAGAAAATTGCAAAGAAATGACACGAATAAAGTACTACTTCCAGTTGATCGATTTTGATAAAACTGTTCGTATCCGGTCCTCTAGTGGTACCTAACTTAAGCTTTAAGGTTCAGCTTGGTATAATGTTCCGTTCTTGAGATTTTTGTTCACACACACACGCGCGCGCAGACCAATCGCTAAATATATTTTTTCGGTTCAGGGGGTCTGAAAAGTGTAAATCCGGTGAAAACTCGATTTCGAAAAATCGACATGACAATAATTCCTTCCTTCCTATATATTCATATAGGCAAGAGAAAGTAAAAACATTACACGATAGTTAACTAACAAGCTCTGTAAGGAAACTGAATCAAAGCTTTTGACAATGTGTCGAGGAACGATGTGATTGGTAGGGTAATAAGTCGAGTCGCTGGTCTGGAGACTGGTTTTACAAGCGTTTGCTAATACAAAACAAAATTTATGTAATACCACAGTATAAAATATTGTATTGTGACATTATTTGACTAACTTTATTGCATTTAGTGTTGGAAATACGAGTTTATACGTAATTTCTCGTAAAATGAAAAATGTCACTTAACGAAACTTTTTTGTCCTTAAACGTTTCATAATTTTGGTTATACGATATTTTTTATGCATAGACTTATACCGGAGATATTCATAGATTTTTTTGTTTATCCCTCCGTCAGAACACCCTCACTTCTTTGTAATTTAAAAAAAAACTATAGCCTCTGTTCTTCCTGAAATAATTATGTAATAATGGAATTTATTGAATTTGGTTCAGCAGTTCTTGCGTGATACCATAGGCTATTTTAGACGTAGCAGATTAATTTTAAGGTTTTACGCGTAATAATAAATCGTAAATTGGATTAAAAAAAGCTTGTGTGTAGACACAAGCTAATTAAACAATATATATAAGATAATTAAACGTTTATTGCGGGCTTGTATTTATATCAAAAAGTATAAATATAACAAATTCATATGGTTGGTTATGTGCTTGAAGGAATGATTATAAATGTTTGTGTTTGTCGTTTTTCAAGGTGAACTTGTCATTTTCATAATTAAGATTAATTTAATTTTTTATTAGTCTTGTTATTTATTTACTAAAAAGTGAATTACGAGAGTTATGATTTGTTTGTTTACGTACAACAGGACGAGCTTATTTTATTAATTAGCGTATTATTGGTTATAATAAAAATGTCAGTTCACAATATAACTTTCAATTTTTAGTAATATACTTTTAATTGGTTTTTAAATTTTTTCTTCAAGCCAGTAGAATTATGTAGCAGTCAGATTTGAGACTACAGTTTTATAAAATATACGTCATTTGTAATAGCATAAGAATAATAAGAAAACATTTTCAAAATTATAAATTAAGAAATTTTATAGTAATTTGTATGATTTTTGATTTAATATACATTGTTATTCTAAATTTAACTATAACGTTTATATTAAATAAATTAATTGTACTTAGATACAATCATTATAGTTTTGTCACTACTGTGTAAACATCTCTGATATATTTTAAGAGAATTGAACCCAAAACCTTCGATTTAGCTGCCGAGAACATTTTGAAACCGAACCACTAAAGCAATTAGTAAATATTTATTGTATGTATTTTAAACTTATCTTGAAAATTGCTAAATCAGCATTAAAAATATGTGTCATAACATTTTATCAAATAAGAATTAGATGAATACACAATATATTATCTAAGGAATAATAAATGCAAAGAATGTATTACAGAATGTATAGCCTACAGTCCATTGTATTAGATATTAGTACAGTTTAATCGACATGAAATTAAACATTTACTAAGATTTCGTGTCCTTGTATTCAGAAGCAGTAATTATTAATTTTACTGTCATTGCAGTCTAATTTGGAATGGACTGCTAATGATATCAACCGTAATGTTGTTGATAGCGGTAATAGGCCTGGCGTGTTTCATTGGGGCGACAAACATGATAATATCACTTGGGAATTGGGTAGATAATTTAGGTCAGGTAGATTACTGTATATAAGTTAATACACTGTGTCGTGGGGATAGAAATAAATTATTTATGATGTTTTCTGTAATCGAAACGGTAAATGCACATCATTTCCTGAAGGAAATACAACTAACAGTGGACAATAAATAATGATCAACTGAAATATGTAAGGAAAGCCAACTTCAATACCAGATACAGTAAATTCTGGATAATATACAGTACATTGTGGTACGAGTTATAAATAAACCTACTCTATGGTTTTTCACAAATTATAATTTTTTTTAACTTTGTTTAGACACGTCAAAAAACTACAAAGTCATTCAAACACATCAAACATTTATGACTACTCAAAATTTTCCGAATTTAAGACATCTTCGCCGTCTTTGGTGAAAGGGTCTCCTACAATAATATTCTATTACCATTTCATAATTACCTTCACGTCTTTGTATATTCCTCACCGTTGGCGCTGCCATTGTCATTTACATGAAGTTGGTCTCCATCGTCGTGATCCAGAAGGAAAGGCTGCTAAGGTTGACTCATCCTTTCGTGTTTAACTACTGCGGGTGAGAAAATGAAAACAAATTTAGTCTGATAAACCTTCGTGGAAATAATACATTCCTTACAATAATTAAGTTTAATGACAGAATATGTTAATATTAGCGTTTAAAATAATGAACATGACAAAACCGTAAAGAGTAATATGTAAGAGAATATAGTAGTAAATTATTGTAAGGTGGGGAGAGAAAGGCGCACGCAGAGAAATTTAATGTTGAAGTTATTACAAGGGCCTAAAGTCGGCTTCAGATATTCGTGTTGCTGAAGTAATTCCCCTTTGTGTAACCAGTTATATTTGCTTAAATGTTAGTCTAATGTAGAAGTAGATGCTTCCTAATGTTGCACAGGTAGCAACATTTCTATTACTACTATTACTGTTATTATACCGTCCAGTCCTGTCAGTGGTGGCATAATATTGATTTAGTACAATGAACATTGTTTTAAAGTCTCATCTCACTTCAGTAGTGTACTGTTTAATCAAATTGCAAAACAACGGCACAATATTCAAACCAAATACTGAACAACTCAGTAATTTATTAACCTTAAATTGAAATTTGTAATAATATAATAATATCAGCATCCTGTATTTTGTAACAAAATATTCCCTAGGCATTATGTTAGACTCATTAAATATGTTTGCAAATAAACAAATATATAGGGCTACACCCAATATTTATTGATACAATAGTAATTAAAATAAATTAACAGCTAACTTTTTTTAACATCCGACTTATAATATGTAATATAAAATCATTAGAAAAATAGTTCTTAAGAATTCTTTAGAAGCCGTGCAACAAAAATTTCTAAATTCGCGTACGTGAATAGTTTTCATAATTTTCTTTTTCCTTTATAAATGTCAGAGTGAATTCATTATAATATAAAGATTAGAATAATCAATGAATTTTTTTGACTTTATTTAAGAAAAATAAATAAAAATAAACACAATAAACTGTGTAAAAATTTAACACAACCAGCAGTTATAATGTCAATACAGTAGTTTTATAGGATAAATGTCTTGATGTTATTTGTGTGAGGTAGTCGCCCAGCGGTAACCCCTCAAGACAATTCACATAAGGTCTTTATTCCATTGCCTTTTCAGTCTTTTAGGTGGGTTGTGTGGTAGGTGAGCGGACAATGACTGAATTTAAGGATTTGTGTGATAGTGTAGTTTGCTATGAAAACGTCTATACAGTTCTTTATTGTTTCGTCTACTGTTTCCATGCAAATTTTAAAAAAATAATGCATTTTTTGTTGTCTGTTAACTGGTTAAAATATTTTGCTAACGCTAATAATTATTCAACGTTTTAATTTCAATTTAGAATAGCTATAATTTACTTTAGCTTAGTAATAACAAAGTAATAGCTTTACTTTAAAAACTCCTGATCAGAATAAAATGCATGTTTTGTTAAAGAACCTTTTACTTCCCGATCAAAGTTTTTTTTTTAAATTAAAGAGTGTTATTTTAGAAGGTAATTTGCAGAAAAAATGAACGGAATTGTAGTGTATTTTTTTCAAGAGCTTTGAAGTTCTGTATTTTTTCAATTTTATATTTATTTTATATCTTCATTGTGGCGAGTTTCATAGTATTATGCTAGTAATAAATATTATTATTATTATTATTATTATTATTATTGTAAATAACACTGTGTTCCTTTTTGCGGATTTTAAAATTTCATAATATAAAGAGAATTTGTAACTCTTGTTCGATTAAAATTTTATGTTATAAAACCACTAATATATTGTGCGTATTATGAAACAGTTCCAACGACAATTTAATTTGGTTGTGTTTAATAAATTTCCCTCCAGAATTACGATTTTATTTCCTACATATCTGCAAACAGATGCAGACAAAATGTGTAAACAGTGCAATAAATTTTACGCTTATTCTATGGAATTACATTTTCAATTTTGTTCATTTTAATAGTTTCTACAAGAAAATTATATTATGTATATTTGAAAAAAAAAATTTCACATTTACATGTTATAGTTGCGTTTTAGATTAAAGTTAAAAACATGTACATCTGGTTATTTAATTGAGTTTTAAAATTGAGTAGAAGAGTTTTTAATATTTATTTCTTACTGTGATGAAAATTACCTAATAAAACTGAAAATGTTTTAAGACTTGAGAGATTGTTATCAAAGTAGTCTTATTAAGAAGTCAAGTAAAAATTTAGTTACAAGTAGTTTACTCTAAACGTGTGTTAATGTAGGTGTACTCGAGTTGTTTAACAACAAGTCAACTTAATTTCATTAAGTAAATATTAACAGGAAGGAAATGACTCTTTGAAGACGCTAAAGGCGTACACAAAACGCGTGGAAGTCTTATCAAGTAAATACGGAACGATTCGATGCCTGAGCATTCCCTTAGTAATATAAGCTGAGATAGCTGGTTGTTGGATATATAATCTAAGCTTCTTTTACAGATATATATATATATATATATATATACACACACACATGCATGTTCATGCCTGTGTACATAAAATAGCTACGGTAGCTCCAGCGCGGTGCCAATGTACTGCACACAGTAAATAGCTTGGAGACGTGACCAGACTTCTTGAGAAGGGTTCCATATCTTTCTCTAACCAACTCCTAACGCCAAAAGTACATGCAGTAGGATTTTCTCCTATCACATGGAAGTGTACAATTTGTGCTTGTTCAGTAGTAGTTCTACGCTGTAAAAGAGGTAAACCTTATCGGTAATTTCCTTTTTAAGCTACACTACCAGAATTATTTGTTCGTCTACTACTTAACAAGAATTTATTACAAAATAAAAATTAGATCACAATTTAATTCTCGGTCATGTTAAATCAAGATACATTTTGATATCTGTCAATACTGCAACTCTATTAACATTTAGGTAGAATAAAAGAATTGTAACATAATAAAAGAATTCCTGAACATTTTAAGTTGATCTTTCTGAATAGGGGTATATAATACTCATACAACCAATGTTCGAGCCTCCCACCTCTTTGAGCTAGAAAGAGTATTATTATTATACAGTATTTTACCATTACTTATGATTGTTCTGTTACGGAATGAAAACCAAAGTTACTAAGAACTTTTATTAAAAAATGTTGGCAACTCAATAAAATAGCTTTTCAATTGATACATCATGTCTTGATGAATCTTCCGTGTGTGAAGAAATTTAAAAATTCGGGTGTGAAACACTCAGACGACTTTCTCTTGCCAATAAAATTAATAATGTAACCTAACACATTAGTAATAAAACATTAGAAATTAACAAAAAAACTAACCTCAGTAAAATAACCTTACTTTATCATGAGTGAATGGTGCAAAATGAGAACCAACCTTATAGTTTGGCTTAATAATACAAAAAAACACTTTTCAACGCTAAACTAAAAAATTAATAATACTCGTGTACACTTTAGTCGAAAAATTCATACTAAGGCCGAAATCCTAAAAATTCCATATTTCACAGATTTTCATGAAAATAAAACATAAAATCGCTACTTGCCGCTAAACTAAGCGTTAAACAAAGATGTGTTTGAAATAGAAGCTGTCGATTTTTAAATTATCGAAACTTTTGAATGCATACACTTTTGCGCTAAAATACATAATATGAAGGCTAATAATATTTCGTAGAGCATAAAAAATGTAGTTAATAAGGTGATTTAAAAAAAATTGTAGGAGCCGTTTTTGAGAAAATCACAGAAAAATGAAATATTACACTAATAAACTACTACTTCCAGTTGATCGATTTTGATGAAAATGTTCTTGTCGGGTTCTCTAGTGGTATCTAACTTAAGTTTTAAGTTTCAACTTTGCACGATATTTTGTTCTTGAGATATTTTGTTCTCGCACACACAACACACACACACACCAATTGCTAAAAACATGTTTTCTTTTGGATTCAGGGGGTCTGAAAAGTGTATATCCGGTGAAAACTCGATTTCAAAAAATCGACAAGAAACTATACTTTCCTTCCTATTTTTTTTTATATATAGGCAAGAGAAAGTAAAAAAATAAGTCAGAAGTAATTTACAATTACAAATCTATTTTTTATTAATCTGCAAGGCGTTATTGAAACCGTGAGGTATTTAATACGTTTTAGATCAAGAGAATAAAAAAAAAATTTCAAACCTTCTACTCCAATTCGTAACAAAACCAAATTAAATTTAAAAAAAATATTTTCAAGAAAAAATAATCTTGCGTGGTGTACACTACAGAGGATATGCCCGGTTTTTTGTTGTTTAACACTTCTAATGGGTGTTAAAATAAATTATTTATTTTTACATTATGAATAAGTTCGAATTTATTGCTGTTGTTTTATTTTAATAAAACAATAATTTAATATTTCTTAAAATATCAACTCGCAAATTAAAACTACCTGTGAAAATTAAATGAAACTTTCAAGTGTTTTATATAATTCATAAAACCCGTATATAGCATCATTATTGTAATTTAAGAAAATAAAAGTAACTAAAAACATATAATTCAATGGTAAACAAAATAATATAATTCAATTCATATAATTCAATAAAAACTATAAAATTGACTCTGGAAACTCAAAGAAAGACAAATTAATAAGAGAAACAGTAAAACGTTTTTGAAAGCAAATAATTATGAACATAAATCAAAATTGTAAAACCGGAAAGATCGTGTATTTAAAATTCCAGCTTTCCTGTATAAATCGTGTTGAAATCCGTTGTATTTTCTTTGAACTGTACTTATTTATTTGTGATTCAAAATTGTAAATGATTCTGGTACTATATTTTCATCTCTTACGACTCCCCTTCCTTTAGACAAAAATATGAAATTCTTGGAAGCAATAAATCTCAAGGGTATATTATTCACTTTTCGTATCTATCTCTTAAAAAAAGCTTTTATTTCAAGACATTTTAATAATCAAAATATGCTATTAATTTTAGTTTTAATTGCTTTTAGTCTGTTAGCTTTAGTTTTTTCTGCATATCAATAAATAATTATAAGCAAAATTTGCACTACGATTATTAATAAAATTGTTGCAGCGTAGCAGTTGCTTCAGTATAAAAATATTTTCTTATCCAGCAATAAGGAACTACCATTCAGCATGTGTTTTAATTTTTGTAAAAAAAATTAAGCCAGGGGTGTTTTTTTTTACTATCAGTCGCAGTTAAGTCGCATTTTGAGTCCTAAGATTAATTAAATCATTTACCAATACTAATTTCCGACAGCGTAAATAATATTGTTATACGAATATGACTGATGAAATTAAAACTACTTACTAATTAAAAAATCTGGTGTGAAACACTCACACAACTTTCTCATGCCAATGCAAATAATGAACAATATAATCTAACATTAGTAATGAAACATTAGAAACAAACAAAAAACTAACCTAAATAATCATAACCTAATTTTAATCATGAGTGAAAGACGCAAAATGAAAATCAACCTCAGTTTGACTTAAAAATACGGAAAATCACTCTTTCAAGCTAAACTAGGCTCTGTAGAGAAAAATGCTTAAATAAAAGTTGCAGATCTATGAATTTTCTATAAATTTGATTATATACACTTTTGTTGTAAAATGCATATAAAGGCTGAAATCGTAGAAAATCGATTTTTTACACGTTTTCGTGAGAAAAAAAACAAAAAATCAATAATTACTGCTTAGCTAAGCGTTATACAAAATGTTTGAAATACAAGTTGTAGAATGTTAAATTTTCTTCAACTTTATTATATACATCGTTGTGCTAAAATGCATATTAAAGTCTCAACCTTAAAAAAACAATTTTTTTATGAAAAACAACCTTTCTAAGAATTTCAGCAGACATGGGGCCTCCTCTATCTTGTAGAGTACAAAAAAATTAGTTAATGAGGCGATTTTTAAAAAAAAATCATAGAAGCCGTTTTTGAGAAAATCGCAAAAATCTGAAAAATGACACGAATAAACTACTACTTTCGGTTGACCGATTGTGATGAAAATGTTCGTGTCAGGTCCTCTAGTAGCACCTAACTTAAGTTTCAAGTTTCAAGTTCGTACGATGTACCATTCTTGAGATATTCTATTCACACACACACCGGCAGACCAATCGCTAAAAACATAATTTTTGGGTTCATGGGGCCTGAAAACGTGTAGATACGGTGAAAACCCGATTTCGAAAAATCGACGTGAAAACAATACCTTCCTTCCTATATATTCATACAGGCAAGAGAAAGTAAAAATGGTGATATAAACAAATAATGTAATGAAAAATACCAATGGTCAATTACATTTTTTAAACCTAAAATTTGTATTGTTACAAATTGAGTAAATGTAGCTAAAAGAAAATTAATAGCCTACGTATCTCGGCTATTACTGAGAAAACATTTTAGCCGGTAGTGGTTTGGTACGTGTTTCTTCAATTAATGAAAATTTGACGTATACTAAATAAAGATCAAAATTTTACAAAAAAATAAAACTATTAAAACATTAACATTAACGATTAACTATTAAAACTATTAAATTATTATAATAAAACTATTGACGTCGTATTCCTTTAACGATTTGGTGGGTTTTAGGCAGAATTGACATGGTTAAGCAAGTACTGTTCAATGAAAGATTAATTTAAGTATTTATAGTAATTGATGACTAATCAAACTGTCTCAAAAACTCATTTCATATTTTCATTAAAAACGTATAAACTAAATAATACAAATATCGAAGCATTTGTTTTAAAATTTCGTCTGACATGTTTGACAGAAAGTAAAATTTTGTTCTGATTGTCGACAAAACGAAACAAATTATTACGCGTAGCTGTTACAAAGAGAGAATTCTGAATTAAAAGAGACCAGGAACGATATTTAGTGGTTGAGAATGACAGATAGGGTTAACAAGAGTTTTATTTGTTAATATTTGAAGCAGTATTTTTTTTTGATCTTCAAAGTATATGATGACAGAAGATATGATTCAAATTATTTTTGTATATTGGGAATAATTTATTTATATTCAGTTATGATACTGAAACTTTACCGACTCGGGGTTTAGAACACTAAATGCAGTGACAGTTGCGCTAACATTTGTTTTGTGGTTCCAGCATTATAAAAGGTAGCTATAACCTAATATAAAAACTGACAGGTAGAACAAGAGAATATTAATATATAAAAAACAATTGAATCAAAAAACGATAAATAGAACATTTTTAAACACAAATGTATTTTAAAGCAAAAAAAAAAAATTGTACGATAATCCGTGGAACTGAATTGAATATAACTTTGAACAGAACAATTATATTAGAGAGATCACCGTTTCTATCAATCCTTCAGAGCAATTTTTTAAGAAATTTTAAGTACTAGACTGGACGTTCGTCAAATTTACGTACGGAAACTGGTTATACAGAAACACAAAAACTCAGCTAATTTTCCAAAACAAATCCACAGCTACAGTACAATAAAAATTTTTTAACGTAGCTACAAAGAAGCTATTTCAAAGACATTTTTGTTATCCGGGCTCCAAACAGTGAAACTCAAAAAATAGTTTAATGCGGAATTATAGAATGAATTTTCAGTGTCGGTAGGCAGTACACAAAGAAACTAAAAATAAAGCTAAGACTTTAAGCACAACGCCTTATGTTTCTCGGAGACCTGGTGTTTGAAAAAGTGGTACTAAATTGACCAAACCTAGGACATAGTGGATTATTTTCCCACCAAATGGATAAGTTTGTGTACAAGGATATACAAAGTGTCCCACAAAGAGTTCGCTATATTTGAATTATTTTACCGGACGTATCGCACACTATACAGACTGGAAACTTTACAGTTCTAATACGAGGTGTGGCTATTAAATAACGAGACTGACGTTGTAAAAATTTTATTTTAATTTTACACATAATAACTTATTGTCACCTTCAGTAAACACTTCTTCTCTATCCCTCCAAAGCTCCATGCGAATTTTCCATTGTTGGAAACAGTGCTGGAAGACATCTTCTGTCAGCTCCTTTAGGACATGTGCCGCCCAAAAATGTTTGTACTGACACTTTGTACGCGATTGAAAATGACCCAAATCTTTCGGAAACGATAATAACGTGATGAAACGTTGTTTTTTACTTATGATCCGGAAACGAAGCATCAATCCATGCACTGGAAGAGCCAAACTTCAACGAGAGCTAAAAAAGCTCGAATGAGCAAGTGAAAATTTAAAGCAATGATGATTGTTTTGTTTTGACAGTCATGGGATTGTGTACATGGGATTGACAGTCATGGGATTGTGTACATGGGATTGTGTACAGTACATGGGATTGTATAAATTGAGGTTCCTGAAGGTCAAACAATTAATCAATATTACTACCTTGAAGTACTTTCTAAACTACGTCAAAGAGTAAGGAAAAAACGCCCCGAAATGTGGAAGAACAAATCATGGGTTTTTCATCAAGACAATGCACCAGCTCATTCCGCGTTTCTGTCAAGAGGTTCCTAGCCAAGTACAGCGTCTCAGTGTAAGAACATCCACCTTATTCACTAGATCTTGCACTGTGTGACTTTTACCTGTTCCCTAAGGTGAAATCTGCATTAAAAATTACAAGATTTGGGTCTGTGAAAGCTGTGAAAGAGAAAGCGGCACGTGTCCTGAAGGAGCTGACAGAAGATGACTTCTAGCCCTGTTTACAATTTTGTAAAATTTGCATGGATTGTCATAGAGATAGAGGAGTGTATATTGAAGGTGATAAAAAGTGATTATGTATTAAAATTAAAATCAAAATTAAAATTTTTTACGTCAGTCTCGTTATTTAATAGCCACAACTCGTAAACAGATATGTAAAAAAGTACCCTCTAGTTTCATTTGCTTATGATTAATTAAAAAAAAAATAATAATAATAATAATAATAGGAATAAAAAAAGATATCAAAAATAATTTTGTGGATAGCATCACTTAGGCCTATATTATGTTTTACAATAGGATATAAATAGAAAAAAAAACAGCAGTTTTTGACATTTCAAATCGACACTGTTTTTGTGAACCCACAACAATGAAACAATTTTGTAATAAAAATACCTAGTTATTTTTTTTACCTATACGCTATTGCACGTTCAGAATGCAGTACAGCTCTTATGAGAACCCGTTGTCTTATCAGGCGTACGGAAAACATCAGGCACAACCAATAAAATAGCCCTCCTCCGCCAACACCATCCGAAGTTCACTGGCAAAAAGATTTAAAGTTCCGCTTAACACGCTCTAACAGGCTCACTTTCAATCAAAAAATTCTGAAAAAATTACTGTCACTTCGTAATGAATGTTAATTTTATTACGAAATAAATGTTATTATACTCTAATATTTTTTTAAGATACGTTCGTACAAATTTGGATGTTTAAATCTCGTCACATTTCTTGCATTTCATATCAGACAACTTTTTTCAACCACGATATAAGTGTTTTATTATTTTGTTATGTAATATAGAATTTTATCTGTAATTTTATATATGATATTGCTATATGTTGGAAGGAAACAGAAATAATAACGAGTTTTAAAAAAATCACTGATGTTTTCGTATTACGTTATTCAATAGGAGTTTGTAAATGAGAACGTGTTGTGGAGCGGAGTCATTATTTTTACTTAGTATAGTAGCGCTCATACTCCCATACGAAATACATTGCTTATGGGCTTCCCATACTGTATTCCGAACGTGAAATTAACTATAGTTTTGTTGTGTGGTGGTATCTAACAATGAATTTTTTAATTGAACAAAAAGTGAAATGTTGTTCCTTGGCTGTTGCCCAGCGTTGTCCAGCAGTCCGTGAACAAAATGTGTTTTATAATGATTTATTTTGTATTTCTTGGCATACCTTAGAACTTTGGACTTTGGTAGCAGATGAAATTTTTCCGACTGAATTGGGCTCTTTTGGAGATTTCAGTACAACAGCACAAGCAATCTCTTCTTTTTCTTTGGTAGAAGATCTATGGTACCTATCGTAATTGATCCAGTTTCTGGTAGGATAGTCTTCCATTTATGAATTGATGTCCTTGAAGGAGGAACTACATCAGTGTAGGATTTTTGAAAACGCCTTACCGCTTCATATTCATTTTTAAAGGCAATAGACCAGAAAAAAATTTCGATTTTTTCAATTAAAAAACTCATTGTTAGATATTACGCAACACAACACAACTGGGCAGTAAATAGGTATTTTTATTACTAAATTGTTCCAGTTTGTTTTGGGTTCACAAAATCAGCTGATCAATTTGGAATGGCAAAAACAGCTGTTTTTTTTCTATTAGAATCCTTTTATATTCTTAATTTGTGTACGCTGCAATCTGTTCAATTTAGAACAATAAGCAACCCCATGACCCAATGAGATGAGGATGATGTGTATGACGTGTAAATGAGGTGTAGTCTTGTACAGACCCAGGCCGACCATTCCTGAGATAGTATGGATTAGAATCCTAATGTAAAAATAAGTGGTGTTATCCACAAGATTATTGTACATTTTTGATACTATTTTCTTATTCCGCCATTTTGCTTTGATTAATCATAAGCAATTGAAACTTGAGGGTACTTTTTTATATATTTATCTATTAATTATAAGTATCAAGTTTCCAGTTTGTAGAGTGTGCGATACGTCCGACATATTAATTCAAAACTAGCAACCTCTTCGTTGGACACCCGTTAAATATATTCCGCCAAATTATTTATTTTCTAATGGGCCTATTGCTTGAACCAGCAGGTTTGAATTTTGAAGAAGGTAATAACGGTGATAGTAAACACTAAAATACAGTAAACGTTTACAAGTATACTCGGAAAGCAATTCAACAACGTTTATAATTTCTGATACTTGTTACAGTATATAGTATTATCAGTAATTAAAATTTAATTAATAGCTTAAAGGACTGATAAATTAAAACTAAACTCAAATTTTAAACTACTTGTAAGTTTCAAGAAAAAGAAATGTATGGTATAAGTACATTCAACCAAATCGGAAATAGTAATCGGTCATACACGGTGAGTAAATTAATTTATCCTACTCCTTAATTCAATGGGTAAAAATACTTAAAACTCCTGAAAATCATATCACGCTAAAATAAAAAACATTAAAAAGTGCTTACTTCCTAAAATTTTTGTAGTAGGTAGTTTTGCAATAAAATAGCTATACCGATAAAAATAAAGCCCTGAACACATATTGAAATTTTAAGATGATAGTTTTTAGTCTAAAATATTGAGTGACATTACTCACCTTAACCATTATTTTAATTGTACGCCCGAGAAAGTAAATACACTGAACTAAGAAATGGAGTGTAATATCTTATATGAAACGTTAAATTTGGTACGATGCAAGTTATTTTCCGTTAATAAAAATTGATGTCAAATTTAAGAGTATAATTATAGTACAACACTGTTTAGACAAAGGAGAATCGTGAAATAAAATATTCAGTGAAACAGAAGCTGATCCAATATCGTAAACAATAACCATCAATAAAATAAAATTATTTGAATTGAAAGATTTATTGTCAGAAAAGTAATTACTTTCTTCATGTGAACAAAGTTTCTTAACTTTTTCGGCACAATTAACAATTTATAAAGCATAAATAAAAGCCTTACACAACCAGCACTACCTAATAATTAAGATATAGTTTTCATTTTACTGTAGACTATTGTTTTAAGATAGGTGCAAGTAAGTAAAACTAAGATCCGTTTTAATAAGACTTTTCTTCGGGACTAATAAATTTGCTAAGATGTTAGTTAATATTGTCATGTTGATTTTTCGAAATCGACAAGAGAAACATAGGACAAGAGAAAGTAAAAAACAAACGATAATAATGTGGGTTATATCACATTAGTGACTGAACATGAGAATAAATGGATAAAGTACGCATATATATTGTATAATATAATACTTATTTCATCTTCTAAAAAGGAAAAATATTTTCTGCTAGTGTTATCAACTGCTAGCGTAAATATTGATTTAACCTGCTTTCACCTACATTGATAAAAATATTTGTTCAAAATAACGCACATAACCGCCTCTTTGACTCATTCGTTCGCTTTTTCGGTTAATACGATGGTTTCGAATTCACATAACGATTGGGATTCGTCTCAGATTTATACATTGTTAAATGTTCGTTGATAATTTCTGTACATTTACAAATGTAAAATTTGGAAACCGGATCCTAATAGTTAAAATAATTTATTAGCATTTTATAAACCTACATTACTAGAGTGACTGTATTTATTTTACTCAACGTGTAGTGTGTTTAAAAGATGGTCCAGGTATACACATTAAACAATTATAACGTACACACATTAGGGAGAAAAAATATAAAAAATAACAATGTTTCTGGTATACTCTTTGAAAACACACTGTAATTATAAACTTTTAATGTTAACCTAGTGTTTCTATTTAATTCATTTCAATGAACTACTTTGGACCCCATGAATAATCGAGTCGGCAAACAGCATTACATAAAAGAGCATAATATTTTTTAAGTTGTTTTCCGTTGCACCTCCTGGTACGTGTCTGCACATAATTTCAAAAACTCTGTTTTCTTTTTCAAATAATGTTGATAAAAGTTTCCCTTAGGATAAAACCATAACACCCTTTGTATAGTAATAAGGGTGAGGTTTACCCTTTATGGGAAAAGCGATTGCTGGCTATTCCATTTTATCCCTCTATCAATTCTATAAAATTCCTACCACAAAATACATATTGTGGGTGAGTGTATATCGATATATACACTCATATTCTGTATGAGGTCAGTCATTGTATTGTATCGATAGTGTATACATATATCGATATAAAACGCCGATTTATACTACGTACAGAAACCTCAGAATTCGTACTGCTTACTTCTGTACATGTACTGTTTCCCTCAAAAAAATATCAACACAAACCATTGCATTAGACCTACGTATAACTCCATAATTTCAATTAATGAATAAACCAAGTAGTACAACTGATCTAAGACCATTAGAAACTGTACATTCTTCTACTGTCCAGTACGTAATGAGTTACTTAGTATAATACTTGGTAGCGCTTGTCCAATTTATTTAGACTCCATAAAGTATGTACAAAAGCTAATTTTGTGAATATTTAACAGAAAGCACCCGCTTTTTGCTTCATAACATTGTTTAGGAATTTTCATGTAATAGATGTTCGTCAACTTTTTGCATGGGAATTCATTTTAAAGGTGCGAGAAAACGTAGCAAACTTTTCAAAACGGATTAATGATGACTACTGACATGACAAGAAGCAACCATTTGATTCCTTTACAAATACATTATTCCAAATAGATTGTTTTTACCTGGCTCTAAATGTACAAACTGACCCTCCAAAATTATAAAAGTATAAAGAACAATATAAAGTTTAAGCTAAATTGTAAAAATGTCTCTTTAATGTGTTAAGCATTATAAGACGATGAAAATGATTACAACTTTAAATCCATGAGCTCACGTCCTGATATTTTGGTTACGAGCGACTTGCTATTTGGAAAATGAGACAATGTATTAGCTTTCCTATGACACAAGAAACCATCGTTGACTAGGCTAATTTTTCATTGTCCTGTCATCATCTTTTAGCTACATCGTTCATAGTGGGCTTTGGATTCATCCATAATCTTTCTCCTATCCACTTTGCTACTTACTACGGCCCTCCGTCCTCTAACAACCATAAAAATCAAATCATTCATTTCATCGTCCATCCATGTCTATCTAGGACGGGCCTTTCTTCTTCTTCTTCTTCCTTCTTCTTTCCTTCTGAAAATATAGGTCTTGAAAAAATTTGTCTCACACTACGATCTGATATCCCCAAGCTGGCTGTGTGTCTACGAGCTGGACGTATTGGAGACTGGGTAACTACTTACAGGAGTAATTTAACGTTTTGTGGATTTCAAGCGCTGCGAAATCTACCTGGCGGTGTATTTTTTAAAGCCAAACCTGTGACTCTAAAACTTTTAATCCATGTCAGAAGGTTTTTCTGTCAGGGACTGCACGATTGATCCCGAAGTTCGTACGAAATAATCAGCGCATTGTGATTATAGAATTGCCATTTTGTAAATAAGTTTCAATAACGAACTCACGAGTTCATCTGTTCATGTCGTCCTGGTAGCGACTAAAATGGCAGCAGTGTTCCTTCAGAATTAAACAGCCCGGGTCCGCCTACCACCAATAGCGCCGGGCCCACAGCGGTAGCTAATTAGGGAGTTACTTCTGCCGTTCCTGTACAGCTGGTTAAACATTACTGCATAAAATCGCGTCAAGTAATATAATAAATTTTTATTGTAGTTAACTTAATTTTCTACAACTTTTATTGTACATTTTTGTTGAAAAAATGCATTAAGTTCGCAATCTTAAGAAAACTAATTTTTACCAAGAGAGAACAGCCCCCCCCCCCCCCACGATATTTAACAGACATGCCGCTTATATTGAAAAAGAAAAATACATTTTATTAATAATCCGATTTGTTAAAATATCGAAGAAGCTGTTTTGAGAAAATTGCAAAAAATTAAAAATTGCACGAATGTAGGCTTATTCAGGTTGACTTATTTTGATGAAAATTGAAATGTTCGTGTCGGTTCCCCTCGTAGTACCTAACTTAAATTCAAAGTTTCAACTTAGTACGATATTCGAATCCTAACACACAAACAGATGAACACGCAGACGTATAAACCGGTTTTTTGGGTTCTCGGGGTCTGAAAACGTGTATTTTTGGTGAAAACTCGGTTTCAAAGAATCAACATTACAGCAATCTCATTGCGGCTTTGGGCATGGGTTGGTTGCTTATCGTTACGTATTATATGCCAAGAGAAAGAAGAAAATGTCTATATAGACAATGCTGTTCAAGTTTAATGTTAAATAAATTTTTCAAGAAACTTCCATCAGTTTTATTTCCAATTTATTTTGTTCAATATGTATATTTAATTACAAAGATTCATATTATTAATTGTGTATTTAACAAAAAGTACTACATATTTCCGGTTCTTGAAAATTACAAATCGTATAAGTTTCTTCTTCTTCAAGTACATGTTGATTAAAATATAAGTAATATTTGCATAAATTGAAACATCATTTATAGTGTGTTTTTAACTAGCTACACGTGTGTTTTTTTGTGCTATTAATTGTTTAATTATACTTTGATTTTGATTTGTTGTTGTTCATTTTGTGTGTGAAGTGACTGATATGTAAGTGAACTATATTTTGAGATGTTTACCTGGAGGGTGAGCAATTGCAAATAGGTTTTTTTAAAGTTTAGTGTAAGCATTACCTTCCAACATGGAAGATGGAAGAAATGGTAAAGAAGACATGTTTGATGTTGAAATTGAGTCGGCCCTGTCAGCTGATCAAATTCAACAAAATTCTGCTGTTATTAGAGATCCTAGATTTCGCGCTTCTTCTGTCAATATACAACTTGATGTTAACAGCTGTGATTTACTAAATTCTCAGACTGAAATTGCTACTTGGCAACAAGTTTGTAAAAATAAATTTAATAATAGAAAGAGAGTTAGCTCTGACAAAAGTAATGAAAAAAATAAAGTTACGAAATTAGACGAAAATAGTGGTAGCCCTATTTTAAGTCAAAATAAATTCAGTGTGTTAACTGAATTAAACTTGGATAATGTAAACAATGTCTCTGACTCAAAGAAAAGTGAACCTAATCCGCCTCCAACTTTTGTGCAAGGAGTAGAAAATATTAATGATTTAGTTAGAGAACTTGAAAATATTATTGCAAAAGATGATTTCTTTTTGAAAATAGTTAATCGAGATAGTATAAAAGTAAATACAAAGAATTTAGCGGCTCATGAGAATGTTGTTTACATGTTTAAGCAGCGCCAAATACAGTTTCACACTTATCAACCACGTTAAAAAAGGGCGTATCGGGTCGTCTTACGCAATGTGCATCATTCGGTAGCAACTGATGAAATTGCCGAAGCGATTACTCAGTACGGGCACACCGTTAGAAATATTTCCCCCATTAAACACAGGGAAACAAGACAACCTCTTTCACTGTTTTATGTTGAACTTGAACCTAAAGGTAATAATAAAGACATTTTTGAAATAGAATTTTTGCTTAATATGAAAGTTAAATTCGAACCACCTTACAAAGAGCGAAACGATATTCCACAGTGCAAGCGTTGTCAACGCTTTTTCCATACCGAAAAGTATTGTCAGCGTGAACCGAGGTGCGTTAAGTGCGGAGACAACCACAGTACGATTTGCTGTACTATTTCGAAAAATGAACCAGCTACATGTATTCATTGCGGAAATAATCATCCTGCAAGTTATAAGGGCTGTCGTGTTTTTCAGGAGATTATTAAGTCCAGATCTTCTGCGGTACCTGCCAAACGGTCTAATGCCGCCAAAACTCCCGTTACTGAGGTCGGCAATAAAGATACCAGAACACGTTCAGTAGTTTCAGGTATGAGTTATTCTCAAGCAGTTAAGAAAAATCATTCTGTCGACAATTGTCCTCATGACAATCAGCAGGGTTCTGATATAGCATCTGTTATGCAAGGTGCGTTTACACGGTTTGAATTAATTTTGTCAAAACAGGCGGAACAAATAACAACATTGATTAACTTATTAACTGCCGTTATAAATAAATTAAAATGAAATATTTTTATACTATAGCAGTGTGGAATGCGAATGGTTTGATACAACGCCGTCATGAAATAGAAGTATTTTTAAATGAAAATAAAATAGATGTGTTGCTTGTATCAGAAACCCATTTTACTGAACGGCACTATATGCGACTTTTAAATTACAACATATATGTCACCACTCATCCCGATAATAGGGCGCATGCAGGAACGGCTGTAATTATACGAAGTTCGATTAAACACTTTGAGCTTCCTAAATATAGAACAGATCATATTCAGGCTACAAGCGTTTGTATTACAGACTGGGCTGGAGATTTAACTTTAACATCTGTTTACTCCCCGCCTCGGCATAACATTAGCAAAGATCAATTTCAAGAATTTTTCAACACATTGGGTGCACGATTTTTAGCTGGAGGAGATTATAATTCTAAACATACGTTTTGGGGCTCGAGACTTATCAATCCAAGAGGTAGGGAATTGTACAAAACAATTCAATTTAATAACCTTAACACTTTATCCTCTGGTGAGCCTACATATTGGCCGACTGATAGACGTAAGTTACCAGATTTATTGGACTTTGTAGTTACAAAAGGTATTTCTCACAATTACCTTGAGGTACGGTCCAGTCAGGATCTGTCTTCAGATCATACGCCTATATTAGTCACGGTCAGCACAACAGTACTATGTTCTGAAAAACCTTTTAAATTTTGTAGTAGGAGAACTGACTGGTGTAATTTTCGTAACTTATTACAATCAGACATCCAACTTAATATTCCTCTACAAACGTCAGATGATATTGAAAATTCTGTAGAAATCCTTAATGAGGCCATCCAGACCGCTTCTTGGCAGTCAACACCTGAAGAAAAAGCTACGACCAAGTACTTGGATTATCCTACAGCGATTAAGGAAATGATTGTTGAGAAACGCCGATTAAGACGTTTATGGCAGTATTCTCGTCACCCACAGGATAGAACCAACTTCAACAGAGCTGCACGTGAACTAAAGGAGATGATCCTGAATGTAAAAGAAGAAACGTTTAATGATTATATTCAGAATCTAAGTACCACGGCTGATACAGATTACTCCCTGTGGAAGGCGACTAAAAGACTTAAACAGCCTTGCCGGCCTATTCCACCGTTAAAGATGGGGAACAATGACTGGGCTAGAAGTGATGGTGACAAGGCGCTTCTATTTGCAGACCATTTGGAGCAGCGTTTTCAGCCCCATGATGTACAATGTGACCCGGCACAGGAAGCAGAAATTTTAAGGTCGGTAGTAATGGATCCGCAGCAGCGACAGCACCGTTAGGAACGGGTTTCAGTTCGTGATGTTAAGCGTGCGATTTCTGAATTGCATCCTCAGAAAGCTCCAGGGTACGATCTCATTACAGGGAGGATGTTGCAGGAATTACCGAGAAAAGCCCTGGTAATGCTTACTATGATAATTAATGCTGTGTTCCGCTTAGGATATTTTCGTAGCCAGTGGAAAGTAGCAAAGATTATTATGATATTGAAGCCAGGTAAATCGGAAAATGAGGTCTCCTCGTATCGTCCTACTAGTCTACTCCCGGTGATGTCAAAGGTTTTTGAAAGAATATGTCTAAAGCGGTTGAAACTAGTTATAGAAGATCGTCATCTTATTCCGGATCATCAGTTTGGATTTCGGCAGCAGCATAGTACAATAGAGCAGGTGCATCGATTGACAAGCGTAATCCGTGAATGTTTAGAGGAAAAGAAGTACTGTTCGGCTGTGCTGTTAGACGTTGTTCAAGCATTTTATAGAGTCTAGCATCCTGGTCTACTCCATAAATTCAAAGCTGTGTTTCCGGAGAATCTGTACAGTGTTCTGGTTTCGTATCTTGACAAACGGTTATTTCAAGTCCGGGTTGGAAATTACTTAACGAGTTTGAAAGAGATCAAGGCTGGTGTTCCGCAAGGAAGCGTTCTGGGACCAATTTTATATGTTCTGTTCACAGCTGATTTGCCTGTTTTTGAAAATGTAACCATTGCCACCTTTGCTGACGATACAGCAATAATGTCATGTGATGCAGACCCAACTATTGCGTCACGCAGATTAGAGCTGGAAGTCTGGCTGGCAAAGTGGAAGATCAAGGTGAACGAGGGCAAATCTACGCATGTAACGTTTACTACCAGAAGGGCAACTTGTCCTCCTGTCCAACTGAATGGCAAGAATATTCCACAGGCAAAAGATGTTAAGTATTTAGGAATGTACTTAGATAGAGGTCTGACTTGGCGCAAACATATTCAGATGAAAAGGAAACAGCTGGATTTAACATTTAGGAAGATGTATTGGCTCGTTGGTAGGCGTTCTCAGCTTTCGATTGACAACAAACTACTTTTGTACAAATCCATGCTGAAGCCGATTTGGACCTACGGAATTCAGTTATGGGGGACAGCATCAACTTCAAACATCGAAATTCTGCAAAAGTTTCAATCAAAATTCTATGGACCATACTGAATGCACCGTGGTATATTACCAATGCCGATATACATCGTGATATGGATGTGCAGATGGTACGAGAAGAAATACGAAGTTTCAGTTGTAAATACATCGAACGTCTAAACAACCACGTAAATCACTTAGCACTGAATCTCTTAGACAACAGTAATGATGTCAATAGGCTAAAACGTGCTACAGTACTGGATCTCCCAGGGCGATTCTGATAGTGTGATTTTAAAGTTGTAAATAATATAATGTTAGTGTTTTGTAGATGACTGTCGTGTTTGAGTGTGAATGTTGTAAATTACTGAATGAACGTTTCGAATTATTTTCGGAAAAGTTAGGTGTACATATATTCGGAATCATGTGCTTATTATTTATTACTTCTTATTTGTTTTTCGTTTTAAAGGAGGTTTTGGTTATTTTTTATTTCATATTTATTTATTTATTTTTTTGTTTATTTATTTAAAAATCACTATAAAATTTTGATTGTAAATATTAATTAAGAACAGTATGAAATGTTTTCATGTTATAATTTGTTAATTACACCAGTGGGTTGTAATTTTTTCATGAGTTGTGTCTAATTGATAAGTTGCATTTATTGTTATTTATAACAGATTATGCATTAAATAAAAAGTTATATGAAAAAAAAATTTATAGTGAGTTCACTGTAAGAACCAACTGTCGCATCAACAAACTGCATCTGTGGTAGTACGTGTAAATACACCACACAAATACATGCAACAACCTAGCATTAGTCACCGGGTGGACACCAACACTTTTATAACTGCTAAACAATAACAACGAACAGCCGCGTTCCCTAACGTCAATACAATCTTTCCCTTATCACTTAATTTTGTTTAGAATTCAGTTGCATACTACTCGGTATTGTTTATAGGCTTTTCAATGTTTATATTACAAATTCTTCATGTGTCATTTTTAATTTTATGATCCTAAATGAGTTTTCAATTTAGTTGGGTTTGTTATTTTAAACTGCTCGGTTCGGTTTGATTGTGCGTCTAGTTCGGATGGTGTTTTTAGTTTCATGTACGGTTTAATTTTATTGTAGTTATTACTTTATTCGACTGTATGAACAAAAGTAAGTTTATTTTTATTTTTGCTGAAAAAGTTTATATTAATTTATAGTGATGGCTAATGCACCCGAGTCCTCTATTTTCAAACACCAAAAAGTTAAACCTTTGAGAATAAAGTAAGAATAAAGTGAGTTTTAAAATTAGTAAACAATAATTTTATTTATAAAGTAAGCATTTAAAATTATAAAAAACATTTAAGTATTTAATTTTATTACGGTAAGGTAAAGAATTAACTACTCATAAGAGTATTAAGCACGAGTCGTTTCGCATACGCCTACTATGAAAATCACATAATACTTTTGGTGCGTAGACTACGGTTCTGGAGCTGTGACGTCATTCACTGTTTGTTTATTTCGCAGTTGGTTCTTAAAATAAATTTGGTATACATAATTTTCTGGCCACCAAATTGGCCGGGTTGGTCTAGGGGTAAAGTGGTCGCTGCGATCAGCTGTTAAACATCTGTTTATACTTTACAACAGCTTTTAAAAGCTGTTTAAACTTTATTATATTTTACTTTTATATACATATTTTTTACTAAATATGAACATATGAATAAAATGCCACAAACTTATAACGAAATGTGATTACAATATTTCAAAATGATATTGACGGCGCAGAGCCGCCTTTGCGTATGATCAAGTTACAAAATTACCGCATGTAAAGCGGACTCGTAGTAAGTTAATTTAATATATTAAAATTTAAATAGAAATTTTTAAGTTTTATGTTGTACGCTCGTTTTCAGATTCTTCACCGACCATTCGTTCTTATGTACCTTATTCAAGCAAATATGTTTTTGTTCATGAAATTTATGTTCAGTTTAAGACAGTTATTTTTATTTACTAAGAGAAACAGGTCACATGCAACAATGCTTTTCGAATAATTTCGTGTAGTTACTTTAATTAAACTTTTCTTGATACTCATGTCCATTCCAGCACGTAATTATTTATAATTTATTTATTTCTATTATATTTCCTTTTGAGTGAAACATAATTGAAAAAATAAAAGAGAATTTTTTATAAGTGCACTTAAAATAGCGTCTGAACCTTAAAAGAAAAAACACATAGCTTAATGATCATTTTGTCTATTAAACTTATTAATAATAAAACTATTATTTTATGGAGTTAATTATGAGAGTTTTGCTATTGATTATTTTATAATATTAGATCTCCATGATTGTATAGAATTGAAATGACAAAGATGTTTAAAAAATTCATAACTTTATAACGATCAAATATGTTAAAAATCAACAAAAATTTTAACAAGTGTAATAAACACAAACTTATATGCTCAAAGATTTCCCACTTTTAAGAAACTACTCAAGTACCTGCCTTGTACATTTTTGTTTACTCTAAACAAAACACAAATTCTATCTTAAAAAAGATTCTTTTTTTCATAATATTCCCATGTGTACAAGTTTAAGCCTTCATTTTCTAGAAATTGAATTTATTTTCTTAGTGTTGAAATAAAAACCTCTTCACAGTTTTATTATGTACCTTGTGTACAGTAGTTAGTAATGGACAGTTTTATTTTATATTTGAAATTTCTACACTATCCTTTATCCAGAAATTCAATTAAAATTTAAGTATGAATGTTTAAAAGTTGTTTACTTTTCTTTGCATAAATGGTCGCTCTGCCTGGTGACATAATTTACACTGTCGGAACAATTTCGATGTTGTTCACTTACATTAAACAATTCTACTGTTTTCAACTGAAAAGCTTGTTGTCGTCAATAACAACTACAATATCATGTAATCAAAATCTTTAAGAACTTAAACATGAAAAGATTTACTTACTGGATATCAATTAAAAGTTTATCTGATAAATGGAAATATAATTTTTGTTACTTTTAGGCTATCAGTACAATTCTTCATACCACAAGTCTTTTCTAATTAGCATTTCACACTACGTTTATCATATCATGACCAATTTCACAGGGAGACACATCACTAAACAAACCAGCTCGCAGGCAATTTTGGAACACGGCCATTCTAAAAGCTAAAAGGAGAAGATCAAAACTTCAGTAGTCAAGACACTTAATGTAAGATAAACTCTGTGAATTTTTGTTACTAAAATATTTAATATAATAGAAAGTTGTAATGAGTTATAAAAAATGATCTCTTTCGTACGATTGTTAAAAGATTTTTCAGTATTTTCTTTCTTCTCTAGTGTAATTATAAACGATGAGTCAGTATGCTTATCTTGTAGGCTATATTTTCATGATTTCATTAGAATTAAAATTTGTATTGATATCTTTTAATGTATAGATATCTTATAATATTTTCATTATAATTAAATTATTTAGTTTATATTCTAAACCTATTAGTGGAGGTGTTGTTAATGAATGAGTAGAGTGGATTTCACCTTGGCAGATCATGCAAACGTTTTTACCTTAAATCACATAATAGATAAAAGAATAGAATACAATCTAGAGACACATCTTCTTTTCATTGTCATAGTGAAGCCTTTTGATAGGGTGATATGTAGAAAATCGGGGAAGATTTTGCTCTAGGATACCCGCCTTATCTTAGGGTAAGAGCACAGTGAAAGCTGGTCAAGGGTCGCAAGTCGCTGGTCGCTTACAAGCAGGAACCTGCTAGAAGCATTGGCGGGATTTGGCGGGAGTCATTGGGGGGGCAAATACCGGGGGGTCTGGGGGGTATGGAATACCCCCCAGCACAAGGGGGGGTCCGGGGGACCTCCCCCGGAAAATTTTGAGATTTTTATTGCCTTCAACTCAATTTTAGGGCTGTTTTTAGGCTAAATTAAAAAGTAAATTTTGTTGGGATTTTAACGTTAAAACGTCATTTTAACTCCCAATTGATGTAAACCTAATAATTATCAAATAATCATAATAATAATAATCAAATAAAATAATAATAATAGTAATAATCAAATAATAATTATAATAATGATTATAGTATGGTATTCTTAAATTGATCTAAAATGGTCCAATAACAATGTTTTTAAATGTTAAAAAATAGTATTAACTTATTTAACCATTAACACATTTTTATTGGACCTTTTTTTTATTGCACATACAAATTGATTGTGAAATATTCTTTAAGACGCCAAAATGTCAACTTCAAAATATTTTCCATGATAGCTAGACTAAAATTATTTTTTCGATACACTAACTTGGTTAAAAATGTATACCAGTAGAATATTGGGGGGGCAAGTGCCCCCCTTGCCCCCCCCAGATCCCGCCCATGGCTAGAAGGATGTGATATTATAATTTAATCGGACGTCTCTCAGTAAACGATGGTGGGAAAACCTGCGCACTGGTCATCTGCGCTCATGGATTTGTTTTGTATAAACCTGCCTGCTGCTTGCTGCTTGCTGGCAGTGTGTTGAGTGTACTTGGCGTCGTATAATACGTATTCTTGAGTAATAACTTCTTAATTAATTATAACATAGGTTCATAAAAATAAATTTAAAAGACCATTACTGGTCGAACAATGCTTTATAATACTGACTATCGGTAGTCGAAATGATGAAAATATGTACCTCAAAGTAATCACAAGTCTTTCTTCCGATATATTACTTGCTTGTGCAAGTTTGTCTTTGTAAACGAAGTTCTACTTTTTACAATATAAAATTAAACGTTTCCAGAGTCATTTACACGTAATTAAAAAACCTCTTTCTACTTTTTTTTAATTGCGGAAAAAGATGATGATACTCGCCTTACAATTTTCTGTATGTATTAATGTCGTTAACGGTATCATCTTTAAAGGTAAAAATTTCGTGTAAACGTTTTCCCTTAGAAATAATTAATCATCACTGTTGCTACTGGAACTCATATTGAATACGGACAACTGAATGAAGGTAAAGCACGTAGTTACTGCTCCCACTATGCGCACTCGCCAGCGTGAATCAGCACCAGTGACCAGTGACCTGCGACCAGCGTTCACTGTGTACTTACCCTTATCAAGAGGAAAAAGTCACTTTACAATGAAACACGAATTTCTTTGAAAACCAGCTCTCGAGGAGAGCAAATTTTAATAAATTTAAGTGTAAGACAGGGTGTAATAATTTATCTCCGCTTCATTTTAATGTCATTGATGGCGCTCGTCGGGTATGGCAAACAGTTAGTTATAAGGGCATTAAAGTAGGGAAAGGTAACTACTTGAATACGCTATTATTTGCACACGATCCAATTCTGATTGTAGAGTCTGAAGATGATTTGCAGAAAGGGGGTTTATAATCTGATAGGTTATTAGGTTATAGTTTAACGCAGTGGGGGTATATTAATTAAATTGATAAATAATCATTTTAAATAACCTGAACGGGACATTCGTTTCAAGTGCGTGTTAGTCTTCACTCGTAATTCATACTTCCTTCACAGAAATACTATGTAAATTGATAATTTTAAGAATTCAATTTTACTAAACGTAATTCGTAAAGTAGTTATTGGATGGTAAATTAGTGTTATTTTTTCTGCGTTTTCATTATTTTTATTTCAACTGAGCTAAACTGTGTTTTACAGAGATGTGATATGGCTTAGTAAGAGGTCAACACTCAACAAGCGAAACAAGTACTCCCCAAAGTGCTTGTTAATTTCAACAAAGAACAAAGTTCTGAGAGGGTTGCAACTTGCAGCTTCGTTGTTGTACAGAATTTCCTTTGACAAAACCGTAAACTAAATTGAATTAATAGACTCCTAGTCAAGCGGTCGGATGTGACAAGAACACAAATGAAACAGTGGAGGTAGATGTATTGTAAAACAAAGCGAGGTTTTTTTATAAATTTTTTATTGACTTAAAAGTTTTGTTATGAATTAAATTATCTGATTTGTTGATACGACATCCTAAAAAAGTAGTTTATGTTATATAGCTGCAAAAACAAACTTTTATGCAAGACCAGATTACTTTTAAATTAAAGGTCTATATTTTCAAATATATTTTTACAGGTCTACATTTTATAGAAATACTTTTAAAATTACTGAACAAACTTAAAGCAAGTTTCTTATTGACCTAAAACTCGAACAGTTCAGTTCGACTATTTTTCTTGCTGATATCATAATCGCATTACATTTAGTTACAGATTGAATTAGTTGAATTAATAACAAAAATAGTTGTTTATTACTTTTGAAAATGGTAATAAAGAAACAATTTTGATAAATATTTGTTTATTTACTATACTTATTGATTTTAAATTAGTATGCGAAAAAATTTTCTGGAATTTAAACATTGTAGAGTTAAGTGTACTAAGGCTTCTAATATAATTGATAACATTGCCGTTTCAGAATTTTTACATATCCGGTAATTCTTTGTGAGATTGTTTTGTCTAATTGTTCACACAAGTTTTCTCCTAACTTGTACTTAGATAACAGGACCTTTTATTTTCCTGAACGGATTCCATAAATAGCTTATTGCTTATGTAGGAGCAATGAACAAATTTGATGAATCTTGGCTCGGATTTTTTATTAGCAATTTTAAGGTTCATACTTAAATAGTATTTAGATGGACCTACGATCTGTATTAAAATACTGCTTTTTGAAAGTTTTTGTACAGGAATATATTTTAATAAAAATTTTAGACCTACTTATGTTAATGTGAGAGTTTTACCTAAATTAACAAAATCATATTATTCGGACTGCATACCAGAAACTTTGTTGTACAATACATAACTTACACCGTGGACATTCTCACTGATACAGATATGTTTCTTCGTTATGCCTTTATGTTTCTTTATGCCTTGTAACTGATTTCTTTTGCTGACAATACCGTCATACTCAGCTCACAAGATACAATACATTATACAATACAATACAACGTTGAACTTACAATTTCATCTTTTTATACTTCAACAGAGGTTCACAGGCTGTAGAATAAAAGTAAATCCAACAAAGACAATTCACGTCACCTTCTTTTTATGTTGAAACACGTGACCATCACTTTTCTTGAACGGATCACCTCTGCTACAGACTGACAAAGTTCAAATCCAGGTTCACATATCGATAAACAACTGAGTTAGAACAACTGTATTGACTTGAAGAGAAAGTTACTCGGAAAGGTAGACGAAAACAACTTCTCACATTGCTGTTTAGGAGATCAAAACTTTCTCTTTACTCAAAACTTTTTTACTTTTACTTCGACCTATTTGGAGGTACAAATACAAAATAAATAATTAACTAATTAAAAAAATTAAGAAGGATTGAATAGGTTTACTCAAATGTTTGGCTCCGCTAAGCCATCAGTAATCATCAAATTTCAACGGTTTCAATCCAAGTGCTTAAGGATTATTGCCGCCGCACCCTGGTACGAAACTAACGGAGCTTTACATAACGAGTTACATACGACGTTAATTACATCATTCATCAGTCTTACAGACTTTTAAACGGGAACTTCCTGGAAACGACTGTAACATTAAAATTATTTAATGTTTCGTTTTAATTCAGAAAAAATAGTTTTATTTTGTTTTGTAAATTTATACCAGCGATATAATTATTCAGTGTTTCATAAAATAATCAATAAAACATATTTTAAAATTATTATTTGTTTGCATTGTCTTGATATCGTAACTCTTATTCAACTTTATTTTTAATAAATTCACTGAATTTTGTTTTTGTTTTTTATCTGCTACGTATAATGTATTCTTTTAACTCCTTTTACGGTTAATGTAAACAAACGTGTAATACCACCATTAATTAAATTTAATTTTCAGCTCCGTTATTTCTTATTACTTAACGGAAGCTATTTTCTTTACGAATAAAAAATTCAGTTGCTCACATGCCACAAAAATATTTAAAAATAACAATGTAGCTAATGAAACCGAATTTATTTTACAGTTTTTTCTTCGGGGAATCGTTCAAAATTATTATAAATAAAAACCATTAGATACAAGGTTAAATATAATTTTGTTAATCATGAATTTACATAGGTATGTGTATAATCATTTGACAAATAAATTATTACATAATCTGAATGGGGACACCGGGTGGTGTTCGTTCGTGCTTGGCTGTAAGCTGGTAGCTTTATAAAGTCACCAAATGAATCGGTTGTTATGAAATTGATGGCACTACCTCACTCCATACACTAAATGAATTTTTCCAATAATCAAGTTCCTGGAACAAAATTCTGAGAAAATATATTTTTGTGTATTACACAAACCTAAACTCATACCTTCTCGATCATCTTCCTTCGCGACATTCCAAAGATTGGTTGAAGCAGCTCGCCAAGTCACTTTTCTAATGAAACAGCATTATTTTTTTATTTTTTATCAGACAACTCTCACATCTCAGATCCTTCATGAAGTTCTCTACACGGTGCAACTTAGATCGACCTTTGTTTCTTACACCCTCCACACAACACCGGCTATTTGATTGTTTTGATGATGTTTTAAAATATGAACTGGTGTGTGTATATTAGTTCAGTTCTACTCTTCCATGTCAGTTTCTGTAATGCTCTCCGTTCTCCAATCTGATAACTTTTTTCAATAATAATTCTCTTAATACATTCGATTTTAAATTTTGCAAGCTTACAGTGCCATGGCCCATGTATATTTTCAACTTTTAGAAACCTTTCTCGAATTTCTAGTAACTTGTACTCCTAGCAGTCTGATCTACCATGATATGGATCTAGCCCCAACGTTATATATCTTGGAAATTTATTAAGCGTAACAGTTTATGTCCTGCTCTGAATCCCTGACCGAACACTCACACAAGAAACTTTTAAATTTCACCAGAATATTAAAAAGAGTTTTCAGTGGACCTTTGGAATCAAGTGTCACCGGATGGCGACGTTTAGTGGCGAGTTAAAACCTTTAAACTGTTGGTGGCCCTGAAAAGGGCCTTTTAAGCGGTGGTCATCTTGATGTACAGCGTCGGTCGTAGTCATCGTGGCGGTCGGAGGCTGGGCGACACGGCGTGTCGTCGTCCAGCGGTGACATAATCTTCTTCCCTCACAGTAGTGCGTCGATGGCTGCTTCGTCGGATCCGGTGGGCGTAAGGCTCAGTCGAAGGACCGCTGTGGGCATCGCTCGCGTCAGCGGGCGATGACGGTCCGGTCGACGGCTTACGGTGACGGGTCGGCGAGCGGAAGCATCAGCTTCTCACTTGCGGGGTCGTCCATTAGTCTTTGCTGGAGTCCTTCAGCCGTGTTGCCGATGTTGGATGTCTTGTCTGCTGTCTGGATCGGAAGTAAATCCCTCTGTGTCTGGATCGGAATTGAATCTCTCGGCTCAGTGCAGCGCTCTTTATATAGTTGCCGAGAGGGCTATGGTAGAGAGCGACTACTGGCTCGGCCTTGACGACAAAAGCCTTTGTCGGTGCGCAGCCGAAAGGTTTGTCGGAACGCCGCCAAAGGGCCGTCCGCGCCGACAAAGGCCGGGAGAACTATTGAAGGCCGGTAACACAGTAAATGATTAATTAGAAGGGGTGGCGGTGACACAAGTAATGTTTATTTGTCATTACCTGAAATTTACGCTTATACATTTAATAAAAAAATTTAATAAATTCATTACACCTTAATACAACATAGCAGAATTTTGTGTCATGAGTTATATTTTTTCAAAGATAAGTAGAACAGATTGAATACATTTTTGAACGGTTGCTAAAATGACGAATAAATAGAGCGTTACATTTACTGATAGTAATTCCCAATTCGCTGGTAATTATTTTACGTTATTCCATTATCTACCTTCATCTCTTCTTCTTCTTATTCTTCAAAACCTGATTATTACATCTATTATTGAACTTTCTTTCTACTCTCACTTCAACAAAGTACCAGCTGTTTTTCCCACAATCCTAATCTATATTATATCAGTTTAACGTTGCGTTTGGATTCTGATTACAAGTAACTTACTTATTTTATTTTTCCCGTCCACGTACCTATATCAGCGTTAATTACATAGTACACTAAGTCAAAATTGATCGGATTCATTATGTATTTTATCTACTCTGCCAGTACAAGTAGAAGAACTGAAGAAATAGAAGAAAAATTGATTGTAAGATTTAAAAATTTACGCAATTTGAGTTTTGTCAGTGTTTAAGTAGTACTAAATCTCACGAAATGTATTAGTAACTTTTTAATTTATCCAGACAAAATTTACATTATCCCTTATTAAATAATCAAATAAGATTCAGTGTAGTGAAAATGTGAATATTAATTTACTGATACTTTCGACAAGCGTTTGTTTATCAAGGAACTGTACGGCCCCTCTATCTACATCGATAGGTTGGTAGGGGCGTTAACAAAAAAACAAGAAAGGAAGCTAATAAAAACAAATAAATACACTCAAGTTGCGGCTGCACATAAAATATCAATCAAAAGATTTAATAAAACAGTAAAAATCATCAATATAAAAATTTAGAAAAACAAATGAATTAATTTACAATAATAGCTTTACCCAAAAATATTTTAAATTCTGTTTAAGCAAGGCAAGACTTTAAAAATATAAATACAAAAAACTAAGTTATAAAAATTGCCTTTTACCAAAATTTACTTTTACATTAACTGAGCTTAGTAAACTAGATTTAAAAATCAATCTGAATAAATTACATTATTAGCTTTATCAAAAATGTTTGAGTTCAGTTAAACAGAGCAAGACTTTAAAAATATAAATTCCAAAAAAATTTAAATAAATTGTAAAAATTACTTTTTACCCAAAATTTACTTTAAATATTAACAAATTCTTTGTAAATCAAATTAGAAAAACTCAACCATGATTCAAACACATTAATAGCATTATCAAAATATTTAAATTCTATCAAATAAGAAAATTTAAAAGAAATATACAAATTCAAAAAAATAATTAAGTAAATGAAATTACTTTTTCAAAATTTACTTTTATCATATACAGAACTAGTGAATAGATTGAAAAGACAAGAAATATTGGCCAATTTCTTTTTTAATAAATAATAATATATATAACAGTGAAAATCTAGCACAGACTGGTGAAACAACAGATAAATTTCGCAAACAGTATAAAAATGAAAGTTTACCAAATACATAATACATTAAGAAAAGTTATACAACATTTTATTGTTTTTAAGCAAGCTACCTTGGTGTTCTTAATATAAATATAAAAATAAAGATAGATAATAATAATTTGGACAATAATAAGTTTCACCATACTAGGTACATCAGTATGTAAAACGTTAATTATTCAGTTAGAACATGTTGGAGACAGAAAGTTTTGACGCAATAGACTTTTCCAGAAGTTAAATTAATAAATAATTACATACCGTCGCTGTTGATATTTAGCAAATACCTCCTGTAAGTTAAACCAGGACGAACTCAGTAGCCTTTGCATTTTTACGTGTCTTGTTGTTTAACAGGTGAAGAATTCTCTCATAATAAAAATTTAATCGGTATGGTTATTGAACGGGAGTCGAACCCTGATAATAGTAACAATGTTCATTTTAGAAAGACATAGTTCAAGTTTAATAAACACGCACAAACACTTTGTCACTAGTAACCCGTAAGAGTTCTCAGTTCCAGAATACTATCAGCCAATTAACTTTCCAAAATTTAAATTTGGCAAAAACGAATTACAAAATTTATTTTCAAACTGATTGCAGAATCCAAAAAATTTTTAAAAATGAATACGGAAAACCGATAAATTTAATGCCGAAAACAGACTGTTCAATCATAATAAATAAAAGAAGATATAAAAGCAATTTATATTAGGGGATCTATAGATCCCCTAATGGTGATTGAGGTGAGTTTTGTTCATCGTTCAGTGAAATACTGGAAGTTTTAACAGGTCGATACGTAAAAGTGGTAGTTTTGGGTGATTTTAATGTAAATCTTGCTGTTGAAAATAAAATGGCTGAAGAGTTTAGGGATATTGTGGAGATGAACAATCTTGATATAAAAGTTAAAGGTTATACAAGAATTACTACTCACTCACAAACCATAATAGATAATATTTTAACAAATATGGAGAGTTGTTAGGTTAGGTTAAGGGGTTCAGAGCTCTCTGATCACGGCTACCAAGTATTAGAGATTCAGGATTTAGGTAGTCATGTCCCAAATCAAAAAAATATTAAAGAATTTAGGCAGGAAGACCAAGGGAATATTAATTGTTTGTTACATAGTTTATCCAAAGAGGATTGGAAGACGGTTTTCAATTCATCTGATATTAATCAAAAATATCATAATTTTATTGAGACATTAAAATTTCATTATAATAATAGTTGTCCAATTAAAAAGAAAGATGTAAAAAATATTGTCAGTGAAACAGATGAGTGGGTCACAGGGGAAATTTTGCAAATGAGGTCTGAAGTTAGAGATGCATACTCAGATTTTCTTTCACATAGGACTACCTTTAATGAACAAAGGTACAAAACTATTAAAAAACATTATGCCAGAGAAGTCCAGAGAGCTAAATGTAAAAAAAACTGCCGAAGTTCTTCATAATTCACCAAATCTAAACTCAGCAATATGGGAAATAATTAATAAGAATCGAGGTATAGTTAGCAACAAAAGTTTTACTGACATACCTAATATTGTTAACAAAAACAATGAACTTATAGAGAATGGTATAGAAATTTGTAATTATTTTAACAAATATTACCAGGAAGTAGCTTTAAAACTTAAACAACAGATTGGGGAAACAGTGGGATGTTATGATCCAAAAGGTAACAAGAGGTAGTTAATCAATTCTTATTTAGCCTAGTTTCAAGGGAGGAATTAGAATCAGTTATTGATAGTTTGAAAAGTAAGAAAACATGTGGGTTAGATGGGATTTCTAGTATAATTGTTAAAGAATGTAAACATCTTTTAATTACTCCTCTCCTTCATTTGATTAACTTCTCACTTGAAGCAGGTGTATTTCCAAACAAACTGAAGGAGGCTAAAATATTGCCTATATTTAAGAATGGAGATAGCCAGTTAGTTGAAAATTATAGACCCATAAGTATTTTAAACACAATCAGTAAAATTTTTGAAAAGGTAGTATTTATTAGGTTAATCAGTTTCTTGACTGAAAACCTAATCATCTCAGAGGATCAGCATGGTTTCCAAAAAGGTAGATCAACTAAAACTGCAATTGTTTCACTTGTGGAGCAAGTAGTTGATATATTGGACGCCGGGGAGAAAGCATTGGCAGTGTTTCTGGATCTGAGTAAAGCTTTCGATTGTGTTGATCATGAAATTTTATTGAAAACACTAGAGTCATTAGGCGTTAGGGATGTAGAGTTGAAATGGTTTCAATCTTACCTTATTAATAGGTTACAGTGTGTGGAGTTAACTAGGGTTGTTAGAGGGAAACTTACAAAAGTTGTATCTGGAAAGCTTGAAGTCAAAGCAGGCGTTCCACAGGGGTCAGTTTTAGGTCCAATTCTGTTTCTATTGTACATTAACAGGTTACCAGAAGTCATACCTAATGGCAGAGCTTTGTTGTTTGCTGATGATACTTCAGTAATCAGTAACAGTTCACTGGTAGATGCTCTTGAAGTAAATACACATGTTAACATAGAGTCCGTAGTGCAGTTCTTGAATCAAATGTTATTAACAGTTAATGGGAAAAAGTGTCAGTACTTGCAGTTCAAAAATAAACATAACGTTAAAGAAAGTAGAGAAGTGGATGTATTTATTCACAATAATAGTTTAGAGCATGTAGAAACAGTGAAGTTCCTGGGCGTATCTCTAGATAGATCTTTGTCTTGGGACTTCTATACCAATCAAGTTTGTAGTAAAATATCATCTGGGGTATTTGCACTAAAACAAGTTGCCAGATTAAATGATAAAAAATTACTAATGGCAGCTTATCATGGCCTCATTCTGTCTCATATCCGTTATGGTATTTTAGTATGGGGTAATTCTAGCATGGGTAATCTGAATAGGGTTTTTAAAATTCAAAAGAAAGCTATTAGGTGTATGGTGGGAGCTAACCAGCTAACCTCATGCAGGCCACTATTTAAGGAGCTTAAATTGCTTACAGTTCCCTGTCTCTACATTTTTGAGGTGATTATGTATGTTAGGCAAAATAATTTTATGCAGAATTTCAATGTTCACAATCATAACACGAGAAACAGGAATGATTATTATGTGGCTAATTACTCCACAAAATTGTTTGAACAAAAACCTACTTAAGCAGGGAGAAAATTCTTAAATAAATTACCCCAATCTTTAAAGTGTTGTGAGGATTTGAATTCCTTTAAAAAAAATTTAAAAAATTACTTGATCGGTGAAACTTTTTATAGCATACAAGAATTTCTTTCTTGATAGTAGTGATACATAGTGTGTTTCTTATACGCATTTCAGGTGTTATATCTGACGACATGTCCTATACTCCTCCTGGAGTCTCCAGGGCGCAAAAAAAAATAAATAAAAAAAAATAAAACCTTTTCACTAAAAAGAATAAAATAACAATTAGGCCCGAGACGTTACGCAGTCGTAATGCACGTCCTTACATTTCGACAGTTGAAACACGACTCTCCAACCAGGAAAGTTTTCAATTAATTCGGCAGCTATAAATGATTAGAAATAGGCCACCGCAAGTACAAACAGCTGATGAGTAGTAAATAGAACAACCGCCGTAATACGAAATATGATAATAAATAAGTAACGGCCCCAAAGCCGGATGTTACAGAACATTAACCGAGTACGCAGCAAAAGTACTCGAAACATCATGTATCATTTATTGAAGTACTACAGCAGCTGTTCGTGTCAAAGTAGCTTCCAGACCAAGGAAAACAATTTTTTTCTCACTGCGTAAAGGTAACACTAATAAATGTCTGTTTGGAAATGGACAACATTTAGGAATAAAGCTATAGAGAATCATGATGCGAATGAAAAAATGATAACGAATCAGCCAACGTTTCAACAGCTCAAAACCAAATGCATTTATAATCGAAAAAATAACGCTGGAGATAATATGCAAATATCATACTTTCTCTTCAAAACCAAGAACTTTTAGAAAATACCTATCCTTGCAATCTGATCGCATTCCACTAGCCTACTAATGAACTGTACTACAGATTCAACTCAGATAAATATTCTCAGATTAACTTTACATAACGACCTAAATATCTTACTCATAGTAAACACTTCCAGTCACTAACTCATTAAATTATACAAAACATTAATCAAAATCTTTTTCATTAAAACATATTTATATGCACAAATATTAGTACACCGTCGATTAAAAAGAAGAGTGAATAGGGATCTCTAAAGATGACCTTTTAATTTCTTTTATAAATTCAAAATGTTTATATTCAACCTTTATTATACGTAAGGCTTAAGTTTTCATAAAAATATGTTTTATATACTAATTTTATTTACCCTCAGCCATATCGTTTTTAGAATTGTAAAACTTTGTTTGGAGATCTCAAAAGTGTAGTGGTCAGTGGGCTAGACTGCATAGCGGAAGGTCACCGGTTTGATTCCCGGCTAGAATGTTGTAATGAATACTAATTGTTCCACATTCAAGTTGAAAAAAATATCTTGGAAGAAAATAAAGGACACAATTTATTAGCTTAAATGGGCGTGGATGAACATATTTATTACACCGCACAAAATTGAAACGAACTTCTGGTAGTCTTGAAAAATAATATACTTTCATCTAGTAATAGAAATCACAAAAGCTCGGCTAAAATTTTACCAGTAATTCTGTTGATATTGCTATTAAAATTTTATACGAGATTTAAGAAGTCGTTTATATGATTAATGTTGGGTTTCATAAAATGTCTGTAACAAATTAAACAAATTATTAAAACTATGTTATCAAGAAGAGCATTTATTTTAAAAGTTTCTAATAGAAAAAGGCTGGTACAAAAATTTTATCCACACATCTTGGCCACCGGTCATTCGCTCATAACCTAAAATATTACCCCTCCTTTGCCCCGATTTTTAGGCCACGTAAATCAAAGTTACACACAATGCCAGACACCCCTTATATACCCTAGACTCTTCCCACTGGTGTTCTCGCGAAGCATAATTTACAGCTGACCCTGTGCCAGTACATTCCTTAACCACCATGATACACACACCTTTCGTTATTTATAATCCACCGAGCAAAATTTATAACTGAAACTTAAACGATCGCTTTATGTTTTTATTACCTTCTTGTCTTCTATCAGTGCTGATTTATTAATAAAAATGAAACCACCTTCTATTTCATTTCCTCTTTTTTGCCCTTTCTGATATATTATTTTTGTATAATAAATGGATTTGCAAGTTTATTTTCTACACTGCGTCAAAAACCAGTTTTCTAGACGAGCAAATTTAAATCTTACTGCAAAACTTACCCAGAGGGAAAGGGTCTTTTATAAAGAAATCTGTAATACATAGAACATTATGTAAATGGACGTAAACCTTTTTCCTTCAGCAGCTGGGTAATAATTTCAGCGATGTAGCTTATTTTTTTAAAGAAAACTAATTCTTCTCTAAAAGCTTTAATATTTATTACATATGAATTTTTCTTTACTTAGATTACATTAAACGTATTACTTAAACTTATTTTAAATAATCCACCCAAAAGATACACATTATGTTCTCCGGTAAAATAAAAATGTAATAATATTACACTGAATTTTCTCTTTTTGTAAATGAAATTTTATATTATTTTCTTTTAGTTTTTTTGCGAAAATGTTAAATTTCAATTTAATTTTGGCTCTCGTTACAATTTGTTGAAGAATATTAATATCTAACAACAAAATGTAACTAATTACGGTAATTATAACAGACTTCTCCAGTTAAAAATATAAACAAACAATATCATTAGTACTTACCTAATATTTCTGTACTGCAATGCTTCATTGGCCAGCAAAAACTTAGACTTTGTTGGAGTTGATGTTACCATTTAAAGCAAAACGTCTAATAATAGAAATTTCTCTCAAAACTTACCAATAGAAAATTTCAATTAAAAATACATGGCACGGAAACGAACACCCCTTACTACGCAACAAGTTTCATTAATTACAATATTGTAATATGTACATTATCATTTTGAACAGAAAATCCCTTGTGTAACAACCTGTTAAACTCAAGTATTCAAATTTTAAGATTAAATTTAGAAACCACATAAACTCCTGTTACAACAAATATCAGGCCATAGTTTAACACCTCGCTTACAAAGAGAACAGATTATAGGCATATTTATCTAATGAAGAAGCAACAAACAATAATAATAATTAAATTAAGTTAAATATCTTTATTACCATCAGTTATTTTTGGGTCCCGATAAGTCAACAGTCTGGCTTAACATCAGGTGCCCATACATATACACAGTACATACAATAAAAAATTAATAACAATTAGATTACTGTAACTCTTAAACTAATTTACCTAGATTTACATTCTTGTTAGTGATACCGTTACTGTATTACCTATAGTCATGGCGCATAGGCAGCCACTGTAGAGAATATCCATAACAACTTCTTAAGGCTATTGATCTCGTTATCTTAATTATCATTTTGTAACCACGCTTTACCTTCCTTTTAAAATCAGTAAATTTCGTACAATTAACTATTTCCCTTGGCAAATTTAATTGTATATCTGCGGTATCAAACAATTTAAAGCTCTTCCACCGTAATTGATAAAACTATGAGGCACAACATCTTCTTACTCCATATTGGTGTTCTGCTATATTAAAATTTTATATTTATCTTCAATGAAGTTATTTATTACCTATGAGAAAGAATTTATAAAAAAAATTTGGACTTAATGTATCACAAATTTTCATCAAGTTAAGCTGGTCATAATCTCTATCCTTTGCAATTAATAATAATAATAATAATAATAATATTAAATCTGTAAGGTCGAATATTCGGCCTCACCAAACATTTCAACCAAGCATGATGGCAATGTCTTCGTATAAAGAAACTACCCCAGGAGGTAATTGGCCCAAACCACCATGCAAGAAAGGATTGGAGACTTCCAAAAATAACACCTCAAATAACAAGTTGATTCAGCCAGAAAATGAGGGAATCCTGGGAACGAAGAAGACTAAACATCTGTCAAGGTTCAACGCGGTCCACAGTGGCCAAAACGTAACCCAATAATATTAAATGTTAGAAATGTTCACTTCTAGGAGTAAATATATTTTTAATTAACTTCATTTTATTAAAATTTGAAAATTTTCAAATAATATTTGATTATACTTCTTCATTTTGTTATGCTTTATGCAGTTTATTATGCTCTCTTAATTTTGTTTTCACTTCAAATTGACGTAGTACCCTATATTAAGTTTCATTATATAACCGCACTTACACACTAAACGGTCGTGTTTTTTTTATTATGTTAACTGTTTTGAATTTTCTAGTTGTTACTGTATCCTTCTAGAAGGTTAGATTAGCGACCTTACAAATAAATATATGTACTATTTATAAATAAACGTAAAAAGTTAAAAGTTAGTGTAAAGTTAAAATCATGTTTTAAGTGGCCGGGAGGAAGCTGTTTAACAACTGATTTTCGGAGGCGAATGTTCATGGTTCAAATCTTATTAAACGTAGTTGCTTTTATATGGACATGAATACTACAATATTATAGACATGGTCACCGGTGTAATTTAGTTGTTAGGGTTCAATTAACAATACTCTCTTAAGATTGGTCGGTCTGAGTTTCTACAAGACTACAACTCGTTTAAACGTCATACATATCATCTTTATCTTATTAAATTGTGGGTTTGTTATTGTTTTTAGATTGAACAGATTTCAACATGCACATTAGAAAAGTAACTTTTTAAAAGTAATAACAGAAGATTATTATACAGTATTTAATGTTAAAATTATATAAACAGTAAGTCAGTAATTTTATAGGTCGGAACAAATTGAAATAAAGATTTAGGTAATATCATGCATATGCCAGCTTTGCGTGCTGGCAACGCGCTGCAAAACGTTTAGGCCTATTGGACGGCCGTTCTGTTTACGGCTGTAGATCCGGCCCCGTCAGCATTCAAGTTCGACGATTAATGTCTTGGCTCACTAGAATGTACGAGCCGTAACCGTACCGATACATGCAAATAAATATTATTTGTATTGATTAGTATTGAAAGGCACCCATTAGACGGTTTCGTCACCAGCCATCAACGTAGCGAGCCATGCCCGTTCAATCAACAATTTGCCGGCCAGAATATTTTGTAGGTGACGGCTGTTCCGTGCATGATCCGCTACGTTACGATACCACGTTGTTGCCGCATTTGTTCCGCGTTGTTATTCCATTCTGACATACTAGTTAGTTCTTTGCTTGACTTTAAATGAACACGTGCGCGCAAATAAAAATGAAGAAATTTTTCTTCATCATCCACTAATTAATGAATATTAATGAATATTGAGTTTTTCTCTTCTATTACTGTCGATTTTCTTATTATAGATACCCGAGTTTGGAGCCTTCTTTCTTCAAAACTGCTAGTTCAGTTTTAACTTACTATACACCAAAATTTAGCTGATTTCAATATGCGTTGTTACATGTCATTTTCATATTTTTAGCGTTTATTTATATTCCGTTATCAGGATGAGAAGAAAAAAAGAGCTTGTGTTTTTGTTGCTGCAACACATTGGATGCATTTAGAGCTTATAACTCAAACAACGCTCGACCGATTTATTTTAGATTTCGCTTAAACATAAACTAGTATGTTTTTATTGTACGTACGAAATTTCAGATTTGTAGCATATTTGAATTTTGAGTTATTAGTAAAATACTGTACCCCTGTTAACTCCGTAACCGCTCATTAATTTGGTAAGTTCAAAAAAATCATTGTATCATAAGAAAAACAAAAACAAGAATTTAATTTTTAAGCAAGTGGGCATAGATCTTTTTATTCATTTCCGGGATTACTTAGCCTGAAAAGATACTACAACGTAAAACAACACTCAAAACACTCTACCCTGAACACTATACGGAGACAATTTCACTTACCGGACAATTATAAAGACTGCGTTAATCACACACAGTACACAAAGACACTGGACTTTATACAATTTTTAAATATTCAAAGACAGTTTTAATGCCAATAAAAGTGCAATTCATACAAAATAATTTATAATTTAAAAGTGTAAGATTCAATTGTTAAAGTGTAAATTTTATTTAACTGAAAAACATCATTGCAAACCTAAAGTGTTATAATCTTGTTATGTAATTAGTGTTTTTTATGTAATGGGGTCGCTAAAAACTTAGAATGTTGATGCGACCATAATAAACCAATTATAAAAAAAAACCACTCAAAACACGTATGAACAGAAAATGTTTATTCCTCAGACATAAAAGAGCTACAAACAAAATTTTAGAAAAAATTCAAAATAATGTTTAATAATATTATGTAAAATCTATAGATGAGTTTTTGTTAGTCTTTTATTTATTCAAACAAAGTTCTGTTCATATTGTTTGGTTAACTGTTTCTTTTTTTGCCATCAGTCTTTTTAAAATTTTATTTCATTTATTATTAATTGTTATTTTCACTAATGACTTTATTTTTTTTTATCGAACTTTAATTACACATAAAAGAATTTAATTTTTATTATATTATTAATTGAAATTTCATTATAGGCTACTATTATATTTATATAATTTATATTTATTTTAAATTTATATATTTATATTTATATTTATTGCTCCTTTCTCTTCTATTATATGAATCTATTTATATTCGATCCCTGAATTATCCACTGTGATTTGGTTCATTTATTTTCACATCATTCATTTGTTTAAATTTAGTTAAGTTTGTTGATGGATAAGATGTTTTCAATAAAGAATTTAAATGAAAAGTTGAATTTTAGTTGATCAAGTAAAAGATTATGAACATCATTTAAAATTACCTTGTAATCTGTTTTTTCACAAGTTTTAAATTTTCATTAAAAATAAAGTTTCTTGTATAATGTTTTATTAGTTGTTAACAAAGATACTGAACTGAATTTGTTTGAATTGAATTAAATTCAGTGTGTACTTGAAAGTAGCGTCATTAGAAGATAGACATGCCGTTCCGTTACAACTTTGAAACTTTCAAAGCAAGTCAGGAACAGTACTGATACCGATGATTATAATAATAATTAAAGGATAAAGTTAATTATTACGACACAGAAAGAGTAGAAGAGTTTTACAGAGGATGAGGATTGAATACAGATGGTTCATTATGACAGAAAATTTACTCTACTACATAAAATTTTACTAATGAAGTGCCATAACAAAAATAATATAATAATTACGTCCTCATTTTATTTCACATAAAAAAGAATAGAATCAATTTATGCATTTTACATTCACTTATAAATTACTAATTTCTTTACGAACTGCAGGTATTAAAAACGAAATATTTATAATTTCAGTTCGTTTTAATTTGTTTGTTCATTTTTTTTCTTATAACCCTTAGAACAATATGTTATCTCAAGGGATTTTCTTGTGAAACAAGTGTATACTGCGAGCATAATATTGTTTGGAAAAATGCTATACTTAATTAGTTTCACACTTCACAGTAGGGGGTGGTCACAAATTCTTGAGAGCATTTCAAAGGTAATAAAATAATAACGAAAATATTCTTATTAATTTATAATTATGTTGGATTACTTGAGTATAACAACTACAATAATCTACATTTGCATTGGTGTGGTGGCAGTCTGTTCATCACTTGAATTATGTCACAGTTATTGATTGAAACAGGTTGTTCACATGAACTGATTACTTTTATTTCATAATTAAATTATTGCAAAAATGATATTCAATTTCATGCCGTATGTTACATTCATATCTCGAATTATTTTATTAATTACATCTTTAATTCGTTCTTTTAGTTCTATGATGTCACAACCTTGATTGCGTACAGGCTATATTTAACAAAACCCCAGAGGAAAAAACGAGCAGTGTAATAATATCAGGGGATCAAAGTGGCTACAAAATCGATCTGTCGCGCCCACTCCAACGTATTTTTTTTTGTAGGCGTTGATGTAGACTCGGGAAAAACTAGTGATCCAATTACTTCATAAATAAAAACAACACATTAATTTTTGGACTATCGATTTCTGCCTTTTGAGAAACATAAGGGTACACCCTCCATCAAATTTAACTATTATGACGGATAACATGACTAGAAACGTAAACGGTTTGTTTTTCACAGATAATATTATTCTTTAAATAAGAAAGCATATTTTTATCCACTGTAATAAGAACTTTTAACGGCAAGGTTTATTGTCATCTTGAACTGTGTACCCATCTGGTACTTATGAGAAGCTTCTTTTGTCCGATTTTAAGTAGTGTAAAGAAAACTGTTTGAAATTGCCTTTTCAGTAAATTAACAAACATCATTGCTTCACAACTTCTTTATCTGCTGTATTAATTTATGATCACCCGGTATTATTAAACTACAAAGATCTCATAATTTTCATTGTGCTCTCATTATTCGTCAATGTAGTTTACAAACCAATCTGTTTCCAAGTGAATTTAATTTACAAGATTCAATATAAAAAAAAACTTTCATTCAATATAGGCTAAATTTATTTTTTATTATTAATCAGTCGGATGACGCCAAACGGCACTAACTTTTACACCATAAGTCAGGTAGAAGAACATTTTGCGTACGTTACGTCAGTTTTCATGCTGCATCCATGAAAGTTTTAAGATTACTTAGTTAACATTATAGTTAATTAACTTTGACGATTTAGTGTTTACAATGTTTTAGTTTTTAACAGTTTCTTCTTCTACTCTGTATCTAAAATGCATAGTTACATCGTTTAGTTATCCTACTCTATGGTGTCTACTTCTTTTAGCCGCAAATAATTTCCCTGTAGACTTGCGTAAATACTTTTTATTTACATAATAGACAATCTTTCTCGTATAGGGTCATTTTAAATCACATAAGGTGACTTTAAGCGTTTCTGAAAGCTCTTTTTGCAGCCCACATTTTCAGCATTCATTCATTATAGTATTTTTTTCTTTCTTCTGTCCACCCTGTGTTCTGTTTTTATTCTCATGGAAACCCTTAACGTTCGTAATTAGTTGTCTCAATTTGGTTTGGTCATTAGGGTTTCTCAGTTTCTTCCGGGTTTCTTAATAACCTTTCTAACTTCTTTAAACCGTTTATCCGACACCTTACGTCTAATTGTTATGCTTCTTAAAAATTTGTTTAGTAACCGGGTAATCATCCATTCTATACAGGTTTCCGAAAGTTTTACGCAGGTTACGCAGGTTTTAGTTTTATTTTTGCATTGTTTCCATTAATTCTTCAATTTCCTTGTACAGTTCCTCTCGACCTCGAAACCTACATTTTCCGTCTACTATCTTCGGACCCATTGTTTGTGGAGGACCTTTATCTCAAAATTTTCTGCTTCTCTCAGAACAGCCTTCTCTGTCATTTTAAGGCATTCACTCA
The DNA here is from genome assembly GCA_035578175.1 of Catonia carolina. NCBI lineage: Eukaryota > Metazoa > Arthropoda > Insecta > Hemiptera > Achilidae > Catonia > Catonia carolina. Next base: position 140,748,694 of record JAQMRL010000001.1, on the reverse strand, counting down.
CGTATAGACACTATGATTTTGTCACAGTATTATAATGTTTAATTTTGGCTTGTTTTGAGAGTACTTTCTTCTTATACAAGTGGTGAGTTCCTCGAAGCTCACCGGCCTTTTTTCCTCTTCTGGTCAATTGAATCATAAATTTAATCGCTTTCTTAAATTCAACAAACACTACTTGTATGTCCCTTGAAATATAACTTTTCAGAACTTGTCTTAGGTTCCATATCTGTTCTACGCAGGATCTTCTTTTTCTGAACCCGGCTTGATATTCTCCAAGTTTACGATTTACGTGTTCTCTTAGTCTCGTTAAAAGTATTTGGAAGAGTACTTTGTTAGTTACGGGTAAAATGTAAATTCCGAAGTAATTGTTTAAATCCGTTTTATCTCCTCTATTGCATGCAGTGGATGTATCATTGCCGTTTTCCATTCACAGGAATCTTCTCAGATTCTAGATCTTTTCCATTTCTTTACTAAGTGCTTGGGTGGTTACTCATCCACCATTTTTCAAAAAATTTCCAGTGATTGAGTCTTATCCGGCAGCTTTGTTGTTTTTCAATTTTGTGACTTTCCTTCGAAGTTCTCTTGAATTTGATGGGAATTAATTTCTATTTCTTTGCCTTGATTCTCTTCATGGCCATTTCTCTTCGGGTTCTTCACAAATATTTAGCTACTTTTCAAAGTATTCAGCTATGATCTTGCAGTTTTCCTTATTGCTCACAGCTAATGTATTATTCCCTCTACAAAAATAAGCTAAAAGGTTGATAACTTGTCAAGTGTTGTTTGTACGTCCAGTAGAAGTTTGTACTGTTGTTTTTCTTGAAATCTGACTCAATGCCTCGGATTCCTTCCAATATCTGAAAGTGATCAGCTGCGGAACTTTGAATTGCAGCTACTTCAAGAAATGCAGGAGCAATTTGGTATCCATAAAACCAGGGCGGCAGCACTACAACAACAGACCAATGAAATAGTGAAGCGCTGTATTAGGACAATTAATTGAAGAACATATACGGCAGGTAGTCTCCAAAAATCAACCAGTACGGGGCCAGAAGCTGACATTCTTTTTGTCTGTATTGCTTGAAGCCTGACTCAATGCCTCAATAATAAAATAATTTTACAATAATATGTGAAGGTAATTTTAAATATTTGATAAATTTATCACTATTTTCTTAAAAGAAATCACATTATTGGAGGTTGTGTGTCATAATCCAGTTCAAATTAATTTTAGACACAAGAAGGTGGACGATGTTACAGATATTATTCGGTTAAATTTACAAAGAGCTGCACCATGCAAATGAGTTATATTCAATTTTACCGGTTTTATTTAGTTTATAAAACTGTTTTGTAGTGTTATATTTTTAAAACTTATAATAATATGTCAGTACATACTTGTTATTTTAACATAATATTTTGTTTCAATCCAGCTGAGATAAATCTAACATAAATTAATTTATATTATTAGAATACACACACCGGATATTATTTACATATTATCATCGATAAACAGTGACGTGTAAATCACATTACTAGACAATGAATTTAATTAATACTACAGGTTAAATATTTGTACTTATACATAAATCGGTCATATTATGCAAAATTTTACAATTAAATATTTTGATATCATTTTTCATAGCTAATTTCCTATTAACTATTTTTCCTATTGCTCCTAAAACGTGTGCCAACGTGATTCTCGTCCCATAAACATATTTTTCATCACCTCAGCATCATTCTAATAAAATCAATATTTTACCCTGTAAAAATTCAAAACATTTATCTCAAATTAACATATAATTAACTCAAATAAACATATTATCGGAGCCAGCACATTCAGACTGTTGGCAGGAAATTTCTTTATTAGTAACCTTTTTTATATTTGTTATCAGGAACTGTTTCTTCTAGTAATACCTGATCGGTTCTTCTAATACCTTAGATGGGTTATTTACACTGAATTTTGGACGTAAATAGATATGAGTTCCAATAAAGACCAGCAGTGTTTATTCCTTATGATCAGGTGGCACCTTAAGAAATCGCTCGTCCAAAGTTTACTTTGGAGTGCAAATGTCAATACTTGCAGTTAAGAACAAATATAGCGTTAAATAAAGTAGAGAATCGGGTGTATTTATTTATAATAATAGCCTAGAGTATGTTGCAAAAAGAATTATGTTCCTACGAGTATCACTAGATAGATGTTTGTCTTGGGGTTTCTGTACCGACCAAGTTTGTTGTGAAATATCTGAAGTTTTTACACTAAAATAAATTGCCAAATTAAATTTAAAAAAAACATTAATAATGGCAGCTTATCATCATAGTCTAATTCTGTCTCATATCCGTTATTGTATTTTTTGTGTGAGGTGATTCTAGTATGGGTAACACGGATAGGGTTTTTAAAATTCAAAAGAAAGCTATTAAGTGTACGGTGGGAGCTTAACAACCCACCACATCCATACCACTACTTAACAAGCTTAAATAATTTAAGCTCCATCACACTTCATTTAAGAGGTGATAGTATATGTTAGGCAAAATACTTTTATGCAAAATTTGAATAAATGTCCATTATCATAACACAAGAAACAGAAACAATTATTATGTGGCTAACCACAATTCTAAAATTGTTTGAACAAAAGCCTACTATCACAGGGAGAAAATATCAATAAATTACCATAATGTTTAATCCTGTTTAAATATAAAATCTAAAAAATTCCATTTTAGTTAATTGCGGTAATCAGAGTTTTATTTTGGCTATGTTTTTTTTTAAATTTATAATAATTCTAATATTCGGTACATAATGTTAAATTCTTGTCAATAATAATCAATATAAGGTTTTATCTTTTAATAAGTTATCCTACATATTTTAAAAAAAATTCTAATTTAATTTAATTTTTTAACCATTTTAATATTTATTAAAAAGTTTTTCTTTGAGCCTTAACTCCGTGTTCATGTGTGTCAGTTTCTTATTTTTCCCATGAACCGGTGAATTTCTCACCTTCGCGGTATTACAAGCTGTGCTTTTTCCGTCTGAGTTATGTTGCTTTTGGCCTTAAGGATGTTTTGCCATTGTTTAACTCTATTTTAATTTATATTTTATAAAAATTGAATGGTGGATGCTCCCAAATTACTTTAAGTGTTTTTCTTTATGCTTGAGCTACCCTAAGTGTAGCACAACCTTTAACTTTACACTTATATGTTCTTCACATAATCTATACTTCCTTGGTAGTCTCCTGGACGCAATTAACAAATAAAACTTAGCATTACAAAGCGGCTCCACTATTGAAGACTGGCTAAAACCATGGTAAATTGCTCTTTATCGTGAGCCACCCTCAAAAGAGTGGGTGTACTCATGTTTGTCCAGTCTCTAGTATTCATCAACCATAACCATTTCCATCATCCGGGTCTGCGCTTAATTTCGATTTAGTCCTCGATAATAAAGTTTGGGAAATTCCTACATGCATTCCTATCCTATCGCCCTAGTATAAGTGATCAGGTTACACAGTTTCCTATCTTTTGATTGGGGTCATTAACTCACGGATCATAACCTTTTTTTAAAACATAAACGATGGTAACATGACCGGTTCACGAAATACTGAGCATTCTTCTGAATACCCATAGCTGGTAATATTCTATCATTGATCGTCTAAGGCAAGTGATTCAGTGCCCTGACCGCATGAACGCCACTCATGAAGAAATAGTACCACTTGATTTTGTTCAAACTCATGTAGATTCACCCAATAAAGTTCAGTTATGGAATCACATTAGATAATGTAGTTGGGTTTTTATATTTGTAGGAGATAGACTGCGGTAGCAAACGAAGGTTTATAAAAATAATTCAAATGATCATGAACTGTACAATAAGTTATTGTAAAGAAAATAATAAAATAACATGTTCTAATATGACACTTAATTTTTGTATTTCGCGAGCTGAATCTACGTATTATTCAGTCTTCTTACCAATATTGAATAGTGAAGGATAGCTGTTTTTTGTTTTCATTTTAAAATAGCGTACAGTGTGTTTTTTCCATTATGAAGAATGAAAGGTTTTTTAATTTACGTATTTATATAATATTTGTGTAAAATTATGTCATTTTACATTTTTTTAATTTTTTTATTGAAACTAGTGGTATGAATACGCGTACTTTAATTCTAAAACCTTTTATTTAAATAAAATTAAAAACTGTATTAAAAAAAACTCATTGTTTTTACAAGAAATTTATATTTTGTTACTGTTTTTTTAAATGTTATTATAAAGCAAGCTTACCTAATGCTACATTTCTCACTGTTTTATTTTAAATTTGTTGAAGAATGAATTTTTTTGCTTGTCTACTAATAATTTTTTATAATTGACGTGTGAAAAATTGTTTACGAAAATTATTATTAAATCAGTTATAAATCAAAAATATAAGAATTATTGTAATTTATCTTCTGCGTGTCTAGATGCTACTTTCGTCAATTTGTGATTTCGTTTACCAACTAATCTACTGTGATTGTAGCCTAATAGAGAAAACCACAAACATTACATTTATCCAACCAGACAAGATAGTAATGCACACTGCGTTAGAACTGGATTACTGGTTTACGGGCAGCTGTGTTTAATACATAGTCCATTAGAAGCACATACTTTATGAATAATAATAAATCTTCTACTTAAAAGGCAGAAGAAGAAGACTATGAATCGCCACATCAACTAAACGCAGCGATTGAATTTTATTTGTGCACCGCCAAACTGGCAGTCATTTTACGAGAGATGATACCTTCAACACTCAATACCGAGTGGCCCATACATCGGTTGCCTCATGAGATGGGACATTTCATTTTGATAAGATGGTAATAGTGTAATGTTGGCAGCATTACGTACAACACTCAATAGTTGTCTGTAACAGTGGCTAGTGTAAGGTACGTATCCGTGTAGTTACTATATTTTTTTTTCTTCGCAACGGTACTTTTAAAATTTTTACAACCGAACAACGAGTTTTCATGCTTCAGTTGTGGTGGAAGCATCATACAAATACTGCTAAAGTACTGGAATAATTAAGGGATAAGTATCCAGGTGTATCGTTACCGACTCGGCAACATTTACGAAGTTAAAAAAGAAATTTGAAAACACAGGAAGCGTATTAAATGCTCCGAAGTGTGGTCATCCACGATCGATTTACATTGGTGATAACCTCCAAAAGGTTTCTGAAGCGTTTGTGTCTAGTCCTAGTAAATCAACTCGTAAGGCACCTTCTAAACTAAGGTTATCACGAACTAACGTGCAAAGGATGATAAAGGAATTAAAATTGAAGCCATTTCGTCCATCTTTACTCCAAGCGCTTAATGAGGACGGTAACGACAGGTGGTTGGAGTTTTGTGAGACTGTCGCTATCCGTGCAGAAGCCGATTTAAACTTTTTGCGATAAATTTTATGGTCTGATGAGACATGTTTCAAACTCAATGGACTTGTTAATCACCATAACTGCGAGTACTAGTTGGATACAAAACCTCATATTGTAAAATTCAAAAAAAGCCTAATATGCCTGGTGTTATGGTATAGGGAAATATTTCGAGTACTGCACTGACAGATCTTTTTTTGAGGGAAATGTTAACTCGGAAAATTACTTATAAATGCTGTAGGAAGTTGTATTTCTGAAACTTGAAAACATTCTTGTTTACAATATTCAATCGCTCCAATTGCACCTAGATGACACCCCAGCACATTTCGGTATCGAAGTTCGTGAGTTCTTAAATTCTAAAGTTGAATGGATTCGTGGTCGTGGTACAATTGAATGGCCTGCGCGCTCGTCTGACTTAACGCCATGAAATTCTTTACTGTTGGGAATTGTAAAGAAACTATTGTATTCTTCCAAGCCACAAAACCTGCAGGAACTAAAAAGTTCAATTGAAATTGCATTTGACGTTGTAAATGACGGTAAAATTTTACTGTTAAAAATTTGTGAATCAGTTTAAGTCGCTTTTTTAAAGTGTATAGCGAATCATGGTGGATATTTTGAACACCTGCTATAACGTTTTCAAGGTATTATACATGTACAGTCATTTTATAATAATTTTTTTTGTCAATAGGTTTCTTATTCCATTGACCTTAAATCCGATTTCATTAAATATTGGGGGAACCGACATATGAGCCACTCTGTATAATGGGTTTATTATTCTGAGTAAGGTATCTAGAATAGATCTGTAAAAATTATAGTTTAAAAATACTCGCAACACAACGTTTAGATGAACGCTACTAACCTACGAGTGTTGGAGGTTGTTTCCTTATGTCATATTTGAGGAAAGCGTTGCTATGGTAAAATTCGAAGGTCAATAGTGACGCACTACAACAGCGCAGTGGTCATTTACTTGTTATTCATCGTACGAAGAACACTTTTCGTCGCTTTCCACTTGGTAAGTTGTTTTAAAAGTCTTCACGTACGCTTGTCATTCATTTGAAACTCAGGAAGTAAACGAAACCATTGCAAACTAAAACTTTGTATTTCAAGTAAAAGGTTCTTGAGTATATAAATTTAAGTTTAATAGTTTGCGTTTTCGGCAATGAACAGTATTGGTATGACGGTAACTATTATAATAATACAATGAGCCAATAATGACGAAAGCCAACATTTACTACACACATGTTTAGTTTAACATGTAGCGTAATTTTACGAGTTGTGAAAAAACAGACTAATTTTGTGAAAACAGTGATATACTACTTTTTTTGAAACGATGTACGAACGCGGATATGACATGCATTTTCATAGGTAGTTAATTTAAAACGAAAAAGACAGTTAATAAAAGTAAATCGTTGAAATTTCAAACTAAAGAAACGTAAAATACTGTGATTTGCACTTCATTTAAAAAAATATTATTGTTTGGCCTTATTTTTCCAACTATTCCCAGTATTGTTAATATAATTTAAATATTCCCAATTATTGTTGGGAATTATTTTCCCACTGCATTTTTAACAATATTAACTCTTGTTAATGACAGAATTAAAAGTGAAACGTATTATGTAGTTCACGGGTTTTTTAACAAATTAGATTTATGAGTTGATTGACCGAAATGTCACATTATGACATTCGATATTATAATTAATTGTATTAAAGATATTCAGTTTTACTACATCCATCGTACTGAGAGAAACATGGTTTAAAACGGGACTGATGACGAAAATGCAAGTTGGGGTCGGTGAAGTGAGTGATAAAGAACGATGGGAGGAGAGGCGAGAGTAAACAACAGTGAGTGGATGAGTTAGTATAAAGTGAGTAGATGAAATCGTTTCTAAAGAGAGGGGGAAAACGCTTACCCCGTTTACATGCGTTAAATTTATGAGTTGGACAATTTTGGTCAGGAAACCGCGTCATAAAGCTGTCTCTCTGTACAATGATATTTAAGTTATGGCACTTTATAATGATAATTGTAGGCCAACCCTATTTCCTCCGCTTTTAAAAACCATACTGTCTATTATACTTACTATCGAGAAGATACATTCAATTATTTATGCGCAATCGCCTCTGCCACTTTATTTATGAACCGGTTTTTAATATTGCCTCAGAAAAGATACATATAAATGTTTCAATGTGTACTAAATCATTTATTTTCATAACTTTTACGGTACTAATTCATGTATTGTCGTTTGGAGCTACTATTTAACTGAAAAATGTCATAATCTAAAAGATATTTTCCAATTATTGCAAACGTACGGAAGAATAAGAAATTTATACAAATATGGTATATTTAAAAATAATGTACATTACGTATATTTAGAATACCGCATAAGTAGTATTTAAAATATTTTATAAAGAATAATTTATAAACTACTATAACATTTATGAACCCGCACCGTATAGAATTTTAACATTATTAGTATAAATGCATTTGAAATACCAATAGTAATAAGAACTTTTACAAAACCATAAGTAGAACTTATGTAACTTTTTGACATCGTCAGTTTACTTATTAGTACCACAACTCACATTACGTAAAATACTCACAAAATATGTTATAAATTTTTACATACGTTTTCTACATTAATAATAAGCGTTTAAAACTTCTTTGCTAGTCATAACCAATTCAGGAATTCATTCCTGAGTCAGCCACAGTAAACTTTTCTTATTGACACATTTTTACTAAGAAAAAGAACAATGTTGAACCAAATCTGTTAGAAAGAAAGATTTATCCATTCAATGGAGAACCAAAGTGATATATATCTAAAAATGTATATTTTGTTAATATTATTAAACCGATTTATTGTTTAGGCGCTTAAATAACAGTTACTTTTTATAAATTTGAAAGGTTTTCTGTATTAGACCCCAACGAACGAAAGATTGCAAATGAGATTTAGCCAATAACAGCAAAGGTCAGGTGTGAGGTTTCCCCTTTCTCTAAGTCACACTCTGTTCCACTGAACTCCAGCTGAAATTTTGTTAGGCTGTCACCAGCCTAAGTGAGACCACAACGTCACAACGCAGGATACGATTAACGAAAGTCAATTGGCTCTGTGTTGAGATCTAGGTCATTATGCTCCGCCTTCATCTGCAGCCTCAAGGTCATTAAGGTATAGTTATTGTATTACAATGTACGCTATATAATATATATGTTGTTCCAGTTGCTTCTACTTTTCTGCACTGTTGGTAGTAAGCATGGTACTTCATTAGATTATTCCTCCAACAATGTTACTTAAAGAAAAATGCATAGAATAATGACAAATTTTAAATAAGTGTTACTAACAAAAGAAGTTTAATCGTTGGTGATCTCAAAGAAGCTTTATGCACACAAGTTAACCATTCTAGACAATGCTTTTGTTTGAGTGGAGATGGAAGGCCTGGCATGAATTACAGCCATTGTTTACAGTATGCAGTACGTCTCGTCAAATACTGACGAATTAGTCAGAATAAAATTAACCCCCCACCCACTCATATAATTCGCAATTGTTGCAATGTTATACTACTGTACCATTCTATGGGAATGATTAGTTTTTAAATACGTTATATGAATTTTTGTACAAGTTATTAAAGCAATAGTTCTATTGGTTGTTTTTATCGCCTAACGTAATAATTAAATTCAGCATCTACTTTGAGTAAATTTTTTTAAAACGTTGAGGCAGTATTGTTTTCAAGACCTACAAAAATATTAATTCGAGTGAAATATACATTTAATGAAATATCAGAATATAAAAAGTTATGTTACTTTTTTACCTAAAACTTTTTTGTTTTTATGTGCCCACTTAAAGTTTTCACTCCGTCAAAACATATTATTCCGAGCGTAATGTTAGCATTATTTTAAACCGGTTCGTAAAGTTTATTACACAAATTTTCCTGCCAGATAATAAAAAAATAAATGGGTTTAAAGTTTTATTATCTCTTCATTGATAGTACTTATTTATTCATTACGTTATTTTAAAATAATGGCTTGCCATTCACAATTATTAAAAACTTAACGATAATAGAAAATTGCATGCTTTAGTTACCCACACATTCGATCGTTAAATTAGTTAAATAGCAACTGAAGGAATTTAATACGTCTGAGACAATTTTAAATTATTTTGTAATCGATTTCAATAAAATATATCTATATGCTTTATAAAGTATTCAGCATTGTTTAATATTACAGTTATGTTTGCATAGTTTAGTTTCAGACGTGACAGTTAGAGTGAATTTTTTTGGTTATTGTATAGACAAAGCCAATTATCGTATAAAACCCAACGAAATACTATTCTAACGAAGAGGAAATTATTATTGCTCTGCTTATTCCTGCATTTTATACATATGCTATGACAACATAAATGAGTGTGCCCTACGTTATCTAGCTGCAATTGAATTTAATAACATTGAATTCCATCAAAGGTGTTCTATTATTATAGTGTACTTAAGTCCTTATGAATTAAATTTGTGTGGAAATGTCTATCTGTAACTGACTGTACGGTTCTTTCTGGCGAACTTATTATACGCTGATTTGTATTATAATACGTTTTAAATTTTTGTAGAATTTTTCAAAATCTCTATTAGCTAGCGCCTACAACTTGGAACTTACGTCCCATGAATTTGTAAACTTCTAGGAGTACTTATGTGTCATTTGTCATATTACCAATATGTATAATGCTTGCCATAAATTAAGTTCCTAGGTTGCTCAGTAACTTATTTATCAAGCAGTTTGTTAACGATTCCCCAATATCTTTATTAAAATTAAAAGACAAGCAAAAATCTCTTTCTAGCAAGAATTTTTTATATGTATACACTTTTGTTCTATAGTCGAAGAAAATCAGCCAAGTAAGGACTTATTTTTTAAACACATATATATCGAAACGTGGTTTCTTGCAATAGTTTTTTCATAGTGTGTAAAAAAATATGTGTTTTGTGGTTTCTATTGGTACAAATTTAAAACACGCGTACTAGAATGCATAATTTTTGATATTAACGTTCTTGTATAAGAAATCCAAATTTAACATTTAAATATCTCAAAATAACATTTCAGGTTTTTGGGTTGGTAATTACGAATTTGATCATAAAACATTTCGTAACTCGTTGAGAAGTGCATTTTTTTGCGCTTTACGCACTTTATGTGTACTTGATGTTTCGCGACGAGTTACTAAACTTTAGTGTCAGATTCTGGACATAAAAGTTCTCAAGTTTTTAAATATTTTTCTCGAGGTTTGTTAAATTTGCTTCCAGCTGATAAAATTAAAATCATAAAATATGTTTGTAAAGTAAGATCCAACAATACAGTACGTACGAACACCATCTTATAATAAACAAAACCGTCATGGTTCTTTCAAAATTATAATGTACATTAAAACACACTCATTATTCCACATGGCAGAACTTACAATTTAATGTTTAAATTGTACTTAAACATCATTTACTGAAATGACAGATATTAAATTGAACACCGCATACTAATACAGACATTTGTGACAACGATATTCAATAAACAGTTACTAAAAGTCTATATATATTTTTATTTTTTTAGAACAGAGCAACCAGGTGTAGTTTTACTACAATTATTTATGAAGATTACTTTTAAAACTAAAATTCCTAAAAACGTAAATAAACTCATCAGAAGTATCAGCAATGTAGCGAAGGCTACGAAATTTATTAACAAAAAAAAATTTATAATTAAAATTTATTTTAAATTAATTTAATTTTTTTTTATTAGGAAAATTCACAATCTGTTGGAAACAATTAGTGAATGCGATAACACAAAATTTGGAAAAAATTGATATGGTAAATAAACACTGTAATGGATAGTCAATTATAATACTACGTTAATAGATGGGGTCCCGACTCCATCGACGTTTTACACGTCTTATTGCATTATTTGGGAGAGTCTGTGTAGCCAAATTTGAGATCAATGGGTTATGGTGGTTCACGAGTTTCTTCCTAAATTTTGTATAAAGTTTTAAGAAAACGTCATTTATGTAAATTTAATTTAAATAAATTTTATTACTTTTATTTAATTGCTTTTATTTCGTATTTGAATATTTTTGTGTATTTATTAAGAAGTAGTATTTTCAAGTTGGTTAAGATTTTGACAGGTTATTTCTATACACTGTAGTTGTTTCTAATCGTCATTTCATTATTGGCATTTGGTTTACAAATGATCTTTTTTTTAAAGATCTATTTTGTAACGTAGGAACTATCACTTTTTAGTACATGCTTATTTTCCGCAACAATTCGTTATTTTGTCACCAGGTTCTTACCCTTGAGATCTTATATTTTTCATAAATATGAGAGTAAGTTGTACGGTGATTCGCACATTAAGTTTGTTTTCTTAAATTTATTATGTAACGCTAATTATATCGGCTGTGATAAAAGGGTGTTATATTATTACTTAGAATACCATGATGCCCAAGACCTTGAACCTTTGGGGTGGTGCAGTGGTATTGTTCTGTGAACGAACAAAATAAATTAAATATAACTGTAGGCCTACTCTTAATTTTTTGTAATATTCATTATAAAAAAACATGCTTATTTTCCGTTAGAACAATGGTAAATTAAGGTTGTAAACCCATAAGACTAAACAAAACCTACAAGACAACAGTTCATTATGCTGTTATGTGCATATCAGCATGAGTTTTTTCTATCCTTTGTAAAGGATTTAAAGTAGTAACTGTCTTTGTGTTGTTCATGTGAGAAAATGTTACTGATTATTAAGTTCATCAGCCAAAGCGGTGATTTCCTCTCATTATTTCTTTTAGTTGCACTGTTGATGTAGAAATTAACATAGAGACGTACTACTAAATCTGACCAAATTAAAACTATTCCGCTAATAGATGCTTCCACCAGCTGTGTTTGGAATCCTGGGAACCAGCGACCAGGAATATCCTACGGAAAATAATAATTTTGGGGGAAGTATGATCTGAGAGTCAAAATCATGTTTCCACTTTGTTTTATGGAAAACTAGCTCAGAGACGTTCTAAGAGCAGTAAGTCTCGTCTTGTAATTGCAAGAAAGCACTGGTGTTTTCACATCACGAGACCACTTGATGAACAGTTGTCACTGATTTTTTACGAGAGGATCACCTTTAGTAATAACCCCAATTACTTCTAAATTTTTACATTCCTCTGTAAGATACTAATGACCACCATTCGCTAAGTTGTACTTATTCTATAGGCAAATTTAGTTAATCCGGTTGAGGGTCTATATTGAACGTCTTAACAAGAATAAAGATTCTCCAGTGATTTAAACGAGTGTAATCAGCACTAGTGATGCATAAAATGGAAAAGTCTTAATGACAAATCAACCTGAAAAACTTACGTCTAAAAACTAACCTAGACCATAAAGTGGGTATTATAAATAAAGAAACATAAGGCTTGTTCGATTTAACAATCTGTTTTAATTTTAAAATTTTCTCTTTTTTATCTTAGTATGTAAAAGCTTCCACAAAATATTGTTTTACATTTTAACAATCAAACAAAATATACTTTAAATATTGGGCTAAACTTAGTAAAAGAAACTGATTTCTTCCTTTTATTACTTTTATTTGAAACCTTTTAAACAAATATCATAAAATACAAACGTTCAATTATTACCCAATAAAGTTTAAAAAAAATCGTAACCAAAAACCTGTTAGATTAAAAAAAAAAAAACATTTTAGTATTTACTGTTGAATTTAAGAAATTACTCAAAATTTCCTTACAGTGAAGTTGCTTGTTAAAATTCTTTTAAGAAAATTGTGAAATTGTGAAAAAGAAAATTGTGAAACCTTACATAATGTGATAAGTTAAACCAAAGAAATTTATTTAATTGTTGCAACTTAAACGTTATTTATTTTAAACATATCCTAAATATTGATTAATAACAACTTAACATTTTTCTAATTAAAGTTTATTTAATTTAAATCTGCAAAACCTATAGGGCTATGGACCTACGGGTCCGAAATTTACGGTTCAACCAAACCTCTAACTTGCAACGAACTCAAGCATTCCAGTCAAAAACATTACGCCTTATAGCAAAAGCACCTCTTTACGTTAGCAACAAAACCTTACATGCAGATTTGAAAACACCATTTGTACAAAATTCCATCGAATACCTATACAAACGCTTTCACGACAAGTCACACGAACACGAGAACCCACTGGTGCGTTCACTTTCCACCTTCGATTTACCTGATAATCCACCTAGACGCCTTAAAAGACGTTGGAGTAGAGACCTGCTAATTTGATATACAAATTACATACTAGGGGAGGCACCAATGGGGACCCTACCCCTCTCATGACTATCATGTCATTTACATTATTATCTTAATCATCACATTTGCTTGTTGTAAACTTTTACAGTTGTAAATAAAGAATTAGAGAGAAAAAAGTCTACATAGAAGCTTTATTTTTTATTATTATTTTTATTAAACTTCTTTCCTCCCCATGTTTTTTTCAGTTACTATGCTTCCTACATTATTTTAATTATCCTAAACATTTTACCTATGCTAAATATTGATTCATTATAACTTAAAATATTTCTGATTAAAGTTTCTCCAATTTTTAAATTTACATAGAAACTTAATTTTATTATTGTTATTTTTTAAACTACTTTTTACCCTATGTTACATTTTTTAGTTACTATGGTTCCTACATTATTTTGTTCATTAGGTATTCTGTGCTTTACAATATATTTTTTTCTGCCTATGTTAAATTGATTTTTTTTATAAATAATTATATTTAGGTATATATGAAAACTTAATAATTATCTTGAAAAATTCCACGTGGAAACCAGGCACAATGTGTCACTCACAAAAGTTAAGATAGACTGCGATTTTTCTCTCTCTCACTCACACACACATAACTGACCGCGACACTCGTTACCAGTGTATGGAAGGGGGAATACAATTACGCGAGCCGTTACGAAAACCGTGAACGAACCGGCGTAAAACAAAAGCGGTTGTTGGCTCCACTTAGAGCTGATAAAGCCGGAGCCCCTCTACAGAGCGTACATAGAGATTGAACTGAAAAATGTTCCCAGGGTACAAAAAGGGTACAAAGCTAAGGGTTTTAAACAGTGAGAAATGAAAATAGGTCCTTAGGCTCTTTATTTCCCACGTTAAAGAAGATATAGAAAACCCGACACCATGGAAAAATAACCAGCTTGAAAAATACTAAGAGAACGTGAGTTCTTCATTAAACAACATAATTTATAAAATAGAATTATGTTATGTAAAAACTGAGATAAAACTTGAAAATTAAAAATAATGTTTTTCTAGATTAATCAATGGAAACACCATTTCTAATTTCACAAGATCAATTATTAAATGCCAAAATTAAATTGAATTATAAAATGACAAGGGATTAGGAAAATCAAAAAGCAAATAAAAAAAATTGAAATTAGGAATTGTAAGGTAGCAAACCTTACAACATTATAATTACATATTTTTTTAAAAATCTCTTGGGAAGCCCCTACAACCGAAATGGAACTTACTACCGAATTTCATACACCTATACCTTGTAATTCTGGATTCAATATTTATTAAATTGTGACAATAAGTTGGAAACTTATACTCAACAACGTTTCTTTTTGTTTTAGTTTCACAATTACTAGTAATGCAGACGATAATAACGAATCCTGTTAAATAAACAAATTATAAAATAATACTACATCGTTTTCATACTGAATATTTGCTACTGCAGAATTTTTACTGTAAAATACTACTCTAATATTATACACATTGTCATGAAAAAGTAAAATTTACGGTAAAAACCTCCGCCCCAAGATAGCCTTCGGCGGGCGGGCTGGTCTCAGAGGGTTCGCTTAGCTGGTATTACTATTTCTCGTATTTTAGTTTGTTATATATTAAAGTCTACATATAAAGAAGTAAACTTGCCCCTTAATAAATAACACAACAGAGCTTTTAGAAAATTTTGTAACATAAACCTTTTTAAATTTGCACATTAAACAAATTAATAATTTTATTCAAGCACGAAAATGTGATTCTAATATTAACTTCATATATTATTTTGTTAACATTACAAAACCATCAGCCTAACATACCATGCATCCAAGATACTGACAAGAATTATATACAAGAGAATAGAACACCGAGTAGAAGAAGTGTTGGACGATGACCAGTTTGGATTTAGAAGGAGAAAGGGAACTCGAGTAGCAATTTTGGCTCTGAGATTGATTATTGAGAAAAGGATAAAGAAAACTAAAACTACTGATATGGTATTTTAGATTTAGAGAAAGCATTTGACAATTTGGACAGGTAAAATGTTTAAAACTTTGAAAAGGCTAGGAAATACAAAGAAAGGAAAGTTATTTACGGTCTGTATAAGAATGAAACGGCTGTTTTGAGAATTGAGGGGTATGAAAAAGAGGCTGCTGTAAGAAAAGGGTACGACAAGGTTGTTCATTGTCACCACTTCTTTTTAACTTGTATTAGAAGTGCTATAAATGATGTGAAGGAGAAATTTGACGCAGGAATAAAAATTCAAGGAGAAACAATAAAAATGCTGAGATTCGCCGATGATATAGTAGTATTAGCCGAGACAAAGAAAGAACTAGAGGATGTCTTAAACGGAATGGATGAGGTCCATGAGAAAGGATTACGCAATGAAAATTAATAAGAACAAAACGAAAGTGTTGTACAGCAGCATAAGTGGTTTAGAAGAGATAGGAAATTTAAAAACATAGAGGAAGTCAGGAAATTCTGCTAGCTAGGAAGTGAAATAACAAAGGATGGTAGAAGCAAAAGTGAAATCAAAAGTAGAATTGGTCAAGCTAGAAAAGCCTTTGAAATGAAAAACAGCTTACTGATTACTAACATTGACTTACAGATTAGGAAAAATTTCTTAAAACATTATGTTGGAGTGTAGCATTATACGGGAGTGAAACTTGGGGGATAGGGGCTGTAGAATAGAAGAGGATAGAAACTTTTGAAATGAAGTGTTATAGGAAAAAGTTACAGATTAGTTGGGTGGACAAGCTAAGTGATTTAGAGGTTCTTAGGCGAGTGAATGAAAAAAGAAGTATCGAAGCTTCTTACCAGTAGAAGGGATAGGCTAGTGGGGCATATCTCAGACATCCAGGTATTGAGCTATCAATAATGGAGGGTAATATTGAGGGAGTAAATTGTCGGGGGAGGTGAAGATTATAATATATAAAGCAAATTACAAAAGATGTAGGGTGTTAAAAGTATGTAGATATTAAACGACTTGCGCAAGGTAGATGGCTTGTGAACTGCATCAAACCAGTCAAGAGACTGATGACAAAAAATATTATTTTGCAGATGATTGGCGTGTTAGAGTGTAAATGTTAAAAAAATTGAATGAACATTTTTTAATTATCCTTGGGAAAGTTTGGTGTACATAAATTTTCATTATCATTTATTATTGCTTATTTTATGTTTATACGTATTCATCTTTTTTATTTAAGGAACCATATTTTTTCATCTAATTTATTGTCATTTTTATAATTCCAGAATATTAGGAGATATAATTGTGTTCAGAGGCGCATATATTATAGTTCAAAATTGGAGCCGATGAACATTGTGCATAGGCATGAAAGCTGCATTAAATAAAAACACCCGGTTCCCCACGGAAAATCAGTTTTCCGTTTTTTACTTATGAAAACTACTGCTTACATTTTTGTATTCCGATCTCAACGATGCATTAATATCTTTGCAACATCAGTATTCAACCCGTAGTCAAAATGTTCAGGGAATTTTCTTAATAAAAATATTCAGTGTGCAGATGAAGAAATTTTTCTTAAGAACAAATTCCTTTTATATAGGTATATCTCAAATCTTGTTTAGGAATATTCCAAAGAAATTAAGATATTCGACTGATCAAATTACGTTACGTGAGTGAGTGGCTCCTTTCGTTTAGATCGTCAAGAAGCCAGTATTATTTATCAGTCTACAGGCGATAAAAATGTATTTTTGTCATCCTTTTCTATTTATTATTTATTTGTATGGTTCTGCCTTGTTTCTCATAACACTCAGATAAATGTTGGTGTCTAATGAAATATTATAATCTAATGTAATATGGAGTCGTATTAGAAAGATGGATGAATGTAAGATGACTCTTACCAACGAACATGCCTTGTACACGTCTGGGTAGTACTCCAAAACTATATTTAGTATTAAGATTAGTATTTAGTATTAGTTACTTTATTGTTATTACTAAGTATTGTACTATTTATTTAAGCTTTAAAAATGATAAGTAGGCCTAATGTTTGTATTAATTGGTGGAAATATATTGTCATGTATCATTTTCCTATCATTGGTGGAAATTTATTGTCATCTACCATTTTCCTATCGTCACATCCAAATGTCAGAATCTATAAGAAGTACCAAAAAAACGGTTTCCGTATTTTGAAATCTATAAAAACGTTAGTGGGCCTGGATTTGGGTTTGAAGTTCCGGGTTTGATTATAAGTGGCCTAAACACGGAAGTCAAGAAATCAAAGTCGGAATTTGGAAACAAAAATAGTATCATTTCACTTCTCTTCAGAGTCGGTCTCTTACGTATCGTTTTTCTTAGCATTTTTACGAAAGCTAAATGGGCTTGATCCATTATGAGGAAGGATGACTCCAAGTTAACTGTAACGCAATGTGACTTCTCGGCCGACTCATTTTCTTTAGAAGGAATGTTCATTATCACCTGTGCACAATCTTGTTTTACAAGTGATTCGGGAACTATTTGTAAAATGAATTAATAAAATCACCAGTTAATTTAATAACTAATTAATAAATCAATACGTAACCTATATTTGTATTAAAATATTGTGACAATATCAAAAAGGAATGTGTGTTGGTTCCAGAATTCTCTAGCGGGACTAAGTTTGTGAAAATCTTAATATAAATATAAAATTATTGATAAGTCCGGTTGTTTCCAAGAAATTCTGTATAAGTGATTAGGTATAACTTAACCCTATAAATGTAACGGCTTCCTGAAAAGGGTCAGCGTATCTATTTAGAAAATTAGCTCTTTTGTTATGGTTTGATATTGCAGTGTTTTATCTTTTGTTAAGATTCATCCAGAACCCGACAGAAAAACTTGGTATTATTATTATTTTATCGAAAATCGTTGTTCATCTTGTATTTTCTATAGGTTAGGTATATAAGCACGGGCGATTTGGTTAGGGAGTCAGTATTGATATGACATCGGCGAGTGAATTATGTACCGTGTAATTTGACCGTTACGTTTGTTGGAGAACTAACGTCTACTGTGTATCGTCTAATTGGTTGTTCACGTAAGTAGAATTTTAGTTAAATTAAGTGTAAGTTAAACTAGTTACTAGTTAAGTACATTTAATGTTATTAATTTATTGTAATTAGTTTATCATTTATTATAAGTATCTTGATTGTAGTAATTGTAATTTTGCAATTTGTAATTCTAACGATAGTTCGTTAATTATTTATTTTACCAAGATCCCGAATCGGAACTGAGCGATAAGTGTCACAATATGTTTACTAATGTGATTCATACAAAAATTATTTTAAAACTTTTAGTATAGAACGTTTGTGCTACTTTGGAAATTAAATTTTAATTCTAAGTTTTAAATTTTTTTTAACTTTAATTATTTGTTTCGAACAGTAAAAATAATTGCATAACAACCAAATCGTTGAACAAACAATGACCAACACAAAATGACATGATGTATAATAGATCAATTAAAACTAGAGTTCATGTCACCATTTTACTATTCACAAAAATCCAAAAAAAAGATATTTTCAAAAACATACATTATGAAAAAACTACCACATTATATTAAAATTACGTATTGAAAGAAATAATTATAAACATTATTAAAATAAAATGTACCTATATCCGCCAAAATTCTACATCGCATTTGCATGCCATAATATGTATATCTCATTGGGTCGCGGGGATGCTTTTTGTTCTTAAATTGAACAGATTGTACAAACATTAGAGATTTAAAAAAAAATCTAATATTTTAACGTTAATTCATCTGGTTTAGCGCTGCGTGTGTTTCTTGATGATATCCTGTATAAACATACCTTTGTTTACCAAACTTGCTATTTCAGATGTCATTCAATGTGACAGGATTTGATTTGATCGTCATCTTATCTCACGAGTTTTATGATGCAGTAGATTGAAATGTGTTCTAAGCCTTTTGCTTCCAGCTTATTGACTTGATTGTATGTTTTAGAAGATCATAATCTATGAACCAATTAATTTGACCTCAAACGTAGCTATTAATACATTTAACTTTCAAATAATTGTATTACATAGTAAAAAAAACGCAAACTAAAAAGAAGTTTCAATTTAGTATTTTAATATTGCACAGATTTTCCAGCAAGAAAATATTACATGCTCCTAACCAACTAATAGACTTTATATAACTTTTTGGTGTAATAATCTACCTAATAACCCAACTCGATAGTTGAAAAGTTCTGGAGCAAGAATTTCGATAATAGGCTATCAGTTTGGAGCAGTTTAAAAATAAATATTGTTTTATAGTAAAACGTACTGTAGTTAGCTACGTTACTGAGGAAACCAGGCATGTCCTCCACCTTACTTTGTGACTAATTTAACCCTTAATCATTTTACTTACGAAATTATCGGAAACTTAAAAATTACTTATTGCTAAAAGGATTTAGTGTTAATTCTAGATTAATAACCATTCGTTTTGTTATTAGAAAGTAATCACTACTGTAATGTTAAAGAAAGAAACTGTAAAGAAATTAATAAGGCTGGTTAAAAAATTGTTTATCTCATGGTGAATTTGTAATTTAAATTTCAATTAATTTTGTTTGATGCGACAAAAAGTTAAGTAAAGGTAATATTAAAGACAATAAGTTTAACAAGAGCACGGCAACATTTTGTTTAGAATACGGCTGGGTTTCTTCTCCGTGTTTGTCAATAATTAAAAGAAAACTAATAAAAGTACTAAAGGCTAATTCGAATTAAAGAGCTAAAATTAAAGCTAATAATAAAACCGGCAAAGTAAAATTATCTTACATTTTATATAAAGATTCAGCGTTGTAAAATCAATTTACTGGAAACGATAAGAAATGACATAAAAAACAAATTCTTATCAAAAAAAAAAATAAATAAAAAGATACCGGTGAATTCTTATCAATGAGTGGTGTTCTTCTCTAAGTCTTTTAACTAAAATAATATTTTACATTTCTTGTCATATTTACTATGTAAGTTGTTCGTACAGGTTGCGATAAAGATTTAAAACAAAATACCTAATTACGTCTTTCAAAATTTTATTGATGAAGAATATTAAAATACAATGTTACTAAAATTATTTCAGCTTCTGTAAATAATTGTTTCGAAACAATTCAAAATCATACTACCATCCAATACTAGAAACAGTTAAAAACAAATACTACTAAGTAATGCAGTTTATATTGACCGATTTTGAAAAAAATATTAGAGAAAACCAATATTTAATAATATTAAATAATAATATAATATATACAAAAATACAATATACAATATTGTTTAATATATATATATATATATATATATATATATATATATATATATATATATATATATATATATATATATATATATATATATATATATATTATTTTAACACTATTATATATAACATCAATATTTAAATAATATTAATTATATTTAATATTATATAATATTTTTTTAGTAATTTGGTACTCGTGCAATACAAAACCAAAGTTAAGACTCAAATTTGTAATTATTAAAAAACTATATAAATAAATAATAACAATAATAATATATATTATTAAATATAATTAATATTATTTAAATATTAATATTATATTTAATATTAAATTGTAATATAATAATTTTATTTAGTACATACTATTATTATTTATTTTTATCATATTATTTTTAATAATATTATACTCGTATATAATATTATTATTATTAAAAGAATATTAATTATATTTAATAATAGTATATAATATTTTTGAGTAACTTGGTACTCATACAATACAAAACCAAAGTTAAGACTCAAATTTGTAATCGTATTTGAATTTTTCAAAAATTCCAGATTGATAAGGGTGGATCGGTAGGCTTTTTTATGTACATTAAGTTTAACACATTTATCCCTTAGCCCGTGTTTAACACACGGTTACTGTTTTGCGCGGATAGACGATGCCCGTGTGTGACACAAGTTGTATTGTATTGTATTGTATTTAATTCCATTAATTTTTTTTGCGTTTGGTTGATTTTGTTTTGCATAGTATCGTTCCTTAGTCATTTTGAACATCTCATATGTTTTTAGTGCTATAATTATATCGTATAATTTTTATAAATATTCAGTAAAAACTATCCACATGTTAAAAATGTTAAAAAGTGTTATTACGCAAGTTATCCGTGGTGTTACGTTGTGTGTGCGTTTTATTTTATCGTTACTATTCTGTTTCTTTTTAGTATGCACAATAAATATAAAACTTGTAAGAATAATCTGCATTCTATTACCTTTCAAGTAAAATGTGAATTTATGACAAAAATAAAATGTATGATAATTTATTTTTATATATTATACAACCTCATAAAAAGTCAAGACCTCTTGATATAATAATATCCCTTGATAATATTTTGAAAATTTAATTGTACAGTATTTTTTCTTTAAGTCATTGAATAGTGTTTCACTCTTCTTGGAAAGATATGGGTAGATGATCTGAGTGTTGGGAAATACAGATATGATAACGATGAATGAACCTTCCCATTTTTTCCAGAGCTGATGAAATTCCAAATTCCGATTAATTAATTATTGTATTATGAAAATTCCAAAGAGCGTTTGTTATGGTCCATAACTTTTTAGACTGGAACCTCTCAATACTATTATGTTTGGAGTTCTTTTGTTTAACCTAAATTTCTTAAAAAGTTGTAGGCATAGCACTTTATTGGTTCTTAGTAAGCTACGTCTTAAAAACCCAGTAATGAAATATACCGTTACTAAAAAATTATCACTTTAAAAAAAAATTATCTGGCGTAATATTTCGGGTCAAAATCGGATAACCGTTGGTTGTA
This sequence comes from Catonia carolina, assembly GCA_035578175.1. NCBI lineage: Eukaryota > Metazoa > Arthropoda > Insecta > Hemiptera > Achilidae > Catonia > Catonia carolina. The sequence continues at coordinate 140,726,295 of JAQMRL010000001.1, read as the reverse complement.
AAAGGGTTTGTTGCGGTTGTTCAAGCAATATTACTGAGTGTCGTGAATCAATGTATCTATATATTCCTTGTTTTTATATATCTCCCATAGCATAATATACTTTTTACCTTCTCTTGCCTACAGTCTATGAATATGCAGGAAGGAAAGTATTGTTTACACGTCGATTTTTCCAATACGAGTTTTCATCGGATATACACGTTTTCAGACCTCCTAAACCCATAAAAACATGTTTTTAACGAAATTGGTCTGTGTGTGTGTGAACTAAATATCTCAAGAACTGAACATTGTACGAAGTTGAAACTTAAATATATTTAAGTTAGGTACTACCAGAGAACCGAAAAAGAGCATTAGATCAAAATCGGTCAACCGGAAGTAGTAGTTCATTCGTGTCATTTTTCACTTTTTTGCGATTTTATCAAAAACGACTCCAACGGTTATTTTTAAATCCCCCCATTTAGTACATTTATATGCTCTAACACTAAAACCGCCAGGATTCCAGAATACCTAGAACCGCCGTAGCGGTCATTTTGACCGCATATACTAATTTTGCAATAAAAATGAGAATGTTTTATTGAAATAAGTTTGAAACAGTTTGGGTGCTTAATCACATTTTCTTAAAGTACATTTTTTTTACAAAGAATTTACATGATATTTTTATTTGATGTTTTATGACTCACTTGCTAACAGTTTAAACAGGTGATTTTGGCCACCTCGCTATGTTTTCCACAGCTTGGTTTTTTGCATATTTTGCATAGTTGTGGGGTTTTGTTTCCACAGTTCTTCATATGACACTGTCTTTGCTTACCCAAAGTCTCAACAGGCTCATCATCTTCAGATTTATTGCTGGACACTTCATGATGTTGACGTTTTCCTCTATTACAGTTAGTTTTCAGTTCATCCACAAGTTTTAAAATAAAGTTTCTGCGAGAAATTTTACTTTTAGTTGTTTCTTTGTAACACACCCATGAATTAATTACACTCAAATCAAGAATATTTTGAAACACGTGGACAGGCCAACGTCTTGTTCCAGATCTGGTTGAATATTGCCACAACATCAACAACATAATTGGTAGAGTTGTAAAACTGCATTGGTTCGGGAACTTTTTTTCAGTATCTGCAATACTGATTGATGGATGAAGAGTGCTCATAAACAACACATTTTTCTTAGCTTTTCCTTAATAAACGGTCAAAGTAACAGAATCACTTTTGAGAAGTTTGGTATCATACAATGCTGCTTTTGATTGCTGAGCCGCAGGAGGTATCTCTCTTCTAGCTTTGTTTACTGTACCCACTAAGCTGGTATCAGCAGATTTTAACTTTTCAGCCAAACTTATACTTGCAAAGAAGTTGCCGGTTGTAATGTTTCTTCCTTTTTTCAAAAAAGATTCGGTAAGTTTCATTACAACATGCTCTGATATCCTCACATCCCCTTCGCGCATGTCGTCCTTCCCAAGATATGGAAAACCATTACACATATATTTGGAATCAACATCAGCCAAAAGCCAAAGCTTAATACCAAATTTATCTGGCTTATTTGCCATGTACTGAGTAAATGGGCACCTAGCTTTTGAAGGAAATAGCTGTTCATCTGCTGTCAAATTACGCCCAGGAATGTAACACAAAATACAGTTGCTTATAAACTCATCCCAAATTTCTGCGGCCAATGCAAACTTATTTGATTGGAGTCGTACAGCCCTAGTAGATTTCAAGTCAAACCTTAAGAATCTAAGAATTTCACGAAATCTGTTTCTTGCCATTGTTTCACGAAATATTGGTGGCCCCCATTTTACTGACCATAGCTCATCAAGCTCAATAGATCACATTCCAAGAGCTCCTCTTGCATATATAAGAGCAATGAATGCGTCGAGCTCATCTAGGGAGAGACACCAGTTGTCTACTTTGAGATGCCTTTTAGCTTCCTCTATTGTGCATTTTTGAATGTGTTTTAACATTTTATCGTTGAAGAATAACCGCCAAGCAGAGATGCAGTTATTGTCTTGTATGACTCGCTTAACGTACGGCGAAGGCCCGGGTATCACTTTCAAAACATTTTGTTGTTGAAGCCTACCTGCAGTGCTGACAGATAGATCTTGCACAGTCCATTGGGTCTTCTTATCTTTTCCTAAAAGGATGTTACCAGCACGCATTTATAATATTTCAAACAACAGTTAAATTGGAAAATAATATAACGTTATTAAAGTTTTCTATAACATTTGAAACTAAATCGGTAGTAGTATTTCTGTATCGGTCAAAATGACCGCATGGCGATTAAAGGTAAAAAGTTATATTTATGACAATAGGCATGTCATTGGTCATCAAAAATATTGTCCATGTACTGCAGCTGTAATAGTAGGAAAACTTCTAAAACAGATAGATTTAAATCTTAATCACAAGGAAAATACAGAACTTCAGAATTAGGTTAGCGGTCAAAATGACCACTCGGCGGTTCTAGTGCTAAAAGAAAGGAAAGGTGTCATGTCGGCTGAAATTCTTGGAAAGGCTGTTTCTCGTAGTAAATAATATTTTTTTTAAGATTTCGGCCTTATTATACTCTTTGTATATAAATTATAATTTCTTTGTATAACGCTTAGTTTAGCGGTAATTTTCTGTATTATTCATGAAAAGTTCTAAAAATGGTTTTGTTAAGATTGCGGTCTTAATATTTATTTAGGGCAAAAATGTGTATAAAAGTTTTAGACAATTTTAAAATCTACAACTTTTATTTTAAACATTTCTTTGTATAACACTTAGTTTAGCGGTAATTAGTGACTTTCTGTTTTATTTTTAATGAAAATTTGTAAAAATTTCTGTGAGCATTTTTGTAGGATTTCGGTCTTAGTGGGCCTGTGAATTTAACGACAAAAGTGTATATAATCAAATTTATGGGAAATTAGAAGCTCTACAATTTTTAATTCAAGCATTTTTCTCTACAGAGCCTAGTTTAGCGTCAAACAATGACTTACCATGTTAATAAGTCAAAGTAAGATTGGTTTTCATTTTGCATCATTCACTCATGATAAAAATAAGGGTATATTCTGAGGTTACTTTTTATTTCTAAGTTTTACTACTAATGTTAGGTTATATTGTTCATTATTTTATTGCCAAGAGAAAGTGGTTTAAGTGTTTCACACCATACTTTTTGTGGAATACTTACAGTTTTTATGAAAGTACAATAGTTTGTATTACTTTAAAAAAAATATATGGCTTGGAAGTTAAATTTTGCTTGCGCATTCAAATTTTACAGTAGGCCTAAATAATTATAAATGTTAACGGGACCGTTCATTAATAATATTGTTATAAAAACTGATGTTAATTAGAAATTATTTAAAACAGCCTACATGTATTGTTTATTATAATATTTCGATACATCATGTAAATGTAAAGTAAAATTATAATAATACTTGAATTATTTCGTGTCGAATGTTTTAATTTATAAATAAATTGGATTCACAATAATTGAGTTCATTAATATTTAATAGCATTGAAAAATGTGTTTTAAATTATTGGATTTATAATGTAGCAATGAGATTTATAAATTAATATTTACTAAACAGTTAGACTAATCTGTTATTCACAAAAATTATTCATTTCATAATACTTTATTCAAATAAAAAAAAAAATAAAAACAAAAAAATAGAAAATATCAGAACAAATACGTCGCTTACTAAAAACATTTCCAATATTACCGCTAAAATTTCTCCCTGATTTAGAAATTAGCTCGAGCTAGTGGAGTAACACTGTTTAGAAAGACTATAGTCCGATTCACGAAAGAAAACACCTGTCTTTTACCAGCAATATCTTTTGAACTGTTGTATGCAAAAACAATTTAGGTTAGGATACATCAAATTGCAGCTTGTTTTTTTGTTGGTTTTTAACAACTTTATCTCCGAACAAAACTTATTAATAATGAAAAGTTGTGTCACTTTTCCAACTCGTTGTTAATTTATAAATATCAGTACAAAAATTATTTCCGTATCATTACTGGTAGCCGAAATAACAATGTTTTTAAAAAACGGCCCCCATTTTAAACCCAGTCACATAAAATAAAATAAAAATAGGCATTAAACGTAGAAACCTTTATTTTATAATACTTTGTAGCCCTATACATTTTAAAGTACGCGTGAACAAAGTAATAGCAACTTGAAGTTGGGTATACTGGAAAAGTGGTTAAAAACACGGTTCTTTTTATGTTTAATTCGTTATATTTAATACACTATTGATTTTCAAAAATATTAATGATATTCTGTAACCAACAGTAAAACAAGCTTTAATTTAATGTATCGTAATTGTTTTTAAAAGATATTGCTGTTAAAAGACAGGTGATTTCTTTCATGAATCGGACTATAGTAGTTACAAAATGTAGGTCTACAAAAAGTGGTTCTTAAACTTTCCATTTAGAGGTTATTTTCGTAACGACATCATCTGTTTCATTATAATTAACTTAAATTTGCATACAGTTTATTTCGACGGAATAGTTACATATTTTTTTCACATTTTGTTATCTCATGTTTTAATTACATTCATTAAACAGAGAAAGTATTTGCTTACTAATTTAAATGCCGTATTTGGTGTTTATACCTCTTCAATAAAAGTAAATTTTGATGAACCGTACGCAACAAACCTCACTAAATATCTGCTAATCTTCTAACAGCAGTTCCCCATTATATCTTTTCAAAGCTACATGAAAATATCAAATGTCATTTAACTCGTTATTGAATATTTATTGTGTTAAGAATATGATTGTATTTTAATAGTGAATAACGAGTTTATTATTTTCGATATACTTTAAATTTTATACTTTTTGAAAATTTAAAGAAATAAACAGTTTGCCTAACGACTCTTTACCATACCATGAGATGTGGAGTTTTTCATTATTTTATCTTACATCGCATTAACAGCTAAGTCCTTAGCGACTATTTGTAATAATTTTCCAGTCCCTGGCCAGAAATCAAAATTGAAACTTTCCACTTTTCAGCGTAGCACGCTAACCAATGGTGGCAATGGAGGCAGTCATCATATTCACCACGTAAATGCTGTGTATATTTTTATTATGTTTGTTTAAGACAAATTTTCTATCTGTACCTTTTATAATAGCATTATCGTAAACGTACAGTAACTTTTAACCAATAATGTTTTAACGTGGACAGGTACCTTCCAGTAAATTTTCCAAGGTATACCAGTTTTGTTGTCTTAATAACCCCAAAAATTGTACTAAACCTGAAAATTTCAATCACAACTATTAGAACCGGGTTTGAAAAAAATTTACTTTGCACCGGAGTAATGCACATTTGATTTTGAAGCTACGCAGCAAATTTCAAAACGTTTCTCTAGATTTCTTTGGTTAAGCTTTCAAATTGCACCTAATTCAGCCCAATACTGTTTTCCTTCAAATTATAAATACACTCGTGCATACACACGGACGTTCTTGTAAAATACAGTTTTGGTTTTGAAGGATCGTGAAACATAAAAATCATTAATCCAGATACCGAAAATGTTTTCCTATCACAATAAATTTCTCAGGGCACTAGATAGGGGGTAAGAAAGCAATATGAAAAACGACTGTTTTTACTAGTACTTGCGCTGAGGTTAGAAAAAAGTCTTTATAAATATAATTTCAAAAATAAAATAAAAAATTTAAACTATGGATTAAAATTTATGCAACTACAAAAATAAATGTAAATAATAAAATGTAAATAAATATAATTATATAATGTAAATGTGAATTATATAATTAGTAAAATGTAAATAGTAAATTATAAAATTCTACTAAATAAAAATTTGACATTTAGTGTTTGCAGTATTTTGATTTTTGTCAGTCATAACCACTTATATGATTAGTTTTATTAGTTTATTTATTCATCATATATATGTAACTAAACTAAATTGAATTGAAACTACACGATCTAAGATTACTCTGATCACTAAGATTTTAAACTTAGTAAGTTTAAAACTTAACTCTACTTAGCTTTAAAACTCAAAAGTGGTAATTTTTAACTTAGGTAAAACTAATGAATAAAATGGCAAAAACTTAAAATATAATTCTGGGATAAAGTCTGGGACTTTCGGCTTAGCAGTTTTTTGGACTATTAAATTAGCTAAATACATAAATAATAAATTGGATAATCTTTGTCGCCAGAATTGATTAACGTAAAACAGATAATTTTAAAAATGTATGCAGCTGCATTTCCAGTATTTGTAACTGCTAATTCAATATTGTATTAATACAAGAAATAAATTAGAAAGTATTGTTATTTTTTTATTCTGATACAACCTCCGTGTCCTTCATATCAACAAAATCTTTTTAAAGTTTTATAAATTTTTCAAAGATAAATTAGACTCAAACGAAAATCAACTGATTCGGTAGCAAAATTCTAATCGCTTGCCAGAAATTCCGCAACGAATACTGAAACGACGTTGGGAAAAGGGCATAACAGAATCCTTAAACCCCGTTAAAATTTTATCTTGTATAAATAAAAATTAATAAATTATCTAAGTATAATATAGGTATATTTTGTATATTATTTGCATCACTGTTATTGCGTGGTGCCCTGCTGTAAGCAATTTTAAGTCATTTTTTGTATGTTTCATTGGTTTTAGTTACAGTGGTGAAAATAGCCTAAAAAAAATTTCTGAATACATTTACTTAAGAATTTTAAAGAACCTTATAGACTATCAATAACGGGTAATTTAACATGTGTGTTTCAATAATATTTTTCAATATTTGTTAGTGTAATTAACGATTTTAAATCATTGTCCATTTATATCTCGTACTGAAAATGGTTTTCATATCGGTTAAAGAATAATATGAAATAATGTCACGTTCCACATAAAAATCCGGTCAAATGGAGGTTGGCTGTTTAAATCACGACTGGACTAAACCAATATTAAGTTCGTTGTCCTCCCTCATTTTCCTTTGAATGTGTAGTAGAGGATAAGGCTGTTTGGTAGCAGTGGGTAAGAGTTACAGGAAATTTAAGTAGAAGGGGTAGGAGAAATATATTATGAATAAAACATCAGAAAGCTGCAGAAATATAATAAATGATCCTTTACTTCGAAACCAACAGTTAAGACGGTAAGGGAATGCGAAAGCCTAAATTCATTTTGAAATAGAAAGAAGTGCTTAACTCGTTTTCTTCTAAAATCTTGTAATAGTTTATTTAAAACTTTTCAACTTTGTTTTTACATTTAAATTACAATTGAGTGTTCAAAAATAAATAATAATTTAACTCATTTTTATTGTCGGCGTACCGTAAATTAAAATGTTCTACTTAAGTTCCAACGATTATCGTAGTATTGAGCTTTGAAACCAATGGAAAATTAACCTAAACGTGCGATAATTCAAAGAACACACGCAAATTCCACGTGAGAGAAATATTTTCTGTATAGAATTTTGTTCATGAAACTTTACCTTCATTTGCTGCTAAACTCACGTGTCAAAATCAAGAATATTGAATGTTAGAAACGGTGTACGTTAAAAAGGTTTTCATGTAACAGGTACTTCTAAAAACTTCCAATACATATTCAGTTACATTACGTGTAAGGATTGAAAAACTTTTTTAAGAATTATGACCACTATTGTAAATGTATTTTACCACTCTTCAATTGAGTTTGTTAAAAGAAAATACAACAAAGTTCCAAAATAATGTAATCTAAATCCAAAGTTGTATGTCGTGGGTAAGTAAGATGCCGTATTTGGCCACGGTTTCACGCGAAGCCACGCAAGGGGTCCAAAAATTTTAAAATACATCCTGTAAAGTTATAATTTTTTGGACAATTTAATTAATTGAACCTTGAAGAGTTATTTTCCTGTGAAATTTAGTCCACAGTCAATACATTTTATTCAACCTTATCCAAATAAATCAACTCTGAACTATACGAAAACAAAACCATCTGCTTACTGCAAAATAAAAGCAGAAAATAAAGAAATCAAAATATAGTGATAAAATTTAATGGTTTAAAAATAATAATACAGCGTCAAAAAATTAAATAAATATAAAAAACCTTGAACATAAAAATATTTCTTTCAATGTAAATACGTTTTGAATTCATTCTCCATTTAATCTTATGAAATAATAATAATTAAATTAATATTTTAGAAATACGCGAGTATATTATTAAGATTTTTAACTGCTATAATTAACCATTTATTTTTATCCCGTAATTGGGTATTTTAATTGATTTTTTTCAGAAAGTTTGTTACAGTACGTAACTGAGATTTATATATGTCAGTTAAAATAACGCAGTAACCCGTAAATTAAACCTCAATTTCTAGTTCCTTTATTGACCGCCGAACCAAAACCTTACTGAAGGGATTTATAGATCAGTGAACAAAGCTCTTAATGCATATTGCTTTAGATTATTAGAGATATAACTTGATATTATAGTAAAATCTTGTTTAAATCGTCAATAGAATATGTTTTAGAATAACGGCGTTCAATCAAGCGAATCATTTCAGAAAGATTTGCGTAAAAATTGAAATTGAGTTTTTTATTAATTCATCAGGATATTTTCTATTTCCGAATACGAAACATAGTTGAAATAAATATTTAACACGAGCAAATTTGTTATAGTAATTAGGAATCACTATAACTTCCATTGTTTGTACAATTGTACTTTTACCATGGTACAAGTCAGATTAGTTTTCTTCTTCTTAGTAAACGTAAATATTAATTTTTTTAAAATTATCTGTCACTATTAATCAACAATTTTATCAGAGGCTTGGCTTTTGATCGAGAGGGCCCTGCTAATGATTGGTAATCTTATCAAAATTGGTAAAATTATATAAAATACGAGTAATATATCAATCTATTTACTGGTTGTTCAAAGCTGCACAGTTGTAAAATAAATTAAATAAAGTTAAGTAGATTGTCATACAAGCAAAGTACTTTATATAATGTTCTATGACGCTCATTGTTTGAAAACATGGTAAAGCTAGATGCAAGTAATATGATTTGCGGTACGGCAGTTATATTCCATGATAAATCCAGCTTTAAGAACGTATGTGAATAGAAACCAGAGTAGTGGTTTGGGTAAACGGGTACTCCAGTAGTAGGAACACTTGACTGCAGCAATGTGGGGAATGTTGTGTCTAATAACAAAGAAAATTTTTAATATTCCATGTAAAATTTAAACAAAAGGAACTGTATTAAAAAAAACTTGAACCTTGTTTAGTTGGTCTAAAATAATGATCTGGATTTTAAGAACACATAGCCTACCTAACTGTTACCATTCTCAAAACTACGTACTTGAAGGGGATATTAGTATCTTCTTAGGTGAAATTGTTCTGTGAGAACATAGGCTACCATCAAGACCTCTTGAGTACTCGCACCTTACTATTTCCCCAGATTCCTGAACAATTATATTCTCTATCGACCTAAACTGGGCTTACCATCTCTATTCTCCTATATGATATTCTACAGTATTTTTTATTTCTCGCCTCTCAACGTTTGTGTGGATAATATAAATTCTAAATAATGACAAAGAAAGTTTTTACTAGTTCATGTAAAATTAGAATTATTTAGAGCGAAAGCCAAAAACTTGCCGGTTTTCTAAAGAACGTAGGAAGTTTATTTTGGTAATGGCGCGCTTGCGAGTGGTGGGGGTCAGTACTGCACCAGTTGTGTCAGAGTCACGTCGCTCTCGCAACGTTACATATCAGCTGACCTGAAAACATTACTCTGTAATGTGTTGTATGTGGTAGGCGTTATTGTTGTATACAGTGTTTGCAACTGAACGTTTTTAACTTCGCTAATAGATGATAATTTACATCGTTTAGAACATGTAATGTAATAGGCAGTTCCGTACTAAGATATGAAAACTACCGACTGAATCCGAACTGTTCGCGCAGCTACACCGACAAGCTTATTGGCATCCGCTCTAATTCTCTATCATAAACATAAACATAAATGTACATATCGTACAACCAAATAAAATAATAATAATAAAATGGATTTTAGAATGTTATTTTTAATTTATTTTAAGAGTTTTCAAGTTTGGTCACGCGACCAAAGTACTCCAGTTTTCGACATTTTATAATATTCTTAGCTTCCGTGTTTTTTTATGTACTTCACCAACTTTTTATAATTTTAACATTTTATTTTGTTTAACTTACTCTACTCGTTAATAATTCTTGAAGCATTCGCCTATAATGCAAAATCTCTAGCCTGAAGCCTTTTATTATTTTGGTTCAGCGTCTAAGCTTCCACCTCATACAAAAAAGCACCAACACAGAACTCAATACCAATCTAACTTTAAATGGGAAGACAAAATCTCTGCTAATAATACATTAGTATCGTCAACAACTAATGATTAAATTTCATGCCAAAGCTTAGAGAAAAAAAACACAGAAGAAAACATGTTCAAAATCTTATTTGACGTTACCGTCAGTCTTTTTGTTTACAAGCCAACCATTATTGTTTAACTCTCGTGAATTTTAGAATGATTTATTCGTGTGGTCAAAAATGTGCATAAACATAAAAATATGTCGTTATTCTCAGTACCTCACTCTAGATTGGCAGCCAATTTCACCGAAAATTCTATCCGTTCATAACACTAAAAAGGGAAACCATTCTTTACAATATTTATTATGATAAAGATAGAATTGTTATAATTGTCATGATTGACTGATTTTTGCGTGAGGTAGAGGAAACGCTCAGTGCTACATAAAACTTTTTGAACCTCTGTGGGACGCATTTTTATAAAAAATGAACCAATGAATTTAAGAAAATATGTTTACCCTTGCTACTTACCATTATTTATTTTAATATAAATAGTTGAAGTGTTTTAAATATAATAATTATTTTTAATTTTCTATTATTTTAAATGAAGCCTATCTTCTATCGTATAATTTACTATAAGAAACCTGCTGTAGTTTCCAAACAAAACCATCCAACTTTTTTGATACCAATATTTTATTAGAAGAAATGTATTTATAATACAGCTATGAATATTTAAGAATATTTTAACAATCTTATTGTTCCAACATGATAATAAACAAATGTTTATATAACCACGCCATTAGTTTGGTAGTTATTGCAAACACCACATTACATTTTACTTCGTCGAAAAGATTACAGTACTTCACTATCATTAAATTAGTAAAACAAAAAAAATCAAATAAACCAATAATCAATGTTCATTTAAAGCAACGTAAAAATATTTAAATCAGTAAAGAAGTTTGTGTATGCTTGAGTTGACCGAAAGAATGTCTTATTTCTTGTTTCATCCACAACTGTACAAACAATTAGTGAATAGAATGAAGAAAATAAGTGCTTATATTGATATTATTACTTGGGGAACACCACTCAATATTAGAATACCAAAACTACAAAGGTCAGGGTAGGTTACGAGGTAGATTATTAAATTACATGATAGATATTATATATACTAGATAAATGAAATAAAATATAAATATAATTTATACAAAACCTTTTTGAGACCAATCTGGACTTATGGTATTCAGCTCTTGAGAGTAGCGGCGGAGAGTAACTTAAGTCTATTCAGGGCTTTCAATCAAAATTCTTAGGATTTGCTTTTGTCGCTCCTTTTTATGTAAGCAATAAAACCCTTCACGACGATTACAAAATTCCGATAGTGAAGAAGCTAACCGCGTCCGTCTATAGTAAATTTCACGGAAGACTACATGACTATCCAAACCAACTAGCCCGTGATCTAGCTACAAGGAACTTCCCAACTGTGTGATGTCTAAAGCGAAAATAGGATAGAGACCTCTTGGTCTGAATAACGGACAACACCCGTAGTTATAAACAAAAAAATATACCACTGGCTATAGTGGAGAGATGACTTAAATGCTAGTGTGCGACGAAGTGGGGAACAGGAAAGCTTATCCATAGATAGAACAAATGCCTCAATTGTTAAGGTGATAACATCGAAAAGTATAGTGAAGAGATGACTTGAATGCTAGTTTGTGATGAAGTGGGGAACAGGAAAGCTTGTCCTATCTATGGACAAGTTTTCCTGTTCGCCACTTCGTCTCAGTCTAGCATTCAAGTCATCTCTCACTACTCCTCATATGCTTAAAAAAGATTCCCCACCGCTATTTATATATCATATACAGAAATTTTTCAGTTCAGTGTATACCGTAATAGAAATTAAAGACAAAACAAATTAATATAAGTATTAATATTAATTAATTATAAATATTGTGACAACATCGAAGAAGGGTATGATTCGCGAAATTTCTAGAACATCATTCATAAAATGGTAAAGAGTAGTTAATAGAGTGAAAAAGTAACAATTGGGCAATATTAACAATAAAAGTATACCTATTTAAAAAAGGTCTTTGTTGTACAACTATGTATGAAAAGGTCGGCTGATTACCTGTAACAACTTTTATCTATTTACAATAGATCTATTTACTTGTTTACAATAGTTAAGATTTTCCAGTAAAAAGGGTTTTTTCACTTTATTATTTTCATGGAATTTCTCTGCCACTCTGGAATTATCTCTTTGATCGAATTTCTGTGTCCTTTGAGAAACCTCTTTCATCTAACCTTTATAAAGGGAGCCACGGGTGCGGTCGAGAGTTAGCATTAATTTGATCATTGACGAGTGTTTACTACGTATGTTAGGAGGTAACTCCGTTAGAACAGGTCAACGGGTTTCCGAAGCATTGTTATTCAGTCGTATTGTATTTGTGCATATTGTATTCAGTTTTATTGTGAATGTGTATTCTATATAATTAATTGTAAGTACTGCTAAGTAAATTATTAAGTTATTTATTGTATTACTTCAATATAATTAGTTTATTATTGTAAATCTTTTAGTTGTAATAAATACTTGTAATTGTAAACTTTAGTGTATTAATTGTTTAATTACCTAGATCCCGAAACGGACCTTAGTGATAAGTGTCACAATATAATGACATGTTAGATTGTTAAATTAAATGATATTTATTTATAGTCAGGATTGTTAATTGTTTCATGCAGAAAATTTGAACATTCATAGGAAAGAGTTACTACGTATGGCATTCGTAGATCACTGTGCACGACGGCATTAGTTCCACGAAAGGGAGTGTGAAGAATCTGACGTTATGAAAGACTGGCCTAAGATCTTTGAATTGTAATGGATAGACAATTGTAATTAAATTTTTAAGAAACATATTTTTGTATGCATTGAATTTGTATTGTAATGTTATGTATTAGTTGTAACTTTTTTATTTAATCATTAGAAAAAATGACAAGTAATTTTTGTAAAAAGAATTAAAATACAATGTTATTAATATTAAAACAACTTAAATGTGGAGTAGTCTAATAATTGATTACACTCAGGAGATGACCTATTCTGATTAATTATATGCATTATACATTGTTTAAATTAATAATTGTATAGATTAATCAATGTATGAAGGCCTACATTTAATTAATACGATCACTAATGCTTAATTATTAGAGCATACATTAAATTATAAATTTAATTGTATAAGCCTACTGTAGATTCTGTGAACTTAAAACCGATAATGAATGTATTGTTTTTAAATCTAACGTAAATGTTGTTATAACATTGTAAATTGTTCTAAAAAATGTAAATTATTATTAATTATGCAAAATTATTTCGAAAAATATTTCAACCTACCTATACTGTGTACTGGTACTTACTTACTGTTAGGCAAGAAGTGTCTTCAATAGGTCCTACGTTGAGCTTAGCGTTTACGAGCCACAACCTAACCGTAGACATCAAACTGCGGCTTTTGAGATGCTGTCTGTTCCGGTTCTTGAGTGTTGTGAAGACTTGGACATTAAACAAAACGACTACCAACGAACTCAAAACCTTTTAGCCGGCTGGATAAACGAATCTTGAAAATACAATGGACACAACGGGCCATTTAAATGGAAGTGTTACAAAGGAACAATAAAGACCCTGAGGTAAGTAACATCGTCAAGTGTCGTAGGCTTCAGGCTCTCGGGCACATCACGAGGAATGTAACAAATATTAAATACTTCAACGCACCCTGCAAGAAAGAATAGACAGGAACAGCACTCCTTGCCCAAGAATAATTTCCTGGCTAACCAATTTGGGTAAGTTTCGCGGAGTTGTTTCGTGTACTAACCAACAAGGTTAGATTAGCCTTGACGATCACCAACATCCGAATCCGATAGCCACGCTAAGAAAAAGAAGAATATATCAACGAACTGTATTTTAAAACTGTGTAATAAATTAATTTTAATTTTCAAAAGAAATAGTAAAATTCTGCTTCTCGCCATCATTACTTACTTGCAAATGACAGTTAATCACCGGCTGTATTCACTTGTGTTTTAAGCAGTATAAAGTTTGCTTATTTTTGACAGTAAAATAATATTTCAATGGTTAGATTGCTAAACTTTTCCTTTTTTTAAAATCAAGTTGCTTATCCGTACATGATGAAAACATCTTTCTATAAAATTTAAAATTTTAAAATTCACTTCCATACAAAGAAATTTGCTATCAACTCCAAAATTGATAATACAAAATGCAAAAGAAGTAGGCCTATTTGATGAGATAAGTAAACAAAACGTTTAGAAAATATTTCCGACATTATATCTTCATTATTGCACTAAATTAGTAAATCCTTTTTATGTTAATTTTGACGGTTAAGTATATAATTCAAGTATTACAAAAAAAATAGGCATTTCATATCATGTAGGACACTTTGGCAGAGTAGATTACCTTTGATTTTGGTGTGATATTTAATCGTTTACTAAGTACTGTATACATTGCCTAAATAATCTACATGTCTATAATATTACTCTGGAAAAGTGTTTAATATGCTTACTCCGTTCAAAGTCGGGATATTTCATTACAAAACACTTTTAGTCGTTTGGGCAATGTATGACAACAAAGATGAACCATAAAAGTACGACGATAGTATTTAGGCGTTTAGATATTTTATTTAAATGTAAATTTGTTCGGTTGAGTAATAATAATCATAATAATATTCTAATGTTATTAGGGAATACAAAATGAAGTGGTTTTACTCTATTTATTACAAGACTTATCTGAATCATTTTTTAATGAAATGTCTTTCATTTCTAACACAGTTACAAGTCTTATAGTTTGTTTTATCCTCAATGTAGAAAACAATATCGACTAGTGTACGTACAAATAAATAAATAAATTAGAATAAGTAGTTATTTAGTTTTAATTTCAGAAATTTCCCAAAATTAACCTGGGATTGTATAGAATGCCGAGGCAATTTATAAAATTAATTTTATTTCACACTTGTCCAGGTTTTTGTCAGATATTTATAGAATTCGTAGCCAAAGTATATGATTTCGAAATTCATCTGTTAATTCATACGCACCATTATTAACAAAAGCATAAAGTAATCAAAGTTATGTAGGCTAAAGAAAGCATTGTATTTACAAGAGACCGGAATTAATCTAAAAGGCGTATTTGAATGACGTGATAGACTTAGGATTGAGTCACGGCACAGCAAGAATAACTTTGTGGGGCGATATCAAGTGAACAACATTACTGTAGTATGACAGACCAGGTTCAGGGGAAAGGCAGGGATCAAACTTAATTTCCTCTTAGGAAACTGGTTTAGGGCACCGTAAAGTTCAGACAAAGTTTCAGAAACTAACCTGCAACAAGCAAAAGCAAAATCTCTTGTATATCAAAACCAATCGATTTAATAATGAAGTGTAGTTTAATATAATTTTGTAAATTTAAATATTTCTTGGCGGAAATTTTAATTAATCTTTAACGATTAGTTTGCTTTCAGTCAATATATAACTGTTTGCACTACTCCTTCTAACTTTTAGCCAACTATACCATTAATAAAAAGCTCAATATCCGAGTCGATTAGTTCAGAGCTATAGGCACGAAATCTAAAAAAATATAACATTAAATACATTATTAACACTTAAAATTTATAAATTCAGACAGTGAACCAATCTGCGCACAATTTATTACTGTACTAAATTGACGATCGTGAAAATGTTCATTGGTTTATTTTTACAAACACTGCCATTATTAGTGCGGACTGCTGTAAATTTCAACAAAATATTTTGTGATTAGAAGTTTAATTGAATTAAAAATAGGAATGGAAGTAACAATATTTAATAAATATGTAGATAAATGTTGAAAAACCACCTGGAGATGATCATTTTGTATAGTTCAATACAGAAGTAGCTTAATTGTTGAATATATTTCCCGTTTGAGTATTATACCTGTAGACTTCGTTGAGGCCGAAATGCGTTACGGTTAAATTTCTTAAATGTTTCGTTTAAAAGCCAGTAAGTTTCTTTCCATTTGGTTAGAGAGGTATTAAAGGAATTTCGAATCATAAATCACTAATAAAAGATGGACAATTAAATTCTTTAAAAATAACAAAAAAATGAATTTTCATTATCACCTTACGTTACCAATTTACATCACCTTACAGAGTTCAGCTGGTTTTATTTTAAAAAACCAAATATAAAAAATTGCTTGCTGGTTGAAAGTCAGCATAATTGCAATCATCAATTTTGTAGTACACGCTAAAATTTTCAATTAACTCTAAGCTTCATGGCATTAACCCTGTCAAGTCTTCCACTTGTATTAGTATGAGTTATGCAAAGTATTAAGTGTAGGTAAACTATTTTCATATTTTACTGTATATAAATTACATTAATCAGCTAATTATTTATTGTTTTTCTCTACGTTACAACATAGTAGAATAAAATTTGCTGAGTATATAAACTATTGTCATTATTTTCCTACTAAGTCTAATGATAATAATTATGATATAATGATCATAATGATTAAAGAGGGTATTTCTTAAAATTAGGTATAATAAATACTCACACGACTTTCTATTGGCAATGTAAGTAATAAAAATACCCCAAATAAAAATAAACAATATCTAATCTTGCTAAACAAGTTGAAATGAAAAACATAACCTAATTTTAATCATGAGTGAAAGACGCAAAATGAAAATCAACCTCTGTAAAACTAAAAATTACGGAAAATCACAAATTAACCCTAAATATTTGTAGAAAAAAATCCTTGAAATAAAAGTTGTAGATTTTTTAATATTCTTAATAACTTATATACACTTGTGCGTGTACCTATTTGGTTGTCTTGTTCTCTCAGTTGGCTACACCCAATCTAACATTTCTCTGTCTCCAGTTTTTTTACTTTCCCTTGCCTATATGAATATATAGGATGTAAAGTATTGTTTTCATGTCGATTTTTTGAAATCGAGTTTTCACCGGATCTACTTGTTTTCAGACCCCGGAACCCAAAAAACATGTTTTTAGCGATTGATCTGTGTGTGTGTGTGTGTGTGCGCGCGCGCGTGTGTGAACAGAATATCTCAAGAACGAAACATCGTACAAACTTAAAACTTGAAACTTAAGTTACATACCACTACTGGATCCGACACGAACATTTTCATCAAAATCGGTCAACCGGAAGTTGTAGTTTATTCTTGTAATTTTTCATTTTTTTACGATTTTCTCAATAAGGGTTTTCACTTAAAAAATTGCTTTTTTAAGATTGGGGCTTTAATATGTATTTTCTAATATTTAGCGCAAAATTTATGTTATAAAAGTTGTCGAAAATTTAAAATTCTACAACTTTTATTTCAACTATTTTTTGTATTACGCTTAGTTTAGCGGTATTAGCGATTTTCTGGTTTTTTCTCACGAAAAAGTGTGAAAAATCCATTTTTTAAGATTTCGGCCTTAATATGCATTTTACGACAAGAGTTTATATAATTAAATTTATAGGAAATTAAAACATCTACAACTTTTACTTATAGCATATTTCTCTACAGAACCTAGTTTAGTGTGAAAGAGTGATTTTCCGTATTTTTAAGCCAAACTAAGGTTGATTTTCATTTTTCGTCTTTCACTCATGATTAAAATTAGGTTATGTTTATTGAGGTTAGTTTTTTGTTTATTCCTAATGCTTTATTACTAATTTTAGGTTTATTGTTAATTAATTGCATTGGCAAGAGAAAGTTGTGTGTGTTTAACGCCAGATTTTTTAAGTTTACGCCTACAATTATTTTATTACTACTAAATTATGATCACTCCCTATGTCTGCACCTGGATAGGCTTACAGTTCATAATCTGGTTTCTGAATCTTTGTCTTACCATTATGTAATTTATTTGTTATCTTCCCTTGTCACCTGGCATCATCAAAGTGTATAACCTCATCTTGTGATTGTTAAATAGTGTATACCTATCAGTAAATTATATTTGGAGCTGAAATCTAGGAGCCAAGTCTTCTATCATTTCTTTTTCCTAGACTACATTCTTCGATTATCCATCCTTCGTTTCCTTCTGGTACTACTGTATTTCAGTCTCCCATAACCATCAAATTTTCATCAGCCTTGACGTATTTTATCAATATTCATCTAATGCCTCATATATTTATTCTGTTTCTTCCTCTTTATGCAAAAATAATTATTGCTTTCAGTTTTTTGCTTGGCAAACTGAATGCCTCAAACCACTGTTTACCAGGGTGCGATAGGCAGATCTTGCAGTTCAATTCACCTTGAGACGGTACAACGTGAACGTATGTATAAAACACTACGCTTCTATCACAGCCGGTTCCTTTAAGTCTTTTGTAAAAGGAATTAAGGGATTTCTTCCAGTTAAAAACAGAAGCCCTTTATAGCTTAATTTGGACTATGGAATCTAATCACGAGCCTCAGCATGCTATTCAAAAATGAAACCCGGCAAAGATTCTAGTCGTAATTACTAAGGGCAATCTCACCATTACTTTGGTACATAACAAATAACAATACTACACAATCATTTAAAAATTCCTGCAATTCAACAAGAATTAAACTCATTCAGTAAAAAATACCAGAGAAGACTCGAATGAAATTTAAATTATTCCACCCTTTTCACTCCTTGATAGCTCAACCGGCACTCGCTGACTGAAACGAAGAATATAGATTAAAGTCCTACGGACGTAATTGAAAGTAACAAGGCAACACACGAAACAAACAATTCTCTGAAGTTCTTCCTTTGCGGGTTTTCTTTAAACGCATTATACGTAAATAAGGAAAACCCTTCTGGTTATTATTCCAAATCATTATTTTTTGTACGTTTTCCAGCTTCTTAAATAAAAATATACAGTAAAATCTGTGATATTAAATTTCGTGTAGTGTGATTATACAACCTAAGTTCTGGCATATCGATATTTTAACCATACAACTACAATCTGCACAATTGCATTATATTTAAAATTATTTTATTCATAGTATAATACTAATTAAACCACGTATCCTATCATCTAAAGTAAATGAATTTGTATTATAGTGTCTGAAAGGATTGAAAACTACGTTTTGACCGTACAGAGATATATATTACTATCATTCTCTACCTCTAGTGTAATAGGATAGTAGTTGACTTTAAGAAAATTTATATTATCGTAATTTATTTTTTATGTAATGTGTAATATTAAGGAATAAATAAATAATCATAATAATTATTATTATTTTTTATTGTTTATTCTCTTATATCAGCAACTAAATGGGTTAAATCTACTGATTATTAGTGATATATTTACACTCGAAAATAGTAATTAACTGAAATATTTCCAGATATTCAGGATTGTCTAAGAGAGGTTATTCCTTGCCGTTAGATTGATGAGTGGTATGTCATTTGAGACTGCAGCTAGAACTAAAACACTATTGGCAAACGATAGTGATTACTTACAATCTCACTAGTTGGTTAGTCTGCGGTGAGCTAAAATATATAAAACTGAAACCAGAATGCTATTCATTCACCGAAGAGATTTATCTCATAATACTTCTTGTCTTATGCACAACCTAATGACAAAATAATTTTGTTTTATCAGGAAAAGGCTAAATTTTTTCGAAACTTTAAATTCTACATAACTAAATAAAATACTCGTATTTGCGATTTCAGAGTTTTGATTTAGGTAAAATATAAACAGTTTTGTACATTGTATAATGACGTTTTCTAACTCAAATTGCCTGAGACTAGACCTGAGTTTAGTTTTGAGACAAATAAATTTTCAATAATTTTAGAGTATTTAAGAATAATCCAATGAAGACTATTAAAAAAACATAATTATGACCGATAATCAAAAAATATGTATTTAAAGTAAATTTAAATTTCGTAGTTTCACAACAATTTAAAACTCTATTAAATTATTAATAAATGGATAAAATCTACATCTATTAATTAATCGTTAGAGTTATGATAAGAAATGCAGAAATCATTTTTGTCTTCTGGTTTTAGTTCACAATTTTAAAAAATAATTTACTTATTCAAAACACGATTTCCGTTTCATAAGAACTTTCTGCGCTACTCTAAATGTTCAAATGTACGGGAAAGAGATGGTATGTTAATAAAACAGTATCTTGTGAAATTCTTCTAGCTATGCATCATACAAAGTTTGTCCATTCTCTGGTGACAAACAAAGCAGTTTTCTTCTTTCTACTCTGATGTACGTTTAAATGTTTTACTCTTAAGGCAACTCAAAAGTTTTCAGAGAAACAGACTTTTTCTTATCATTTTAGTTTTTACTACAACTGCTAAGTTGTGTTTTACTATTACGTCTTTCTCTCTGTGTTCTGTATTTTTATAAATTTTTCTGCAAATAATAACAGATCTGTAAAAGCCATTATTTAAGAATTAGTTTAATCGTATTTTAACGTAAGTGATTATATTTGGCATATAGTATGTTTCGAAATTGCTCTCCGTGTTATTTGTTACAAATTAAAAAAAAGACTTTACATCAAAATATGTTTCTTTATTAATATGTTAGGTCTTCTTGGTAGTAAATAAAATTTTATTAATTTTTGTTTTGTTTTAACTAGGTAGTACATTTAATTTTACACATTTTTTAATATATATTTTGCTAAACAACAGCAACAGTTTTCTTATAAAACATAACAGGTCTTGCAAAATTTAGTAATATTACTACTAAATTTTAACTGAATAATATTAAAATCGTGAATGCTTAAAGAAGAGATTTGAGATTTGCTATGTCTGCGCTGATTATATCAGAAAGAAACTAGGTGGAATTAACGTATTAATAAGTGGACATCGAAACTGATGGAAATCTAAGTGTGTTTCTTGGCTCTTTTAGATGAAGCGGGTCTTCAGAAGACACTTCACTGAAGAGGGTCGTTACACAAATCAAGATTTACTATGTGAGATGCGAAGACTGTTCTACTCTATGCGACACAGAACTGATTCTGTTTCAGCGTTAGCCAAAGAAAACCATTTATTACCACTGACCTACACAGCCAATATTGCGGAGTTTTTAATTAATAAAAATAATATCTGGATGTTATTTTAATAATTACATAAGGAGTTTTTACATTAATAACTATTTGTGTTACATTAATGCAAACGTAAATGATTGCTGTCAAGGTGAATAAAAAGATTCAATTGGAACATAAAGAATATAAACTGCTATGGGATTTAAATCGTCTATTAATTCAAGTCATATCAAAATATTGAGTAACGTTGCACTCAATTATATTATGCTAATATTTGCGAATTCTGTACAGATCTAAAACACATCGATTAATATGGTAATCTATCAGAAATATTAACCTGACGTAAGCTAAAGGAAGGGATGAGCTATACGAATCAATGCAGCTATAATTGGAAGACATTTTTAAACAGTTGAAAAGAATATTATTTTTAAAATACTGTTTTTTTTTCTGTAACTTACCTTTTTATTAATATTCTCTTTAAAATAACCGACTAAATTGGGTACGTTATTTTCTAAACAATAATTAGTTTTGTTTTTTCCTTTGATTTTTAAATTATATTTTAATAATTTTGCAGCCAATAACTGAAAATATGATGTTGTCTACTGGGCATTATAATTTATCATTTTGAAAAGTTATAAATAATAAAATAGAACTATGCATTTACTTTCTAAACATGTTTGCAGTAAATTCATCATTTTTTATTTTTATTATCACTTACACAATTATCAGACTTGAATTCCACCGGTGATTTGTACAAGGTATTAAAAATGGAATATTTCTTCATGATGCTACACTATGAAGTATTTAGCGTGTATTATAAAGAACTCGTTTATTTTTCGTCACGTTTGGGTAACAGGTGGGTGCTTGTTTTCTATCTTTACAATCGTACCATCTTCTTACCGCTGTTACACTTCATTAATAAAAAATATGAAATACAACAATAATTCGTGAAACTGCTATTGCTGTTACATACGCAATGTTATACTTTATAAAAATATACTGAGTAGTTCAGAATTAAAGAGAAATCTATCGGAAGCTGATTTTATTGATTAAAATTTGCAAAAATGTATCATTTTTAAATATTGGTCCGAAAACGCTTTGTTAGTGAGTTACGGATGATGAAAGATTTTACCCAGGACAGTTACCCCAGTAAAACAACTACTCACGTGTTAAAAATGTAAGTAGTACTGACCATGTTATAGATACTGTTGTTGTTTAGGTCAACAGCCGAAAGGCTGGTTTGAACCTCTAGAGGTTTTACTAAGTAAAACGAGGAGTGAGGTGGTTTACCATTGCCTTCCTCACTGAGTGTAAAAGTACGCTTATCAGCATGCCGGGCCCTCTGAAAAGCACATATTTTCCACTCTGCAAATGACACTTTCACTTCATTCACCACAGGGTCTGGCTGTATAATGAAATCCATTACTTTCAGAGGAGATAACTCTGATTCGTGTCTTTTACACCTCTACATAGATACTGTATGTTCATTGAAAAATTAATGTTATTTGGCTGCCTTCTTAGTGTAATGGTTGCGCTCAAGCCTACTACCCGGAGGTCACGGCTTAGATAAATTATAACAAGTTGAAATTCACATACATAATACATCATACATAAACCATCGTAGCGCTAATAACCAAGATATTGGTACGGCTTAAAAAAATAAAATAAAATAAAAAATAATTTGAATTGTGGACGTGATTGTTTAGAACCACAAAAGATCTAAAACCATTTATGTAGGTCGTTTATATTATTAATCCAAAACTAGTTACATCTGCATAGTTACATTCATGAATTTGGATGCGTTGTGATAATTTGTTTTAAATTCTTTCAAGTTTAGCTGCATACACGATATAAAACTGAAGTAAAGTTATTTATTTAAAATTCTTTTTTGATGTGAGTTTAAAAACTCACTGTTTCAGTACATTGAAACTAAAATTACTGTATTTAATTGATATTCCTTATGAAATCATTAGTTATTATTATCAGTTTACTTCTATATTAGTCTAACTAAAAATATAATTTTGCCAATTCTACTTTAAGTAATATTGCTGCTGCAGCTTCTACTGTTAGTACTACTGCTACTCCTTCTACTACTACTACTACTACGCTGCTGCTACTGCTACTGCTACTGCTCCTGCTGCTACTGCTACTGCTACTGCTCCTGCTGCTGCTACTGCTTCTGCTACTACGTCTACTGCTATTTCGGCTGCTGCTACTGCTTCTGCTGCTGCTACGTCTACTGCTACTGCTGCCGCTAATGCTATGTCTATTGCTACTGCTATTTCGGCTACGTCTACTGCTACTGCTACCGCTAATGCTATGTCTACTGCTACTGCTATTTCTGCTGCTGCTACTGCTACTGGTAATACTGACAATCATTATCAAAATCTCGTAATCAGCATGGCTATCATTTCCATTATGGCCTGTCTCACATTCTAAGATTTTTTAGGCAGGTTTACATCCATCTTGATAGCGTTACCATACTACGTGAATGTTTGAAAATTGAGTTTGATGAGTTATCCTACTTTGTTTATTTGTCAAGTGAGAGCAGAGACATTTAGCCAAGAATTGCAGGGAGATAAAGAAAAAAAACTACAATTTATAGTAGGCATAGTCAGAATATGAATGTAGTGAAGAGAATCGATTTTAAAAATTGTTCCTCCTTTAACGTCTTGTGATCAGACGACTTCAAATATTGATGTCCCTTCGTTACCTAGCATTACAAAGCGCCCTCTGTCTACAACTTCTAGCAATTCTCAATCGCAAAAAACATTGTGGCGCCGATCTTACCTCTCAAGTGAACGATTCCCATTCTTCAAAAACTAAATCCAACGATAATAAAAGATAAAAAAGTCTCCCTTATTGAAATCTTATTGGATGATCAACTTCAACCTCGAAGAGACGTATTGTCTTCTACGAACAACCCTCTCCCCATGAAATTCCTTAAGTCCAAATGTTTTCTGGAAAAAGCTAACCGTAGCTCAAATGTAATTGATATAGCTTCTGAATACTACTGAATTTTAAGCCCTTACCACTATCTTATCCGATACACTAAGAGAAAAACTGAAAGGGGAAATTTACCTTTTTGAAAAATAAATTTTTGAAAGTTTTTAATGGTGACAATGAGTCATTTATTACGACTGACAACAGTGAAGACGAATTAATTACGGTAAATAATGAATTATTATTATTATGGATACGATTATTCTGAATTGGAACATGAACAGTTTAAGATCTCAATAAAAAAATTTACAAAATACTTATCAACAAAATTACAAACCAATACTTATCTCAGGAAACAATCACAAACCATACAGGAAACTGATTTCAAAACTGAGTATGGCGTTTTTAAATCTTATTTAACTTTTTAAAACTTTTTAAAATTATTCAACTTTTTATAAAAACCGACCTTACTGTAATCATGCTACTGGAAGAGTAGCCAAATATGTGAGTAACGATTACAAAGTGTCAGAAATTCGGTTAAATACAAACATCGAAACTTTGGTGGTTACTGTAATTTGTCCTAGTGGGCCCATTATTGTATGCAATGTTTACTTACCGAATATCAATAAAGTTACAATATCTGAACTTTTCATTTCAACAGCGACCCAAGCCATTTATTGTACTTAGCTAATTTAATAGCCATAACATGATGTGGAGATCATATAAACTGGTTGTCAGAGGCATCTTCTTTTAGTGCGCTATCCGTTTCGGATGTTGGCGACCAGCATGGCAATTTTCACTTTGCTGACAGCAATACGGAAAAGTTCAGCAGATGTCTTTCCGGTCCATTCCCTGAGGTTGTGTAGCCAGGATATTCTTCTTCTTCCTGGTCCTCTCCTTCCATCTATATCAATCTATTTTCCCTTGCACAATGAGCTGTATGTCAGAGGCATAATCATCAAAAAAAATTTCAAAGATCCAGAAATTTTATTACTTAGAAAAAAAATCATTCACGCATCTAAATAATCCCTTTCACTATTTCGTGATATTGAGTTGAGCTTTTACAGTTCCTCCGTCACTCATAATCTTGAGTCGAGCGTAGAAAAATATTTATACGAAATCGTTCACTTACCTATTTTAATACACATAATTTACGTACAACTTCGATAAAAAAATAACTATCGTAATAAAAAATGGAATTCCTTCACAGCCGACTTTCAAAAATTGCGAAATAATTGTGACGGTGAAAATTGAGCAGCTAGATTCTTCTTCTAAGATAAGTCACCTGACATAATTTGAAAGAGTTACGGCATTTTCAAAAATAATTATCGACGCTGGAAATACTTCGATATCAAAAATGTCCTGTAATTATTCATCAAAAATGAAGATACTTTAGTGGAACGAATACTGATCGTGAATCAATAAGGGCATTTTCTCACTACAAACAACATCCTACAATTAATTAATTATTTTATAGAATATAAACGACTCAGATCCCATATGAGCAGATTTCTGAAAGGTTGTCTGAAACAGTTTTGGATCAATTCTGTTTCTTCTATCAATTCTTCGACAAAAATTTTGAATGTGTAGGAAAATATTACAATGCTCAATAATTCCAAAAGACGGACTGAACTTACTTTCTTCATAAAAGATAACAAGTCAGTAACCGATTATTTAATCATTGCTTGTCTTTTTGCTTCGTAATTTTGTTACAAATTCAAGTGATGCTTTGATATTGATTTTCAGAAAACAAGGGATGAACAAACATTTATTTATTTCAACATTGAAGCCAATGTCTGTGATGCATTTTTCAGGCCAACATTTAATGGCTATAACCTTGGTTATTGAAAAGTATAGGGCATGGAATGGACTTATAGAATCATTAACATACCATATAAAAATGGGATTAACGGTAATATTTTGGTGTTTAATGGTAATTTCCTATTAAATTTCTTAATTCAAATTAGATACTGAAGGTCTTTGTCCGATAAATTTGATTAGGACAATGGAGTCTCAGGAGGTTCAGTGCTAAGTGTTACGTTGTTCCTATTAACAATTAATGATATTGAAAACACTGCATTTCGCTCACGAAAAATATATCTTTTTGCAGACGACATCAACATTCTTTGTAGTGGTACTAATATCATAACAACTCAGAATTTATTTGAACGCTGCTTAAATGAAATTCAACATGGACTGTAACATCACGCTGTCTATCCTCATCTTCCTGAAAATTAATTGAAAGCAATCAAGGTCATAGTATGAAATTCTTCTTGGCGAATCAGTCAGTTTGGGAATTGTCAGTTAATGTGGTTATTTACAATACAGTTTTATGAAACTTTTTCCTAGCATGTTATATAGTAGTAATAATAATAACAATAATAAAATTTTTACTAAAATAATAATAATAATAATAATTATTATTATTATTAGTCGTAACGCTCCTGAAGTGGAAGGCGCTAAGTAAATCTGGTTTGTTTTTGGGATTTCTTGTCCTTTTTAACCGCCCTCCAGTTTTTCATTCTTTGTGAGAATTCAGCTTTTCTCCGGTCACTCCACTTTGTTCCGGTTCTTGGAGTTTTTGTCTCTGGTTTAATAATTATTGTTATTATTGTATAATAATATTATTCAATCAATTATTATTATACATAATATAATAATAAATTGTAATTATTATACATTCTCCGTATTATATACTAAATATTTGCTTATACGTACTATTTTCCCTATGCACTTTTTAGATTTTGTCCATTAACATGTTTGTTCAAACATGAACATGATCGCTGCGATCATGTTCATGTTGAGTGGGTGATCTGCTTCCTCTCTCTGTCCGTGTCATACTTGTATTGTATTATTCTGAAAATTTGTTGTTTTTTTTGTAAAATGAATAAATAAATAATATTTTTCTTAATAGCTTAATAATATTATTTTATATTAATATTAATTTATTTGTTTTTTTAATAAAATAAAAAATTATTTTCACTTTTATCTAGTTTTTTAATTTTGTTTCGTTTTATGTACGAGTTACGAAATAGAACCATTTGTCTTATTAAATAAATCAAATTTTGTTGAACAGTAATGCTATTACCGTATGTAATCCCTAAGTATATATGATATAATTTTATAACAAAGATAAATTAAGTTTCTAAAAACATAAGATTGTTTCTGAAAATCTTCCGTACGGTTTTATTCTGTAGTTGAAAACTTGGTTATTAATTTGGTTAGAACTATAATGAGTTGTGGTAAAACGAACAGACATGTTTAATTTTAAATTCCTTACAACATGGTGAAGGAGACTTTATAACAAGTTCCTATCTTTTGCACCTTACTTACTACTCCTTCTTGTAACATAATTTAAAGTTGCTAGTAACAATGAAATTACTGTACACTTTAATTATGTTAAGTAATTTTCTTATTTAATGAATGAAAAACTTTAATACCAATGTATGTATCTGGTACACAATATAATTGTTAAAAGCTCCGATTCTTTTTAACACCTATGTAAATCGATAACTCTCCGTGTAAGTATGATACAACTAGAACAATTTTTTCATGCAGGTCTACAGTCTGATGACTATTCCTTTTCGTGTAAGGCCAATTTTAGAACATGTGAGGTCCCTTTAGATGATTCTCGGAGCTCTTCGTGAAGCCCACGCTCTAAGCATTCGTTCACTGCAGGCTTTTCTCTTTTCTTCTGTCCATCCGTTCTTCAGTTTTTACCCTTTATAGAAGCCCTTTAAAGTTCGTAATTAGCTGTCTGAATTTGGTTCCGTTCTTGGTTTTCTCGGTTTATTCCGGTTTTCTCAATATCTCTTCCTACTTATTGAAACCATTTAGAACTAATTGTTTCGTGTATTAAAAATTTGTTTTGTCAACCCTTTTGTCATCGATTCTATACAGGTGTCCGTAAAATGTAAGTCCTCTTCGTCCAATCGTATTAATCAAACATTTTCCTTCTACAGTTCTTAACACTCTGGTAAAATTTAGTGTCTGTGCACAATCTTCGAACCATTGTCTTGTAAAGGATCTTTCTTTCAAATTTATCTGTTTCTCTTAGACTAGCCTTCCCAGTCGTTACAAGGCACTCACTTGCGCACAGACACACACGTTTTGTCACAGTATTATTATGCCTAATCTTGGCTTGTCTTCGGAGTGCTTTCCTCGTATACAAGTGGCTAATTCTCCTGCCCTGGAAAGAGTTTGGATCATCAAAACTGGCAAATTCTTTTGCTAGGGATGGTCAGTAATGTCCAGACTTCGAGTTGCGCTCTCCTCGTGGTGGCCGTGGATAGGTAGAGCGTCTGCTGTACTGAACAGAAGAGGAGAGCCTATACCTACAACTGTAGTGTTATAACGGGTAGAGTGAAGTTACTATATTCCGCCATTTTTAATCTTCACGTGGCTTAAGATTACAGTGGTTAAGACTACAGTGGTGGCTTAAAGTTGTGTTACTATTTAGTTATTATATTTGTTATTTGATTTGCCAACCGGCTCATTCTTCAACTCGATAAGACTATTCATTTTATACCCTCATACTTTTCTTTTTATGGAGATAACAACCGTGTAGTGTGCTTACTGTTAAAGTAAATAAATTGGATTTTCTTTTATTATACTTCGAGTATATTTAAAATGTTTCAGTGCATTTTACTTAACAATTCATGCTATAATAAATATGTTATTTTTTAGATTTATTGTGATTTGGTATTAAATGATTTAATTTCTTTCTTTTAAATTATTAATTTATATTTTAAAACGCTTTCATTTACTAACAGAGAAAGGTTACCACAAAGAAAAATCTCTTAAGTGCTAGCTCTGACGCATGAGAACTTTACAAAATTCCCTCTGTTCTTTATTCCATATAAGTAATACTATCATGCTATTTCGAATGAACTGTATATTCATTTGTTTGCGCAGTATTTCAATGAAATAAAAGTATATATCTATAGCTAGAATTTTGTCAGTAATGCATTTAAAATCGCAGATGAACAAATCGGCGTGAGTTTATATGATTTAAAAACACAACAGAGATGCATTAATTATTATGCTATACGCTGAAAATACTTCTACATGATTGTAATCGTTTACTTAATTTATAACAGTGTAAATTGGTAGCTTATGACCGTATAACGTTGATCTATAACCAAATTAGAATAAACTTAAAATGAATGTTATAAACATTTGACTACTACTGGACTGACTAGATTTGTACTGGAAATTCATACATATTTATTGGTACTTTTGCTTGATAATGTGGTGTTTCTTTTTTATTATTTTGTAATTCAACTTAATGTTTTATGTATTTTTTAATCACAAATACAATCATAAGTAGTCAAGTAATTTTGTTTACTAAACACAGTTATTTATGATTGTAAAAGAATATTAAAACCTGTTATATCAAGTCCGTAATTGTTTCGGGAAAGAGGTGAAACGAACGAACGTACGTAAGTCGTTACTTTGTATCTAAGCAAGTTGGAGACAGGACGTGTGGCAAATTGTCAAGGATAGGAATAGTGAAGGAAAACATGGATGGTTCTGAGTCCTTTGGGAGTAAACTTTCTTCAAGGAATCTCTCCCTAGAGCGTCGGGCTACGTCAGCCTTTCCACCCAATTTTATATCAGACCTGAATACAGAAAAGGACCGGTCGTCGGTTAGCTAGGAATTCACAACCTACCTCTACCTATAGAGATAGCTTTCGATCTTGGCTGCTAAACAAGTTATTTGATTTGCCAACCGGCTCATTCTTCAACTCAATAAGACTATTCATTTTATACCCTCGTACTTTTCTTTTTATGGAGATAACAACTGTATAGTGTGCTTACTGTTGAAGTAAATAAATTGGATTTTCTTTTATTATACTTCGAGTATATTTAAAATGTTTCAGTCCATTTTACTTATACAATTCATGCTTATTTTTTAGCATAATGTTGAGTTCTTAAAAAAGGAACAAAATTATTTTTTACCGTATAAATTTATTTACTGGATACATCCACATGTGCAATGATTTTTTTTCATTTCCTTCCAGTGGCTGGCAATTCTTACTTTTAACACAGCTGCTCTAAATACATCCTGTTCGTTATTTGCTTTTTTACTTTCTCTTGCCTATAGGCCTACTGTATGAATATATAGGAAGGAAAGTATTGTTTTCATGTTGAGTTTTCACCGGATCTACACGTTTTCTGACCCTATGAACCCAAAAAACATGTTTTTAGTGATTGATTTGTGTGTGTGTGTGTGTGTGTGTGTGAACAAAATATCAAGAACGGAACGTTGTACGAACTTGAAGCTTGAAACTTAAGTTAGTTATTACGAGAGAACCCGACAGAAAAATTTTCATCAAAATCGGTCACCGGAAGTAGTAGTAGTTTATCGTGTCATATTTCACTTTTTTCAATTTTCTCAAAGCTACTACGATTTTTATTAAATCGCCTCATTTGCTAAATTGTTTATGCTCTATCACATAGAATAGGGGACATGTCTGCTGAAATTCTAGGAAAAGCTGTTTTCTCGTAAAAAATTGTTTATTAAGATTGCGGCTTTAATATGCGTTTCAGCGCAAAATTATTGATATCAAAAGTTGTAGAGAATTTATAAACCTACAACTTTTACTTCAAACAATTTTTTTTATAACACTTAGTTAAGCTGAAATTAGCGATTTTGTGTTTTTTTCATGGAAATGTGTAAAAAAAATATATTTTTTAAGATTTCAGCCTCAGTATGCATTTTACGACAAAAGTGTATGTACAATAAAATTTATAGAAAATTAAATGGCTTACAACTTTAAACTTTAATTAGAGCATTTTCTCTACGAAGCCTAGTTTAGCGCGAAAGAGTGATATTTCGTATTTTTAAGCCAAATGAGATTGATTTACATTTTGCGTCTACACTCATGATTAAATTAGGTTACATTTTGAGATTAGTTTATTTGTTTATTTCTAATGTCTCATTACTAATATTAGGTTATATTGTTCATTATATGCATTGGCAAGAGAAAGTCGTGTGAATGTTCACAACGGATTTGTATGTTTTACGTCCGACTGTTCTATATAATGCTAATGCAGACGTTAAAATATGAAATGAAATTCATTTTCTGTTAAATACGCATAAAACTATGTGTTGCTTTATAATAACTATTATAAGCTTAATGAATATTATAAGCTTTATAATACTTTGCCACTAATAACAAAACTAAGCTAAATACTTGGAAATAACTTGAATAGGAATACTGTATGCAGTTATGGATATGATAAAGAGTTATATTTCCCTGAAAAATTTCCATGAAAAAAGTTGGACAGAAGCCATAATACACCCTATTCACAAGAAAGGGGACAAATTGGACATAAATAATTATAGAGGAATCTCCATTTTGGACGTTACCTACAAAATCTTCTCTAAAATTCTTCTTAAGAGATTGGAACCCCAAGTGGATCACGTAATCGGCGATTATCAGGCAGGCTTCAGAAAGGGAAGGTGTGGATCTGAGAAGATCCTAAGTCTTAAATTAATATGCAGAAGAGCAGCAGCCACACAGAAAAAGTACTACATTAGTTTCGTCGATTTTTTCAAGGCTTACGACTCCATAGACCGAGACGTCTTAATGAAAATACTCCAAGAATTTGGAGTGGATAATAAAATTAGAAACTTACTAAAACTAACAATAACTGGAACCTTTTCTAGAGCAAGGTTTATGGGAGTACTCTCAGAACCTTTTGAAGTCAAGACGGGAGTTAGGCAAGGAGATGGATTGTCTCCCATACTCTTTAACTGTGTCCTGCACAAAGTAATAACTGAGTGGAGGAAAAAATGGCAAGAATACAACACGAGGAATAAGGTAAAGAGAACCGTCTATGGAGGGAAAAGTTTGGCCACTAGATTCGCGATCGATGTACTGGCTTTTGCAGATGACTTGGCTTTGGTTGCAGAAACCAGAGATCAAGCGATTTTTCAGATAGACACGCTTAAAAGGGTAGCGGGGGGAACGGGTCTTAATATCTCTTTTGAAAAGTCCGTTTTCATGTCTAATGATAAAGACAGCCCAAGGTCACTTAAAACTGATTTTGGCAGATTGAGCAGAGTTGACCATTTTAATTATCTGGGCGAAATCATCCAACAAAATGGATCGGATGCCCTGGCATTACGGAGAAGAATTGGAAAATTAGAGATGGCGTATGTACAGATGAAAGGATTTTACAACAAAAAGTGTATCTCCCGCAACACCAAGTTAAGACACTTAAACACGGTGGTCCTCCCACAGGTTTTGTACGCGGCTGATACTCTGACATGTTACAGAAAGGGAGAACTTGCAAAGCTGGACAAGGTACACAGAAGATTTGCCCAGACAATATTGGGAACAGTCTATGACCCGGACACTAACGTACATAAAAAACAATCAAACGAAGTAATAATGAATTTTCTGGGGGAATCCTTGGCAACAAAGAGTCGGAAAAGACGACTGCAATATTACGGACATCTAATGAGGTTTAGGGATATAGAAAATGAGACCTACAAGTTGATCAGAAGCCAGGAAGGACTTAAAACCAGAGACAGATGGTTGAAGGAAGTGGAGGAAGACCTCAAAACGTTGGACATCTCGGGCAACGACATTATGAACAGAGACATTTTTAGGCACAAGATTAAGACTTTCGGGTATTTCCATTCTGCTGAGTCCAAGACTAGAATCTGGACAGAAGAGGAGAAACAGGTGGTGAGTAGGAGGATGAGGGAGTACCACGCAAGGAGGCGACAGCTCCCAAAACAGCTTAAGGGAAAATGAATTTAATTACATAACTTGTGCGCTCTTGAAAGGGCTATACAATTAAAAAAAAAGAAAAAAAGAGTTATATATGAACAAATATCAGACCTGACCGTGAATCTAACCCAGACCCCTCCCACAGCAGCTAGTTGAGCGAATTCCACGGGACAAACTTTAATATTTTTTTAAAATAATGGTG
This sequence comes from Catonia carolina, assembly GCA_035578175.1. Classification (NCBI taxonomy): domain Eukaryota; kingdom Metazoa; phylum Arthropoda; class Insecta; order Hemiptera; family Achilidae; genus Catonia; species Catonia carolina. The sequence continues at coordinate 140,693,210 of JAQMRL010000001.1, read as the reverse complement.
CAACATTCTGTTGGATGAAACTGGTACTGCTAATATCACAGAAACGTTTCTTCTTTGAGAACTTTAAACGAGCATATTTTACCAAACTTGTAAATTACTCCAAATGTAATTCGTATTAAACGTTGAAATGAAATAGAAAGCGTGAAAGAAATCAAATAATATATTTTCAATTCATTAATATTTGGAGATGAGGAAGGCAATGGTAAACCACCTCACTCCTCGTTTTACTTAGTAAAACCTCTACAGGTTCAAACCAGTCTTTCGGCTGATGATCCAAACAACACAATATTTGGAGATAAAGTTAATGCACAGAAAATTTTCTAAAGAGGAACGCTTTTTCGCAACTTTTGGTTCTTTTATCACCATTTTTTGCAATGAATGTCTGTAGACTATATAAAGTAATCAAAATATATAATATTTCTTTTGTTATCAGGAAACAATTACAAATCATAGAACGAAAATAAATTACGGAATAGGCTATCTGTAATCCATCGTTGTGGAAGTAGGTGTACCAAGTAGAAGATTTTGGTTATTAACAGTGGCGAGTTTAGTTTCGTTCGAAACAGGTTACTGTTTACAACTCCTGTAAAATTTCTGCAAATAATGGTATGTCGAAACACTGTCATTTTGTGATGTTTCAGAAAATGTATATATCTATAGTACAAGGTCTCGCTAATAATGTAGATCCATATGGGTTAATAACAGCGTACATCATGACTTTGAAATTTAATTATGAGTTAAACATGTGAGATAAATTATGTAAAAATACTAAAAAATTTTACGGGCTAGTGTTTAGAATCGTTCGAGAGATTTAACCATAAGAAAATAAATCTAGACAAACCGATTTCGTTTGCATACTTGACCATTTTTTGATTTTTGTCAGTAAGACTACACTAAGTCCTATACGTTGTCAATGTCCAAACCGTAATTTTTAGTCGATGATAAGCAAAAAGTATTAACTGAACAGATCTTCTACATTAAAAAGTAACTAGTTGCGTTGATCCTTCTTCCTTGAGTCTGGGAATAATTGTTTGGGTACGTGTATTTGGATGCGAACCGAACTTTGTCACATCGAGTAAGGAAACTTGTGAAATCATTTTTTAGTTTGGTATGTTTTCAGTATTACGTTACAGCAGAGCGGGGCCGTGAAACATTAATGAAATTTTAATAAGTTTCTATAATGCTTTTCAAAAACGACGTAGTCAGTCAGACATTGAATGATAAATTCCAGACTCAACTGACGTAATAAAATATGGAAAGTTATTCATTTACATTGAAGGTTAGCAATTTAAAATATTTTCTTGTTATAATAATTGTTTTGTTACTTAGAAGTCGGAAACGTTTCAATTAAAGCTTGTACAGGAGTATTTAGGAACATTTTCTTTTGTTTTTGAGTTGTAATAAGGCTTTCAGACAAACATAGCCAGTCAACGGGTAGAAAGGCGTTATTATTGATAGGCCTATAGAAAAACCATCGACTGAGTAAATTTTTACTGTGAACAGCCACGCATGAACAAACTTCAAGGGGTTTCATGGTCAAATTGAATCCTGAATCCCGTGACAAAACAGCCCAATAAAATTTGGTAGGACTAACACACTTTGGTTTCCGAAATATGATAAGCTGCCATCAACCTGTGAACAGACACAAATGAACTGTAAGTGTTCAAGTTCATCAATAAGAGTCAAATAGAAACGAAAAAATCCAGCAAATAAGTTGGGTGGTGGTCAATAGTTATTATTATTCACTTCCCAAAATAAATTCTATTTAAAAAAATAACGATAAACTAGTTACTTTACGATTTTAGTTCTATGATTATACTTTTAAAACGAAATGAGACATTCTTAATTTCATAAATGCTACTGTATTTGAAGTATAATATAAAACTAAATATTAACTAAAACTAAAATAATAGTTATTGCATTAACTGAACTATTTTCGTTGTTTCAGTTGAATAGAAATAAAATAAAATATTGATATTGCAAAATTTTGTTGATTTTATTTAACTGTTATTTTATTTATTCTACTGTATACGGTATTAATTCCACAAATTTAAACGGTTCATAGTTTATTATTTATTATTAGTTAAAATATTGTCTCTAACCTACAAATTAAAAAGTGTATATTATTCTGTTTAGGTATTGCTTCAAACGATGAGTGGCTGCGTGGAACCTGTTGTGCAATAATTGAATTTTCATATTTGCTTGTGTTCCAGAAACAGGCAAAATATTTTTGCACAGCTGTTTACATTTTACTAAACTGAAACTTTTATTAACAGTGAATGAAATACCCAACGGCATACATGAAAATTTGCATAGCTCGTTATTTATTTGGAAACACTTTCAAAGAACAACAACAGCTTTGATAGATCTGCATATTGGAACTTAATTGATTAATTTGTAAATAATTTTTCAATTGATAAAGTTTTGTGTACTAAATCAATTAAATTAGCCTTACTTTATTTTCGGCTGGTAATACTCGTAAATTGTTGGCCTACTTTCTCGTATCGCAGCTTTTTCTCAAAACATGCATAAAAGATAATTAAAACGAACTATATAGGTATTCATATACTCGTAGTTCCATTCATAAAAGATTATTACACTTAATTGTTAAAGAACTAGTTACATTTTTAAGAATCGTTACAAGCTACGAAGTAAACTTTAGACAACTCCAACCTACAAATTAACAATACTATATAACCTAATATTAACAATAGTTCTTGAATAAATTTTTCTGAGACCGTATTTATTATTAGAATTTGAGATTACTTCGAGAAGATTTGGCAATCGATGAGGCATTCTATATTTTCTTAAGTGCAATTTTTTTTATTATCTTTCCCAGTTGTTTACACCAGTTGATTACCGTTAACAATATGCTAGAAAATTGGGGTTGTTTAGTAATTTCCCTTTTGTTTGCAGTAATATTGGCAGATTATTGTAGATAATTCAAAAGTACTGAGAAATGTAGTACTGACAAACGCTCAGTTTAATCTAAAAATACTTAATCGTGGTTTTTTATTACAAAAAAACTGAAATTTCCAAATCCAGAAATTATATACAATAAAGATCTTTCATAAAACAAAATTTTAAAATAAAGTTTATAAAAGTGAAATCGATAGCTGTTAATTATTTAAATTCCTATCTGCAGCATGATTATTAGGGAATTACTAATTCGTTTTATTGAGCCTACCACTTAATAAAAATCCCAACATTTAAACACCCACCGTGTTTACATGTTGGCATTTTCAAACCCTAGCCGTAAATCGACTCTGGAATTTCCCTCTTTGCTGTCTCGTACGTTAACAACTAGTTAACTAGTTAAGGAGTAGGATACCCTATTCGAAAATTTGTTATAATTTTCTTAACTGACACAAACTTTATAAATAATATTAATTTAATGGAAACTACTTCGATTTTCTTCAATTCGAGAAAGTTGGAGTTGCCAATTTTTGCCAGTTACCAGTTCGGTTCCCTTAGTTTACACTAGACTGGCATGGCATGAACTTATCATAAAACTATCAAATAAAAACCCATTTGAAGACAACTAAGACCCCTTTTTTCAAGATGATCTAACTTACATCTTCTTCTTCTTCTTCACGTGCCATCTCCATGACGGAGGTCGGCTATCATAATGGCGATACGAATTTTGTTGACCGCTGCTTTAAAAAGTTCGTTTGAGGAACACCTGAACCACCTTCTCAAATTACACAGCCAGGATATCCTTCTCCTGCCCACCGATCTTTTTCCTAATATTTTGCCTTGAATGATGAGATGCAATATTTGATACTTTGGTCCCCTCATAACATGACCAAGGTACCTTAATTTTCGTGCCTTAACTTCCACCATGAGTTCCAGCTGCTTTCCCATTCTACTGAGGACCTCTTCATTCGTGACATGCTCAGTATATGAGATCCTCAACATTCTACGGTAGGTCCACAGCTCAAAAGCCTGTAGTTTCTTCTCACTGAATCTATTGAGAGTCCAAGCTTCCACACCGTACAACAGGACAGGGAACACGAAACATTTAAGGAGACGCATTCGTAATTCGAGATTTATATCTCGTGATGTTAGTACCTTCTTCATTCTGATAAAAGTAGCGCGTGCTTTCTCAATTCTAATTTTTATTTCAGCACAGTGATCACCACTGCAACACACTCGAGCTCCAAGGTACGTGTATGCATCCACTCGCTCTAGCACATCACTTCCCGCCAGAAGATCCCCCACAGGAGGTGGTGTGTCTTTGGTAATTACCATGTACTTGGTCTTTCTCGTATTAAGACTCAAACCACTCAATTCACTCTCAGCAATGACATGGCTGAGCATTCTCTGGAGATCTTCCATGTTTTCTGCCAGAAGGACAGTATCATCTGCATACCTCAGATTGTTGATGGATATGCCATTTATTTTTATTCCTCCTGTCTCCTCTTCTAGCGCTTTGCTTATCACTCTCTCGGAATAGATATTGAACAGGAGCGGTGAAAGCACACATCCCTGACGTACCCCACGCTTGATATTTAGCTCTTTACTGTACTCTGACTGCACCCGTACTGTGGCCTTTTGGTGGAAATATAGATTACTTATCAGACGAAAATCGCGTGCATCTATTTGAACTTCTTTTAAAATATCAAATAATTTTGTATGTTGCACCTTATCAAAAGCCTTATGGTAGTCAATAAAACAGGCAAATATTGGCTGATTTACATCCAGGCAACGCTGAGAAAGAATATTGAAAGCAAACAGAGCTTCTCGTGTGCCTAAGCCATTTCTGAAGCCGAATTGAGTATCTGACAGGTTTTCTTCCAGTTTTCTGTGTATTCTCCTGTGTATTATTTTGAGAAATGTCTTCAGTGTATGGCTCATGAGGCTTATGGTTCGGTAATCTTGACACTTCTTAGCATTCGCTTTCTTTGGAAGCGTTATAAATATTGACTTCAGCCATTCAGCAGGGATCACACCAGTCTTATATATCTGATTATATAAGTGAGTAAGTATTCTCACATAATCTTCGTCAATGAGTTTGAAAATATCTCCAGGGAGTTCGTCTGGGCCTACAGCTTTCCCACTTTTAATGTTTTTAATGGCAAATTCTACCTCACTTGTCAATATGTCTGGACCAGAGTTGTCATTACTATTGCAACAAAGAACTTTCCTTTCGTCATCAAAAAGCTCCTGGATGTAATCTTCCCACAGCTTCAACTGTTCCCCTGTATCAAGAATTATTCTCCCATTATCATCAGTCATGAAATAGCTTCTGTTACTTTGCTTGCCAGTAAATTCTCTTATTTTCTTGTGCATGTTATGAGAGTCGTTTAGGACTTGTAACCTTTCCATTTCCTCACATTTCTCCCTCAACCATGCTTCCCTTGCCCTTCTACATTTGTATCGGATCTGGTTATTGATTTCCTTATATGTTTGCCTGTTACTAGTTCTGAATTTACGGCGTTCCTCCATCAGATCTAGAATTTCCTCTGTCATCCAATGTTTACCTTTATTTGTTCTCTGGCACTTGAGATACTTCCTACACGGTTGCAGTAGCGCTGTCTTGAACTCCTTCCATATCAATTCAGGCTCATCAACTCCACAGACTTGATTACACATGAACTCCAGCTTTTCATTGATCTCACAAGAAACGTTTTCTCTTACTGTAGCATTCTTGAGCTTTTTGGTATCCAACTGAGTATGTATTTTCACTGGCTTTGCTCTCTTCAGTCTTACTTTCATTTCTGCCACTAGTAGATTGTGATCTGAGCTAATGTCAGCACCTGGGTATGTTTTAGCACTTTTTACAGCATTTCTATACCTCTGGTTGATCATGATATAATCAATCTGATTGCGAATGATTCTCACATTGGAGTCTTGAGGCGATTTCCAAGTATAAAGTCGTCTTTTCGGTAGCTCGAACAGAGTATTGGTGATGACCATGCTGTTTTCTTGGCAGAACTGAAGGAGACGGTCTCCTCTCTCATTCCTTTAACCCAATCCAAAACGACCAATCCATTGGTTACTTTGACCTTGTCCTATCTTTGCATTAAAGTCACCCATGACTATAGTAACATCTTGATGTTTGAACATATTCATCACAGTGTTGACATCTTCATAGAATCTCTCTATCAGTTCCTCCCCCCCGTCTGCTGTTGGAGCATAGACCTGAATCAGATTCAGTGTGCCAATGTCCAAATGGAACTGAAGAAGCATTACTCTGTCCGACAAAGGAAGAAAATTTTTCACTGCATTCCTGATGGATTTATCAATTATCACCGCTACACCATTCAAATTTGAATTTTCATTGCTACCCGAATAATAAATGGTACTATCATGTAGGTCTCTCTGTCCACTATCCTTCCATCTACACTCACTGATACCCATTATTTGTATATTTAACCTGTTCATTTCCTGGACAATATTGTGGGCCTTACCAAGTTCAAGCATGCTCCTCACATTCCAGGTGCCTATTCTTAATTTACTTCGAAGAGTTTTTATTTTAGAAGCATTCATCAAAACTGTCCCCCCCGGAGAACCGATTGGGAGACTTGAAACTCCGGATAATTTTGTCCTGATGCCTGCCATTCATGATTTTACTAGGGCAATCCCATGGGATCTTTAATGTAGCGGTTGCCCGTTGCCATCTACATTCTTATGCCGTTTACCAAATAAGCTGGTTTATCCGCCTTTGGGGCCAATTCCTCAACCCCAGGACAAAAGAGTGCCCTTCTCCTGGATATTCAGCCGCACCTCTGATGACAGACGCTGACCTACAAGCCGCTTGATGCAAGACAGACGCTGTAGGATTTCCTGGTTGGTTTTTGTCCACCCTGGGTATTTTATTTCCCCAGTACTCCCCTCCTAGGAGGTGAGCGTACCCCTTCGCCAGGGGCGGCCCCCGATAGCAGATCCAACAACAGCCACGGGCTTACATAATGACCTATAATTAACAATTTTTAAAACTTATACGCCTGTGCAAAACCCTCTGATAAACAAGAATCTAACATTCCATTCACAAACATCATAGACGCCCTCTTCTATGTAATTAATGCCGTCCTATTTAATTATTTTATACCTTTAAAACCATTTTGTGTTACATAAGTACCTTTTATAACTTTCATTTTGTACTTGCGTATTGATCTGCGAATACCATACATATGTCAATTTCCTTCAATTTTGCAGATTTTTCAGGAAAAAGTTATTACCTTAATCCTTAATTATTCCTAATCGAATAATTTATTATTTGTCATCAATAACCTGCTACGTATTACCTAAGATATATAAGAATTTAGGCTGTTATATTTTCGTAAAACCAATAGTTAGAACAACCTGAAAATTTTCCGAAAATAAAATTTAATCTAATTATATTATATTTTAAATTCATAAAATTTTGGATCTGTGTTGAAAAAATTCAAACTTTTAAATATTTTTATTGTAGTCCAAAAGTCTCCGTTTCTGATCCTGAAAACTGAATACGTTAGATATATAAAGAAAATAAAAACATAATATCTAAATTAATTATTTGATTGAAAACTGATTAAGAAAAATTATCAAATAGGCCTACATGATAAATTATTACAAACAATATGATTTTAATTACTAATTAATAAATGGTACCATTTAAGCAATAATTCACAAATACCTGAGATGTTTTTTATAAGATCCATTGACCATGTCGATTCTTGAAGTGACCCTGAAAGTACAATGTACGAAAATATTATGTATTTTGATGAACGTACTTCCAACAGGTAGGCCTACTTGCTGTTCAAAAACAATTGCCCGTTGGTATTCGTCCAAATATAATTAATATATTTTTATAAATTATAATTATTATTAGATAGACCCGACATGAACATTTTCAGCAAAACCCTTTAAAGTATTAGTTTATTTGTGAAATGTTTCACTTTTTTGGGATTCTTTCAAAAAGAGCTCTTCTGATTTTGTATAAAGTAGCCTTATTTCTTATATTTTTAGTGCTCTGCAAGACAGGGTAAGCATAATGTTTCCTGAAATTTGTGAAGAGCTTATAAATTAGTTTGCAATGAACTTTTGAACAGAATTAAGTTTAACTTATTTCAAACACCGTACGAGATAAATTGGACATCGCTACAAACCTACCATCTATGTTAATTTTCACAAAGCTGATATAAATTAAGGATACCACCTGCTGTTTGGATGACTAAAAATACTAATTTTGTAATTCACTTATTGACGTATTAGTATGCTTAAAATTATCAGGTAATATTTTTGTGGTTTCTATTACATAATTCGAAAAAGAAATATAATATCCTTGTTTCACAGTTGTAGCTAAAAAACGACAACATTTCGGCAAAATTGAATATATTTTTGCTAATGATAAATCAGACAAAAGTGTTAAAGCGAATCGAGGACTTCCACTGGTAGTTTTTTATTGCATCTACAATTTCAGTCAAAGACTTTTTAGAAATATCAATACGTAAGCCTATATTATATTATTTTACTAATAAACAAAACAAAAGTGTAGAAGTTTCCGAAATGCGGACTGTAATTAGAGATGTGAAGGAAAAAGTCGATGTTAACGAAGGCGTTATAATTCTAAAAGGAATCGAAAGAAGTGATGATGCGCGAGAAATCAAAAAGGAAGTGTTCTGTAGTAAACGTTTGAATTATATGTTTTTCAACAATATCCGAACCCGAAGGCGGAACTCAGTGATTTATTGTTTCAGCAAAGTTTACACAATCAAAACATATCAAATACCTACAATGTTTTTTTTTAATTTCAATTGTTTGTTGTTTGTCAAGATCTTTTAAATTTTATAAAATTATTTTTGTTACTGTTTCGTTACAAAATTTCGTCCTCATTAGGAACATCATGGTTACCTTCTATTTAAGCATATTCATGGTGCAATATTTCCAAAAGAATTTGTTTACAGAGGTTTTTATCAACTGTTAAGTAGACTGGTTACAATCAATTAAATATGTGATTATAAGTAAATTGCTTTACATTAGTAATAAATCTTGATGACGATTATTACACTGGTATAACTCCAGTATATAATTACTGCATTACCGGAAAGTGATCAGGTTAATTTAACTTTTTTTATGGCAAGGAATATACCTATTAAAAAAATTTCGTTAGCAATTTAAAAAAATTGTTGACGTTAGTCACCACCGTTAATTTTTACTTTCTCTTGCGTACATGAATATATAGGAAGGGAGTATTGTTTTCATGTCGATTTTTCAAAATCGAGTTTTCACTGAGTTTTCATCGAGTTTTCACCGGATCTACACGTTTTCAGACCCTCTGAACCCAAAAAACATGTATTTAGCGATTGGTCTTTGTGTGAGTGGTGTGTGTGTGTGAACAGAATATCTCAAGAACGGAATATCGTACAAACTTAAATCTTAATTTAGATACCACTAGAGGACCCGACACGAACATTTTCATCAAAATCGGTCAACCGGAATTAGTAGTTTATTCGTGTACTTTTCAATTTTTTTGCGATTTTCTCAAAAACGACTCGTACAATTTTTTTTTAAATCGCCTCATGTACTAAATTTTATGTGCTTTATAAGATAGGGTAGGCGCCATGTCTGCTGATATTCTTGGTGAGATTGTTTTCTCGTAAAAAAGTTGTTTTTTAAGATTGCGACTTTAATATGCATTTTAGCGCAAAAACGTATATAATAAAAGTTGTACATAATTTAAAATTCTACAACTGTTATTCCAAACATGTTTTTGTATAACGCTTAGTTTAGCAGTAATTAGCAATTTTCTGTTTTTTTTCTCACGAAGTAGTGTAAAAAAATCGATTTATTAAGATTTCAGCCTTAGAATGCATTTTAGGAAAAAAGTGTATATAATAAAATTTATAGAAAATTAACATATCTACAACTTTTGTTTTTAACATTTTTTCTGTAGAGTTTAGTTTAGCGAGAAAGAGTGATGTTTCGTATTTTTTAACCAAAGTGAGGTTGATTTTCATTTTGCGTCTTTCAGTCATGATTAAAATTTTAGGTTTTGTTTATTGAGGTTAGTTTTTTGTTTATATCTAATATTTTCTTACTAATATTAGGTTATAATGTTAATTTAAACTTGCTGATACCCACTGTTCTATTCATATTTCCATATTTGGTTTTATTTCGTGTTTTATATATCAGTATTTTTCATATTTTGTGTTTTTGATTCGAAATTAAATTTATAAAAATACGTTTACACTTGTAATTTTTAAAATGTTATTTTTGTTGGAAGTAGTAAAATTATCATCATACACAGGTTCATGACTACTAGATTCTTTTTGTAGGCCTAAGTCAATCTTTAATTATACCAGAAAACAATAATTGTTATCACTGTAATTTTTCAAGAACTGAAATTCTGAATAATCTGTTTGGTAGGCTTTTTGAAAGATTTTTAAGTGATACGTAAAGAAAGATAGTTTGGAGTGAACCTAGATAAGCAATAGCCTTAACCAAGTTTGTTAGTGCAGTCCTCTGAGTTTATTTGGTAATATTCTTCTGTTTGATAATTGAATAACCTAAATTTAAGCACGAAAATTTGGCTCGTTATAACATTTTTACGGATTAAAGCTCATGATTTAAACTTAGGTGTTACCAAAAAAAATAAAACTAGAAATTTTAACACCCTTACCAAAAATAATTTCTCCAAATAACACTGCAGTTCAAAACCTGTTACATTAACGAATACAACATTTTGTTAACCAAGTCATGGTTACACTAGAAATTTTACTTCAGATAAATAAATTTAGGTTACTCATAACTATTTTATTAAAGACTTAAATAATGAAAACGTAGTTTTCAGTACCTTTTTAAACAACTTAAAAAATGAGAAAAATTAGTTCGACGAAGACCCGGCGGATCACTATCCTTTTCTTGGTGATTGTTGGTTAGGTCATCAGCCGAAAGACTGGTTTGAACCTGTAGAGGTTTTATTAAGTAAAACGAGGAGTCAGGTGGTTTACCATTGCCTTTCTCACTGAATGGAAAAGTACGCTTATCAGCATGCCGGGCTCTCTTAAAATCACGTATTTTCCATTCTGCAAATGACACCTTCACTTCATTCACCACAGGGTCTGGCTGTATAATAAAATTCATTACTTTCAGAGGAGATAACTCTGATTAGTTTTTTACAGCTCTACCTCATCTGTTCTTAAATGATTCAGTGATTTAATTAGCTGATCATGTAATAAGAAACAGAACTATTTATTTTAGCCCTGCAACGAACAGATTGAGTGTAAATAATTTGACAATCCACCTGTCTCTTATGGGAAAATTCGTGGTGATATTGTGAACTTCTGTAAATACAGTCTTAAAATCTCTAAATTTTGTTTAGCTTATGTTTACAATAATTTTTTTGTGATTGGAATATCAGATTTATACAAAAAAAACATCAGCATTACCATGCACTGCATTACAATACAAAAAAATCTAATGTGAGAAACAGTTACACGACTTTATCTTTCCAATGCAAATAATGGCCAATATAACCTAATATTAATAATAAAATATTAGAAATAAACAAAAACACTAACTTAACTTCAAAAACGTAACTAAATTTTAATCATGAGTGAAAGATGCAAAATAAAAATCAATCTCAGTTTGGCTTAAAAATACGGAACATCACTCTTTCGCGTAAAACTAGGCTCTATAGAGAAAAATGCTCTAATTGAAAGTTGTAGGTCGTTTAATTTCCAATAAATTTTATAATAAACACTTTTGTTTGTAAAATGCATAGGTACTAAGACTAAGACTGAAATCTCAAAAATATCGAGTTTGTTACACATTTTCGTGAGAAAATAACAAAAATCGCTAATTACCACTAAACTAAACGTTATACAAAAACAGGTTTCAAACAAAAGTTGTAGGATTTTAATTTTTCTGAAACTTTTATTATACATTTTTGCGCTAAAATGCATATTAAAGCCGCAATCTTACAAAAAACAATATTTTTACGAGAACAGCCTCTCCAAGAATTTCAGAAGACATGGCACCGACCCTATCTATTTTGTAGAGCAAAAAACAAAATACTAAATGAGGCGTTTTTCTTTGAAAATCGCAAGAAAGTGAAAAATTACACGAATAAACTACTACTTCCGGCTGACCGATGTTGATGTAAATGTTCGTGTTGTGTCCTCTAGTAGTAGCCTACCTAACCTAAGTTTCAACTTCGTACGTTGTCCCGTTCTTGAGATATTCTGTCCTCACACACACACACCCAGAGACACAGAAATACACACAAACAGATTAATCTCTAAAAACATTTTTTTTGGGTTCAGAGGGTCTGAAAACGTGTAGTTCCGGTGAAAAATCGATTTCGAAAATTCGACATGAAAACAATACTTTCCTTCCTATATATTCATATTGGCAAGAGAAAGTAAAAACCGCCTGCAATTTTATTTTAACTTTCTTGGAGATAATTAGCTTATAATATATTATTGGCATTCTTCTTCTTCTTGTAGTTGCATTCTTCTAACGAAGATTAGCAATCATCATGGCTATCTGCACCTTGGAGACGGCTGCTCTAAATAGTTCACTTGTACTACTCCCATACCACTCTCTGAGGTTCTTGATCCAAGACGTCTTCCTACGGCCGGGTTGTCTCCTTCCCTCGATTTTTCCCTTAATCACCATTTGGAGGATTCTATACTTCTCATTCCTCATCACATGAGCAAAGTATTTTAATTTGCGGACCTTAATCTTGTGTAAGATCTCCGTCTGTTTACCAATTCTTTCCAACACTTCCGTATTTCTTACTCTTTCTCTCCATGAGATCCTCAATATCCGTCTATATACCCATAATTCGAAGGCCTCCAGCTTGTTACTTTGTCAACGTCCATCCCTCCAAACCATAAAGGAGAACAGAGAACACATACCACTGCGCCATTCGAATTATAATTTTAAGGTTGATGTTACGGTTGCTCAGCACTGGTCTCATTCTGCAGAATGCGCTACGAGCGGTCTCTATCCTCACCCTTATCTCCTGAGACAAATCCCATTTATCATTCATCCAACACCCCAGATATTTATATTGCAATACCCTTTCTATAGTCGCATTGTTAAGCCTAATTTGTATGTTGTTTATCAGTGGCGCTTTCGAAATTACCATATATTTGGTCTTTGAAACGTTCATATTCAGACCCATATCCTTACTGGCGGTGTATACTTTGGACAAAAGGATTTGCAAACCTTCCATCGAGTCGGCCAGCAAGGCGGTATCATCTGCACAGCGTATATTATTTATTACCTCCCCATTAATTACAATGCCTTCCTGACTTTCATTCAGAGCTTCCGCTAAAATTTCCTCCGAGCAGATGTTAAAAAGTGTTGGTGATAGCACACAACCCTGTCTCACACCTCTTTTTATCTCCATGTCTTCTGTGATTTCACCATCTACTCTGACGTTGGCCGTTTAATGCCAAAACAGGTTTGCAATAATCCTTATGTCCTTGTCATCCAGTCCTACTTTCCTCAGGACATGTATAAGTTTGTGATGCTTTATTCGATCGAACGCTTTTTAATAGTCGATGAATGCTATATCATCTTTGCCCATGTTCATACATCTTTGCACAAGAACTTGTAAACAGAATAGGGCGTCTCTAGTGCCCAGACCATTTCTGAATCCGAACTGTGTTTCACTGATATACTCCTCACATTTTCCATACACCCGTTTATGAATAATTTTTAGGAATAGTTTCAATACATTGCTCATTAGACTTATTGTGCGGTGATCTCTACATAATCTTGCATTTAGCTTTTTTGGAATAGTCAGAAATGTTGACTTCAACCATTCCTTCGGTATATGTCCAGTGGAATATATAATATTGAATAGTGCGGTTATTACACCTAGTTTTTCCTCATCTATGAGCTTCAAAACTTCGGTGTGAATATCATCTGGTCCAGGTGCCTTACCCACCTTCGCCTCTTGTACCACTTTAAGAACCTCCTCCTTCAATATTTCAGGTCCTGAGTCAGCCGCTGTTTGTTCCTCGTGTGATGGCCTTTCTTCATCTTCAAAAAGCTGTTTGACATATTCTTCCCAAAGCTTTACTTTATTTTTTTCTCAAAATTATCTTATTTCCATCCGATAATACATTAGGATGAGATTTATATGCTGTTCCAGTCATTTCCCTTATCTTCTAGTGCATATTGAACAAATCATATCTTCTATCCAGTTCCTCAATCTCCTCACATTTCCCTCTCAGCCATTTCTCTTTTGCAGTCTTTATCTTCCTTTGTATTTCCTTATGTATCCTTTTATATTCTGCCATGTCTCTGCCCTTCCATTCTTGTCTCTCATCCATCAGGCCTAGTATCTCATCATTCATCCATCCCACTCTTCTCTCTCTTCCTGTCACCCTCAGATGACCGTTTGAAGATTCCACTACTTGGTTTTTCAATTCTCTCCATAAGGTCTCTGCATCAGTGTTTTTATTGACATTATGTAGCCTTTCATTGATATCCTTCGTCATAACCTTCTTAGTTCCCGAACTCTTCAGTCTTCTGACGTCAAGTCTAGGCTGAATCTTCGCTTTTTCCACTTTCTTGAGTCTGATTTTCATTGACCCCATGAGGAGATTATGATCGGTGCAGGCATCAGCGCTTGGGTATGTCTTAACTTCCGTGAAACTATTTCTGAACCTTTTATTGACCATGATATAATCTATCTGATTCCTGATGATGATGTTTCTTTCCTTGTTATCCTGAGGCGATTTCAAAGTATACAGCCTCCTAGGCGGAAGTTTGAAGTATGTGTTTAATATTGTCAGGTTGTTTTCCTGACAGAATTGTATGAGTCTGTCACCCCTTTCATTTCTATCCCCCAAGCCATAGCGCCCAACTATGTCCCTTACTTCCTGGGATCCAACCTTCGCATTACAGTCTCCCATCACAATATTGACTTCGTGTGGTTTTGTGTATCCAAGGGCGGATTCTAACTCCCTGTAGAAATCCTCTATAATGTCCTCACGTTTATCCGCCGTTGGTGCATACACCTGAATCAAATTAATATTATTGGCATTACAAATCTCAATTTAATATTTCAATTTTATTTAACTCACTGAACTGTAACTACTGTTTTGTAGAGGAAAGCCTTCTACGGTAATAATTATTAAGCATTAGCATTAGAATTAATGGTTTGTGGGATCATGTAAACTGTTATGAAACGTTTTATGTAATGAGGATTTCGCTATTAAAATTATAATAATTTTAAATATTACAATAATGGTATGGACGACACTGAAAGTTGTATTAATAAGATCATAAAATACTTTTTTATAGATCCGGTGTGTTTTATTGTGCGTTAATCATCAATTTACTTCCGTTCCAAGTTAGTTGAAATATCTTACCTGCATGATTAATCCCACATACAGCTGTTTTGTAACCATTTTCATCCATTAACTGGCTAAATGGCCTACGAATTTCTACTTTTCCAGACCAACAGATTTGCTACATAGAGGAAATTAAAAAATGCCCCCCTCGATTAAGTTAATGATGTGTTAATTAAAACACGAACTTTTCTAGGAGAGCCGCAGCTGCAACCCCGCAAATACGTAATGAACGTAATGTAATTAAGCAGCGGGAGGTTTCATTTTAGAGAGAGCAGGCTGAGCTGGAACCAGTGAGGTTACAAGGAAGGGTTTATAACGGTAGGAAAACTGCACAATACTAACTGTGTTCAGTATACTGTATTAAACAATGTGGTTTGTAGTATTGTACAAAGCACGGAACTATACAAACAAGACCCGACATATCCATCCTACATTACGGTAACGCTTTAAATATACCATTCACTGTAATAACTTTACCGCACAACAATAATAATTTCACTTAATATATACTGTTCACATCTGCAATTGTGTACGGAATGAATTGCTAACTAGATTAACCTTGGATCTTTGTGTTGAAAACTGAATAACATTAATGGGTAATTGAAAAAAAAACGATTCAATGGTAATCGTATAAGTTTTTCCACAGTCTATTTTTAATGCGAAATTTTTTTTAGTATATGAATACAAAGCTCTATCACACTTTCTCTATCATCACTAATTCTAACTTCCCAATGACCTGGACAGTTAAAATTGGCAGGTTTTGTTCTCAGGTGTTAAACAGAATCACTAATGCATTACTGTTTCAACCACTTAAGCAAAAAGGGGAAACAGAAGGTGACTACGCTAAAGCAATATATAGTTTTTGAAGTGTTAACCCGCTAACTCAATTTCTTAAACTATACAAGAGAGCTGAAAAACTGAATGAAACTAGATGAAATATACAAATATACGAGGTGCGGCTATTAAATAACGAGACTGACGTTATAAAAAATTTAATTTTAATTTTATACATAATCACTTATTGTCATCTTCAATATACATTCCTTCTCTATCCGTACAACGCTCCATACGAATTGTCCGTAGTTGGAAACAGTGCTGGAAGTCATATTCTGTCAGCTCCTTCAGGATACGTGACGCTTTCTCTTTCACAGCTCCACAGACTCAAATCGTGTCCCTTTTTAATGCAGATTTCACCTTAGGGAACAGGTAGAAGGTAATAAAATATGATGAAACATGGTTTTCTTACGTATGATCTGGAAACGGAGCGCCAATCCAAGCACTGGAACAGCCGAACTTCACCGAGAGCCAAAAACTCTCGAATGTGCAAGTCAAAATTTAAAGCAAAGATGATTGTTTTTTTTATATCCATGGGATTGTGTACCTTCACTGGCTTCCTGAAGGTCAAAACATTAATCAATATTACTACCTTGAGGTACTTTCTAAACTACGTCAAAGAGTAAGGAAAAAATGCCCTGAAATAAGAAAGAACAAATCATGGGTTCTCCACCAAGACAATGCGCTAGCTCATTCCACGTTATCTATCTAGAGGTTCATAGGCAAGTACAACATTTCAGTATTAGGACATCCATCTTATTCACCAGATCTTGCACCATGTGACTTCTACCTTTTCCCTAAGGAGAAATCTGCATTAAAAGGGACAAGATTTGAGTCTGTAGAAGCTGTGAAAAAGAAAGCGGCACGTGTCCTGAAGGAGCTGACAGAAGATGACTTCCAGCACTGTTTCCAACAATGAAAAATTTGCATAGAGCGTTGTACGGATAGAAAAGAGTGTACATTGAAGTTGACAATAAGTGATTATGTATAAAATAAAAATAAAATATATTACGTCAGTCTCGTTAGTTAATAGCCACACGTCGTATACTATGATATTTGGCAGATAATATCATATAATATTGTCACTAGAAAAACCTCTTAATACTCATTGGATTTGGTGGTTTATCTAGTGTATAGACTTAACTTTTCTATTTTAAACGATACCAAAATCAATCTTTGGCCTAAAAACTGAGTAAGCAGGTTAACAGTCTTCACCAACGATGTATCATTTCTATACTTTTGCAAAGACCTACAGCCCTAAAAATCGATAAGTTTATTTATGAAGTAATATCGCGAAAAAGTAAATAACTTGAATTTCAAGTTGTAAGGAGTGAAAAGGGAAACTGCCCCGAAGAAAAATCAATATTTCTTCTGTACCTTCCCAAATAGCTATACTTTAAAAAATAGAATTAGTCCCTATCTTAATGTGCGATGTAAAAAAAGTAAAAATTGGAATCAAAACGGGAAAGCAATAAACCAAATTATTGAATAATGCTCTGTCTATTCAGCAATTTACCCACGCACAGCGTAGACAATCGTCAGTGTTACATAATATTTGTGTGTAAAGTATTAAACACTAATATGAAATGGCCTGGTAGTAAATGAAATATACAAACCCCTCTTTCAAATGCGTACGATACGACTTCTTATATAAAATGTATATAAAACATATTTTACATTTTTATCGTCAGTAACTTTTAATGTGAAATGAAAAAAGCTTTGTTTTTTGTAACGTAAAAAAGTTATTCAAACTGAAGTGGAGAACAATGTTGACAATGATGAATTTTTTTTTAACTTCCCTGTTTTGTTAAAATACGAAGTAGGGTCGTCACAATTATCGGTCCTGTTGTATTGATAAATCAATAAACAAATTATTTTGTAAATGAAATACTCCTTATAACAATATTAGTGAACTTCTCTAATGGTAATCACGTAATGAATTTTCAACGTAAAAATAAAGGTAATACTTTGTTAAATTTACAATTTACAGGGACAATTTTTTAAGACGATATTCAATAGACGTAATTTTAGAAAACAAAGTTTTGTGTGAAACAAAATTCCATAATATTAGAATATAAATTTTGCATTTTCTGGAAATTCACAAATAAATTTTATATTTTAAAATAAATCTGCAGCCCTTACAAATTTATTTTGATGAATGGGTTTCTAAGATAAGAAGTAAAGATTATTGATGATGCGTAAATGAAAAGTTTCTACCTACTTAAGTAGGCTAACCCAATTAAATCCAATCAGTTCTTTCCACCCCTTTGTTCCTTTAATTTTGTCAAATATCTCAGTCAACGGCTCACACTTTTTAATCTTTTCTTTTACTTCACTAATATTTTATTTGATTGTATCACTGATGCATAAAATATATCAGTTTTCCAGATTTCTCATTAGGATACAAAACTTAAAAAGAATCTAGTTGCATTTCTATTCATTTATAAATTTAGCTTTAAGTTATTTTGGAATTGGTAAACAGAATTGCCTACTTGAATAAAGAAAACGATTTAATTTCTATTTTCAGTTCAATAATTCTAAATATCCTATGATTTGCCGAAAAAAAATCAAACGTAAACAGGAAAAAAGTTTTCAAAAAATTTACGTTAATGACATGTTATCCTTACTAAACACGAAACTTTATCATGTATTTAGACCTCAATATAGACACAGTTTACACGCCTTAAGGAAATTACACACTTTTTTTTTTTTTTTTTTTTTATTTATTTATTTAAGGTCGCATCAACAATAAAGTCATTAGCGACCACAATTACATAATAATCTTAAATTAACAAAATTTACATAACAAAATTTGAATTAAAATGTCTTGAGTGAACAAAATTTGAAGAATGACATGTGTAAACAAAATTTGGATTAAAATACATTGTGTAACTGTAAGTCCGTAAGGTATAAAACGACATTCTGTATACTCTTGATGTCCGTCAGCATGATTTTCGTATTTTGTGTTAAGTTATACTTTTCTCGTAGATCACGTAATCCTGGACATTTTATCAGTAAGTGTATTATCGTCAATGTAGTATCGTTGCAAAAATAACAGGTCGGTGCTTCAGTCTTTTGAAGAAGGTATTTGTGTGTGAGACTAGAATGTCCAATTCGTAGGCGTGTTATAAGTACTTGATTTTGTCTGCTACTTTGTGGTATTAATACGTCATGTGTGTTTTCCCTGAAGTCGTGTAGTTTACTGCGATGTCCTTTCCATTCATCGTTCCACACTCCTTGTGTCGTCTTGAGAACAAATTTTGATAAATCAACATGTGAGACAGCATGATCATGAAACACTTCTTTTATGGCTTGTTTGGCGGCATTGTCTGCCTTCTCGTTTCCTGATATACCAACGTGTGCTGGGGTCCATACAAATTCAATTGTGTTATTAATTTTTGTATTTGACACTAAAAGCCTAACTATTTCTTGAATTATCGGTTCTTTAGTATTTGAATTAGAAATGCTTTCTAGAACACTTTTAGAATCGGTAAAAATTACAAATTTGGAATTTCGAGATTGAGATGCAATTTCCAGAGTTTTATAAATAGCATAGGCTTCACAAAAGAATATAGAAGATACGTTATTAATTTTGTAAAGAATCTCTGAATCAGGAAACACGATTCCACAGCCACAACCTTCAGTTGTAAGTGAACCGTCTGTGTAAACACTCAAGTAGTCTTTGAATCTAGCAGTTATTTTTTGAAACAGAGGCCTGAAGACAGCAGAATGGTGGTTTTGTTTTCCAAGAACACTAAGACTTAAATCAGGTATTGGAAGTTTTAGAAGCCATGGTGGTTCATCAGGTTGACAAACTTCAAAAACATTTGGAAGACGTATATTTAACTCCTTGAGGTAGGTGTCCACGCGATCACCTAAAGCTTTCGGGAATCTTGCTCTTTTTCTGGTAGATGTTTGGTTTCCTATGGATATTGCACTATATACTGGGTTCATCGGTGTTGTAGATATTTTAACTGCAAATTTGATACATAAGTATTTTCTGCGATATGACAACGGTATGTCATTGCTTTCGGCAATGATACTTTCCACCGGGCTGGTCCTGAACGCACCCAGAGCCATACGCAAACTTGTTGTGTGAATAGAGTTTAAAGAATTTTTAACTGATTTTTGTGCAGAGTCATAAACAATCGAACCATAATCTAATTTGTTTCTAATTAAAGCCCTGTAAGTATTTAAAATTATACGTTTATCAGCTCCCCAACTGCATGACGAAAGTAATTTAATTATATTCATTCGTTGTAAACAGTCGGCTTTAAGTTTCTTAATGTGAGAAACCCACGTAAGTTTCTCGTCAAATACCATACCTAGTATTCTAATTTCATTTTTCTGTTTAATTTCATGGTTACCTATAAAAAGCTGCGTATGTTCATCCGATGAGTGTTTTCGGGAGAAAATAATATAATCTGATTTAGTCAGTGAAATATTGAATCCGTTATTCAACGCCCATTTCTGTATATCACTCAGCGTTTTCTGTAAACAGTGTTGAGTTGTTTGGACGATTTTGCCTCTAATAGTAACAGTCACATCATCTGCAAATATGTAGCATTTTACTGGCGGTGATATTAATTTAGTTATATCATTTATAGCAACAAGAAATAAAGTTACACTCAAAACGGATCCTTGAGGAACACCATTTTCTACAACAAATTTTCTCGACAGACTTCCATTAGCCTTGACCATTATGACCCTGTTTTGTAAAAAATTTGAAATGAAGTTTAGGATTGGTCCGTTAACACCAATTTCACTTAATATCTTTACAATTCTGTACTTCCAAACCATACCGTATGCATTCTCCATATCTAATGCAACTGCAATTAGGTGTTCACCAGATTCAAAAGCATTACATATGTCGGTTTGTAGATTAACAAGATGATCTAAAGTAGATCTATTTTTTCTGAATCCACTTTGAAATTTAGATAGAAAGCTAATGTTGTCTAAGTACCAAACTAGACGATTATTTAATATCCTTTCTAGAAGTTTACATAATGTCGAAGTTAATGCAATCGGTCGGTAACTCTCTGCTTTACTATGGTCTTTATTTGGTTTAGGAACTGGAACTACAATAGCTTCCCTCCAAATGGCCGGAAAGAGACCGTGTAATAAGATTCTGTTATAAATGTCTAATAGAAATAGTATGGCATTATCAGGTAAATTCTTCAAAAATATATTAAAAATACCGTCAGGTCCAGGACTTGAATTACGTAATTTTGAAATGACATTTTGGATCTCGTTGTAAAGAATAGTAGAATTAAGAGGATGATTTAAGATGTTGGCTCCATCGTCAGTGACTTCGTTAATATTAAGTTCAGTATTACTTTTAATTTCTAAAAATTTCGCATTATATTTAGCGTCACTTGAACTTTGAGCAAAGGTGTCGGCTAATAAATTGGCAATCTCATCTGGATGTGTGATTATTTTACGGTTAGTATTTACAAGACATGAAATATTAGTAGAACATTTAATACCTCTTATTTGTTTTATTTTATTCCACGATTCAACGGAGTTTGAACTGGTCATTGAGGAGATGAAATCACTCCATGACTTACGTTTCTTTAATTTAAACAATGTTCTCGTATACGACCTACATTTTTTATACTCAGTAAAATTTATCTGAGTTGGGTGGCGTTTATATTTATTGAATGATTTCTTGAATTTTTGTAGAGACTCCTTGCATTCATCATCCCACCATGGGACTTGCCTTTTACGGATTTTTCCTGAAGTTTTCGGTATATTTTTAACTGCTGCTTCTAAGATTATACTAGTAAAACAACTAATTTCATCATCTATTGTTCTTTCTTCTTGTGTATGAGAGGTGGGCTTGAATATTTTCTCAATTTTTAATGATATGTCATGTCGGAATTTTTCCCAATCGGCCTTACCAAAAATCCATTTCTGATTTATCGTATCAAATGTATCTCTAGATCCAATGTCAATAATGATCGGAAAGTGGTCACTACCATACAACTCGGACTCAGTTCTCCATTCAAGCTGATGAGCAACTGACGCACTGCAAAGGGTAAGATCTATTGCACTAAAGACTCTATAACTGCTGTTGAAATGAGTAGGTTTCTTCTTATTTAAAATAACCACATCAGTGTCTTCCAATAATTGTTCAATAATATTACCTCTGGCGTCGTTTTTATGAGAACCCCAAGCATAGTTGTGAGAGTTAAAATCTCCGGCGATTAAAAACGGTTTTGGTAGTTGGTGGATTAGATTATACAACTCCGTGGATGAGAGCTTGTACTGGTTAGGTAAGTAGATGTTACAAATTGTAATGGGACCTATTGGAAGAAGAACAGATACAGCGATGGCTTCGATGTTAGAATTTAATTTAATTTCAGAAGTTTTAAATTTTTTATGAATATACATGGCCACACCTCCACTAGCGTGTAAAACATTTACTCTATTTCTATAAAAGATAGAATAATTATTAGAAATAGGTGCAAATAGATCATCTTTAAAATTTGTCTCTTGCAGACAGATTGCAATCGGATTATGTTTATTAATAAGTAGTTGGAGAAACTCTTTTTGCTGGTAAAAACCATTGATATTCCATTGAAGGATGGAATATGTAGAATTATAACTTCCTGTCATTTTAGAACATAAAAAATTAAATGATTAAATAAAAACAATTTTGAAAATCGAGAAATATATATTCCAATAATTACGACGAATCACAGTCTAGCAAAGATAGTAGATTACTGTCACCTTCTAAGTTGGCACTTTTTACTGGAATTTCCATACTTGAGTTATTAGATCCATCTATCGCTGATTTTAGTGCCTTTTGTAATTTAGTAAATTTAGTTTTAAGGGATCTTCCGTTTAAAGAAGGATAAGTATCATTAAGAAGAACCAAAACTTTAGATAGGTCAGAGGTATATTCCTTTATAATGCCTACAGGATTGGAGGAACCGTAAGTCCTTTCAAGGAGGCTCTTTAATTGCAAGTAGTCAAGAACATAGGGGTTGTCATTGCTACTGAGAGTGTCCTTCAGAGGACTTAACTGGTCTTCTATTACTTTAGAAAAGTGATCACCCTTCTCCTTTTTAATCTTCTTTTTCATCGGTCTAGTTGGGGTATACCCTTCTTCTGTCGATGAATCGATATTCGACGAGTTATCTAAACACTCGTCATTATTAATGGCAGTAGAGCCCTCAGACGACAACGGCCTTTTATGTATTTTGGCTTCAGTCATACTAGATTTACCAGGAGCAGGAAGCCCAGGAAATTCAATATCAAACTTAGTGTGTTGATTACTAGTGTCGTTTGATTTTTGTGTACCGGTAACACTGGTATCAAAATTACCATCGGATTGAAAATTGTTAGTGGATTTATGATTTCCGTTAACAGTAGGAACCTCATTGTCCTCAACTTCATTTAAACTACTAACGTTTTTAACATGACCAACATCCCTATCGCTTACTAAATTCTCATCTTCACGATTGAGGTCACTGACTTTGTCATTTATGATTGAAGTACAATCTTTAGCCTGATGCCCCGGTTGTTTACAGAGAAAACAGGAAATAGAGTCAGATGATAGATAAATCCAATAGGATGTATCATCATATACAATCTTCATAGAGTCAGGTAATTTTCCGAAATCTTCCGGGTGGATATACACCTGACGTCTGAAGCTCATGATATGGCTATAGCCGGGTTCAGATATCCCCGCTTTCAGGAAAGAAATTTTAGACGCTAGTCTTATATTTAGTCTAGAAAGTTTATCTTCCAGTATATTATGAGGAATTACTGGACACACATTTGATAAAATAATCCTTTTGTACGTTGTAATTAACGGCCGAAGAAGCAATTTGTTGTTATTCAGTGAAATTACTGTATGGTCTGCTACAAGACTGTTTACTATATCTGACGAAGCAAGATACATACAAATTCTGTTCATCGAGATTCGAGAAACAAACCTAATGTTCTCGGGTTTCACTAATAAACCGACTGCCTGGATGTACTCCTTTACTGGTATTCCGTCGATTGCATCTAAAATTATGGCCTGAGCCTTCGTTGGAAAATTATTCGTTTTTACGCTATTTGCGTAAGAAGCTTGTTGACTGTTTAATTTACTGTTTTTTTCCATTGAATTACTACTATTATTTAACAATGAACCTCTGTACTCAGAAGCCATTTTAAATATTTTCCGTAACCTAGGCTAGCTTAGGTTAGGTTACCAACAATGACAACAATGCCGACAAAAAACAAACAAAAGATAAAACAAAATGAAATAAAATAATTACCTATCACTTAAGTGTAATCGGTATACTCGCAGACAAGTAATTAATAGTTTTAAATAGAAAAATACTAGTATTTTTGTCCATAACACAAACAGCACAACATTTGTTTACAAACACCAAACCGGAAGTCAATTACACACTTGTTTCCATTAAAAACTAATAAATCACACGAATCCAGAGATGCAAATATTGTTACACCCACACCTACCCGAAAATCCACAAAGGAAATTAAAACGATGCTGGAATATGTATCTTATATATAAAACAGCAACGAGGGTTTGCCACTGGATGATTTCCAAATCAAAACAAAAAATAGGACATCAAAAACATACATAATAATTAGTGCTGGTTGTATAAATATACATTATTGTAGTTTTTACTGAATTAAAATATGAAGGAAAAATTTTAACAATATTAAGTTTATTAAGGTTAGGAAAATGAACATTACTTCCATCTAAAGAACATTAGAATTTAATGAATACCGTTTTCTGTATTTGTAAATTTGAAAATTCTAAAGAATCATAGTGAATTTACTTCATATTACAAAACGTGTTTCATAGAAATTGTGATTATTTTTATTCTATTGTTTATTCAGTTGAGTGGTTAAAATATTCCGGCAGGATAAATATCTATCAGGGAACTATTAATAGCCAGCTGATGGAATGGGAAAACTATTACTTTTTTTCTAAAGACCAATCTGCAATCAACAACTCGTTTCAATTTTCTTCGTCAATAATGTGACCTTCCATTTAAATTTTAAATCAATCCATGCAAAAGCACGTATTGAAATAGGGTTTTGTAATTGTCTTGTTAGACCAACAAAATGAGGTTTTTTGTATAACCAAACAAAGTTTCAATCCAAGTTGTTAATTTTCATTTTTATGAACACGGTTTATCTAGTTAGGATGTAGCAAATAATTGTTTATTATTCTACTTTGTGTTAGGAGTGTAAAGAGTCCAAGTTCAAGTCATTCTCTTA
The DNA here is from genome assembly GCA_035578175.1 of Catonia carolina. Lineage (NCBI taxonomy): Eukaryota > Metazoa > Arthropoda > Insecta > Hemiptera > Achilidae > Catonia > Catonia carolina. The sequence continues at coordinate 140,667,828 of JAQMRL010000001.1, read as the reverse complement.
TTAACTTAATTATTTTATTTTATTTATCTCATAATTTTGCTGTTATTGTATTAGTAGTACCCCTTAGGAGTAAGTAATGAAACGCGAAACTTTTAGTTTCTCGTGTTGTCAAAATGTGTGTCGGTAACTCTTAGGTTCCTTTTCGTACTACGTGTAGGTTAGTAGTCAATATTGTTTCTACTGTTCATTCCAAATGAATCTTAAATTCTTATTGATTATCTTCCGTAGCTTTCCATAGGAAGGTTTATACTATTAGTACAATATTTTTTATATTATATTTGCTGTTACGTTAACAGTATGACGGCAGCTCATGTACGAAACTCAGTTTCCAATCAGGAAAATGAACATTACTTCCATCTATTTAATTTCAATAGAATTTATACAGTGTTAGAAGAGATTATAAGCAAAGAACAATGATTTATAAAATTACGTTTGTTTTATTACCAAATAATTGAAGACCTTAGCGGATGGAGGTGTTATGTTACAAAATTATAGTTTTTAGGAAAATGCGATCCAAAATCTAAGGCTCCCAACTTTTTCTGAGTTTGTTGATTGATTTTATTTTGGTACCGACTTATTACCTCTGCACGAAAAATTGCATTTGAATTTAAAAATTCTTCAAATTTTATTTTTTGATATTATTCTTCTACATTAGTTTTTTTATAACTTTCTTCTGCGTATAAATATCTTTATCCACAAAAAATCTGTTTCCTTTGAGAATAGATGAACAGTAGGCTATTTCAATAATAACTTACAAGACGAAATTTTTCATTAGAGAATTTTTTTTAAAGAAATTCCTAATAACAGCTTTTAGTGATGTCGTTTAATGTTTATTACTAGAGTTAACTGTTGTTCTAAAATTATAATATAGTTTATTCTAGAGGAACGAGGTGATCTGTACCTTTTTATTTAATACAAAACACAAATATATATGGTACATACCCACTTGATCCTCTAGTATTTCCTTAAATGGTTGAAATAGAGCATTTTATGCACCTGTATAACTAAATGTGCATATAATATTCATAAGTTATGAAAACTACGTTTTAAAAAAAATGTCAAATAGCACTTTCATCCACTCAGCTCTTCAATTTTCATTAATAAAGAACAAACACTTAAAAAAATAAATACACTGTATCTAGTACAAAGTTAAAATGTTAAGAAATATAGTGCACATGAATTCCAGTTGATTATTTTCATTAAAAGTAAATATATGAATAATATTTGATGTTAGACATTTGTTTATACCTTTCATCAATTTCATGCTAAGACAATATTGCAGATGAATCTACTGTATAAGGAAAAATCTGGTCTGAAACACTCATATAACTTTCTTTTGCCAATGCAAATATTTAACAATATAACCTAATATTAGTAATAAAACATTAGGAATAAAAAAGAAAACTAACCTCAATAAACATAACCTGTTTTAATCATGAGTGAAAGACGCAAAATGAAAATAAACCTCAGTTTGGCTTAAAAATAAGGAAAATCACTCTTTCACGCTAAACTAGACACTGTACAGAAAAACGCTCTAAATATAAGTTGTGTATATTTTAATTTCCTATAAATTTGATTGTGAAACACTTTTGTCATTGAATGTATACTGAGGCCGAAATCTTAAAAAAAATCGATTTTTTACACGTTTATGTGAGGGAAAAGAACTGGAAATCGCTAAGTACCGCTTGACTAAGCGTTATACAAACAAAAATGTTTGCAATAAGAGTTGTAGGATTTTAAATTTTCTATAATTTTTATTATATATATATACATTTTTGCGCTAAAATGCATATTAAAGCCGCAATCTTAAAAAAATTTTTTTTACAAGAATACAGCTTTCCTAAGAATGTCAGCACATATGGCGCCTACACTATCTTGTAGAGCCTAAATGAGCGTAAATATCTTATATAGTAAATAAGGAGATTTAAAAAAAACGTAGGAGCCGTTTTTGAGAAAATCGCAAAAAAGTAAAAATGACATGAATAAACTACTGATTCCGGTTGACCGATTTTGATGAAAATGTTCGTGTCGGGTCTTCTAGTGGTATCTAACTTAAGTGTCAAGTTTAAAGTTCGTACAATGTTCCGTTCTTGAGATATTCTGTTAACACACACACACACACACACACACACACACACACACACACACACACACACACACACACACACACACACACACACACACACACAGACCAATCGCTAAAAACATGTTTTTGGGTTCAAGGGATCTGAAAACGTGTAGATCCGGTGAAAACTCGATTTTTCTTCCTATACAATCATATAGGCAAGAGAAAGTAATAAATTCCCGTTTACTAAAAAATACCCATTTTTATCTTTTACAGGATATTCGTTTGGACATCTGATCGTTTAATTTCAAAAGTAACAATAGTCAGGCGTAAGTTATTATTTATTATGTGATTTCCGATTATTATCTAGATTCTTATTTATGTTAACAAAAAATAACAAGTTTTTAAAATAAAGTCATTAAGTTCTTAAAACTTTGAATTCATAAAACAGGGTTTTATTCTAGTAAAGCCTAGGTTGGTCTAAATCAGCCCTTACTAGTTTCTTCAGGGTAATAAACACGTTTATGATGTGTGCATTTACAGCTCTGCCCGATGCTTTTATTTTTATCTTATACCCAATATTACAAAATAGTATGAGCCTATTACAACTATATTATCATATTGATTTTTTTAGTGTCTTGATCCAAAGGAGTTCGATTATCAAGTATTTTTATTTAAAGCCATGTTACTCAAATGATTGTCACATCTTAGGGAAGGGTGAGCCTGCACACCTAGGTTTTTAACTTTATTAACTTTACCTACTGAAAACGTTTTTCGATTTCTTTATTATAGATACCCGAGTTTGGAGCATTGTTTCTTAAAAAGCCCTTGTTCAATTTTAACGTACTATATAGGCCTACCAAAATTTAGCTCATTTCAATCTGCGTTGTTACATGTAAGTTTCATATTTTTGGCGTTTTTTGATATTCCGATATCAGGATCAGAAGAAAAAAAAGAGCCGGTTTTTTGTTACTGCAACACATTGGATGCATTTAGAGGCTTAGCCTATAACTCAAAAAAATGTTCAAACGATTTATTTGAGACTTCGTCGGAAAACAAACTTGTATGTTGTTTTACGTACGAAATTTCAGATTTGTAGCATATTTATATTTTGAGTTATTAGTGAAAATCTGAACTCCTATTAACTCCGTAACCGCTCATTAATTCGGTAATTTTAAAAAAACCATTGTATTCAGTTTAAAAAAATTAATACAAATTGAAGCTTAACTATGTTGCCGCGTTGTAACTCGGTAGGCCTACTACCTAATTTTATTAGCATACCTGGGACCTTTCCTACCAGCATACGAATAACAAAAATGTGATAATGCAATGTTAATAACCATTCATCACTTACTTACAATAGTCAACTAATACTACTACAGTTGTGCGTTACGTCGGAGGGCGACTTTAGCAGGAAGAGAAAAGAACACAACCGATTAAAATACGTGGCAACATGGTTAAGCTTCTTCTACCCCCGCAGCATCAACCATTATATATAGATTTTAAAAATTCTAACGAATTACTGGCTAATCGCTGTTCCTTAAAATTAATGAATTTATATTAATTTTTTTTATACTGAATACAATGGTTTTTTAAAATTGCCAAATTAATGAGCGGTTACGGAGTTAACAGGGGTTCAGGTTTTCACTAATAACTCAAAATATAAAATATGCTACAAATCTGAAATTTCGTACGTAAAATAACAACTTGCAAGTTTATACTTCGGTGAAATCTCAAATAAATCGGTCCAGCGGTTTTTAAGTTATAAGCCTTTAAATGCATCCAATGAGTTGCAGCAACAAATAAACCTGCTCTTTTGTTCTTCTCATTCTGATATCGGAATATCAAAAACCGCTGAAAAATGAAACTTACATGTAACAACGCAGATTAAAATGAGCTAAATTTTGGGGTATAGTAGGTTAAAATTTAACTTGGGGGTTTGAAGTAAAACGCTCCAAACTTGGGTATCTATAATAAAGAAATCGACAGTAGTTTATTACACTAACAAATACAGCGTTCCAAATTTACAGTTTCATAAAATTATACAATAGTTAGAAGTTAGTAGTTGGTAGTCTAGTAGTTGATACTATTCATATTTATTATCTAAAGTTGGTGTTGGCTTCTAGCAGTCGAGAAAATGTCATGGTCGTACCTTTTTTAAGTTGAAGGTAAAATTTTGTTGAGCGATCCATTCATTGCATAAGTTTTTATTTTAAGTTTATAACGTAATTGTTTCGACTATATACATTTTATGCCTAGTTATTGATCAATTTATTAGTTTATTTGTCTACAATTCAAATTCATTATTTATCGGGCTCAACCAAAGAGAATTGCGTTTACCTGCGCACTTACTAACCAGTTTTAAACTGAAAGCAGTCGTCCACTAACCCGAAACGCGAATGAACGCTCTCTTGTTGTCTTATGCTTTTCCGCGGTTGCCCTATTATTGGGAATCATACGTAACCGCTAAGGTTATGTGGTTTTTTTTAAAATCCGCAGTAATAATATTTAGTCGCTGTACAGATCAACGTGATTTACGCGCCGCTACGAATTTACGCGCTGGAGACACTCCAGGAAACCGACCGCGCAATATACTACAGTCTACACGTACAAGATCTTCGGCAATCTTCGGCAAGATCTGGAAATTGGTAATTAATTGGTTTGCTGGCATTTCTCCCGCCACCTCCCCTCTGATTGGTCGCCCGAAAGCAAAGAGCCGGAGGCCGTTCCGTAGAATTCTTATTTTACCTTGACTGGCTACTGTCACATATCTAATTTATTTACTAAACTAAAATTTTCGAGAGCACGGGTGAGCCTGATCGGCAACCAGGGGGATGCGTGTTGCTCGCTCTTTTGTCAGGGAAGCCTCTTGACACATAAGGCGCCCATCATCAAGAATATTAATTATAAAATGTAGTCCTAACAGTCTAAAAAAATAGGGCCAGAAGTAAAATACAATTAAAAATTAAAATATAGTTAGGACCTGTCGCCATAATATGTTTGTACCAGCAAGTGCTCGACACCATTAATTTGTTCTCGGCTGGGAAAAATTTAGTGATCGGCACCAGAGAATCAGACCTGTTTCAGGATAATACCCTTATTAAACTACATGACGACGGTAGAATGAAGCTACCTCGTTACGAAACTCCCACACCGGAGAGCTATGCGCCTCGCGGTACAAGCTCTCACGTACCGTGAGGGGCCAATTTTCCCCTTGGCCTTGAAGCTCGAGGGTCATTCGCTGCCTGGACCCCACTCCCAGAGCACGGCATGCGTATTCACCTATCCGTTGCCGGACACCTCTCGGCCAGCCAAGCCCAATTCGATGGAATTTAATCAGCATAGTGGCTCCGGAAAGCTACCCAGGAACCCACAGCCCCTGAGAGGCCAACCCAAATGAGCGGGTGCGGTCACGTCTGCAGGGCGCCGCACTCATCTCAGTACTCGTGTAAACGTTGGACGAGTCACCGTCGAGCTCATTACGCAGCTAATGCTTTGCACGTGGTTCTACAACACATGGATATTCTGTGCACGACCGTGTACTACGAATAGCACACGGAGGTGCTACAGCCCCGTTACCTCTCAGCGGTGAGGATTGGGTAGCTAAACTGCAGTTCTATGGCCACGCTCTGTGTCCCAGAGCGGGGCAGTCGTACATCAGATGGTCTCGTGTCTGTACCGCCCCATGGACGCACGAATCATCATCTAGCAGACGGAACCTTTTCAAATAAGCTGCGAACTCACCATTACAAGTGAGAATCCGAACTCCCGATATCCTTACATAAACAGTAGAGGCATACCATCCCCATGCTGTTATAGATGCAGCTGGTACCAGCTGGTAAGTCTCAGGACGTCTATGGTGAGTGGAATTGACTTTTTATTAAGTAAGCTGCCAGTCAGCGACAGTCAGTAAGCTGCCACATACGCTCTACCACTGAACCTTACGCATAGGTAGTAGTATTTAAAAGGCCAAAATTTAATATTTAAAAGAAAAAAAAATTGTGTTATTTTACTGCGAAGCGGGAGGTATTTGTTTTGATACCGGGCAAGTTCTAAAATGGTTTTAGACTAAACTTTAAATGACTAAGTTTTAAAATTCTTAGTACTTAAATTGTTAAAAAGTTGCACACGTACATTATATGATAATAACTAGGCAGTTAGTTCTACTTTAAAAAACATAGAATGAAAAATACATATAATAATTTTTTATCAATAGATAAAACCATGTACTAAGTGCAGCCGAATGTTCTGACGTAATATGATTTCATTAAAATAATTTAAAAACCTCGTTATAACTATTCCGCTTTAGTGCATTTAAATTTGAATAGACACTTGCGTAATGTTAACGTTATTACCTTGTTTGCATTAATCATTTTAAATCATGTGTTCTATTCATTTTATATGTAGATTGGGTTCATAAAGAGATAAAACAACCATATATGGCCTTTGATGTTTAATTAACATTACAGTGTATGACTTCGATGCACTTCAAACAAAAAGGGAGGAAAAACATTTATTCACTTGCACTCAGTTCAACTTTAAGTCGATGTCATTTAAGTCTAAGTGCTGATATCCGGCACTTATGAACGATAGGGATGTGAAATGTTAGATTAAAATAATCGTGGAAATTACTTTTGTGTAATATAATTGACTTCTTTTCATAAAAATATTTTTAAATAATGTATTATAATGTCGTTAAATTATGTCAGACATTGTATTTTTGACTTCCATTAACTATAACTAGTACTTAAGTTTCTGGTTTATTCTTTATAAGTACGCCCTTGAGTAAAAATAAAAATTCATTTCTAAGTCATTCTCAATTGCTCGTTCTTCTATACACTAGGCAAAAATGAGGTTCTACAAAGGAAATGAAATTTAGAGTGGTATACAACAAACGTTCCGTGAAACAATGACGTATACAAAATCTTTCGCTAATCTTAATTAATTGAAATAAATTTTTGGTTATTTATATCATAATTTTTGTTTATCGTTTCATCACTGTATATTCCGTAGCGTATTATAAATAATTTATTGAAAACTGTGAAAACCATTCTAATAGTTTTTGTTATTTGTATTGTATTTATCAGTGAAAACGTACAGAGGAAATAGTTATTAAGTTGCTTATAATTAACGGAAATTGTAGTACATGTTATATTTTTGGACCAATAGTTTATAACGTACTTCAAAATTACGTGGTGTTATCAAGTTTCAAAAACGTTTTTTTAATTATGTATAGGTCATTTGCTCTAGCTAGAAGCTCTCCCTCCAACGCTCTGTGCCGCTGAGCTGTTCTGTTTAGTGGTGGGGGAAGTACCTCGTAGTTGTAACAGTAGTATACAGTTAGAAAGAGAGGGAATGATCATTAAGTGAGAAGGAGACAACACTTGCCCCTTGAAACTATCCCTACTTTACCAACTCGCTCTCCCCTTACAAGCTTCTTTCTAAAACAAATGTAGGCCTACTATACTGAAATGATACATGTTGTATTAAGAAAAAAATTTTTAAACTGAATAGTTGATTAGTCAAAAGTATTTTACATTATCTGTAAAAAAAGAAAAACTTTCATTTGTTTTACAATAGTGGATCTGGAGTGCCTCAGGGTTTGGTTCTTGGACCATTACTGTACTCTTTGTTTACTGCAGATATATCCAAATCCGACCATTTAATTATAGCTACTTTTACGGATGATACAGCGATTTTGGCTTGTTTGAAAACTCGCATACAGCTTCGGGAAAACTTCAAAAGCAATTAAACGATATTTTGTTGGGGTTTCAGAAGTGCCGGATAAAGGTGAATACAAGAAATTTAAGTCTTGTCACATTCAGCATGAACCAAAAAGTTTGTTCATAACATGCAAAATATACATTACGATGAAACGCAAAGAATTGGATGAAAAACTTAATAAAATGTATTGATTACTAGGCAGAAAGTCATTCTGTCATTGGAAAACAAAATAGCAGTGTACAAAGCTATCCTCAGCTCTATCTAGAAATACGACCTTCAACTAGCGGATTGCTAGTAACAGTAATATAAATATTATTCAAAAGTTTCAGAATGAAGTATTAAGAAATTTTATAAATGCTTCTTGATATGGAAAAAACACTGAAGTGCATGAGTACTTAAACATTCAATTAGTTGAAGAAAAAATAAGAAGGCTCAGCAAAAAATATCACGGTAAATTGTCAACACATAATAAATCATTTTGGCTCTACATTTACAAGCTAATAGTCAAACCACCAGACGTTTGAAACGGCATCATATCTTGGATCTCCGTCACAGATTATAAAGGAACAGAAACTAAAAAAAAAAAATTAACACACTAAAATAATTAAACAAAAAATAACAAATAATAAATAACAAAACTAACAGGTTAAATATTTTACTAATACAAATGACTTTAACAATTTAGATTAAAAGAAAAGTTCAATTCCATAAAATATTATTTTAAGTTGTTCGCTTTACTAAAGGGCTTTAATGGAAGCCCTCTCCTTCACGTTATTTTGTATTATTATTATTCACTTATAGTAGCTCCTTACTAATTGTGTATAGTAATTATTAAAAAAAAATTAAAAAAACTAATATATGTAAACAATGTATTCTATTACCTACGACAAACTTGTAGCAAAAAGTTTTCCAGTAGCCAGAAGTTTCCTTTCTTTGACTATACTGAAACATTAATAATTGTTCTTCGAAAGATCAGAACAATAAATAATTTTACTAACAAAAATTACTTACATTAATAGATTCAGACGTCCATTGGATTTGATTATTATTTTTATTTAACAGCAAAATCTACGATCTGTGCAGAAACAATTAGTAGATGTGATTTTATGCAAAAACTAATAACATAAAAAGACGATTCACAATGGAATCATCTTAAAGAAAGTAAATTTGTGTTGTAACGTATTTTCATATAAAGATTAAAAGTAAAAGTAAAAGATTGTCTTCTACTATTTTCACTATTCATTTAAATTATAATCACTTAAAGTAAATTGAAATAAGTCCGTCAGGTGTATAAGTTTCAGTCGTCTCGTTTGTCACTCTTGTCCTGGAGAGTAATGACAAAATTAATAAATTGTAAATTTTTCGAATGTGAAATAGTACAAAATATATTATTTACTGGATACCAGATTAAGTATTATTTGAACCTGTATTTTTTTTTAAAATCTGTCACCCTTCGAATTTATGAAGTCCAAATATGAAGATGTTAATAACATAAAGTAACAAAAACACAACACATACCTGAAAGTTACGTTAATTTACAGTTACCCGAAAATTATTTACGTCTCTAAAAATATTAAGAATCGTAATTTTGACTTTCTAGTCAGCTGTTACGAATAGAATAATTACAGGGACTCCTCTATGAATAAAAACTCTCAACAACTATACATTATTTTTATTTTTAAAATCTCATTTACAAGGCACCAAATAAAACAACGTAATTCTTTTATATACAAACTGTCGATAACTTAAAATGCTAAGAATACCTACCTATTTATTCGACGCCTTGAAGTCTCCTGGAGCAGAAACGCACTGATTTAAAACATTATAAATTCAAAATTTAGTTCGGTCTTAAAATTAAATATTTAGCTTTCCGTTCTGTTAAACAGTACTGATAAATATTTCTTTGGTAAAACGAAAAGTCTAAAATTCGATCATTTGATTAACTGAACATAAAAATGCTTTCTTGATTTCAAAAGATGAAAGATAAAAGAAAATTAGTAAATATAATAAAATACCACCTAATTTCTTATATTGGTCCAGTATTCGTGGAATTCAATATAGTGTTTTACTACCTGTATTTAAATTTTTGTTGGAGAATTACCACACTTCAATAATGGATTTTCGTTTTGTTGCGATTATAACTTTTCAAATCGCTGTGATTATATTTGCATAGAACTTTTAAATGTTGGAACATACTTTTCTAAAGAGAATTTTGTTTCATACATGAAAAAATGTTTTGACAGCGAAAATAAAAAATACATTTTTCATTTATAAGCTCTCTGGAGAATACTGGGCTTTATTTGAGAGCAGTGTTTTAGGCACTTTTATATATTTACTCACGTGGCCAATCAGTTATGAAGTCTGACGGATTATTGAATTTTTTGTGTACATTTTCTTCTTCGTAAATGCATATACGAAATCATTTATATCACTTTTTTATTCCATATTTTAGTATATACACTACGATTTGTATTGAGTACTATGCATTCTTTTTAGCTATATATTTACTTCAAATCCTGACATTCACATACAGAAACGTTTCCTTTAAGGTATTGGACTAAGAATGTAGTATACATTTTTTAATGTTATCATGTGAGTGTATAAAGTTTTGTTATAAAATTGAAAAACCTGTCTCTTTACTGTGTAAGGATTGGTTTTTGATGATACAAAAACTGAGCAATTGAAGTAATTCTATTTATTTAAAAATCAAGCCGGATTATTGTAGTTTCTCAAGTAGTTAATAGAACAAAAACGTCTACTGTGTGGCAAACATTTGATTGCCCCTTGTGGAAAGGAGCAGAATCGGCCCGCTACTGGCCTTATCAATAATATTTCATTTTATTAAAAATATTTTTATTACACTGTAATTTACTGCACTTATATAATAATATTATTATAGGCCTATTAGTAATATTTTAGCATACATATTTTATTTAAATGCATAGGCTATTTACAAACTGTTAATACATTAACCTGCAATAAATAACATTTTCAAACGCCAATGTACAGGTCCTTTAACTTTTGAAAGGGTGATGGAAATTACGTGGTTCTTTCGCTAAAAATAAGTTCACTCTTTAAGCCACATTTTGTACGCCATATGTATATAGAAATAGTTATAAGCCGAAAACTTTATCGCAACAAGACTTTTTCAAATCCAGGCGTACTTCAATCAAAATATTTTACAGAATGAGTGGCTACAGCATTTAAGTCACTCACAAATATAGATCTTAATTTGATCTGTAAGTGTTCTTAGTGTATCATGATCCCGTTTTTGAAATTTTATCAATGTCGGACTTCCAGTTAATAGGTAATCATCGTGGAAACGAAAAATCGTCCTACTTTACGGCTTTTTTCCCTTAAAATCACTAATAACTTTTCAACCGTTTCATTTATCATAAAATTTAATAGGAAAAAAATGCGTATCATGGTTTTTACACAATACTAAAGCATTTTACAGGGTAATAAATATAAATATTATAAAAAAACTTATATATTATTGAGAAGGCTAATAACGGGGCGATTCTTCTCCTCTCCGCAAAGGGAAATCAAATCTTTGCCACACAGTACCTAGATATACTTGTACATTAATCTTTCTTGACAAATCAGTGTTCGTTTTCCTTTTTAACGTCCAGGTCACCAATTTATTAATGTCACAGTAATACGATTCGTTAATATAAAAGTACTAAGATATCGAACCCTTAACAGATTTTTTTCAATTTCACAGTACAAATTTTCGAATAAGACTCATCATTGACTGACTAGCGCACACCTGTTTAAAGGTTGATGAGCTAGCTGCTTAGAATATTCCAGAACGTTCTAATCAGTTAAAATATAAGCAACAACAAAAATATTAAAGAGTGTAAATGTGGTTATGTATATAAACCATGACGTACGTAACCCTAAACAACAAAACGTTAGCCAAAGCAACAACTGTCGTTTAAAAACTGTATAACATTTAAAATTTTTATTTTAAAAAATGCTACGATAATTATGAAAAAACCGGAATCATTCCGTTGTAGATGTTTAACATGTATTTGAAAGTGGCTAATAGTTTTCAAGAGTAAGTTATCAATCTGTGATTCCAGTATTTAGTAAAGAGTAGTCTAATCTTCAAGTTATTAAATAACCAAACTTGCACAAAAATTCTCGACCGTCATCTATGATCGCCAGTTTGGGCAATTATTTAGCTTGGGGCTTTTTATAGGAACATTGGATATTATTGTTTAGGAAGTCATAATGAACACATTAATGTATGACAAGTTAGGACGTGAGGGGAGCTGCACGGTTTCTGGCCCACCGACTAAGTGTTATTGGAACTGTATCTCTTTTGGAAGGTATAGACAGATATTTATTTTTTATGAAAGTTACATTGTTTTTGTTCCGTAGGCACAAGTAATCGAAGTTGACATGTTTTATTTTCTTAGGTATTGTTTAGAAGATATGCATGACAATTTTCAGAACAGTATCTCTTTGGTTGGTACAAAAGTATTTACTGCTTCAGGGTTTCTCATCCTTTTCATATTGTTCAAAGTGGTCGAAACATAGTCACTGTAAATTTCTGCTTAACCCATCTGAAACAATTTGTGACAAATTTTATCTCTCCTACTCACGGGGAAGTTAGAGAAATATGTTAAGTTTATTAGTCAGAGGGCTTCTGTATTTACTAAAAAAATATATAGACGTTACAAACAGCAGTTTTAAGAACTTGCTTTGTATTGTCTGCTGTCTCTAATTTTTCTTTTAAAATATATTTTAATGTTAAAGTTAGCTTTCTTGAACAAATAGTATTCTGGTACTTAATATAGTAAATTTACATTATAGTAAATTATTTACATTTTGTCATGGTTAAAAATTTGAAGTAATTTTTCTCATTTTATTTTTGTTTCAGGTAAGAATCATGATACTTTGAACACGTATTGTAAGTGGTATATACACAAATTTTTCATTTGGTAATTAAGTTAGGTTATTCGTGTATTATAATTTTATAATTAAATTTATTTATTAATATTTTATTTTATACTTTTCTTATAAGGTTATTATGAATTATCTATTTTTTTATAAATAAATTGAATAAAAACCACCAAAATAGGTAAAAGAATGATTAGCAACAATTACCGTTTGAAAAATACACAATTCAATTGTGTAATAATTGTGTTTTAGCTGTTATATTAGCTGACGATGAGGTAAAGCCACAAAAGTACTTCTCAGTTAGAAAGTGCTCGTACTCACTCTTTGCCCCTTTCTGGTGGGTTTTAATAATTTTATTTTATAATAATGTAAAAAATAAAAACATAAATTCACTAAACTATGGATGTGTGCTACAATGTTTAACTAATTAATATTAACTGCTTACATAAAATGTATATAATATTAGACTGGAACTTTACAAAATTTAGAGGATATTTTACATTAAATATTTTTATGTTAAATAACAAGTTATTTGTTATTTTTTTAAATTAATTGCTATACCTTAAAGTTATCTTAAACTCCCTTTTATTAATTTATGTACTAGGCGGGGTGATTAGTAAAAATCGTATTAGTTTAAAGCTAGTTGTAAGTTGAATTATTAGATTAATACTGAACTTCTTACATTATTAATATAACCTACATGAGTTCTCCTAATTTTTTGCAATCCTGTATATTATTTCGTACTAAAATACAGATTTACTTGATTGTTGAGCTTATTTCCGAATAAATTAGTTTAAATCAATAATAGAATATGTAATTAATCGATGTGAGTTGATTTTAGTTAGTGAAATTATTTTACGAGACATATTGTGCCCATACACATTGGGTATATACGTTTACTTTTCAACTAAGATTTTGGTAAAGTAAGGATTAAATAAAATGGTCGAATTTATTTATAATAACTGCAGTACTTCGAGCTTAAGCCGAGAGGTAAATATTACCTACGTGCAACACGTATTTATTTTTCTAAAAAAATGGATATCGATATTGTAATATTGTAAATGTAAGTATCGTGCATATAATTTTCTAAAAAATGTCTGCTTCATTCGTTACCGCAGGACCGAGTTTAATTATTGAAAGTCAAATAAAGTGGTATTCCGTACAAATTTTCCGAAATTATCCATCTTTGAAAACACAATTTGGCCTTTAACTCCACAGTACATCTTAACACCATACTTTGATATTTTTCAACAACTTTCACGCCCAATCACCACATATGTTGCCAAAAACCTTTGTTGGTTGCACTGTTCTCTTTTTGCATTATCAGCTGTTATTCATATGTTTTGCATGCTGTTCGGAGCAAGATTTTGATTACTTTTAAAAATAAACTTGTCCCCAAAAGGTTAAATTAAAATTTTAAATAAAATTGTCAGTTATAGGTATTCATTATAGCAGCCTGAAATAAATAACATATTTTAGAATATGTATAACATTTAAAATTATTTTTGTTGACTTTTATAGTTGTAGATGATTTATCAAAATTTAGGTTAACTTATGCAGTGCTTTTTTACGTGGATGTTGTGATTAACTCCTTACATATCACAACGTTTGAATTACTATTGAAAACTGTTAAAATTCTCACATGTAAACGATTATTACCAGAAACATAAACACAAATTTATGTATTCATTTAACCGATATAATATTGCCAGTATTGCGTTAAAAAAATGTTACTGGAACAAATTTTAACTGCCTGTTGAATATTTTCAAAGCTTCTTGAAATATTTCAACACACAATATAAATCCAAAGCTAGCTGGGACTGCTAGTTTTTGTTGTTAGTGTATTTATTACAGAATTCATAATGTAATGTAATTCATTTATTTGATGCAAACGATTTTAGTAATTTAAAATAATGTAATATTGCATTTTTTTTAAAGAAAAACTATTGTAATCACGAATAAAATTAAAATTTTCCAATGAATGATTCAGTATAGTTTTCTGAATAATACTTGTCAGAACAATTCATTAATGAACTTTGAATGCAAACATTACTGTACTTTAATTAACCGAAATAGAAAATTATTGAACTGTACAGTTATTTTTATTTGATTAAAAGCAAAAATTAGTTGAATTTATTTTTAAAATAGGAATTTTAAATTAACATGGCCGCCTCGGCGGAGCAGTGGTATTGCTTAAGTGCAAATTAATTGTCTAGAGTTCGATCCTTGGTTAGGATCTCGCTATGTTAGCATTTTTAAATATGTTGTTACTTTTCCATGACCCTACGCAGTCGGTAATGACCAACCATTTACCACAACTTTAAGTAAACAAAACGAAAGGTAATAGGTAATTAAACCGTCGTACTAAATACGAACAAGTGGAAATTTACTTCTTTCAAATATAATATCCACAGCATTACCTACCAATTTCTAAACCGTTTCCACTTTTAAGCTAATATTCTTCTCACCTGAAAAGAATTAAACGTCTGTACCAAAACTTTGTGTTATGCAGACTTTTCTTATTAAAATTTACGGCGAATGAACAAAAACAAAAACAATAAACAAAAATTTCATTATAAGCGAAATCATTTAAACAGTGAAGAAGTGAATAATAATAAAACTATTACCATTATTGTTTTATCTATGTGCTATATAATATAGCCAAAACTCCTCACTGATTGGCTCACTCATCAACTACGAATTTTCTATATTTATTTTCCAATCACCTAGATAACTGAAATTCCCTACGGGTTGTACAGAAAAATGAAAGGCTTTTTATCTTGACTACTTGCATCTAAGGGGTAAAACGGGGATCAATGCCATAAATATATACTTATAATTTATATATTTCTCCAACAAGCTAGTTTCTTAGAAAAGGCTTCCGTATTCTGTGAGAGATATAATAATTTATCTAGAAAAGACAAAATATCTGAATTTCGACGACTTAAGCAATAAATATTGTGACGTTTATTCCGAGTTCGTTCTAGATTTCGGTTAGTTCAAAATAAAAACAAACTTTCATAAAATAGATAACAAATATTTATTTGCAAATTACATAAATTATTATAGTTATTTCAACTAGAAAATTTCAATATACTACTTAACGTAATTACAGAATAAATTTAATACAAACTGTTTTAAAATTTAATCAAGTCATGAACCAAGTTTAACTAAAAAAAAATTAAACACAGCAATTTGCAATAAATAATAATTCTTACTAAAGCGGACGCTTAATAAGCGTGCCGGTGTAGCTGCGCGAACAGCTCGGATCAGTCGGTAGATTTCGTGTCTTAGTATCAAACTGCCTATTAAATCACATGTTCTTAACAATGTAAATTATCCTCTATTAGCGATGTTAAAAACATTCAATTAACGATTAGCGATGTTAAAAACATTGTATACAGTATTAACGCATATCACATACAACACATTACAGACTAATACTTTTAGGTTAGCTGATATTAACGTTGCGAGAGCGACGTGACTCTGATCACAGCTGTAATGTGATCAGTTTTTACCTTTTGTAAAACCATCTAGAAACTGACAGAAAGACTTTGTATTTTCATATTATATCGAAAACCTTTGTTCTCGTAATTTCCATAGCTTTGGTAACCGTGGCCGGTTGGATAGGAGTTAGTCCTGATTTGTCATGCAGAGAGTGCATTAAACCGTGTAACAGAAACGTTTGTGAAAAGGTCCAGGGTATACTGCACACATCGTCTAATCATTTATGAGTAGGATTTAGTTAAAATGAAGTGCGAGATAATCTACTTACTTGTTAAGTTCATATAATGTCATTAATTTATTATAATCGGTTTATTATTTACTATGATAAAAAATGATCAATTTAATTGTAATGTATTTGTAGATTTAAGTAACATTATTAATTACAATTTATAGTGTGGAATAAATAAGCCTACTAATAGTTTGTTAAATATTTATTTCACCCAGATCCCGAAACGGACTTTAGCAATAAGAGTCACAATACGTTCCTTTCATTACATTGATACAGGGCAAGAGAAAGAAATACTATTAATTGACTTAACCTTCTCGATTGCTTTGTCATATTTTGATTTTCTCTTGCCCTACATTAATATACATTGAAGAAAGGTAATTATATTATATTGTTTTCAAGTTGATTTTTCAAAATCGAGTTTTTACTGAGTTTTCAGGTCCTATTTTTTGACACTTCCTCTGAAACTAAAAAAAAAAAAATGTTTTCAGCGGTTGGTATGTGCGTGTGTGTGAACAAAATATCTCAAGAAAAAAACACAGGCCTACTACAAAGCTAAAACTTGGAAATTAAGTTAGGTACCACAACGGGAACCGACAATAATATTTTCATCAAAATCGGTGAATCGGAAGTAGTAGTTTATTCGTGCAATTTTTCACTATATTGCAATTTTCTCTAAAACAGTTCCTACGATTTTTTTCAAAATCGCCTTATACTACATTTCTTATACATTACAAGATAGGGAAAGCGACACGTCTGCTGAAATTCTTGGGAAAGCTGTGCTCTTGTAGAAAATATAGTTATTTACAGTGTTAGAAGTATAGTATAGTTTACAGTTTTAGAAGAAATGTGTATAATCAACGTTCTAGAGACTTTAAAAACCTACAACTTTTATTTAAAACATTCTTTTGTACATAGCTTAGTTTAGCGGCAATAAGTAGTAATTTTCTGTTTCTTCATAAAATTCTGTAAAAAATGCGATTGTTTAATATTGCAGCTTAAGTATGCATTTTACAACAAAAATGTGTATAATATTATAGTTACAGGAAATAAAAAAATCTAAAACTTTTATTTCTAACAGTTATTTATACGACGCTTAGTTTAGCGGTAATTAGTGATATTCTGTTTTTTTTTTCATCAACATCGGTTTAAAAATTGGATTTATTTTAAGATTGTGCCTTACTATCAATTTTATGAGAAACGTATAGATAATCACAGTTATAGGAAATTAAAAACCTGTAAATTTTATTTTACGCATTTTTCTTTACAGAGCCTAGTTTAGAGTCAGTCACTGAATTCCGTATTTTTAAGTCCCACAACGGCTGATTTTCCTTTTGCGTCATTCACTTATGATTAAAATTAGGTTATGTTTTTTATTTTACATTGTTTAGACCTAACAAAGATTAAACACAGGTTATATGGGGTTGTATTTATATTGGCAAGCGAAAGTTGTGTAATTGTTTCACACCAGATTTTTAAAATAAATTATCCACGCAGTAGAATATAAATAAATTTCCGTTATCATATTAATTACAACGTGTAACAAAACGTCTGTGAAAATAACAAGTAAAGTGACGTTTACCCTTGATAAATTAAATTGTATATTTAAAAATAATAAAACAAACAAAAGAGCTATAACAACACGGATAATACCACGATTACATAAGGACCATAAATCGCGTGATTTTATTGCGTGCGAGAGCATGACATGTACTGTAAGATTCTACCTTCTTAAAATACAGCAATATTGGTACTGGCGTGCGGTGTACGACACCCTTACTGGCACAATAGCTAGTAGTAGTGGTAAGCAACTGTTCAGGTTCACTGATATTCAACGGCATATAAACTAATTATTTCAGTAGTTTTTTTGTTATATTTGTTGTTCAGTTTTATTTTCATAGTAACAATAAAACTTTACTACAAAATACAATATTTTTCATACTAAATTTCATTGTGGAGAAACACAGTAATATAAACACACTAATATTTTATTTACTCCTACATAAAGTTCACAGTTTAAGTCTTAATTGACTCCCTTGAAACAATAGACCTACAACTAATTTTCCATTCTAAAATGGATACATAATGTATATTATTTTGTTTGGACCGATGGAACTTTTACTCGTAGCTCCATTTTTAAATTTTTTCTTTATTGACGAAATTGCTACGGAGTTATAGAAGACGAAACTCATTATGCAGGAAAACGTAAGCTGCGCGGTAGTCATTATTTCTTCTAACGAGACTTAGTTTAAAACATAACTTTAAATGTATTTTATTTCGGTAGTACGTTGCTATTGAATCAAATGCTGACGAACTGTAGTTGAAAGTCAGTTTAGCGGAGAAACTTTTTTGTTAATTTTTTGTTTTGTTTTCATAGGGGAAAGAAACGATACTTTGAAATTTTTCAGTTTTTATTCACCGATGTTTTTACGTAAATTTAACTGGGTAAACTCAGTAGCTGACTAAATTTGGTTAAAAATATGTTTTTGAAATAGGGAAGTCAAATCATAGAGGTTTTACTCAGTTTTAACGAATGTCCTGGAACTTCAAAGAGCAGAATATTTTAAATGAGAACGATGAATGTTTTACAGTAAAAATTTCACGCAGTTGTTTTACAGTTTCTCAATAATTTAATTTTAATTTATCTCTCTATATCAGTGGTTCTCAAACTTTTTTGCTCTGCAACCCCCAAATAGTAAAAATTAATGAATTTAATATTTCGCGACCCCCCCCCCCCCACCATATAATAATTGTAAGCCTTATTATTAATAATTGAATTTTGACTTTAAACTAATTAATTAATTTAAATACTTACATAAATAATTAGTTAATGATTAATTTCTTTTCTTTACAAGTAAGTATTGCATGTAAAATTTTAATAAGTAAGTTTATAATAAATTATTTTTTCTTAGAAAATGATTAAATTATTTCATTATAGTTTTGCAACCCCTCTATAATATTACCACGACTGCCAGGTTGAGAATCACTGCTCTATATAAATACAAAAGCCTTCACGGACTGACTGACTTATTCACTCAGTCATCACGAATTTTCTATATTTCCGATCACACAAAGAGATGAAGTATCGCGCATTTTTGCTTATGAGTTAGACAGAAATTTAAAGCATTTTCATTTCGATTAGGAGCGTCTGAGAGATAGAAAGAGAACACTAACTTGAAAAAATATGTAATATTATTGTAACTTCCGAAAGGGTTTCAGTTGCAAACGTGAACATGCGTAATCTAATAGCAATACATAGAAACGTTCATGTGGAATAAAATTGGCAATAAGAATAACCCACTTTATTTATAGTTTAACGAACTAGAGAAAGCAGATGAAGGCGGAGCATAGTGATCTAGAACACCGCTCTGAGAAAGTTGTCTTTCGTTAATCATTTCCTGCGGTGTCATGTTGTGGTCTTGCTGTGGATGACAGACCTATTATAAGTCAGCTGGAGTATGGTGGAACAGAGTATTACTTAGCGAAACGGCAACTTCACACCCGACCTTGGCTGTTATTGGCTAGATCTCATCTGGAGTCCCTAGTTCTTCAGGGTGTAAAGCATTTTTCACACATTCAGTATTACCGGTATCTAAAAAAATCATTGATGCCTTGTAGCATATTTACTACAAAATTATGATTATATTGCAGTTCATGTATAGTAATACTTTAAAAATTCCATTTTTGTTGAGGGAATCCGCATTTCACTAATAATTTAATTTGGGCTTCAATACCAATAAGGTAATTACAATCCTGTAAAATAATACAGCAAATCATTCAAAAATTTGCAGATATTGGAATAAATTACTAATTTAACTTTTTAAATATTAGAAAAAAATAACGGTCGCAAATGATTAAAGTATTCCGAAACCGTCTGTTTCCGTAATAAGTTGTAGAAGTTCTACTAAATTAGTGCCGTACGACATGAAAGAAATACATTCTTTCATAAACAAAATCCTCGCTGTTAAAGATGACATTAAGGAATGATATGAATCTCCCGTGGCTAAGAACCGTAGTGTTACAGCCAAACGATCGTTAACACTTATTGCTTCACGGAATTACGTGCTTTCTTTAACGACTGTAGGCCCTACCACGTTAATGAGTGCGTCAAAATCAGCATTAGATATTCGTGTAAAATTTGTGAGAAAACAGCTAGCTGTCAAATCTCTGCGTAAATTTTCTCCACTATATTTATATCTTCTTCATAACAGTTATCTCTACCACCATCTACGAGACCGAAGATGATTAATAACCACGAACGCCACGGCTATGCAAGCTAGTCGAAATCGATGGTACTCTAAAAGGTCACTCAATACTGTGATTTTGTACGAAAATCACTTACTCAACTGATCATTGCATGAAAGTAACTCGTAGTAACTTTTAACAAAGAATAGCAAACATTGATTTATTTGTTTGACAAACAATGTATTCTCGAACTTTTTACACGTTTGTAGCGATTCCTAAAAATAAACTTATTTTGGAAACATGTTTGCCGAATATTTGCTTAGCGTGAACCCGGCATAAAAATGGCACATTTTTTATTACCCAGGACACGCATTAATATCAGCATTTCATTACTACAGTTTACAACTAGTGTAATATTTTCACATTTTTATGTAATAAATTGACTACGATTCCTATCTTATATTCAGAAGAAAAGTCGAATATGTTATAAACATTAAAATTTGGAAGTTTTAACTACGCTTTGTCCAATCAAATAATTAATAGAGAAAAACTTTAATTTGCATTCACAAACAACAGAAGCTAAAATAAAATATGTTCCTGTGCAGTCCAGTATTTAGTTACTCGTCTGTATTATTAATAAGAAATTATATAGGTACAAAAAAATTTACAAAAAGTGACATTTTGGTTTCGTCCACTGTTCAGAAAGAGTGCAAGGTGCACCTAGAAAGAAGTTTTTACTTCATAAATAGTGTGTATGATGAATAAACAGGTTTTTTTTATTGGTTTTCCCAACTCCATTCCATACTTACTTCTTTAAAAAAATCACTCCATGAGTAGGACCTACTAATACAGCTTATTACACAAGCTGTATTGTAAGCTGTATTAATAAGCTACACATTTTTGTTGTAAAATGCATACTTAAGCTGCAATATTAAACAGTCGCATTTTTTTACAGAATTTTATGAAGAAACAGAAAATTACTACTTATTGCCGCTAAACTAAGCTATGTACAAAAGAATGTTTTAAATAAAAGTTGTAGGTTTTTAAAGTCTCTAGAACGTTGATTATACACATTTCTTCTAAAACTGTATACTATACTATACTTCTAACACTGTAAATAACTATATTTTCTACAAGAGCACAGCTTTCCCAAGAATTTCAGCAGACGTGTCGCTTTCCCTATCTTGTAATGTATAAGAAATGTAGTATAAGGCGATTTTGAAAAAAATCGTAGGAACTGTTTTAGAGAAAATTGCAATATAGTGAAAAATTGCACGAATAAACTACTACTTCCGAT
Source organism: Catonia carolina (assembly GCA_035578175.1). Classification (NCBI taxonomy): domain Eukaryota; kingdom Metazoa; phylum Arthropoda; class Insecta; order Hemiptera; family Achilidae; genus Catonia; species Catonia carolina. The sequence goes on along the minus strand of JAQMRL010000001.1, from coordinate 140,645,916 downwards.
TCACCGATTTAGATGAAAATATTATTGTCGGTTCCCGTTGTGGTACCTAACTTAATTTCCAAGTTTTAGCTTTGTAGTAGGCCTGTGTTTTTTTCTTGAGATATTTTGTTCACACACACGCACATACCAACCGCTGAAAACATTTTTTTTTTTTTGGTTTCAGAGGAAGTGTCAAAAAATAGGACCTGAAAACTCAGTAAAAACTCGATTTCGAAAAATCAACTTGAAAACAATACAATATAATTACCTTCCTTCACTGTATATTAATGTAGGGCAAGAGAAAATCAAAATATGACAAAGCAATCGAGAAGGTTAAGTCAATTAATAGTATTTCTTTCTCTTGCCCTGTATCAATGTAATGAAAGGAACGTATTGTGACTCTTATTGCTAAAGTCCGTTTCGGGATCTGGGTGAAATAAATATTTAACAAACTATTAGTAGGCTTATTTATTCCACACTATAAATTGTAATTAATAATGTTACTTAAATCTACAAATACATTACAATTAAATTGATAATTATTTATCATAGTAAATAATAAACCGATTATAATAAATTAATGACATTACATGAACTTAACAAGTAAGTAGATTATCTCGCACTTCATTTTAACTAAATCCTACTCATAAACGATTAGACGATGTGTGCAGTATACCCTGGACCTTTTCACAAACGTTTCTGTTACACGGTTTAATTTACTCTCTGCATGACAATTCAGGACTAACTCCTATCCAACCGGCCACGCTTACCAAAGCTATGGAAATTACGAGGACAAAAGTTTTCGATATTATATAAAAATACAAAGTCTTTCTGTCGGTTTCCAGATGTTTTTACAAAAGGTAAATAAACACATTATAACATCACACCATCACTAAAAAGCTAATAATCTACATATACACCGACCGTTCCAGTTAGCCGTCACATCAATAGGCCAATATTATACCTAACAATTTATACAGTATATTTCTAACGATTGTTTGAAATTAACCCGAATTTTATTTTTATATTAATAGGTACTTCTTAAATATTAGTCCTTCTAAAGAATTCTGGAACAACCAGTTTCCCCTTAGATATTGTCACAGTATTATTTTCAGATCGATATTTCGAAATCAATTTTTCACCGGATATACACTTTTCAGACCCCTTGTACCCAAAGAACATGGTTTTAGTGATTGTTGTGTGTGTTGTTTGAAATATTCCAAGAACGGAATATTGCAAGAAGAGGAAACTGAAAATTTATATTAGGTACCATAAAAGACACAACGCAAACATTTTCATCAAAACCGGTCAACCAAAAGTTGAAGTTTATTTGTATGATTTTTCACTTTTTTATGATTTTCTCAACAACTGCGCCATCGCCTATTTTTAACTTCGCCTCATTTACTACATTTTTATGCTCTACATGATAGAGTAAGCGTAATGTCTGCTAGAATTCTTGGGGAGGCTGTGCTTTCTTAGAGATATTTTTTAATGATTGCAGCCTTAATATGCACTTCAGAAGAAAAGTGTGTAATCTACGTTGTAGATTATTTAATAACCTACAACTTTTATTTATAACATTCTTTTATAAAACGTTTTATTTAGCGGCAATTAGTGATGTTATGTTTCATTTTTCATCAAAATTTGTAAAAAATTGGGGTTTTTAAGATTGCGGTCTTAGCAGTTTACGACGAAGGTGTATATAATCAATATAATCAGTTGCAGAACATTTAAAACCCTACAACATTTATTTATAACGATTTTTGCAGAACTCGTAGTTTAGCGATAAAATTAGTGATTTTTGGTTAGTTTCAACTAAAGCGGTAAAAGATAATAAATTTTAAGATTGTGATCTTAGTAGGCCTGTACTACATTTTACGACAGACGTTTTTAACCAATTTATAGGTAGTTGTATGTAGTATTAAAGAACTTAAAACTTTTATATTTTGGAGTATATTAATTTCTCTAAAGGCCCTAGTTTAGAGGCCATTATTGATTTTCCGTATTTTTAACATCTAAAGAGGTTGATTTTCCTTTTGCGTCATTCACTTATGATTAATATTAGGTTATGTTTTTCATTTTACATTGTTTACTCATGATTAAACATAGGTTATATTGTTCATTATCCACATTGGCTAGAGAAAGTCGTGTGAGTGTTCCTCACCAGATTTTTATGTGTGAATACATTTGATATTATCAAGTAGGTTATTGCTAAAGTATTTTATGTACTTTTTCAGATGTTTTTCACTGCGGTATTTAATTATTTCTTTTGTAAAGCTTTTGATGAAGTCGCTTTACAATACCTCATTAGTTACATACTATGGGGTTCCAGTTATCAGCTCAGTCGTTTTAATTGATATCTGAACGACAAAGTCCAACCTTTTAACTCCATAAAGTTTGAGCGTTACAGTATTAATTTGCAAGTAAAGAGCTGAAATTTAAATTCCGAACTTAAATGTAACTCTTTGCAATGGTTTAAATTTCAACTGCATATATGTTTAGTGTTTGTAGATACTGAAGTCATGAGATTTTTTGGCGTATGTATGGGCTGTGAGGAAGGGAAGTGAAACATTTGCAGCTAAAAATATTGTATCAAAATTACATCTTGCTGACATTTTTAGAAACAAAATGGCGGTAAAAAGAAAGAAAGATTCTATCTCTCTTACATCTCGCTGTATTGGAGTATTAAAACTGATTGATGTACTGGTCCAAATTCTGAAATTTAAAATCAAAGTTTTGAAATTTGAAGTTAAAAAATTCCAGGGTTCTTGAAATGGTCCAAGCGATTTTTCAACAAGATGGTGCTCCACCCCACTATGCAAACTTAGTCAAACAGTTATTAAATGGCAACTTCATTGGCGTTGGATTGGTCGTGGAAGTGATTTTTTGAATTGACTACTCCGATCACCTGATTTTACTGTGTATGATTTTTTTCTTGTGGAAATACTAAAGGAAAAGTGTACAGCCATAGTTTTAACAATGATAATGATTTGAAACACATTATCGAAGAGGAACTTTTTTGGATTCCTCAGGAGTAATTTTCATGAGCGTACAAATCATTTGTTCGCCGTTATCAGTGTGTCGCTGTGGATGGGTACAATTTTGAATAAGTTTGTTTAAAAAAAAAGTTTCATTGCTATTTAGTTTTCTTTTAATTTGATTGTATCTATTTAATTTGTGACAATATATTTTTTTTTTTGAAAAAACCTACCAAAAGCAGTATTGTACCTACTTATTCAAAGTAAAAGTATAAATATTTCAAATATTTTCTTTCGGCCGCCATTTCATTTCTACAAACATCAGCAAGATATTATTGTCACAGAACATTTTTGGTACCTTCATTAAAATGTGTGTAAATAATTATCAAAATGATCGATGGAGGAATGAGCAAGTATTCGAAAATCAAACGCCAATACTTCACTTTGGTTTGATTTTTTATATTCATTTTTGCGCTTCGTGGGACACCCGGTTTATAAAAAATACAGTGTTAACTCTATTTTTTAACTTGGCCATGAAACAAATTGTTGCGTCAATACATGTAGATTTATTTGGAAGTCTTGAATTAAGAAATACTACTTTAAATGATGGAAAAAAAATTTGTGTACTTGCCTCCGAAAAAATGGTTAAAGTACCCTACTTTACGCTTTTAAAGTACTTTTCATTGAGCGGGTGAAAAAAAATTAGATTGCTAGCAGTTATTTTATATAGTGTACATCAAAACATCAAAATGTTCTAAGTGCTTCATTGAGAAATTAATTCATTACCGTACGTGTGACCATTTTGGAGCTACTAACTTTGCGGTAATGTTATATGTCCGTGCGGTTAATATAATCTGTCATTTGATAGATAGACTACGTTAATAGTAAACTGTGCTTAGCTAAATTGAGTTAAAGTTTATAGAAGTCATTTATGTGAAAGCATGCATAATGATGGGTCTTGTGCACACCTGGCGAGCTATTACTTTGTAAATTCCGTATCTCAGATGAATGTAAAACCTCTTATCTTTCATTGATGGGCTTAATGGAAAGGGAAATAGTGGTTTGTTAAGGGTGAGATATTTAGGTGACGCATTACCCGGTGTTATAGAGGTTGTCTGAGACGACCGATCTCCCATTCTACTAACTCTCTCTAATCAAATCTCAAGAGCGCCAATTTTCTCTTCCCTGCATCCATTCTGTCTCTACGTAGTTTACTTTTCATAGGCTTGAATGAACGTTAGAAAATTTATTTTCTTCAGTATGTTGTCAAATTAAAAGTTAATTAAAAAGGCTGATGCGATCTGAAGTCGAATAATGTTTAGGCTGGTTATACTACTACAAAGCTATTAGTCTTCAAAATTGAAGACGTAAATCTACTTGCTACAAGTAGTTCTTAGCTATAAGTACTTCTTGCTACAAGTGTTCTTCCACATACGTATTATATATTCGATTAGTTGTTTTAGATTTTATTTGTTTTACTGTCAGTTTCTTTTCACGTGATAAACTAAATCAAGATCGGCTTATTCTATTTTCTTTTCGTCCACCTTTCATCTTTTCAGTCTGCTATGGAAACGATAAACGATTTTTTTGTCATGCCTGATATTTTTTTATTGCTATTTTTCATACGTCCTAAGCTTCTTCATTTTTTGCTATACTCCTTATTCCAATGTTCTGTAAACCTTTTGTTGTCATTTTAAGTCTTTTCTTTTCCTCAGAACCTCTCAAATTCTGTGACCGTTTTATAAATTCATGTTTGTCCTCTATCTACCTGACCCCTTCATCTTGTTCATACCTCTCCTAGTTCTATGGACCATTCTTTATTTTACAATGTTGTTGTCTACCAAACAACTAGTTTGGACAACTTCTAACGGGAATTCTTGTAGGCAATTCGTGACTCATGTTAAAATTTTACTGGAGAACAAACTTTTTCTTAGTAAAAGATACTATCAATGAACAACTGTGGTTAAATTTTTATACTCAAAATTCCGTTTTTATATTAAAAATGCCATGAAACTTATGTTATAACGAATGTTTACCAATGAGGTAACATCATGAAAAGCTATTTTCACTGAAAATAATATAACACCTTTTTGATTAAATAATCTGGCTCTGTCAAATTCAATTTAAAAACTATAGTCGATTTTCTTTAAGCAATTAATAGAATGTAAGAAAGTAAATGCTTTATTTTAGCAGTTGTTTGAGCTTCAAAGTGTGGTATTAATATTCGAGAATTTATATCGAAGAATAGACCATTTCATCTGAAGTTGACTTTTAAAATAAAAGCTCACAATGGATCAATATTCTCTCCTCATCTTCATTCAGAAACCTTCGTCTCTTATCCAAGCTCACTCTACCCACCATCCTGCTTCTTATATTTTATTATTTTCTTTCTCTGAATGCCATATATTTCCTTTCTTACTCTTAATTGCGTGTTATTTTTAATGATTAATAATTATAATACTTATTTTTTAATCTCAACTCCTTGTTTTTTCTTAATGGTGCTGTTTCATTTGAACCTACTCCTTCTTTTTTGTGTATGATAAATTTGTGTTAATAATATGTTATACGTTCTAATTCTGTTTTCACTGAAGTTTATACTTGGTCTTAAGTTTGTTCTTCCGCAGTAGGTTTTGAAGATCACAACCATTCATACGAATACGAGCAGTACAGTAGCTCTCCTTTTGTAAAAAATGGGAACAATATGAAATGATCATAGAACTTGTTATTATTTCTCCACTACTATAATATAACACAACTGATACACAACAAACGAATTATTTGGGTTGCGCAAGTAAGGCGGCCCAAGTTGACGGTGTTAGGCGTATCACGTAAAGGCAGAGATAATGTCGGACCAATCAGAATTTGGTATTTTCGGCCAATGAGCAAGCCCCAAATCTAAACAATCAGATGTCTTCTTGTACGTCGTTTTGTTTGGTTAAGATGGTAGTACCGTCGTATTATTTCAAGCGTAGAACGAAGTAATACAAATACAAAAAGTCCAGTTTCTCTTCTCGTGAAGAAAATGAGAACTACATACGTAAATGTATTCTCAATAGTGATTAGTTATATATTTAATATATATAAAAGGTTTGTATTATTTACTAATCGTACCGTACTTTGTACAAAGATACGTCAAACAAGCTTTTTTTACGATGTTCAGTAGGCTACGCAACTAAAAATCATCGCGGTAAAGTTTGTGGTACGCAAGACCCGCAGTATAAACCAATTCAACAAATGAACAAATTTTTATAGTTTTCAGAGATTGAAAAATTTCTACTAAACTAACCGCTGAATTGAAAAATGTTAAAATAGCATTAACACAGTGAGTATAGCTTACACCATTTTATTAACATTAGGAACATTTTCTCAAAAACTAATTTATTAACCCAACTTAATAATTTTTTACAGCAGTTTTATTGGAAATATTTGTACAAGCTGAGTTCTCTTTAGCATGATACGCTTTACAGGACTTTCTAAATATTTTTGTTTTAGAAGGTTCGACAATATGAATATTTGCATACAGAATTTTATAAAACCCTCTATTTCATCATAGTATAGAGTGAGCATTTTTACTTACATTCAACACACAAGTTCAGGAAAATCAACTCAGCAGTTTTTGACAAAATGAGCCTTACCTATATATTTTAGAAAACATATATTACTTAATGTAAAGTTTACGATACAAGAAATCTTGAGATTTAAAACAATAAATTTAAAGTTATAATTTTGAGTCCGGGCCAACACAATCGTCATCTAGTTTATTCTTGCTAAATATAGTTCATTTGATTCTTAAGACGTCTAAAGAACTGGAACCAATGCACAGAACTAGGTGTGTCTGTTGAGGTTCAGACTGGCTAGGTAATGCTGTTAAGGTTCAAGGCTCCGGCGAGAAGCAGCGACAAATTCTGGATGTTAAAAAATTAGTCTCCTATGACATTCAAAAGCGCAAAAATAAATATATTTATGTTATTTAGGTAACTTTATCGTATGATGTATTTTACACTAGTATGTTTACTCTTACAATCTGTTTAGTGACTAAGTAAATTCTATAACATTAAAAAATTGTGATGACAGACCATAATTGTCACAAATAGACCACTCATTAGTAAGAAAACCAGTAATTATTTCTTGTATGCACTAAATAGCCTAGCCTTTCTCATTTAAACGATTAGTATAATTTCAAATTTAATATATTTACTTAATATTAATTTTGATTTGAAGCTTAAATGTTCAATATTGTAGGCCTATATTAATGCAATTTTTCAGTAAGTGTTACGCACGCCCGAATGTAATTCATATCAAGCTAATTTGTTATGTTTTGTAGCTAACAAGCCTTCAAATGGCATTCATTTTGTATCACGAGTAACTCAGAGAAAATTCAGTGAATTGGATTCAGTATTTCTTGGAATTGTTTTTAGATTTCAGAATTAAGAAAGTCATTTGTAACTCGATTATGTGATACATCTCTCGTAGTTAAAAAATAAACCGAAACGTTAAAATTAAATTGTTTATCATGTTCGTTAAGCTCAGGTAATATCTGAAATAACAATTTTTACATAGGATACGTCTAGAAAAACAAACTATATACAATGAGTTTTTTTTATTAATCGTTAAATGATTTGTTACTTACAACGAGAGATAATTTATGGTAGAAATGAACTATGCTTTTCATTAATTTAACACAAAATCTTCAAAACCACAAGGTCTAGAAACTGAAATTTTTTTGAAAGGTTACATTTGCGTTATAGGTGCTTGCTGAGAAATGTGTTTTAAAAAATATTCTACTTAAAAACATAAATAAATACAAAAAACTTCAAGTAAGAAACAGTGAAAACATTGTATGTTTTCAAAACTAAAGCTTTTGTGTTTATTCAAGGTCATATTGCTTATAAATATCAAGAATTGAATTAAATTAATGCTACAATAACTGTTTTAATTAAATTAAATTCATATGTCGCTTAGTTGAGTAGCCAGCCCGTAGTGTAGTGGTCAGCACAACTGGATTCCACGCTAGGAGTCCCGGGTACCTGGTCAGGTTTGGCATTTTTCAATCACTCATTTTCATCAATCACTCTTCATCATCTGCTTACCATTAATGTGAAAAACCGTCGGACGTAAAGGAAACTCATGATAATCTGCAAAAATTGATTTATTAAAATTACAAGTTGAATATAGCAGCCTATAGCCTACCCTACTTAATTCCAAAAATTAACTTTTTGGTAACACGAACAGAAATTAACGAAAATAAAAATATCTAACAACTCAAGTTTGTAATGTTTTCACATGCAATGATCCATTTAGCGGAAATTTACAAAAATTTACAAAAAAGCATGTAGCAGTATTTTGCAAAAAAACTACCGTATCAAATCTGTTTTTAAAATGTTGCAGCATACACGGAATCAGCAAGAAAAAACAAATATATTTTTTATTTTGGCGTTGTCAGAAGATTTAGAATTATCTAAATCGATTGTTATAAAGTACACTAAAGAGATGTAAGAGATAAAATGTAACATATCAAAAATTAAGAAAGATTTAAATTTTAAAACCGTAGAAAACTATACTGAGAACTTTATAAGTATGAAACTATATCATATTTTGGGTTTATTATTTCAGTATAGCTACTGACCTTCAGCTGTATTGTGGATTATGTAAAGTTTATGATTTGTGTTGAATTTGTTTGCCTAGTGTTCGATTACTTGGTTGCATAGATATGTTTTCCAAAATGTTGCTTTCCGAAAAAATGTTTTTTCTTTTTAATATGTAGGTAAGGATCATTTAGTCAAAAAATACTGGGTTATATTTCCTGAAATGATGTGTTGAATACTGAGTAAAAATGCTGACTTTGTACTGTGATGAAATATAAAGTTTTATAAAATTCTTTATGCAAATATTTGTATTTTCGAACCTTCTACCTGTATAATATAAATATTTAGAAAATCCTGTAAAGCGGATCATGCCAAAGAGAACTAAGCTTATGCAAACATTGCCAATAAAACCGCTGTAAAAAAATTAATAAGACTGGTTAATAAATTATTTTTTGAGAAAATGTTCCTCTTGTTAAAACGGTGTAAGCTATGTACACTGTGCTAAAGCTATTTCAATATTTTAGTAGAAATTTTTCAATTTCTTTGAATACTGTATCGAGGTTGATTCATTTGTAGAACTGATTTATACTGCGGGTCTTGTGTACCGAAATCTCTTCAGGGATGATTTAAAAAATTATATTTATAAAAGAAACGATTTTAATGGTCAAAACTAAAGAATTTTGCTAGTGAGAAAAAAGTAAACGTAATATAAGTAAGTCACACGGTGTTTAGATATAGACCTAAATATGAGCGCCTGTTTACTTGCACGTAGTAAATAAGATGCATCTACTGTACATAACATTTTGATTTATGACACTAATTTAACTTTTGCAAAGTACCTCACTACGACATTCTAAAATACTCAGAGGTTAGTGACCATCTTAATAAATTTAACTTTCATTTGTATCTAGGGTATTATAAAATTACCATAATTAAAGTGATGGCACGGAGTAAATAATAAACTACATTAAATCAAGATCAAGATACTTAAGTCCTTAATACTCTTTTATTATTTATTCCTAATAAACGTCCGCGAATGAGAATTAGCTTACTTCGTTTTACTGGCTCGTTATTTCTTTAATTATTTATTTATTTCAAAAAGTTTACTTCGTGGAAATACCTTTTAATTAAAAATTAACTTCAATTTTTTGTTCTCAATCTAACAAACCGTGAACGGTAGGTTATTTCTGAATACTACAAACAAAAACAAAAAATCCATTATTTATAAATTTAAAAAAAAAATTTTAATTGGTAACTGGTTTTTATTAACACCATTGTAATTTGTATTTATCAATGTCATAAAACAAAAGAAAAATTGGGTATAGTAATAAATTTTGTATTTTAAAAAGATTAATTTTGCCACCCGAAATTATTAGACAAAAACATTTGTACTGGAAACCATACAAAAAACAATGTTCAATGTATTATTAAGAGAATATTCTTAATACTTTATTTTTTTATTTTTTATTTTATACACTCCGACATTTCTAATCTTCGAACAATAAATAATTAATTAATCTAAAATATTTAAATATTTAATAATTTAAAAGGTTAAGTACGTAAATATACATACACGTTGCTGTCAGAATTGAGATATCATTTTAAGAATTTTCTCTATTTAACCAACGTACAACATTTTAGTGCTCATAAATATGTACATTTAATAAGTTGAAAATCAGGAAATTTTAAGCATTTTTTTTTGTATTCTGTAATGTTATTTTTCGGTAATAAAATGATTAAACTTTTAAATATTGTTAACTGTTTTAAAAACATAACCTTCCAGTATCGCCACATAACAATTTCTCGTTTTTTTTCCTATGGCCTTTATTTGCAATGTGTTTATCAATTGACATTGGTCAAATTGTTCATCAGGTAAAATAAATTTAATAATACCAATAATTGTTTTCATCGCATTTTTTACAAGAGCAATAGTTAACTTCCGGTTTTTGGAGTTTATTGTGGTGAATGTAAGTGACTCTATATGCGTGACATCTTATTAAAGTTACATTTATAACTAAAATCAAACGTTTGAATAAGTATGACACAAAAAACAGCTCCTATTCCTTTCAGAAAAAGCGGGAAACGTGCTTTATGAGCGATACTTTTCTCTCTTGCCTTCCAAATAATTCCATAAATTAAGTCCATATAATTATATGAACTCTTTCCTATAAATATAATAATTATAAGAAACAAAATTAAATAAACAACGAATTATTATGTTGTAAGAGACATTATCGTAGTAAAATGTAAAGTTAAGTGAGCTCAGTTATCAAAATATTCGTGAATTTATAAATAGGTAACCTCGTTCACGTTTGTTTAGCCAGGGGTTGGATACATCAATTACCTAAACGTTGGAAAAACTGGAACGACTTAATGACAGGATGTACATTTTTGTATAAAAAATTTAAGCTAAAAGCAATTTCTTCAAGGGGGTTGTTATCATCATCTAATATTGAGTAACTTCTTAGTCAGTATAGTCTGTCATTTGGTATGAAATTTTTTTTAAATATTTAGCAGACCATTAAGTGTCCTTGTTCAAACTCATTTTACTTTACATCCAACATTTAGCAAAACGCTAATTTGTTGGGTGGATTTTTAAATTAAAACTTTTCGTGATAATTACATAAAAGTAAAATAGTAAATTTATGTTTAGACTAGTTCTGTAATATTAGGTATATGTCAAATATTTAGCAGACTGCACTAATGAAGTTAGGTGGTTATTCAAAATAAAACTATTCCTGATATTTACGTAAATGCAAAACAGTAAATAGTTCAGCGATATTAGACACGCTAATATGTACTAATAGGTGTAGCATACTTTAAATTGTTTTAAGTGATAGTAAACGTATGGTAAATAGAATAAAATCCATCATAAATTTAGTGTTTGTAAATCGAGAAAGTAATCGTTTAACAAGAGAGTTTATATTACAAACGACTTTGATATTTTGACTCTTGATGAAATAAGTAGGGCTTAGTTTAACTAATGTGTTTTATATTTGGCACCAGTTTACCTACGCTTACATAACGAAGTTTACAAGTTAAGCCGTGAATTCGTATATGAAAATACGATTAACAATTTATTTTATTCTGCTAGTAAATAAAGTTTCTGTTTACAGACAATTTCTTACATACTGAATGTGTATTACTTACTCATAAGTAGGTAAATGATCCTGATGAAGTATACATGCAATGAAATTTAATTATGGGACAACGAACACGAGCAACACTTAAGTTCAATTAGCATAACATGTAATAATATTGCATCTGTCACTTGTTGTGAATCGCAAATTCACTAAATTTTGAGTATTGTGTATCGTAGATAATGTATTATGTAAAAATTTTAATGAATGTCAATTAATTACTGTATTTATAATTATTTTATGTGTCTAATTACTGCGCAGGAGCATTTCAGTACAATCACATTCTTGATGTTAAAAATACCAACAACAATATAACAGAGTTTTTAAGTAACGGCTGTGGAGAATATAGATAAGAGAAAGGCTCAAGTAGATTAACGTTCAAGTGGCGTTAGAAGCATCTGACTGACGTAAATTAAAGTTGGGCATGAACAAATAAAAAAGATGCGATTGATCTAATAACAAAATTGTAACAACTGAAATCAAAAAACTGTTCCTCAGACCACTGTTTCACATTTACTATGTCGTCACTACTTAGAGGAAAACTAAGTTATTTAAACAACTCCACTCATTCAATTATTCATTAATCTTGAAGCTCTTCAACCCTTGGTGGGCTTTGGCTTTCCCTACATTCGTACCTACTACCTCTCTGCCGGTTGCTATCACCCTCCATCCTCTGAGATCCATCAAAATCAAAACATTTGTGACATCTCAAAATCTCATCCGATAATTCCCTCGTTTTATCAGGCTCCAACATTTTCCTTGCGTTCTATGATGTAGCTTCCATATCCAATTATTTCTTTCTTTCAGTGTTCCATTTCTTTTATTCATAATTCCTGTCATCCATCCGAAGCTGTTGTTTTGATTTCATAACAGTTATATTTTAACGTGATGGTTTGTTAACTGCACGCAAACAACTCCCAAACTTGAAGACTAGGAAACCTTGTGTCAGAATTACTATGACTTACCCAAATAATCTCAGTTTTAAAACGCCAAGAACGGGTTTTTACACTATGTTAGGAGATTGTTTTGTGGTTGCTACACACGATGTTATTAAAACAAAGTTACAACATACATACATAATATAGACACAGTTGGTCCCCATAACTTCCTACGTTATTGCAACACTATTTAGGTTCAAAATAAAATATCAGCGACTGATTGAAAATAATCTTTATACAAACGCTTTTCTTCGTCTCGGTCTTTTTTAAAAAACTATCGTATGATCAGTTGTGGTACCCATTCTTTCAGAAGTCTGCTGACATTTTTATTGCTACGGAGCTCGTACAGAACTGTTATTAACAGACAGAACGTTGTACTCAGATGCTCACGCCATCGTCTCTTGTAACCTTTCGTTCTGCTGCCAACGACCGGAACTCCATGTATAACTTTGTACTTGCTCAGCATTTTTTCTACCAGTGTATATTTTTCAGTACTTCTCAAAAACTTAACCTCACTTATCTGGATTTTATTAACTGATAGTCTTGAATTGATCTGTTTGTCACCGCCAGAGAAAAGATTAGGAATGGGCAACAAACTTTTTTTGTCATTTAAGCTAAATAGTAAAAGAACTAATACGGTAAATCATTTAATTTTATGTGACCAAGTTCGGAAACTTTGAACTGTACAGCTATTCACACAAGTCTACAGTGATTCCGAAATCTTCATAAGCAAGGTTTTAACTAAGACTTCCAGAATTCCGTTCGTTAAAAATAAACGGCTCCAGATTTGAGCTAAATAACATTACATAAAAGTAACCCTGGTTCCCGTAAATTCAATTGGAGGGTGAGTGTATAGTTGATTAACTCGGACTGACTGAACTCAGCTCACTGTTGTAAGCTGTTTGGAGTATTACACACGCTGTTAATTGAAACAAAGTTACAATATAAATATTATAATAGTCAGCATTGGTACACATGACACCCTATCCGCAATCCTCTCTGCCAATTGCCACCACCCTTCTCCTCCCTCTGAGACCCATAAAATCTTCTTTGACATGTTTCATAAAAATAATCCTTGCTACAGATCCATATGTTACTTGCTTGTTACTATTTTACAGATTTTGTAGTAGCTTAACAAGACTCGCCTGCATATTGATATTACATAGGTTACAGTACTCGACACCTGGTAAATGCACTGAAAAATCTATTCAAGTTTTACTTGGGAGCAGTGGAGTATGTTAACAGTTAACGAATGACCAGAGAATATTCAAACGAGTTTTAAATTATTATTTTAATTTTTATGTACCTGTATGTTTGTTGTGCTCCTTGCCGATAAAATTTATAATTTTTGAAATTATTTAAAATTTGAGTTTAAATTATTTTTTTAAATTATAATTTTTAAAATTAAACCTTCTCAGAAACAACAAGATATTCACAGACTGAAATGTTTTAAAAAATTGGACGTACCTTGACGATTTTGTTAATCATTTAACCTAATTTATGTTTACTTCAAATCATCTTCGTCGTTATCATCTGCTGCATCAACTACTTCATGTTTTAAGATATTTATTCACAGTGCAGAGTCAAGTTTATTTAAGCTTTTGGTTCAGAGTTTTGTTTTTGAAACACATTATCTAATGTGGTTTTTCATTCGACGAACTTTAATATTCACAATTTTTCCGTCTTTGCTAAAAGTTTATATTCATATATATTAAAAACGTTATAATTGCAAAATAATAACACTTTGTTAAGAAAACTTTGTTTAAACAATAAATAATCTTTTACTCGTAATATTATCCCTATAACCTTGTAAAGAACGGATAAACAGTCTTCTTCTTCTTCTTAAGCATAAGCATGTTTCGAACTCACTAAACCATCCTGTATTTCTACACAAACACGAGATTTGCCAACCCGTACTTCTCGACTAGTGCCATCTTTTTCGAAGTCTTCTCCCTCCCTTCTCCAACTCGAACATATTCCGTCACGTTTAAAGGAATTCTTTTCTCCGTTGGAACATCCGTTCCAAATGTTGCCTCCATTGATTCCAGTACTCCTACACTTTTTCATTCAAGCTAAATACACCCAACTCAAATCTAATTTTCTCGTTACATATTAGATACAGCCTCGAAAAGCCCTTCACCTTTCTTAAAAACCTCATTTCAGCTGCATGGATCCTTGGATGCTTGGACGTATAAACAGTTAACCTGTAAATTATCGTAATTTTTCTTATGCTAATTGTAATTTGTTCATAGTGTTATTGTCATAAATGTTGTGCATTAACAATTGCATCTCTTAAAAACAGAAATATTATGAAGAGTAAATAGCCATAGTTACACGTAAATCAATCAAACTGAATGTTAAGTCGTGTATTATCATTATGAAATCCCACATTTATTAGGGTTTTACTTGTCTCAGAATAACTAATCCTAAATTAATTAATTTTATTTTCGGTTAATTACCTTATCTAAATTGTTATTTAACAAAATAGTGAATATTTGTTCTGTTCTGATTCATATCGGTGTTAGCTGGAAAAGATAGTACTCCATCGCGGATTGTCTAGTGACAAACATTAGAGTTCAGTTTACTTTTATTAAAATATTTCAATTTAATTTTCATTTTAGTTTCATAACATGAAGTGACCTATTTATTTAATTTGATTGTTTTTCACAAAACTAGTTTAATATTCTCGTAACTTATGATTTGTCCCAATTATTAGCTAATTTACTTATGTAGTGAACACATTTTAAATTTTTTAATTAAATAAACTTACTTAGTTATATAATGAACGACGACGTTAAAAACGGTCTGTTGTATTATAAATATCAATAATTAAAGTCGGGATTAGTTCTAGCGTTGAGACAACATAATAAATTTCTGCTGATTAAATTCCCATATGTAAACGTATTCCTTCATAATGTTCAAAGCAGAAAAACGTACATGTTATTCATCAAAACCTATTTACTTAGTAGACTGCAATTATTCTAATGATTATTTTTCTGTTTAATGATCAAAGAAAAAAAAGTAACATACAGTTTTTTATTAACCTTAAAATCCCCTTAATTACATATTTTTTACAAAAATTATTAAATTTAAAACTTTGAGATTTTGCTAACGAGTTAACATTTAAAATTAATGCACCATTAATTAAGTTGCATTAATTAATGTAACAATTAATTAATATTTAATTGACAGCATTAATTAAATGTTTACAATTAACAGTTTGTTAGTCTAATACTTTGAAGGAGAACACCTCTCATTTCCAGGATTCCTGCGGTTAAATTAAACTAATTATTCCATTATTTCATTAAATTAGCGTATTATTTCTTCTGTATCTTTGCTCAAATTTCTACCTATTGACTAGGTTTCCAAGAAGTTGTGGAAAGTTCTGTTCCGTATTTTGACTTGAACACCTTGAATCCCTTTGGTTAACTGTTTCATATTTATGTACGAAATGTTAAAGGGTGTATGAATTGTAGGGCTAGGAACATACAATATTTATAACCGTTTGCAGTCTCCGTGTTGTCCTGAGAAATTTAACTGCACCAGTTGAAGTTTAGCTATACGAAGGTCTCAACAAACCATATATCTACATTGATTAAATCTACAATAATGTTGTATTTTTTGTATTATTTGTTTTCACCTTATATAAAATTACAAATATTTAGTCAAATTTGTACAATTAAACACCTACTGTAAGGATAAAATAGTCAAGGAGCGCTCGAGATTTGTGGGTCGGCACTCTGTAGGCCTTAGGTCAATCAACGTTGACGATGATCAAGTGATTGCTAAGACTGCGGGCCAATGTTGCAATTTTTTTAGAAAGGTTATTTATAACATTCAAGTGGCTAAATTTATGTTAGTGCCGCGTTGTTTAATAATAGCATGTAAAAAATAACTTGAAAATTAATTACTAAAAATAAGTTTAATTAATTTAATTACTTACCTTTAAAAATGAGATTCTAATACAATCCGAAAGCGACGGCATACATTAGTTCAGTTCAGTACTGAGAAGGATAGGTAAAAAAACATGACGTGGCAACACTGTCCGCCAGCCTACAAAGACGCTACTATTCCTGTTTTATTCTGATTATAAGAATATTCATTATTAACGATGTTTCTCGACCTGAAATGTTTGTAATTGATACTAATGCTTCATACATTATTTCGGTTCTTTTATCCCTACTTTCGCGGAAAGTAAGTAAAATTTAGTTATTACAACGGAAAATAATATTTCAGATATTTACGTTTGAGTTCAAAAACCCGTTTAATTTTTCTGTGCATCATTATATTTCCCTTATTACTGCATTAATACTTGTAATAACTTGTAATATTTGCGTAGACAGATCTACGCTGAGCAATTACGGAGGTTCCTTATAACGGAGTAGTGCTAGGAAACTAGTTTTGATACGTACAGTACATAATTACATACCTGTACATAATTTAAAACTAACGGTGTATTTCTATTTAGTATTTCACTTCTACGTAAAAATACTAAGTATCTAGTTAGTACAACCAGGATTTACTTAATTATTAAAGGAGTTCTATTATAAGTTTCTCTTACGGTTTTATATTTACTTATTTTGTTTATCTTCTGCAAATAGTTTATCTTTGAGAAATATCCAACTATCTTTAATTTGTATGTTACCGAACTCAAAAACACCAATTCGTAAGAGAAATGAACGTACACGCCAGTAGTCAAAATTTGTTTATCTTTGAGAAATAACCACCTATCCTTAATTCATATGTGTTATCGTACTCAAAAATACTAATTCTTAAGAGAAATGAACGTATACCCCAGTAGTCAAAATTTGGTTTGTATACCAAAGGTATACACCAAAGAGGTATGCCTCTGGTGTATGATCTCAGGTACTTCTGCAGCTACAGTAGGTACTGAAATTCTTACTTGTTAATAATCAATCCTAACTGATTTGCAACTTTGACATAAGTTGTTTTTCAATTTTGTAGACGTTACAAAATTTTATAATTGTTAAAATAGTGAAAATCGAAGACCCAGAACGTAGAAATGTTCAAAAAATATGTGAAATTTAATGGGATTGTAGCCATTAAAGAGTGGTTACCGAAATGAACTCATGCACCCTTGATACCGTTAGAAGACAAAGCTTACGCTATAGAATATGAAATGGATTTGCTATAAACAAATTCCTACTGGAGCTATGTGTGATAATATTTGTAACCCTGGTGATTGCTGAGATTTGGTACTTTTGCGATTTAAAAAAATGTCGGTTTTCTGAAAACGGACGAAAGAAAAAAAGAGTCTACACGTATCTGACTTATTCATAGATACAATCTATAATCTTTAACATCCCCCAAACTGGTCGCTTCAAAACATGGTTCCTCTGAACTAGGGTTCATACCCCTCAACATTTTCTTATGTTTTATACGTTGCAATAATTTCAATGAATCACTCGCATCAGCACAAAACGTTAACAAAAAAATTCTGATTCAGTAGCCTTTGTATCCTACTTGTACTTTGTGCAAACTTTTCTTAAGATAGAAAAATACAATTTAAACAATTTTCCCGTATTTATCGGTACCAATATTTTCAGAAAGTTTAGCTTGATAAAATATATTATGTTTTATCACTCTTTTACTTCCCTTTGCCTTTTTTGGTTTAAGGGCACATTGAGACTGACACAAAATATTATTATACTATGGGAACATAAACACACTCTCCATTATAAACAATTGGTAACGATGATAATATTGACATACGTTTGTTAAGAAACGTCAAATTAGGATTTTTAAAACTTTAGGGAGTCGCGGTTGTAATTTTCCTGTTAAAGTACAAGATACGTAAAATTAATTAATGATGATTATAATATTTTAACACATAAATTAATAAGCTAATGTTTTTTAATGGCATTAGTAACAGCAGAAAATTAGAGGGTGTAGTAGATTAAAAAGTAATGTAATCAGTGTGTAGTCTTTTAAAATTAATATTATTCATAACTATTAATCAATAATCCTAATTATATTTTATTCATAAGAATTGCTTTTATAGCAAATGCATCGTTTTTAAATTTTGTCTCTCCTAGCAGTACTGTATTAAAGAAAAAAATGTATCAAGAAGAGAAATGAAAGGAAAGTTTGAAAATTGAAAAAGTTTAAAGTTATAAATTGGAACAGGAGTTTTTAAAGTACAACGGATTTCTAATACTTAGACACAAACCCGAAGCATATTTCAAGAAGGAAGGAAAACAAATCTCTTTGATAAGCAGAATTCGTTTTTAAGAATAATAAGTATGAAAAGTGATTTTAGTTTTCATTTTTTGCTCAATCTAATAGTGCATAATTGTATTTTGTAATATAAATGTTTCCACCAGTATTATTATAATCATGTTAACCTTTGCTAATACAGGAAATAATGAGAGTATTAGAAATTCTAGTATTAATATAAATATTATTGAAATATATACCAGAGAATCAACTAACCGTGTTCAGATCAAAATCAGAACGATAAATATAATACTAACACTCTATAATATATTTATAAATAATGATAGGTTCCATTAAAAGACTAAGGTTACAGGTATTTCTGCCCACCTAATCTTCCTACATGAAAAGGAAAATTGACGATGCCATTTGTTTACGCTTCACTAATCACCTTCATTTAAGGAGTTAGAATTCGTGAACCATGCTTTTTATTTCGTTGTCTTTTACCTCAACAACAAGTTTGAATGATATCTTAAATTTCTCATCGTAAATAATGTATTTTGTC
This sequence comes from Catonia carolina, assembly GCA_035578175.1. Lineage (NCBI taxonomy): Eukaryota > Metazoa > Arthropoda > Insecta > Hemiptera > Achilidae > Catonia > Catonia carolina. Next base: position 140,626,557 of record JAQMRL010000001.1, on the reverse strand, counting down.
TCTTCTCTGTTGAAATAGTGTCATGGTAATCTGAAAGTCTGCTCTCTTTGATTCTTATCGTTTTTACTGAAGTTGGAGATCAAAGATAGGTAAATCATAATTTATTTAACATCTGTTTGGTTTCAACGAATATTTTAATTAGGTCTATCTATTTATTTAAAAAAAAAACAAATTATATGTATTTAGTGAAAACGTAACAGTAATTATTTTCTTTACCCTAATACATTGATTTATTATTTTTCGTACAAATACAACATTCCATAATAATTAAGAGGCGTTGTTTTTAAAGTAAGGAGGCTACCGTTTTGAAATTCAGCCTCTACAGTTTTACGCTCGGAATTTTGGGCGTACGCGCTGTGTACCTGATTTCATATGAAACAACAGATGGAAACATTCGGCCGTGTTTACTGTTGTTTTTTTTAGAATTTAAAATGTCTCCGCCGATTGAGAGGCCTACCGACAGTGAAATACGCGCTGTTAGTTTTCTTAGCGCTAAAGGCGTGAAAGCGGCTGAAATTTATCGCAAGATCAGTGAAGTTTATGGAGAAAATATTCTGAGTGGTAGAACGGTACGGAAATGAGTTATAGCTGTTAAAGATGGCCGCACGAACGTTTATGATGAGGAAAGAAGTGGGCGACCTTCAGTAATTTCCTAAGATTTGGAGCAGAAAGTTGATGAAAAAGTGAAAGAGAACAGATGATTTACGATTCGAATCGTTGTGTGTTGAATCGTGTTAAAACTCAAGTTATGGTCTATATGAAATTATGATCGAACGTTTAAATTATTGAGAGTTGTGTTCGCACTGGGCAACAAAACTTGTCAAATTAGGCGGCAAACTTCTTTGATGATGGGAGCTACAATACGCAGGGGGTAAGGCTGCAATACGTAAGCTGGATAAGATACGATAAGTGCTTAAATATTATTGGAAAGTTCGTAGAGAAGTTAATCAAGTTACAAGCCTTATGTAAAAGTAAAATTGTTAAGAAAAGTATATTAGTTTTTTCTTTTACTTCAAAACTGTACTCACTTTAAAACTACGCATTGTATTTATTATTCAGCATATTTCAATATATATTGATTTCAATTTAGGCCTGTAATACATTTTAACATTTTTATTTACTTGCTTGACTAGTAGTCTTCCCTATGACTGATTGATTAATTCTCTATGATTGGTTAAGCCCTATGATTGACTTATTCAAGATGATAATTTGGCCAGAGGCACTTTAATCGTCAATGCAGGGTACCACGTATTTCTCTAGGGTAGTAAAATTTGTCATGTGACTCAAATTTTTGCGCATTGTGTCATGTAGTTATCCATGACGTCAGTTGCAAGTTGTACTTTTTAACCCGGTGAATTGAATTAACGAATTTAGTAAAATGGTATTTTTTTAAATTTATATGCATAGAACAAAAAAATGTTAAAAATATTTAATACAAAGACTTTACTAAGAATAAAGAGGTCTTTTAAAATTGTATTTTTCAGTTATGAGTTAGTACAATATTTTTACTTTCCATTTTAAAAGAAACAGAGACGTTTGCAAAAACAAGTTGATTGTACGTTATTATAGTGTATGGTTCCTAAAACAATTCAACTGGTAGATAATACTTTAATTCAATATCAAAAGCGGGTAAGTACAGAGTACAAAAAGAGAAGATGAAATAAAAACTGTGTGCGGCCGAAAGCACGCAATGCGTCATTCGGCTGCTGTCCCAAATGCCTTTGTGCAATTAATAAATTTTAAAGGTCTGAAATATACGCCCTCTTGTTTCATACACTCGTTCCCTTTTAAATACTAAACTTTGACCCTTATTTTGAAGCAAACAAAAATATATAAGAACTATTCTAACTGCAAAAGATTTGTGCCTGAACACTACAAATTACTACAAATTATTAATTTAAGTAACTTAATATTATGCTCAAATTGTAGTTTAAATCGCAAATAGTGGTGAAGTCGTACCTGTTTGATTTATTCATTTTTAAATGCAAACTATCGTTGTAATCCTGTTATTGTATTTACGTAATTTTCATACCCTAGCCTACTTCTATTTAAAACTTAACATACATTGAATTATGTTCATGTACATTTTCAGTTAAACTGGCAACAAGTAACTTGAACATTTTGATGGTAAGTCACGAACAGACTCAATTTACCACTTGATGTTTTAATAATTAATTTGAGGTCTGTATTGGAAATGACAACATATAAATTAGTTCGTTAGAAATAAATTGGTTTAAAAAATAAAATTTATGAAATAAATTTGTTCATTACTAGAATTTTTTTATTACTACGTTTTCACGAACGCAAAAACCTTAATATAAGACACGAAAAATCTATTTCAGTAACTTGCTGTACAAATCTTTTTTGACATGAGTATCAAATTTAAACATAAAGTTCTGGGAACTTTGTAGGTGTATCTTAATACATCAGCAACGCCGATCTACATCCGGAAGTAGCAATTAAAACAGATAGATGGAGCATGATACATAGAGCGTTATAAACTCAGGCATGATAACATAGAGGTAACCCAGGTGCTAGAGATATCTAAGGATTTTTCAGGCAACTAAGCATACAAAGCCCCATGAACTAGTTCAAATGTACATAGTAAATGAGTGCACGAGTGTTGAAACAGAATTTTTTTATTGTAAAAGTGTTAAATTATTCGATAATTTAGTACTTGAGAATATTAGTTTTAAATCAGTTAGTATTTTTTTTCTGTGCTTTTACGACCTAATTGGACCACTTGAATCAAATTTAGAAATTCTTCTTGGTTTGGTTTTAGGATTCTTACGTTTTCCCCAATTATTCTTCATATTTTGAGATCTGATCTGTCTGATATTTTCTGTACAAATCATTCACGACGGAGCTCGATTTTTTTTGACGAATCTTGTAATTTTATCTTTAAGATACTTAAGGTGTACAGATTTTTTTAAATAACTTGTTCTGCAATGTTAAGTTCTCCCATACCTTGTTTTATTTCGGCCAACCACCTTGGAGAATTTTTTCACGAGTTAATTATAGAAATGAGTTGTTTAGTTAATCAATTGTCCGGTATTCTAAGTAAATCCCCGAAGAAAGAAATTAATTTCTTCTGCATGATGTCAGTAATTCGCTCGATTTCATGGTAGAGTTAAGAATTAGACATTAAGATCCAGATATCGTTGAGTTTCCATTTTTGTTTATGCAAGTCCTAAGGATTCTTCTTTCTATCCCAAGAGTTTCGCAGCAATAAGTGGTTTCAAGTTGTTTTATAGTGTTGCAGTTTAGGTTGAATAGATAGGTATTTCTTGTTGTATTTGTGTTCTTGGTAAGTTGCTGGGCCCTCGCCATTTTGTTGGTTCTAATTTTCCAGTTCGCCTTCTCATTTCTGTTGAAAGTTATTGTCTCGCCAAGATATTTAAGATCTTCGACAATATCGACTAAGTTACCATTTGCATTTTCTCGGCCAATGCAGAGCGGTTCGGTGATCATAATTTTAGTTTTAAAAAAAAGCAGTTAGTATTTATATTAGGTAAATTGAAAATACGTATAAATGTAAGTGTCTAAACACATGTTATTTATCTGTATCAGTAAAAAGATGAAAATTTACAACTATTAAAGGTTAAGTTAGTAGACAAACCTTTCAATAGTTTAAAATTAGGAAATTAGTTTAGATCAAAGTTATTAGTTTATCTAAGACTAGGTGTTATCCTATTTAAAAAAAATAGTATCATAATTATATAAAACAACAACAATAGGATTCAAATAATCTTTAAGGTCTGTTCTTATTCCTAAAGTTAAGTAAATTTTTAACTTTTTCTTTATTTATGTTTCAAGTAACAACCATGAATTTGGTGAATGTGTCATGAGAGTATGCCATAAATGGGGCATGATGAAGCTGATCAATCATACGATGCTTCTTATTAACAATTTTTAGCTAGAAAGTATCTGTTTGTTTGATTATATAGTGTGTAAATGAAGTGTTTAAGTTACTTCAAAGGAATCCAATAAATTTTTGATTTAAAGTGAGTATATAATTTATTTGTTTTGTCAAAAAGTATTTCTTCAAATAATTGAGAAAAATTTAGTTATAAGCAACAAAACAATTTTTAAAATTTCATTTATCCCACTGCAGAAAAATATTGTATCGAAGTTTTTAAAGCTGTAAACGGAAAGAATTACAAGGTTTAGCAAATAATATTATTTTCATACTTTTGATCGTAATCATTGCAGCGAAATTCAGTTTTTTTTATAGCTACTTTGACTAGCGATTTACAAGTAAATTCAAACAAACTGAATCTCATATTTGTTTGAAAAGCAACGACATGAATTTTGTGAACAAAATTAAAACAAACAGTGAAAATGCTGATTCCCCTATTTCAAGTTTGTTCCTCCTGACTTTGTTTATTCGTATAAAATTGACTGTTTATTGTACGATTCTGAAACTCACATCGGGATAGATTTTTTTTATAATTCATAATATCATTTATAAATAAAATCCCTTATTTTATTTGATTCATTGAAAATTTTTCAATGTTTTGAGACAACATTAGTTTACTTAAAAGTGTTAAAAATTTGTAAGACATTATAATAACTCCTTGCGTCTGTTTTCAAAGTTACGATGAATCACAAAATATTTGTTTTACAGTGTCTACGATTGAATTCCTAAAGCAGAAGGAACATAAATGGTTATTTATCCAATAACATTAATATAACCTGTATCTAACAAGGTATTCATATAGCTTATTTATAAGACAAGAACGATGTGATAAAACTAGATATTAATATTTTCATGAATAAAATATTTGTATTGCAGTCAGCTTGGACAGTTATAAATTGTATACGTTTATACTTGTATCTATAATTCATAAAAACGTTGAAAAACGTATCATTTTACTTTATAGACGGATACCACTGAACTTTTTTTGAAAATATGGAATCAAAATGGAAGTCATCATATTTTCTGCTTAAGAACTTCTAGTTTTAACTTTGGTAAGTTGCATAAACTTATTATGCTAAGATATAGGTGACTAATCAGTAATGAAGTGATTCAGTGACATGAATTTTACCATAGCCTAATAATACAATTTTTTATTTTGGTTTCTTTAGAGCCAGCTCAACTACTTTGGTTACCGGGAGTTAAGATCAACATTTTTTTCTGTTATGAAAAAGTTTTTTTGCAATTAGTTTTTTAAGTGTAATAATGAACTCAAATATAGACTAAATTATAAAAAATTGAATAACAATGTTCAAAGAATGAAAACATAACACACCCAGCAGTGCGTTTCAAAAGAAGGCGATTGAACTGTGAACAAAAAATAAAACTATACTTGATTGAAGTGTGCATTAATATCTTGAAACATGAAGAAGTTGAATCTAAAGATGACAACCATGATAGAGATGATAATGATACCAATTATGAGATGATGATGATCAGTTGTAGAATCATTAGAAAAGAAAAAAAAATTAAAGTTCAAAAAAATCGTAAAAGTTGCAAAAAATCATAAAATCGGCAAACGTCAAATGTTTTATAACGTTTCAGTCTGTGAGTATCTTCACTGTTGCCGAGAAGATTGATTGCGAAAGTTTAGATCCTTCTCTAACATTTTTACATGTTTCTCACTTAAGTATTAATTTCTTCTTTTATAAAGAACAAGCTTAAATCGTTGTGTAATATTTCATTGGTTATGCACCATGGGGATGCAGTAATCAGTCTTAGGCATTTTACCCGAAAGCGCTGCAATACTTCTATATGATGAACTAGCTGTACTCTATAGCTTTGAACCGTTAGTCTTAACTGGTTTGAGTATAAGAGAATTTATTCCCAAGAAAAAATTGTGAATTACTGCCTGAGTCAGAACAAATGACATTACTTCAGCCCAAGTTGTTTTCGTCATGCCCATAATGACTTACTTATCCACGTGAGTCTTCGATCTAAATGTAAGTCCAACTATTTGACTTCTTCTTTGTCGCGGTATTACTGTACCGTTCAACGTGACATGCTGGACATGCTTTTTTTTATGTAAATGTTACGTGTGTTTATTTATTCTCATTAGTCTTCACTCTCCATTTCTCACACCTTTCGTGAATAATGTCAAGATGGGTTTGTAACTTTTTAGAGGCAATTGTTAGAGAAGCTTCCGCCCCTAAAGTCACTTTATCATCTGCGAACGTTGCCGTCATTACAAACTCAAAAAATTATACGAAAATTGATTTTCGGATTTCTATTGTTAGATGCACTTTGAAATGTATGCTTTACCATGAGATATTAATCACGTTTCTACGATGTCTAGAAGATCTTTTATAATTTTGTTTTCTGAAGCCATGTTGTGTATCAACATCCGCGATTCCTCATTCCTCGATTTCATTCATAATATTTTGTGGCGCCTCTTGTGAACTTTATATCAATATATTACAATAATCAACTCTTTCTTTTACCAGAAAAAATAATGAAAGAAGTAAGACAAACTATTGTGGATTTGTCAAATACAACATTATTAGCTAAATGTTTGCCAGAAACGTCACAAAACCTTAGAACTTAAAAAATATAATACTGGCAGTCGTTCATAAAAGAAGTTTTATCGGTACACGCACACTACATTATCATGAAACATACAAGTATTTTTCATTATTGATGTTTGTAGGTTGAAGTAACTAAACGCGTAACTGGATCCTTGGGTTTTGACGTGTAGCGATTTCCAGACACTAACCAGAAATCCAACCCGAGATTTTTTGCTTTCCAATACAGAGAAACTTAGCACACAGACCACTGGGCTATGGGTATAACAATAATTTTAGTAAACTATGCATAATTTATAAACGGCTTATAATTTTAAATACTCCAAGATTATTTCATGGATAAAAATATAATAAAATCTTTTCAGAGAGCTTTCAAGAAAATTATAGCACCAACATTTTAAGAGCTATTAATAACAAAGAAGAGAATAAATTCGTATAATATTATAAATATATTGAAAATACTAAAAATTTTTAAAATAAAGATTAAAATTTTATTCAGAAACTCAGCAGAATAGGAAATACAAACTAGATTTTCAGTTTTACCGTTAGTCCTGACACCTTATAATTCTAAATATTTGTCTTTCCTTTCTATTTTTTCTGTTTGTTACGACTATATCCACTAGTGTGTAAAACACCTGGGAAAACTTGTTTTCTTAGAGGACCTGTTCTCTCTACTCTGTATTAACCCAAATTTCTTTCCTCTATGTAGCCTATTTATTATTTTTTCTTCTCATTAAAATATTTCTCAGAAATTACGGAAATAATGCCAATGTCTCCTATTGACAGATAAGAAACCTTAAAAAAACAACGTATTTGATTTTGTAAGACCTTAGTTGGTACTTTGTACAACACTTTTTCATTTTTGTTCGTCCTGCTTTACTTTGTATTTAATAAATAATTCAGTATTTGTAAAATGTTAGTCAGATCTTAACAAAATTAGTTAAGTAATTAGAAACGTATGTCATTTTATAGTTTACTTTGGAAACTTTGTACTAGAATATTCATTGTTGACTGTTTGTTTGTTTGTTTGTTTGTTTATTTGTTTGTTCGTTCGTTCGTTTGTTTGTTCCCTATTTAATTTGACTTGTGAATCATCTGAACAATAAGTCCGTATGGTCATGATTACAGCAAGAAAATTCTACTCATTTATAAAACGTCCGTCTTTTATTCATACAATTAAAAAAATTCTTATAATCCCATGCTTCGTTTTTATTTTGTACGAAAAGACTTACAACATTACTTCGTATACGAAATAGGACGTTTAAAAGGGAATTTCATTTGCAACTGAATTTCATTTCAGTTGCATTTTAGCACACATAAATGACATCGGAAGTTACGTAAAAGTGTCACTTTTTTTAACGACACAACGCCACTGGGGCTCCATAAGATGTTTCCTCATATAATATCACACCGTCACGCAAATAATACAAGATTTGTAAGTAAAATGGCTATTAGAATGTGATAGAAGTACCACATAGAAGTGCTGAAATTGAGTCGACAAACCTTAACGTCATGAAATTTCAATAAAATTACTGTATTGAAAAATTTGAGATATTTATTTCAGTCAGTGTACTATTGGGTTTTCTGCGGCTGGGGGTAACAGAACATCAAAACGTAGTTATGAAAAACAACATTATAATGTTCAATGAAAGGGGTATTGTAAAACCTCAATTTACGACGAATCGATGTACAACAGGATTTTGGAACTAATTAGATCATTACAGTGGGTGGGGATCGACTAAATTGAATGTTAAATTTCTACTTTGAATATTTTTTGCCATTGTCTTTGATAAAAGTGCGTAGTTCTAGTAAATAATGAGTAGTATGTGGCTACGTGTGTAGCATTTTCACTTAATCTCTGATAAAATTCAATTTAAAGAGTAGACAATCAGAAAACTAATTCTGAAGTCAAAAGATCTGAAAACTCAAATTAAATAGAACTGAACAGAAAACTCAAGTTAAAGGTACTAAACAGAAAACAAATTTTAAAGTCAAGATCAGATAAATAATTTAAAGAGAAGACAATCAGTGAACCAAAATTCTGGTAAGAAATACTCACACAATCTTTCTTTACCAATGCAAATAATGAACAATATAACTTAACACTAGTAATAAAACATAAGAATTAACCAAAGAAACTAACCTCACAAAACGTAACTTTATTTTAATCATGAGTGAATCATGCAAAATGAAAACCAACCTCAGTTTGGCTTAATAATACTTAAATCACTCTTTCACGCAAAACTAGGCTCTGTAGAGAAAAATCCATAAAATAAGAGTTGAAGATTTTTAATTTCCTATAAATTTGAATTTATATTTTTTTGTCGTTAAATGGCCGAAATCTTAAAAAAATCATTTTTACAGATGAGTTTAATGAAAAAACAAAAAGCCACTAATTAACGCTAAACTAGGTGTTATAGGCCTACTACAAATAAATAATTTCAATAAAAGTTGTAGGTTTTTAAATTGTCTACAACGTTTATTATATACACGTTTGCCCTAATATGCATATTAAGGGCGCGATCTTAAAAAAACCATTCATTTCTATGAGAGTACAGCCTCCCAAAGAAATTTCAGTAGACTTGGCGCATACGCTATTATGTAGACCATAAAAAATGTAGTAAATCCAGGAGTTTGTACAACTCAGTTTACTTGTCAACCTTTAAAACAATCTTGTCATTGCCCATTCTTAAAACAATGTCAGGGTTATAATTTACCCCGCGAACTTCAACAGTGAAATTATTTGTGACATTAATATTTTTAAACAATCCTATAGCTTTATAATATGTAGGAAAAAATCATTGCCAACCGTTATCAAAAGTCTACAACGTCTTTGTTGTTGTTTAGGTCATCTGCCAAAAGGCTGGTTTGAACCTGCAGAGGTTTTACTAGTTAAAATGAGGATTGAGGTGGTTTAGCATTGCCTTCTTCACATAGTGGAAAAGTACACTTATCAGCATGGCGGGTCCTCTGAAAAACACATATTTTCCACTCTGCAAGTGACACTTCCATTTCATTCACCACAGGGTTGGCTGTATAATGAAATTCAGTACTTTCAGAGGAGATAACTCTGATTAGTGTCTTTTACATCTCTGCCTCTTCTGTTCCTAAATTATTCAGTCATTTAATTAGCTGACCATGTGAGAAACAACAGAACTATTTATTTGAGCTCTGTAACTAACAGATTGAGTGTAAATAATTTGATACTCCACTTGTCTGTTATGGGCAACTACAACGTCATTACCGTACTGATTGCTTGAGTGCATTATACATATATATTCAGTTTTCTAAAGAGTTTTGAATAGACAGATAGGTAAAACTTTTGGATGGGGTTTTATTAACAGTAGTTGAAAGGTTTGCAACATAAATAATTCTACTACAATCAATTCTATATTTAACACCACTCTTCATTTACAAGTAGTGACCACTTTTTTATTGTTTACAATTTAATTAACACAAGAATGGATATATGGTAGTTGGAAATATGATACCCCTAGTTTTAGAAAATAAATAATTGTAATAATATTTTTAAACAATCCTATAGCTTTATAATATGTAGGAAAAAATCATTGCCAACCGTTATCAAAAGTCTACAACGTCTTTGTTGTTGTTTAGGTCATCTGCCAAAAGGCTGGTTTGAACCAGCCTTTAGAAAAGATGATAATACAAATAAAAAAATTTTGAGATTTAATTATTCCAACGGAAGAGATAAGAGAGGCTATAAGACAGGACAAAGCGAAAGCTAAGAAAGCGGAATCAAAAGAGGTGAGAGAACATTAAAAATTAGAAATTCCAGAAAAATACTACAAAACGGTTGAAGGATTGTTTGGAAAAGTATTAGGAAGTTTACAACGGACTCTATTAAAAGGATTTTGCGTAGAGAATGTATGTAACCTTAATATAGATGTGAGCGTTATAGTTTACAAAGAAGGATAAAAAGGAAACAGTAAGGATTTGTTTACGCCTTTGACCGACCTTTTTCCGATAACATTTTAGTCTTAAAATTTTTTGGATCTTAAGATACAGAGATAGTAGGAGATAAATTTTTAATCAAAAAACAAATTTTCAAAGCAAATAACACATATTTAGGAGCGAAATTTACTATTAAAAATTAGCAGTCCAAGGGGTTAAAGCTAAATTACCCCACGTTTATAAATTTTGGATTTTTCACTGGACCGTTTGATACGGATTATAATGATAGCTTTTATTTGCTTTTCTAAGTTATGTTTAGTATTTTGTAAAAAAGGTTAAAAAACAGACTTATTAAACATTTTATTATCATTACACTATAAAATTCAAAGAATTGAGTCTAAATCTTTCCCTCAGAAATACGAGTATTCAGTATGCCTACCATATTAAATTCTGGGTCATGAATGGGTCAGTTGCAAAGCCAGAAATCTGGACATAATGTTATATTGTAAATTACTGATGTTGAATACGAGCCAAGGTTGCTTGGAGGACTAAACATGACAAAGAACTATAATAGGAAATTCAAATGACGTTATATTATTGTTTACATACTACGTAATATGTTATTGCAGTAAAATTAATGTACAAGCAAACAAAATGTCGCAGATAAAATAGAGACTGTGGCTGATTATGCCCATATTCCCTTAATGTTGAACGTAAGCATATCATACGCACAATAATAGTTATTGTTTAATATGAGTCTCGGAATTCAAGACTTGTGTGTATACTACATACGTAAATGCATTACTTGTTTACTTAGAGACAATATGAAGTGACTGGAAAATTAAAGTGAGTTTTTTGTAGCTAACTTATCATTTGAAAAAAATGTTATTTAGAGTCTTGTACGTAATGAGACGAGACGATATTTTAGAACGCCAATGTGGTGTGTTACAGTCAGCCTCACAAAGTTTACAGTGTCATTAAATTAATCGTATTTAATGTAACATGTTTCACTGTGATACAAAAGGGTTGTTACGTAAAAGTCTGTGTTGCACAAATTATAAGATGTAAACATCTGATTTGGACTTTTTAAATTTGACTTTCTCTTGCCAATGTAAATTATACAAATTTAATTTATGTTTAAATATGAGTTAACAATATAAAGTTCAAAACATAATCTAATTTGAATCATGAGTGAATGACGTAAATTTAAAATTTGCTCTTTAGAACATAAAAATACATAAATTCAGTAATTGACGCAAATTTAAGCTCTGCAGAAAAAATGCTTGAAATGAAAGTTATAGATTTTTTTAAATTTTCTGCAACATTAATGATATTCACTTTTGTCGTAAATTTCAAACTATTGCAGCAATCTGAAGAAATCCCATTTTTACAGATTTCGATGAAAGAAATCACTAATTTTCGCTAAACTGTGCGTTGACCTATTAGAATTTCAGCAGACTTGGCGCTACCCTATCTTATTAACCATACAATATGTAATAAATTATGTGATTTAAAAAATCGTTAAGCCGTTTTTGAGAAAATTGCAAATAAGTTAAAATCACACGAATAAACTACAACTTCCGGTTGACCGATGAAAATGTTCGTGTTGGGCTCGTAATGTTACCTAACTGAAGTTTAAAGTTTCAATCCCGTCAGATATTCCATTCTTGAGATATTTTATTCGGAGACATAGACCAATTGCTGAAAACATGTTTTTTGGGGTTCAGGGGTATGAAACCGTGTATACCCGGTTAAACCGCGAATTCGGAAAATTAACATAAAAACAATACTTTCCTTCTCAATATATTCTTAATAGAGTAAAGTAAAAGGTGTTAAAAGGGGTTAAAGGGCTTAAAAAGGTTAAGTAAAAGGGGTAATAGGGGGTTCTTAAAGAGGGAGGGGTTAAAATTCTTCAAGGATTCGATGCGACCGGGTGTCAGATGAGCAGCGCTCAAACTTATCAAGTATTTGATTGTCATACATACATCTAAGTAAAAAATATATTCTTGTAGACCAAGAGAAAGTAATAAATAAGAAACCTTATTTTTGGGTTTATTAAATGAAATTACATAGGCTATTATATTATCATCATTTCGTTAAACCTTGTACAAGGGATAAATAAGTTCTGTATACAACAATCGTATGCAGTCACAGTTAAACGACATAGTCTATTCTGATCTGTGATTTCACAGATCAGGATGATCTATGTTTTTGTCATAAATGAAAATTAAATCAGGTTGTTTACATGGCCGGTTTTACTTTACTCATATGTCATTTTGAAACCAGTATTTTTAATGTTTTAATAAAATCCAGGAACGTTAAAAAAGCAACTTACTTATTTTTTTAAGTTGTAACGACAGGTTAGTCTGTAGCGACTACTGTGCGTTTTGGTACTGTAACGGTTGTTTGTTAACGTGTTAAAATTCATGACTCTCAAAAGAGATAACTATGACTAGCGTCACTTACACCTCTACCTCTTCGTTTCTTAAATACTTCATTTATATAATAGACAGACGATGTGATTAAAACAGAACTTATTTTTAAGTCCAAGACTAGAAAATTGATTGAAAACAACGTTTAACCCTCTGTTTTTTTGTTAAACAATTCATGCGTTCTTTTATGAACGGTAAGCTAATAATGTTTTTTGTAATTTAATTTGTCTCTATGCTTAAAAATAGGTAAGCTGAATAAACCAGCTGAAATTGTTATACAATTTTTTTTTTCTTTTTTTTTTTTACTCCTAATTTGTGTACGTTGCAATCTGCTCAATTTAGAACAATAAGCAACCCCATGACCCAATGAGATGAGGATGATGTGTATGACGTGTAAATGAGGTGTAGTCTTGTACAGACCCAGGCCGACCATTCCTGAGAAAGTATGGTTAATTAAACCCCAACCATCAAAGTACACCGGTAACCACTGTCTAGTATTCAAATCCGTATAAAAGTAACTACTTTTACTAGGATTTGAACCATATACATATACAATTTATACATATACAATTTAATGTATACATATACATGTTATACAATGAAATTTGTTTTTTAGGTAAGTAGCCGAGAGACTGGTTTCAACGTCTACAATTGTTTCTGAGTGAAACGTTATAGTTTTATATAGTTAATGTAGAAGATATAATTTTTACTCATAAACTTCTCCTTAACTAAAAGATCCTAAGTCAACGCGAAATAAATTTCAGAAAACGTAACTAGACAAAATATTTTTGACCTACGCTATTATTGTATTTTATAAAATACGAATATAAATATATATGTCAAATGTAACTGTTATACTATAAAATAATTATTTAGGTTGCTTAAGTAGGGCGGGCCAAATTAAGTGTGATGCGTATGTGACGTCAACGGCTCAGGTAATATCTGACCAATCAGTCTCGTATTTTCGGCCAATGAGAAAGCCCTAATTCTAACCAATCAGATGTCTTCTTTTGCGTCATTTTGATTAGTTATTATTGTCCAATCAGAGAGGTTATAGTACACTCTACGTCAAATCGATATCAACCAATCAAATAGTGGCTTTCAACGTTACGTCATTCGTCAGGGTGCTCCATTCTGATTGGTCTGTTATCTTACTGGGCTTCACGTTGAGTGAGAGTTTGACATAAAGTTCACCCAATATCAACGTCTAGTTACCGGTAGGGCCGAAATTATGAGAGTACCTTATACTCCAGATTTATAATTTCGAGGTTGGATCACTTACCAAATACTTAGCCTAAACCCCACTGTACAGTATTATCGGGTACTTAACGAAATTGAAATTGTTTTCCGTTACTGCAGAATGTTTACACTGGTTGTTTTATAACCACGAATGTAAATTCAAAACCAAGAAAGGAGAAAAATATAGAGGGAGTCATTTCTCGGTGTTGCTGGAATTTAGTAACCTAATTTTTGGCCAGTCAGGTAACATTTTTATGGAAATGACATTTACAACTTTAAAAAAAAATTCCGATACGTAGGAGGCAACTGAAAAATGTCTTGAGAAGTATTACGGTCAATAGGAAACCGGATAAGAAAATATACCTGATTAATTCCGTTCTATTGCAATATTAGTATTTTGCTCTAATGACAAACATTAGTCGAAAAACAGTAAACAATGCTGTAACATAATGAAGTTATACTGACTGATTTAGTTTCGGAAAAATTTTCTGCCTTCTTCATATTATTTAATTTTCATCCCTGGTATTTAAAATGGATAAAATTAATTTTGCCCGTAATAAAATGGCAGAGAGTTAAAAATTATTTTTCACTCGATATGCTAGTTCCAAACCTAAAAAGTAAGTTCTTTTTTTATCACCTGGTCTGCCAATGAAGCATTTAAGAACACATAACCATTTAAGAACAGAAGAGGTAAAGGTATAAATGAGACTATTCAGAGTTATCTTCTCTGAGAGTCATGAATTTCATTTTACAGTCAGTTCCTTTTAAGACTGAAGTGAACGTGTCATTCGGAGGGTGGAGAGTAGATGATTTTCGGAGGGACTGGCAATCTGATACGGACAATTATTAACTCAGTGAGAAGGCGAGGTAAACCAGCTCACGACTCGTTTCACTCAGAAAATATTTTAGGGGTTCAACCCAGCCTGTTGTCTGCTTACCTAAAAAACAAATTTCATTGGACAGTAATTTGAACAGCTCAGAATTTTTTACCTATTTTTAAGTTTACTGACAAATTTGAATTGAAATAAAGGTTATTATTAGTCGGTCGTTCCTAAAACGGCTGGAATTTGAACGCATGAATTTTTCGTTTGTGGAACGTTTAAAAATCGCATCTGATTTCATAAAATATTGTAATGTTTCAACAAGCGGCCTACATTAACTCATATAGGCTTAACATTCTTTAAAATTAAACTCTTCAAGATTACAATAATTTGTCTGCTTATACTTTCGCTACTACAATAACTAAGCGAATGCCATCGACCAACTACTTTTTTTTCTCATTTGTACGATTGAGGTGTTTTTTTAATAGAAAATAAAAATAGTGGAAATAAATTATACTAAAAAATATTATTATTATATAAATAAAAAGGATGTATAAATAAAAAAAAATTCTTTAGTGTGTGATTAATAAATAATAAAATAAAATAATATATAATAAAAAAAACATTACTCTTTAGATTTGAACCTAGTCTCTCTCAACATTAGACTAGTACGCTAACCATTAATTACTCTATAGATATCACAGAAATAAGATGTAAAACTTGAAATATTTAAACAAAGACAGATGTACCATTTACGTATATATATATTTTTTAAATTATGTTGAGGTGAATTACATGCTTAAAATGTATTAATATTATTATTTTGTAAATGTCTGAAGATTTTCTAATGACTCTTGATTACAACAAGTCTTTATTTATTCATGGGAAGAAAAAATTAACAAACTAATGAAAATCAAATGTATTTCCCTATGATTCAAATTCCGTGAGATACCCGGTAAGGGCGCATTAACAAAACCGGACTTATATTAAAATATTGTTTTAATTAATGAATGGAACTTTAGATTAAAGATAATTCAGGTCACTAATGGTTTAAAATAATCGTATTAAAGAATTAATTAATGTTGTTTGTGTTTCATACGTTGTAAAACAGAAATTTGAATTGAATTTCACAAACATTGTTTCAACAAACAACCTTTTGTACAATTCGGTTATATAGATCAAATAGAAACAATCGCTACATTGTATTTGTTTATATCATTTTTATCTGCTAATCATATATGATTATGTTTTTGTTAATATTAATACTGAAATCAATCGATAATATCATAAAACGTTGTATGAAATAAATAATAATTTTATAATATAAGTAACTGCTATTTTTAAGATGAGTTTCGGGTTGTGCTGATAACAATGATGAAAAATGGGTCAGTTTTAATGCATTGTAATAAACGTAAAAATAAAAATAATGCAAACTTAGTTACGAACAGCTGCGTTTATTTTGCGGTACATTAAGAACGTTGTAATCGGATACTAAAAAGTATTTTGAAATTTAATTTATGGAATCTTATGTTTTGTTACAATTATGAAATCAGCTTCTTTGTTAGGTATTGTTTTGGAACGCTTGTTTCAAAATCAATAACTAATTACAACAGATATCTTTCAATTAAAAGAGCGTTCATATTCTTAATTTATCAAACGGAGAGTACAGCTTCAACCTTCAAAATTAGTTTTTTCAAGGTGTTTTAGCATACCAAATAAAAACCGTAGCTTTGTGTTAATAATCACTTCTAATGAAACAGAGAAGCACAGACGAAGGATTTTTTTTAGTAAATAAACAACAACGATTAAACATGTTTTCTAACTTTTGCAATAACCTCGTAGTTTAATATATTTTTTTAAATTTAATAGGTCGTATTTGAAACAATATTTGATCAAGAACAATGAAAAAGGCATTTATGTTCGTGTAAAAATTTTAAAACGTTTGCCTTTCAATTGATTTGTTTACAGGACGTAATTTAAGTCTGACAAGTTTTCATTATTTTGCTTTTGAAGACTCATATAAAAAGGGAATTAAATAGGAAACATTAAATGTGTTTTTTTATTTCTTAATATCAGACGACATTTAACATTTTGCACCAAATATGTAAAGTGTTTGTTATTACAGCTACAGGTTTTTGTAAAACATATATTATACTGCAATATTTCCTCTTAAATACCATACCTAGATTTAGCAACTAACCGGTTAAAGCTATTTTTACACATAAATTTGGTTAGTTTCAATTGTCATTACAGTGTAATTTATTGAGTCATTTCAATGAAAATAAGAAGTAGACCTACTACAGACAATAACGTTGTTCTTAAATGTTAGAAATCATCCGTCAATGGTATCATGCACCTTGACCTTCATTGCGTTTTCATTACAATGTGTGGGGCAGATCAAACATAGGAGCATGCCGTGTGAATGACATTGCAACGCCATCTTGTTTAAACGAAAATCCTTGTTACAAAACTTGGTTGAATGTTTTAGGAAAATTAACAATTGCTGTTAACATTATTTTCTTTTAAAACCTTTTACGGTAAAATTTCTTTCTCTACGTCTTGGGTGAACAGATCTAACGCCAACCTGTTTAGAAGATAAATGGTCAGTATCAAAAATTATAGAAAGTATTTTTTCGAATACTTTTGAACATAACAGATGAAGAGAAATATGACTATAAATACTTGGTCTTTGCGAGATTATCTAGTTTTGCAATTGAAATTTGCGCTGATAATTTGAACTAAATGGAAAATGTAGTATGAATGGCATTAAAAAGATAACTGCTAAGAAAATGACTGACTTTGTTCAGAGCTATTTTAATATTTCAACGGCAACTAGACCAAAACCTCGGACTTTCTTTTTTGCTAAACTGTGAAAGACAGTTCCATCAGGAGAAAACAAATTACGTGGAAGGGTTACGTGTATAGGGAATGTAGTGATTATAGTGGATAGTAAATGTGTTCTCGTGTTCATTATCGTCTCCATTTTGATGTGGTTTGGAGACAGAGCAAAAGTTCTTAGCTTGTAACTTTGTTCTGTCAATATTCATTCGAACCCAAGATCCGTCTCTGTTTGTAATAGTAATTCCACAGAATGATGTTGAAGGATTTGGCGGGTGGCTTTCCACAAGTGATACCTTTTCGGTCGTGTTCTTTAAAAATATTTTCAGTAGTATTTTAAGAAGTATTATCTCTACTAAAGGCGCTAAAGGCTCGTTTTAATTCATTGTATTGCTATAAGCCAGTATAAATATTATGCATTTTTCAAAAAAAAGTTTTAAAGTTAATATCTGGATATTTTAACAATAAACATTTCAAGAAAGTTTTTTGTTGCTGAGTAATGAAGTTAAATTGCTTTGACTTGAACCGACCGACAGGACCTAATAATTACGTTATCGTCAAGCAAGGAGAGCCTCATAATAAAGCAATTAAGCGAGCGTATAAAGTTCACCAGAGAAATTTCAAATATTTCTCTGTCATTGGTAAATGAAATTTTCCGAATTGAGGCTGGAACTGTAAAAAAAAAACAGTAAACTGTATCCAAATGACTTATAACAGTAATATCAATAAATTTGAATACCTATCTTTTGTATACGATCTTAGATTACAAATCCTGAAGATTTGTGAAAGAAATGTATACTTCACAGCCAGTAGCCTGCTTTGCACCACCCTGAACCGTTCGTTTGACACAACATAAAAACAGTCATGATAATTCAAAGTAATATACTGCATGCAGTTTATCTGTATGCCAAATAGTAAACAAGCGAATGGTAATTAGAACATACTGAAGTTTCGTTGGGTATCTTCAATGTTAATTTAATGGTGACAAACGTTACATCGCCCGTCTGTCTGAAACTTCACGTGTACCGTTGTTAATATCAACGTTTTAATGCCTCCAATTTCATATTCCCTGTCACTACTTTACGTGGATAGGAATCTTTCAATGCTTTCAGCAGTCCAATTTTTATATGCCGTAGAAATAAAACTGGGTTATTTTTTTAAATAAATCCCTCTATACTATAAAATTTATTAATTAAAATCATGAGGAGTTAATACAATCAACAATTATTAATAATTGAAAATAAAATAAATTATTATTAAAAATAAAACAATGGTCAAGAACATTATTGAAAAACTTTTGTGCGCTGTAAAAGTGGAATTTAATTATCAACTTCTGTAGTAGTAATAATGTGCACCAATCATGACAGGTAGCCTACAATTTCTCGTCTGCTTCGTTTTTATTAACATCATCAGCTTATTATTGTAAAACCAAGTATCAAAGTAAGCAGTTATTTATTTTCATTTAATTACATGAAAACTACAAACAAACATTAAATGTTATTATTGTAGGCGACGTTTTAGTGCCATATTGTGGAACATTACTGTTATATTACAATATATAAGTGTTATTTTTGTTACTGAAGATCTTGTTGACCTAATTATCTCTACAATATTCAAGCGTAGCCTACAGTCAATTTTAAGTTTTATTTCGCTTCTAATCGAAAATCCGTTTGACAATTACTAAAAACTTTTCCTATTTTTCGCGCGTATTTAAAATAGAGTAACGACAAGTTGGTTTGTTAATACACATTTTACATTACATATTATATAAATTTTAATTACTTTGTTGTGTATTTTGCGGCCTTCCAAATTTATAACAATATATTATGTTTTCTAAATTCCTTTATTTTAACGTTAATAGAAATTCATTTTGTCATTAAAAAATAACAAGATATCAAACTCTGAACGATAATAACTTTTATGCAATTTAACGGTGCAAATAATTAAACCAGATTCTAAAACGATTGTCTAGAGCATGTACGCCTATAATAATATAATATACTAGGTTTCTGAGCTAGCCTTTAAGAAGGTTCCAAACAGTTAAAAACGGAAGTTTTAGAATTTCCAAACAAACCAAAACATAAATACCTATTAAAGTGCGTGAGCGTGATTATAAATTAAATAAAGTAAAACGTACATAATTTACATAAAATAATACATAAATATGTATAAAAATAACATGACATACGTCAGTTTTGAAGACGTTATGAAAATACCAAATGGAAAATTGATTAAGTTCTCTATTTAACAGAAAAAAGGGTTTGCACCTTTAATGACTAATTTCAGAACTAAATTTTTAATTTTATAAACGTTACATTACATTACAAAACATACTTTCTTTTTCTGCTACATATGGCAAAACCCGAAGTTCAGCAGAAGAATACATTTTTATATGGAGTTCTTTTAGTTGACTGGTGTATTTTCGTTAGAAAAGAACGTAGCAATGTTCCTCTTGGGTATTTATAGTTGGTAGAATGATGACTTTATTGCGGCAGATGGGGATTGATCACTGAAACATGAGAAGTTAAAAAAGGAGTGCGAGAAAGAAAAAATAAACCCAATTGAGGGATTTACGCAAAGGAAAATGGGATAAAGATTGTACAGACCTTCTGTAGCTTTATGTTTCAATTTATTTATATATTCAATCCAGTTTTTAAAAGTACTAGACAAATGTATTTTTTTAGATTGAAAAACATGGACGTAAAGTTTCATTCTTTTCCAAACTTTTTCAAGTTTTCTCGGTTGCCCGCTAAGGATTAAGTTACCCCTCTCCCAACAGATTTACTATCTTACGGATGTAGCGCAAAATAAAAGATAGCTTAAGCTTACTTTCTCAGCTAAGAGCTTTAGGGATCGGAAAGAAAGGACTGACTTAAAAGGAAGCTCACTTCCAACAGTTATTATAAATAGTTATCCATTCATTTTAATGTTAGTAATTTTTCATTTTTCTTTGAATAATACGCCTTACTAATAATCCTATAAAATATATATATATATACATTTTTCCTTGGTCAACTTTTTAACTTGTCAACATTTTTATCTTATTTTCTACTTCACGATCTATCTTTGTTAACTGTATTACGTTATTTGACTAAAGTATTATTTTTACGTTAGCAGATTCCATTAAACTGTGCTGGAATTGACTGTTGAGAAAGGAATCAATAAATAATATTTACCAGAGAAGATCTCGTGGCGGCTTCCTTTTAGTGTTGTGTAACTGGTAGTGTTACTGTTGCTGTGATATATGAATATGAGTGTTTGTGTAAACACTTAAAAAAAGGTTTCTTTGTCATGTATTATTTAAATTTTGAGGTTTTAAACAGTAGATGTGTAAAGTACGGTTTCCTGTGTTCAGAGGTGCATTGGTTCCATAGTGTTTTTGATTGTTATGCCTGAATTATTAATATTATAATATTCGTTTAGGTATTTAGTTATCATGCTTCTTGTCTTGATGTTATACATGTATCTACTAATGATTCGCTTGGCTTGATTTTCTTACACCATTTCTTTATCCACGATTGAATTAGTTTGAGTTGATGTAAAATGCTCAGACGATTTCTCGGGGTTGTCTGATGAAGACAAGGCCATCTAATCAGCAGTATTGACGGTTGCTGTATTGACCTTTAGCTTAATGAATTTTCCTTCTTGTTTTGTTTTAGCCAAAATTCAATTGATATATCAATACAATTCATATTACAATATCTTCCGTTATTTTGTACAATTGTTAAAAAGTAATTTCGCAGAATGCAACTAATCTAGTAATAATCATTGTACGCAACCAGGAATTATTCCCATGTTTAAAAATTCATTTGTTCTGATCTAATGGATTTTCCTTGAATTTCCTGAACTACCGTCGTTCTCTGCACTTTTAATCATGTCATTTAATTCAGATAACTTTTTCCAATTTCACTGAACTTCTTTCAGTTGTTATTCAGATCCCTTTAGACAAAAAGATCAACGGCCAACGTTATCCTACCTTCCATAAAAGTAAAATAAACTCTGTTCGCACAGAAAATAATTACTGTAAAAATATTTAAATCTGTCATAACCCTTCATTACACAAGAAAATTGTAATACAAGTCATAGTTATAATGTGTTATAGAATATAACACATTATATTTCTTCATTTGTATTTTATAACTAAAAACAGTTACGTTTTTGTTACAGTTTTCGCGACTAACATTTGGAAATGTGGAGCGTGAAATTATAACATCATTATTTATTTTCCTTAGTCTTAATAATTCTTCTTTGATATCTTAAGAAATTTGTAATACAATTTGTTAATGGGGAAATTTCTGTACCTGTAACGCTTTAAATAAAGCACAAAAGAAAACTGACAACACGTTATGTCCAGAAAAAATATTACTTGTGAATTCGTATGGTGATATGCTTTATTTTCTGTAATTATGTTTTTTATCTATTTTTGTTAGTATATGTGAAGTCGCTACTTTGGATCGGGAAGGCTTTAACTTGGGAAGGTAGGTATTAAAGTGTATTATTTTTAGATTCAAGCCGCTAATCAAATTCAAGATATTTAGTCTGTAAATGTCGTCTATAAGACTCCAAAGAGAGTATACAATAGGTCAAGAACTTATAACATTAACTAATAATTAGCAGACACACTATGTAAAATGTAAAACACACAGTAAACACTATGGTTACTCTATTACTTCCCTGATGCATATTTCCTTAATTAAACTAATTTACCGTGTTTACTTACTCATATTTATTCACTTCAATAAGTAACTATAGTAATATACTCGTAATTATGATTTTAGTCGGACGTAAAATAAAGAAAAACATTTTTTATATAATATAATTTTGGTCTTGTAATATTTACCCAAAAATACAGTATTCTCATCATTCATTTGGATATTTACTAATTAGAAAAAAACAAAGGCTATTAAGAAATCTGCTTAATACTCCAGCGCGCTAATCACTTCATCTCTGAGGCGGCACGCAACAATTAACTTTTAATAATTTTTAATTTATTATTAGTTTCTTGATTAGGTACTTAATAACAATTATAAAGAGCAACCTACTTTTTCAAGAAATTCTGTGCATCGGTTGTATAAACTGTGTGTAATGATTTAAGACGAATCTACGGTGTAATGAAAGAAAATTCAGTACCATGTTGTTAAGGCAAGTTGCTACAACATAAATTTTCTTAGTGTCACTTCTGTGGTCGAGGTTAACAGAGACTAGAATTGTGGGTGGGATTGAAAAGGAGTCCAGCTGGAGTGTGAAAGAGTAGGTCGGTTAGTATACACTGGACTTTCTGCGCTAATGGAAGTTACATAGTTAGGAGTTACTTTGTTTATATATTTTATCGAACCAATGATGTATTTTGCTACGCAAGCATTTCACATTTGCTACACCGTATTTTGCCACCAAATATCTGGTCGAAACAAGCCAAAGGTTTTGCTGTAATACTCTCTCACTTGCGCCTTGTTCCTAGCATCAACCTAAAATAGCTGTATATGGAAATTTGAAATTCTTCATTGTTTCAAACCAGGAAACTCCGTTCATAAAATACGGTAAATTATATAGGCTCGTAAAATACATTCACATAGTGGCGTATTTGCATTGAGCATTGATATTGCGGCACGCAACAATAAATTAGAACTAATGTTAGAATTAATGTTAAAATTAGAATTAATGTTTTGGCACTGTAAAATAACTTTGGTACTTGTTAGTGACGTCGTATAAATCCAAAGCCACATGATTCATTAAGTTCTTTCTTATCCTTTCAAAATTTATAATATTATAAAATATTATAGTCTTATACTGAAAAGGTGTTAAAATTGAATTATTTTGGCAGAAGACAATATCATTATACTATAATATTGTGCAAATAATTTTGTATTTTATTAATTTTTTTAATTTTTTATAGGGGCGGCAAGAGGTTGTAGGTCGTTGATAGATTACTGTTTGACAAGTAAGAATCTGGCACGAAGACTGGTGGATGTGAGAGTACATCGGGCGGCTGATATAGGATCAGACCATTACCTATTAATTACCAAGATAGACATGTACACCAGATGGAGGAAGCCCCATAAGGTTAGAGAAGAGGGGGAGGATGTTTATAAAGTTCATCTGTTGCAGGAGGAGAGTGTCAGACAATTGTTTCAGTGGAGGATGAATGAAGAACTAATGGGTAGAGTGACGAGGCCTGAAATAGATGCAGAATGGGCTAATTTGAGAGATGCGGTTGATGAAATCTCTATTGAAGTTCTTGGTAAAAAGAAAAAGTACAGGAGGAAGAAAGGAATTAAAATATGGACAGACGAAATAGAGAGAGGAGTAAGAGATAAAAATAATGCTTACAGAACTTTTGTTAATAACCCCACTGCGGAAAATAAAGAAAAGTACAGAGTGAAAAGAAATATTGCTAAAAGTCTAGTGAGGAAAAGCCAGAGGGACTCATGGGACAGGTTTATAGCCGGGATAGAGGATGATGTACATGGTAGGCAGGTGTTTTCCTATAAAGTTCTGAAAGACCTTTGCAAGGACCAAAGAGATAATGCAAAATTGAATGTCATTGGGAGAGAAGCCTGGAGTAAACACTATAAAAAGCTATGGTATGAAGAGGATTCGCAACCGGAGATGAGTTTGGATTATGACACTAGAGGTCTAGATAACTTAACTGTGGAAGAAATTACAGAAGCAGTGCAAGCTTTAAAGAACAGAAAGGCCCCAGGAATGGATGGTATCAATGTTGAGTGCTGGAAGTATGGAGGTATGATGTTACATTTGAGATTACTACATCTTTTTAATAGATGTTGGAAGGAAGGCACAATACCATCTGACTGGCAGAAGGCAAAAATAATTCCAATCTTTAAGAAAGGAAATAGAGAGAACTGCGAAAATTACAGAGGAATCAGCCTACTGGATAGCGCATATAAAATATACTCCCGCATAATTAACAACAGGTTGAAACTTATAGCAGATTATCTGATGGGCGAGGAGCAGATGGGGTTTAGAAAGGGCAGATCAACAACGGATGCCATTTTTACACTGGAACAGATATTAGAGAAAAGAAGGGAGTATAATCTAGAAACACATGTCGCCTTCATAGATTTCGAGAAGGCATTTGATAGTCTGGTCAGGGGGAAATTATGGAGCGTGTTGTTGGAAAGAGGGTATCCATTACAGCTTATAAGGGCCATTAAGAGTTTATACCTGGCCACCAAGGTTAATATCTCAGCTGGACGACAACTGACAGAAGACATTGAAACAAATAAAGGAGTAAGACAGGGATGCTGTATATCTCCAACGCTTTTTAATATTTATTTGGACGACGCCATTAACAAATGGAAACAAGAATTTGACTTGGGGATACAGCTCGATGAAAGTGTGAGAATCAATGTAATAGCTTATGCAGATGATGTTGTCATGATTCAGGAGTCAGAGGAAATGCTACAAAGAGGTATTTATCGGTTGCACTCTGTGTGCAAAGATTATAATTTGAAGATTTCTGGTCGAAAATCTAAAGTTATGGCCTTCATTGGGAAAGACCTAGTGAGATCAAAGATAGAGCTGAATGGGAGCATTCTGGAACAAGTTTCTTCCTTTAATTATTTGGGGTACGAGGTTTCTCCCATAGGTAGTTTTGATGTGGAGAATAAAGTAAACAAATTTAAGCATATTTGCGGGACAATCCACAGAACTTTAAAGAATAAGACAAGAAAGGAAACATGACTGAAGTTCTATAAGACAATGGCAGTTCCAGTGGTGTTGTATGGGTATGAGACCTGGACGCTTACTAGGCGACAACAGAGTAGTTTGAGAGCTGCGGAGATGAGATTTCTCAGGGCTACAAAGGGATGCACATTAGAGGATAGGTTGAGAAGTGAGGATATACGACAGGAGTTAGGTATATACAGCTTGGAAGATAAGATGAGAGCCTACAGGAGTAATTGGTGCATTCATTTGGAGCGCATGGGGGATCAGCGGTTTCCTCGCTTGGCTAGGTACTACAGACCCAAGGGAAAAAGAAGTGTGGGACGTCCAAGAAGGAGATGGTTTCCGGAACGGGCAGACGTGCCTAATCCTTGAAGTGAAGAAGAAGAAGAAGATTAATTTTTTATTTTCAACATCTCTATTTCATGTGACGATAAGTTTCATTTTGTGATAGTAGCGAGAGCAGTGGACTTTAAAAATATACTTGAAAAACTCTTTAAAATAGACTTATCCATATTATTACCAAAAATTAAATGCAATAGCACACTATTTTCTTATGCAGTATTTCAATTGCATGGCATGACCTACCGTAATAATCTTACAGAATGTAAAATTCCTTACAAGATAATATTTTCTGTTAAAAAAGATGATTAACACGTTCAGCTCCACTGACGCCAAGTGGCGTCAAATCGAGTTTCATCCGAGAGACGAATGACGCCACTTGGCGTCATATACCCTACAACATTTCTATAGTTTTTGTTAAATTGCCGGTGTATTGGCAGTGTCAGTAAATGTTGTTCAAGGCATCAGACCGATCCTACGAGCGCAACTGTGAAGGTTGTCTTTTGTTACCAACTTCCGAGAATTTTAGCGAATTTTAAAACTGTAGACAATTCAGACTTCCTAGTTTGGTGTATTATATCACTATAATTATTTATATCATTTTTTCTATGAATTTCTCCGTTCCTAGTGACTGCTTTTTACCAATAGAAGGTAAAAAAATACAGTTGTACATAACAATAGTTCAATTATTACTCAAAATAAATTTCTTTAACTAACTCAACTCGCGATTTCTATGCACTGTAGCCTACATTCTATGTAGGCCTACTGTACGTTATATGTTGATGCGAATTAAAACAACTAAAAAAATAATTATATTTGATGGTTCAAACGGACGGCTGCGGAATCCATCTGGTTCTACCAAAAAAGAGCTTGCTTCACGCAGCATTATGCATAATGTGCGAGTGCGTGTGTGTGTGTGTGTGTGTGTTTATAATTTTCCCCCTATTTAAAATTTTGTTACTTTAAATTTATTTTATTTTTTAAAATTTGTTTTCCTATTTTGTGAATAAATATTATTACCAAACATAATTATTGTGTTTTTTTAAGATTGGACATGAAAATAATATTTATTTATTTAATCATTTATAAATATTATTATTTATTAATAAATATTTTATAATTTTTTTGCCCTGTAATTTAACAATGTTTAATTGTTGAAATTACCTGTTTAATTATAATTATTTTTTATACAAGACTAACATGTATTATTATCATTTGTTTTATAAACGTCATAGATAAAAATAACAAATCCTAACTTATTTTTTAAATTTTGAATAAGGTTTAAAATTTATTTAAAATATTAATTATAATATTATTATTAATATATTATAATATTAATATTAGTACATTAAAATATATTGGTAATTATGTAGTTGTAAGGTCCCTCTAACGGATTGTTACATTTAGTTTTTGTAATTGGTACTTTTCTGTTTGCTGAATCCGAATATGAACTTATTTTTGCGCGTGAACCGCTGTAGAATTAGTTATAGGTCCTTTTTACAGGTTTTTTTTATAGGTTATAGGGCCTTTTTTTGGATTTTTTGGCCTTAGGTAAGACATTTTCTATCATGTACTGATGTAACCTCTCCTCGTTTAAATTTAAATTTCTCCGTTTTTTTAATTCATTTCCGATAATGTAAATGTCACTATTTTAACTAATTTTACCCATTGATCAAAGATGTATAAATAAATATTTGTATATTTACAAAATTGCTAACTGACTAACCTCCAATTTGGTAAAATAATGTTGTGACCATCATAACAAGCTATGTCGAAATTCATTGCGTACACTAATCGATAAATCTTTCATTTAAAACTGAAAATAGCAACCAATAACCTTTAGGTGATTTTTATATAATATTTAGCCTGTAAATCTGCATGTAGTGACCAATATTATGACCAATATATTATTACGGTAACCTTATTATGATTAGGTTATTGGTTTTTATGTGCATTTATAACAACGTATAGTGACCAATAATCTGCTCAACATTTACTCACTATCAAGGTTCATTTTCAGTGCAATATCACAAAGTGTACCAATAACCTTTTTGTAAGTAAGTTATCGGTTGTTATGTGCACGTATAACAGAATATAGTAATCGATATAACCACCTACTCGCCATTTACTAACTAAACAGAGTTAATTTTCAATCATGTGGCAGGGTGTGATGACATCATTTATTTTTTTGTCATAGGTTATTGGTTATGGTTAGTCAGTTTGAAACTTTGTAAATTATAAATAAATTTAAATTTATTAATGAATTATAGGTAAAATTTGTAAATATAGCGATATTATTAATTGGTTGTGAGCAATTATTCGGTAAATGAAAGGAAATACGGCAAAATTTAAATTTATACGAGAAAGTGAGGTTATATCGGTAGTTGTTAAAAAACGGCTTATAACTAATTTCACATTCGGATTCAGCACACAAAAAAGTATCAATTTCAAAAAACGTTGTTACAATTGGTTATTGCCATATAATTCAATAATTACCAATATAATTATAAATTATAATACCGTACAAGCAAAAATTTGAAACAATTTATGATAAAAATTACACCGTATATTATAGAACTAGCAGTAAATTTTACACAGCATATTTAAAAGCAAAAGACACTAAAAACGTAAAAAATGTTGATATTCGTCTATTTATTAAATGCGCTTCTATTTAAAAAAAAAAACAATTTTAACTTTAGCTTATTTAGCCGTTTGCATTCCTGTTGCAACAAATAATTTAATTATAATATTTAAGTAAAAAGTAAATTTAATAAAGATTAATAGGGCTGTACTTATTTGAATAGACCTCCTGAGAATTATATTAGAGAATTTCGAAATGATATTTTAATGAAACAAATCAGAGGGGATTTTACAAATTACACGAAAAATGTTTCATTTTCTTTTTCACTTTTCTATAATCATTTCTCTTCTTTTTATGCTTTGTTTTTATTTTCCTTTTTAAATAAAAAATGAACAGGCCGGATTCAAGTAATCTTCTTTATTCGACCCTTTTCTAAAAACTGAGGATATTACGGGTAAAAATTACCCCACTCCACTTCAACACAGTTTCCATTCTCATACTTGGGAACTTATCTTTTATTTCTAGGTGAATCATAACTGTCTCACTTGGCTCCCTACAATTCTCGCTCCTTTTTAATTTAAAACGATGGTCATTAGATAAAAATTAGGCTATTTCATTTTTACCCGGTTTTAACTGTAATCCTATTTTTAGTTTTTATTATATCGTTCCACTAGTTGTTTTCAGTTGCATTATTAAAATGGGTTGAATTCTTAATTAAGAAATCCATTTATTAATTGGTTTTGTATAACGATTATTTTACTTTTAACTACAGTTATACGATTTAAATTATGAAATTATTTTATAACAACTATTTATCCCTGAAGAAATTTTATGTGAATTAAAAGCTACACAAATATTAAGTGATTATTTTTTTTAAAGATATTTTCAATCAGTTTGATGGCTATAAATAAATTTCATGAAAATTTTAAAGATATTTTTGAAGTTAAGTTATTTGATAGTCCCTCTTAGTTAACAGCCCAAAATCTAATAGAAATAATATTTATTGTAACCAATATTTCAATATCTACCATTACAAAATTTACGAAACAGAAACGTTTATATTGGTGTGCGGTCAATTTGAATTACTTTGTTCAAATATTTCGTTCGTATTATATCACTATTATTACATTTTACGACCACATGAGATCACTTTAGTCAGCGCATTATTCATGTCTTTCCACCGGGGCTGATCGGCCCATGCGGTCCTCCCAATACTGCCTCATGTTTTGATTTTTGTGTCATTTATGGTGCTGGAATTGTTCGTGTTGTAAGTTTCATTCTTTTAATCGGGTGTTTTGCAATTACTGCTAATGCAGACATTGAAGAATGAAATGATTTTTTGTAACGTATGAAAATGTGCCATCCCACTCAGACACGGCATATTTTCGTACGCTACAAAAATCATTTCAGACTTCCCGTCTGCATTAGCAGTAATTGCAAAACAGTCGGACGTTAAACGAAAAAATAAAAACGGGTGTTTTGTATTGACTCTCGTCAATTTTTTTTCTGGTCTGTAGTGTCTTCTGCTGCAATTTCCTCCAGACCCTCTCTTATTTTGTTTATCTATTTGCAGCTTGCCTTGGCATTATTCCAGGATGGGATTGTACCTTACCGGTTTTTTTTCAGAAGTTTCGAATTTTGCGTTTTCAGGGTGTGTTCAAAGAATGGATTCTCCACGTAGTATTAACAATGGAATCTAGCTCCTTACATACGACTTTGTTGCGCACGATCCACCGTTTTCCGCCTTTGTGGTACATTTTGTTGATGGATGTTTTTACAATTATAATATTTGAATTTTCGGGAGCCTGTCGATTTTTGATTGTAAAGAGTTTGTTCTTGGCGTAGTTTTAATTTATTCAACAATTTTTGTTTTGTTTGATAGACGAGACCATGAATGAAAAATAATTAAATTAAAGAAGTGTATTTCAAGGCCAACTACATTACGTATCTTTTAACAGGTTTTAGGTTATAGCAAGATTTTCCATTTCGTACTAAGTTAAATGCTGCTTACATCTTAACTTGGGTTGAGCGAATTTAATCATTGTGCAAGCACAATAAATGTAGGCTAATATTATAATGAAGCCAAATCACAGTTTTCTTCCAAAACCTGCATATTTTATTTTATTATGTCATATAATAAAAAAATAGATGTGGTACAAACCAACTGAGGTTTCATTACATATCCATCAAACAACATTGCCATCATGCAAGAGTAGTTTCATTTTTACCAACTCGAAAATGCGGGTTTATTTTTTTAAAAAATGCAAGTGTTTCTCCACTAGTTTTCATACTTAGTTTTTAATAAAAATTTGGTTAAAAGGAAATTGCAAAATTGGATTCTTTTAACTACTCTATCTGATTAAATAATGTGTACAATAACTTACATATAGTTGCTTTTTAAATTGCTTGCTTAGACCGTATATGACTTTTCCTCCGAAACCTGTTAAGTTGTTGACTTAGTTTAGTTTGAAAAAGAAAAATTTGATTTTCACAAATATAAAGAGTAAATACTGAAATCAAAGTCTGTGTATTATAAATGCCTACTACACAACATTTGAATAGTGATTTAATATTTTCAGTATATAAAGTAGAAGTTTATGTCCTTTACTGGATAATTCTTGCATATGACTTTTCAAGTTTTATAGTCCACCTCGTCCGTAGTTAGGGAACCTGAAAAGATATTTAAAGCAGTAATTTATTAGCAGGATATGGTTTTCAAATCAATACTAATGGTAGAAGCTTAAAACCAAATTCTAGACCTGAAACTTGGAAAAACAATACCGAAAATGGTAGTTGATGTTCATGGCCGGGGAGGCGTGGAGCTGGTACTCGTCATGTATAAACCTCTTTGATGATACGATCATCATTTGTTTTTTGAATTCTGTCATTTATAATTATATTGTTTTTTATTTCCAGTTACGGTGCTAAAAGAGGGAGTAACATTTACTTTATACAAATATAAAAATTAAGTGGACTACTTTTTTAAATTTGGTAAAGGGTAACCATACTTTTAATATAAAAAAGATTACTTGTGCCAGATTAGTCTTAAAACTTAAAATGACCTGACAAATTTTAAAGAATTGCAATTTAAAAATATAATATTAAATTCTTAATCTATTTTATTCAACGTAAAGAAAACAAATGTAGTTTATATAACGCTGAAATCTAAAATATATCATAAACATGTAACTTGGTAAATTTTCTTTCTCTAGCGGATTTTGCGTCAGACTTTTTCACACATCTTAATGGTAATGCAGATGATGAAAAGTGATAGGTGAAAATGAGTGCTGAAAGCAGAACTGACCTACAATTGAACCAGGGACTCCTGGAAAAGAAGCCAATTGTGCTAATTACTACATCACGTGCCGGCCTAATAAATTATTTTTATAGAAGAGCGACATTACAAAATTTTGTTTATGTAAACTGAAAATTCTATCGTAGTTTTCATTGAGCGCTCGTGGTGTAGTAATCAGCGCAACTGGCTTCTACGTAGGAGTACCGGATTCGATTTCCTGTCAGGTCTAGTATTTTTTCATCACTCATCTTCATTTATCACGCTTCTCATGGTCTGAATTAGCAGTAACTGAAAATAAAAAAATAAAAATAAAAATATGCAAAACAAAAAAATAAAATTGTTTTCATTATCGTAATTCAGTTCAGGTAGTCCTTTATTAAACTGTGCTATTTTTAAATTTTTATGCTTAGTTCGGGGAAAATTTTCATTTTGTTTTACGAGTTTGCACACCTAATTTGTAATCAAATTCATAGAATCCTTTCATTGAAATATTAATTCATAATAAATGCATTCGGTTTCTGATATGTTTAAACGTTTCTAATTACGGGACGTTATAACGTGTATTTCTACTTTGCTACAAATTATCGTCCTGTAACTGCGGCCAGCATTCCATTAAAGGTTGCCCTCTGCTCCATCAATCTCATGTCTGTAGACCAGACACACTAATGGATCCGGAACCTGGGAAACTAACCCCTATTTTGCTTCTTTGTGTTCACTTTCTATTGTCTCGAAGCTTACAACCGAGCTATACACGCACGTACGACGGAAGAAAAAATTCGTCGGGTACGCTTGGTATTAATAAATCTTAAAATAAATGGAGGCTCTACTGGATTTTATTTTTCTTGAAATAAAAATTGTAGAGATCTAGTATATGTTGAAAAAATGTGACGACATTAAATATTATCTACTAAGGTCTGTGAACGTCTTCGCAGAATGTGAGTATATTTTAAGCGCACTGCGTATCTCTCTGTTCAATTTTAATTACATTTACCGTTTAAAGAAGGAAGTATCCCTATTGTTTAATGTCTGATATTGGAACTAACGTGATTCTTTCTCGTAGTTTCTTTTTTTTTTAATCTGAGTATTACAAAACGATGATCTAACCCTAATAACGGAGAAAATATAGGTTGAGTAAAATTCCTATGACTGCATTGTATTTTACAAAATTGTTTGTGTACTAAAAAATTTTTAATATGTTATTTTATACTGTTACATGACAGAGTTTTAATTAGTTCAGTTTAAAATTGATGTTTTTAATTATTTGCTACTATACAATAACGCTGAAAGCTAAAATAAGGGAACCAACACAATATCGTATTATAAAGCAGTCCTTTCACCTTGTTAGTGAGCTTGTTAGTATATAGACCCGATACTGTCAAAGGAGAAAATTAAAATTACGCAGAGGATTGCTATAGGGATTATCTCTATGCGACGGTAACCCGAGAAGTTACTCCGTACTCACTCGCGATGACACTAGTTATAGAACTTCAAATTGTATTTCAGTAGAAACTACTAACACTGTTTATTTTTACTTAATAAAGTAAGCATTTAGTTTATAAAAATAAAAACCTCTACGAATTTAAAAATATTACTTTGATAAAGAACGCAACAGCTGTACTTATTGGAATACTTTTTAACGGCAGGCAAACAACGTATTTTTAAAAATTCTGGCTTCTATAAACGTATGTCAAATAATTTAACCACTATTATTGCTCACATTGAGTAAATATTTAAATATTACTTTAAGATTTGCCGAAATTGACGTATTAGTCTTTTTCACGATTGACCAGGTGGTGTTAATTTGCTAATCTTATTGAGACATCCCAAAAATTGTGAACACTTAAAACACAAATATTCTTTGTTCAAATTATAGAAAATTAAAATTAATGAACAAAAATTATAGCAGAAAACATGGTATGAACTATTTCACGGAAAACTACCTGGCGATACAACATACATTTCTGTAAACAATGATAGTGTCTCTTCTACGTAAATAATTGGACGCTTCATTTAGGCTTAAACGTTTAACTCAACTGCTAATTTGAATCGCGCACTGAATCACTCGTGATGGAACGCATTTGCGGTTCATCTAGGGTAACCCCGCGAGAAGACTCAAACACCCTTGACCAAGGAATCTTCGGACGGTTCAATGAAAGAAGGACCTGCAGCGCTTACAACCAGTTCTTACAAAAATTTAAGTAGGTTCTACCATTATTCATTTCAAAAGCCCGATAATGTGGTGTAGTTAGCGCATCTGGTTTTTTTGCCAGTGATCCTTGGCTCGATTCCCAGTCAAGTCCGGTATGTTTTAATCACTAATTATTGTCATCTACCACCCATTACTATCTACATTATCCTTAATGTCTACTACAGTCTTAAAGCAAATACAAAAGTTTAATATTTACTTATTGTTAATTTGTATAGCAGGTTGAAAATATAGTATTAGGATAGTTGAAAAATACAACTACGTTTTGTAAAATTTGGGAATCCTCAGACAAAGTTTTATTAAGGTAAGAATTAATTTGAGCTCGTAAACACAATTTATAATATTTCTCTATTAATATAATTACTGTTTGATTCATGAAACACAGAAAATTAAAAATATAAATTCACTCCCTGGAAAACTGAATTAATTCCTGGGTTTGTTTAAACAGTTTACATTAGGGATGATGACGCTTCAGTGCATAAACAATAAACAGATAGTTACGAAGTAATTAATCAATAAATCAATAATTAATTCAATTTTTATTATACTAAAATACAGGGTGTTAGACGCTTACTTGGTATTAAACACTATATTATTATTATATCGTATATAAAATTTCCTATAGTTTATTGTTTAATTTACTTTTAGTACGTTAAGACAGAGTCCGGATTTTTATACTCTCGATAGGCTTCTATCCTTTAATTTATTGTAGCCAGTCTGCCTAGCTCTTACACATTAAATTCACTTCAATACACATTTATAAATCGATGTTAATTGGTTTTTAACTGTCTGTAATGTTTTGGAATATGATTGATTAGTTAATATCTAGGTAACCAGAAAAAACTACTAAAAATAATTAACAAAAACTTATCTTTAACTTGATGTCTTGATGTTTTATCAATATATGTAATATAATTTTATGATAAATATTCTTCCATGAAATAACATATTTATATTTATATAGCGGGTGAGGCAGATAAGGAATCCTAAATTGATTCTAGGTGAACGGAGTGACAGAAGAATGTAACCAATGGCTAATTAGTAGTAAGTAATGAATCCGTTTCTTCGAAGGCTTAACTTGTCCACATGATGTTCAATGAAAACACAAAAATCTTTAATATTCACCCATTACTTATAGAAAACATTACTTATAGGGAAATTCATTGCGTAATTCTTACTCTTTTTGAAAGACGTTGAAAATTTTTGTAGCTCTAGTGAAGTCTCTGTGGGTATCTGTCGCGATATAATCTTTCAGCAGCACGGCGATTACAAAATCATTCGCCAAATGCCATTGAAATAAAAGGCCTCTTCATTTGAATTTGTCACTTTGATAAAAGCAACGTAACAAAAATAGAGTGCAAGAGTACAAATGTAAACAAACTAATAATTGTTACTTTTTTTTTTTAAAGTCGCATCAACTGCTTGGTTATTAGCGACTACGGTGGGTTATGAAACATTAACTGTGGGATTGACACGTGAAAATTTCCAGACCCTGGCCGGGAATCTAACCCGGGACCTCCGCGTGGCAGGCTAACACGCTAACCACTACGCTACGGAGGCTATCATTGTTACTTTATAATATAGGAAAATAATTCGGAACATTTGTTCCTTGGCCGCAACAAAGTTATTAGTTTTAAATAATGCATTAGGTTATTTATTAAAGAAAAGCTACTTCAAATATGCCATCCCGATTTCGAAATTGCTTTTCTGTTTTGTAAAAAATAAGTTTTTTACGAAATGACTAAATATTTGTCTATACACTATTTATTTGATTTAAATCTATTTAGCCATCTTGCCCAGAAAATGAGCCAAAGAGTTACAATTTTTCATTATTCATAGATAACAGTAGTAGCTAAAAACAAATGTTATGTAAATAAAATTTGTTCCCTTCACTTGGAAAGAGAATAACCATATAAAAATTTTAATGAATGTGTTACTAAAGTCTGTCTACGCTAAGAGTACTCCGACATAGGCAACCAGCAATACAAGTGAGCATGCGTATTAATCCCTTTCTTGACCATCGGGACTTCCAAGTCCCATTTAGTGCCATTGCATTTATCTGTGCATTAACAGTTTAAATTGCCTAGTTGACCATCGGGACTTCTAAATCCCGCCTAGTCTGATTTTTCTGTAAACTGTAAGGGCTTCAAAAATACATCAGATCGTGTCACCTGTGTATTGAATGCAGCCATCACATGTGGTACATGTGCGTCTAACCTAGTTTTGTACTTATACTTCCGAGATTTTATAATTGTGCGGTCTAGGAAGGGTTAAAAATACGCACAGCATAATCAAAAACAAAATTACATACAACACTAATTCGCTCTAAGCTTAACATACCTAATAAAAACACGTTCAAATATTTGTTAGAAAATGTTTTATAAATCGAACATTAGTTCACCATTAATAACTAAAATTTTACTGTTGTTATTCTTACATTGTTATTTTTCGTGACATTATTTACTATTATTACGTTATTATTTATGATTAGTAGGTTTCTATTATAGACTCAGTTTTATTTCTTTTGGTCACAAGTAATATAAGACTAATGCGCTTGTATTATAACAGGAGAGTAACAAATCATGTGATTCGTTGTTTATCATTTCAGATTGTTTATTTCATATCATTAAAATTAATGTCTGTAACTAGTTTAATACAACTGTTTGCACTTACCCGTGTTTAACTCATGTTTAATTTCATCAGTTATATTTTGGAATTGTATCGGTTCGTTTTGATTTTTTCGTAGACAGAATTTGAAAAGTCTTGTAAGCTGTGTTTTGTGTTCATGTGTTGAGTTTTTGAAACAAAAAAGCGGTTAACGTTAAAAAGTAGAAAAAAATTGTTTTGTAAATGTAATGGTTAAAATAATTAATTAAGGAGTCTTTATGAAACTAAAACACAATAATTAAAAGTAATCAGAACGGTATAATTGAAAACGCTTAAAGGATAATGATTATTTTAACTGGATGTAGATATTTTTATGATGGAACGTAGTGCAAGATAACTGTCCGGCAGAGAGGTAGATACGCGCCGACTAGTGTAAAACTTTCGTTTACAACTTATAGGCGCTTGCCTCACGCGGAGTACTCTTACAGTAGATCGACTATTGGTCCCCTTACATCTATTTAACTATAACTATAAACTGATTTCATTTATTTTAAAAAAAATACTTGGAAAATGGTTGTTCCAAATGTATCACCAGTGATACAGTGCCAAGTGGTCAACAAATCACATACTTGCGTCATAGTATCACTGGTAATACAATGCCAACTTATCAGACTATTAGTGAAAAATAAACAGTGTGCGATGCGGTAATCAAATTTTTGTATGATTCCTACATTCTGCTTAATTTCGTTAAGGCGGTTGGATCTAATACAACCAGGAAACAAAAGACGCGATGTGGCTTCGACGCGCACATTAGGCGTAATGCTTGGCTCGTTAGTGAATAGGTAATTTTGGATATTGGATAGGAACATACACATGGGATAAAACTGCAATTAGTGATAATTTTAGCAGTACTTACTCGATTTTGAGTGCGTAGGTTTCCCAGGATGCTTCGGCTCGGTAACGACGTTGTACGAAGACACTAAAACGTTTGATAAGATCTGTACAGATTTCACACAATAAACAAGTCACAGAAGGCACGTTAACAATAGAAATAAAGCACTGCTAACACTTGAGTAATTGCAGTTAGGATAACGGTTTACAGGTTCACAACACGGAGTAACACAAATTTCACAAGGTCCGGTAATCAGTTGAATGAAATTCAACATGAATAGTTCGTTGATTAATTGCACGCGCGTTTTACACTGCATAGCTCGTTATTTGGGGCCGTAATTAAAGTATTAACGGCAACATGGTATTGGAATGTCCAATGCGTTACATGAAAATGACGCCAGCATAAGCGGGCTGATAGCGTCCGTTGAGACCGTGGTGCGCTACACGACCGACCCGTTCGGAAGGTTGACTTTCAGTGAGAGAATCAGGAAGGAAGGAACAATGGCGAAGTGAGAGCCAGAAATTAGTTGAATTTTGCTATTGGCGGAGAGCGAGCCACGTGAGCGAGGATCACACATGCGTAGAACTAATTAGTGAGGTAATCAATGCAGAATCAATATTAGGGATTTAAACGAGCGGGAAGATCCTATTCTCGAATGATCGATGGCGCAGGGTATTTGAACTTATTGCAGTACTGAACAAACAGTGTTAAATTATAGAAAAAACACATGTATTTAGTTACTAGCATATTAAAATATACTGGATAAACATACATTAGGTAATTTAATAGTTATATCAACATAAAAATATAAAAAGTAGTAAATAAAATATATAAACATAAGTAATAAATAGTTACTTATTAAAACAATCCATTCATATGCAGTCTTAGTCGTATGTTATGAGTACTTTATGTACTGTTACATTCTCACATTTTTACCAATACAAAGTTTGTGCGTGAGGTAGAATTTTGCATATAAATAATATTTGTTGCTGTAAAACTGATAAATGCACTAATATGGTTCACGCACTGCGAAGCAGTTATCGCACGCAAGCAGCAGCTACTTGTTACCTTTTATCTTACTTTTGTTGATAAAATAACCGATAATAAATTTGCTCACATCAGCTCTCCGGTGTATCGACACGCAATGCAATATTGTGTTCATTAGCAAAGTAAAACGATATCGTACGACAAACTTCATTAGTTATTGGAAAATGAAACGGCAGTTTCATAATTTTAAACTTAAAAAATAACGTACGTGTAAAAATTCTTTTACATTCTATTTAGGTTGGGTGTTTACATAATTCATTCATCACCTAAATTTCATACAAGAAAGTAGAACTGTACTCAACTATACTTAACGGTTTTGTTTTTCCTCTTTTTTGCGTAAGAGTATAACTATGTGTCAACAAATTTATAGGTATATTGAAAAAATTAAAACAGCGGGTAAAAAAATTGTGATATTTGCTAAAAATATCTACTTAGAGATCTTCAGCTTAACAGTCTAGAGTTTTACAGCTTCACCACCAATGCTGTTACTTTTTAATCCAATTACTTCCCGATAAAAAACCATTTTAACGAATTTAAGATTACAAGATCCTATATAAATCGTTTTCATTTTACTCTGAAACTAGGATAACAAGGTAAAATTTTGAGTAATAATAAAAGCCCACATAATTCCATACCGGTTTAACTGAATAAAAATCTGTGGTCATCATCTGAAAATTGTGGACGAATTATTATGCAATTAATTTTACATTACAGCTAAGTTAACTTTGAGTTTACCTTTAAAATAGCCTTCAGATTAAACCACATCAGCACTGCAAATTATTCATTCACCAAAATATGTGTTGTTGTTCAGGTCAACAGCCAAAAGGCTGGTTTGAACCTCTAGAGGTTTTACTAAGTAAAAACGAGGAGTAACGTATTTTACTGTTGCCTTCCTCACTGAGTTGAAGGAGTATGCTTATCACCATGCCAGGCTCTTCGAAAAGCATCCACTTTCCACCATGCAAGTGACACCTTCACTTAATGTACCACAGGCTGTGGCTGTATAGTGAAATTTATTACTCTCAGAGGAGATGACTCTGACTAATGTCTTTTACACCTCTACCTCTTCTGTTCCTATATGCTTCAGTCATATAATTGGCTGACTATGTGATAAGAACCAAAACTATTTTCTGAAGCCCTGGAACTAGTAGATCGAGTGCAATTAATTTAAAACTTCTCCAGCTCGTTATGGGCAATACCAAAATATATGCATTACAAGATCTATGAGTTAACTAAAATGAGATTCCTTCCTTCAAAAACGATGAATACCTGTCCTTAAAAGAAAAATTACAATACACCTATGAAACAACCTCATGGATCCAGAATTTTTTACTCGTGAAACATTATTAGTAAACAGTTTGACAAATTGTAATAAATATGTTAAAAGTCTACAATATATCTTGAAGAGAACAGAACTCAAATGTGTTACTTCTGTACAATTTTCTGGTTATTACAGATTATATAAGGTTTCATCTTCGGCCCACACTATGAGCCAAATCTCGTATAGGTGGAACATAATGCATTTTCTTCTTTTACGAAGAGTAGATAGAATGAAAATGTCGCATATAAATTAAACCCATAATTTTTTTTTAGATTTGTTATCACTATTTTACGAATAATAATGAACAAAATTATTTTAATAGTTGTTGTTTAGGTCAACAGCTGAAAGGCTGGTTCGAACCTCTAAAGGTTTTACTAAGTAAAACGAGGAGTGCGGTTGTTTACCATGCCTTCCTCACTATTTTAATAGAGAATTAAAATTAATTTATTATAACAGAATATAAACGTAATATAATTTTGTCTTTTTGGATTTGAAAGATTGACTAAAAGTTTTAGGCTCATTTAGGTGAACCGGTAAGAATGGTCAAATATTCTGGTCCAAAAAAAAGAAGTCTTTGTTTTTTTTAATATGATCTGAATATAACTAAAGAACTTATGGAAGCAACACTTCCAAATGTTGTCTTTCTCTTGGTAAAATTGTGTAAATTGACCAAAAGAAATTGTTTTATTGATTGCAGATTATTCTTATATGTTATAAAACAAAGTAAAACGCTGATCTGCATATATTTCCGGGTGTTTTTACACAAATAATTTTTTTGAAGTTATTAATTCAGTGAAATCTTGTTAAGTACCCTAAAAACTATATTTGTACAGAAATGTTTTCTTTAGTTACTCGTGTTGTATAGAATTAAACTTAATTTGTACTGTTATTGAATTAAACCTAATAAGTTTTAAAGATACTAACGTTATTTTTGTGACAAGCTGGTTATTTGAGTGCCTTTAAACAGAAATTCTATAAAAGAAAGTAAAATGCCCTGAGGAGGGACTTCCCTCAGTGATTAGATTCACAATCTTGTGCAATAATCTCTACCGGACTCTTATTTACAAAAACTTTTCTATTTTGTA
The DNA here is from genome assembly GCA_035578175.1 of Catonia carolina. Classification (NCBI taxonomy): domain Eukaryota; kingdom Metazoa; phylum Arthropoda; class Insecta; order Hemiptera; family Achilidae; genus Catonia; species Catonia carolina. The sequence continues at coordinate 140,585,758 of JAQMRL010000001.1, read as the reverse complement.
GTCTACATACAGTTTCTGTAAAACGAGTTCGCCTTGAAAATGGCACCGGTAATGAGTTTCAACTACATTAAACTTCTACAAGTACTGTATTTCTATGCCAAACTTTTATGTTCTTCGTTATCTGATAGCATGAAAATAACAAATTAATACTCTAGAAACCCTTAAGGAAGTTATCAGAGATGTTTTTAAATAAGTACCGCAAAGTATTAAAAATAAAATACTGTTGTCTATTCAAGTGTATTTTTACAACAGGCGAATAAAATGTCTTATAATACCAAACACACTCACGTTTTGCAATTGAAACAGTTTTTAAACGTCGATAATTATACAGAGTTAGCCGTATTAAAAATCTCTACGAACGTACGCGCTGCACGAAATAAAAACTAAATAAATAAAATTTGGAATAAAAATCCAGCTTTTTAAAAACTTGGTTAATCTAATCCTATTACTGTCATACAATTTTTGTGTAAAATACTCTGGTACATGAGCAACATATATGTATTTTTGGAGGTCTAAACCAGAAGATAAAAATATTCTTATTTTTCGCGTAAAATGATTTTATGGTAATCTGTATAAACACAGAAATGTATTACATTTGTTAAACTGAGAATTTAATATTGAAACTATTTAATTTTTATACTTAACTTATATATATATATATTATAATCAAAATATAGTTTTACATTCATTTATATTTTTTCCGTAAATTTCAAAGAAAGCAACAGTAGGTGGAATTTGATTGTAACGTGACGATAAGTTAATTGAAGAGTTTTAAATTATTAAAACAGTTTTGGGTACATAGTAACGAGCTGATAGGCTTATATCAGCAAAAGAAGGCATATATACTCCCCTAAGATAAGAACGACTAATGTACATTATTCGAAAACGCCTCCACAACCAAAATAAATAACACGGTTAAAAAAATGATGAAAATATTCTCTATCAAATGCATAATGTGTTACAATAAAGTTCCATGTAATTTCTCGAATAAATTTGTTAAAACTCTGAGTTGGAACATTCGAGTCGTTGATAAATTTACATATCTTGAAGAAACTATACAGAGTGATAACCTCTCCTAATTAGTGATGGAATATGACAAACTTCAGATTTTATTATTTAACTACACTAAAAATATCTATTTTAAATCTAACCATTCACTTAAATCTAAATTGTGCCACTAATAAACAGTGTTTAAACCAATAGTTGTATGGGGCACCTAAATTCTTTAATGCAGCAAAGTACAAATTATCGAAAGGAATATTCTCAGGAAAATGCGCGTTCCTCTAAAGTAAATGGATTAGTAGTCAATTCAAGAAAGGACTCAGGATCACTAGAAAAATCCATAACTAAAAGTAGAATTAAATTTTACGGTCACAAAGTAAGAATAAGTTCACAGAGATTAAACAAACAAATTTTCGATTGTGTTTCCAACTGTACAGGATTAATTAGCTTGGTTTCTAGAGAGCAGAAAATCATAGATAAATATCACATTTTGGAATCCAATTGCTAGGATAGAGAATCAATCAAAAAGGAAGTGTGCAGTTTGAGAGTGGATCCCTCAGTGGATAAAGAGAAAACAAAAGAGAAATTCCCAGATAAGAAAGAAAAAAAATACGTAAATGAAAAAAAATTATTGGGAAAAGAAAAAAAATTGGGAGAAATTTCCAAGAATAAGTAATATTTAATTCACTACATGATCATTACTGTGGTCTATTTGCATAAAAAAGTGGAGCTTGGAGCACACATCGTAGTTACAATAATACACATCAGTCATTTTTTCTCATAACACATCACAACAATAGCGGCACCACCACATTGTAATACTGAAGCACACAGCTCACTACCACACATATTATTATGAAATTTTTAGTTAAACATGACACACTAACTGTTCAATACTGAAAAGAGTTTTGAAAAGATCTGGTGGACAGAATCAACGTAAAACACATAAAATTTTTAACGTAAAAATTATTGTTTGACTTTAATGATAGATGGTTAAGGTATTTAGTAGGTCAGAAAGTTCAAGTTTCTTGGGTGTCTGACATTGTACACTGGTGAAGAGGATGTAGGGCACAAGCTGATGATATGAGTGAAACGATATCTGGGACTCTTAAAAGCAAAACTTTGAGAAACGGTAGCGACTTTCTTTCTATACATTAATTCATTATAATAAATTTCTTGTAAGGCTTTGTGACAGAGAAAATGGGGTTTACCATCCAAATATACTAGCCGATTGCAAGCAGCAGAGATGCTATGCTTTTTACGTAGGATCCTAAAAATTTCAAAAATGGACTGTCTGAAAAATTCTGTAATAAGAAACAGCGTGTGTCTACTTTTAATGCACGTACACATCATCAGATTTGACTAGATCATGTCTGTAGAAAGAAAGAAAGTCAACTGTTAAGGAAAATATCTGGATTGAGGAAAACTTTTCTCAATTCAATTATTTTGGATTGCGGTCATCTAACTGCTAGACCAGGAAAGAGATAGGATGCCCACGTAGTAGTTGCAGTTGACTTAAAAGCCTAATGTTTAAAGTAGAGATCAGTGGTTTAGTTGTCCAATAGCTTTTGTTTCAGAATTAATGACACACACAACACAATCTTCTAAAGAACACTTTTGTAAAAAAGCTTTTGGCTTCAAGGAGTCATGAAACGAGAATACAAGTTAAAATCATCACAATATTTTTCATTCTTGATGACAGATAGAGCTAGAGAAATACAAATAGTTAATTTAAATATGTGATCGATGAGTTGTAGCCTATTTTTAGTAAAATAATGAGGTTTTTTAATCCAGAAGCTTCCATTAAAGTATAACTTACATTTGTGTTATAAGCAAAAGCTCACGTGATTAACTACAGTACGGAATATTAATTATAGTAATAGTCACGTCACTTAACTGGAATTACTGAACAGAAACAAATTGTGATTAGGGGAATAAATTACAAAATTTCTATTCTAAAAGTTCTCTTGCGTTATCATAGCTAATGTCTAGGGATTGAACCACGATTGGGAAGAAATAAGGTTGGTTGCCTTTGGAACAGACAAAAATACTGGAGTTTTAATTTCCCGAGCGAGTTTTGATTGATGCTTCGGGAATTACGTGGAAGGAAAGTTACCATTTTGCTCTTTCTATTACATGATCGCCCCCTTTCATAAACCGTTCAAATGGTTGTTTTTCTCTCTTGGGATAAACCAACCGTAATACTGGAAAACAAGTACGAGAAGCATATTCTGTCATTACGGGTGATGGTAATAGAAAATCCACAATTTATTTCGAACGTCTGCTTAAGTATGGCTCTAAGGAAATGAATTAACACATTATCAGATACTGTTTAATGAAATCTTGTGTTTAATTCATTAGGGTATTGAACTGTTATAACAGATTGTGATTTAAATTACTATAGCTACAGAAATACAGTAAAAATTCAGTTTATTTCAATAGTAAGCCTATAAATTTGTAATCCCAGTGAAACATAATACTTTTGATGATTTAGAAATGTCCCATGACAAACTAATCATTTTAATAATTTGTTACCTTCATTCGTTTTATTTGTTTAAAACTAAAAATTTAGAGCAAAAAAATATATTATTATTATGAAACAGGCCGGGAATTTCACAACACTTTTCATTTAAATTAGTTCTATCTAGTTATTTACGGAAATAAGCCTTATGCGTCTAATATAAATGCAAAAGCTCTCACCCACCCGCACCCTTTCACTGATCTCTAGTTCTCTAACTACCCGAATACTCAGAGAGCATTTAAATTTCGATCACTTGCTTCTAAAGAATAAAACAAAACCCTAAAATTATATATATCACAAAAAACTAAAGTTTTGGAAATCGGCAGGGTTGCGTATGTTCTAAGTTTTGTACTAAGTCTTTACCGTCACATTTTTATCTCTCTCTAGGTTTTCTTAGTTTGTTTTAACACAAATTCGCTCCACCACTCTATCACTGAACGATCTCTCCTTCACTTCTCTCATGGTATTGCATGTATTCCCCACTTCATTCACAACTGAACCCATTCACTTCAATCCTAATCCCCTCCCATGGTCTTTGTCCATTTGTATACAGTACAGTAACATTTTTGACAGTCTACCCTACCCCTTCCTTCTAACATGACCAAACCATGGTAGCTTTGCCAGTTCAATTCTCGCTGCCAGTCTCCCATACCCAATTGCTCCCTAATTGCTGAGGGGTCTAGTATCAAAATCAGCCACATCCATTCCATAAAATTTTTCAGGAAAGCAAAAAAACTGTTAAATTTAAACTACAGTATCTACCGTCTTGGTTAATAGTTCAAGTTATTAGTATGAATCCCACATTAATGTGTGTAAATATATAAAAAGTATGTATTTTCAAAATCTAGGAAAAATAATTTTTCTTTTGAATGAGGCTGGTTTTGAAACTCATTTGGGGACTTGGCTGGTTTTGAAACAAAAACGTTTACTGTTTCTTTTTGTGAACATCACGGTTTTATTTATTAAGGGAAGCAATAAATTTGAACTTTTTAACTAATTTAATAAAATAACTACTCTAAACTATAAATTATACAAAAAATACACTTTTCATTTACTACTTTCTCGCGCTAAAATTAAATTTTTTAAAATCCATATTTTTCAAGCAATTAAAAATAATCACTTGAATAATCTCTGTCATAATAACAAAGTTAATAATAATTTTATTATAAAATTGTCTAAGCACAACTACATTAACTACAAAACAACGTTGTTTTTGACACAATAAAATTAAGTTCACCACAGTAGTACACTAGCGCACCCTCTAGCTATTTCTGTAAGTATAAATGTGGCTTGTTTTTAAAATAACTTCAGAATTTCTTTGAGCAATCTCGTTGGATTTGGATTGTTTTGATGTAGATTCTCCTATTTTCTATGTTAATAACATTTAAAACTTGCAAAAATGAACAGAAATAAAAAACTTTTTTTTTTGATGTGGCTGGTTTTGATGCTAGACCTGTCACATCATTTCTTATTTTCTAGCCTATTTAGAAAATAACATAACTACCTAATTTTGTTGTTTCATAAAATGTATTTTGTGTATTTCTTATAAATTTTATGAATCAGTTAAAATTTTGCTTATTTTAAGTTTTTATGAAAATTTTTAATGATAAGTAAGATAAGCTATTAAGCTGCACTTAGGTAAATTTAACATAAAAAATAAGAATAGCATAAGGAAATACTAATCATTAAAAGTAAGAGTAGCATTAGATTCATATCTTAAAATAATTTTTATTGTTAAAAATTAGAGTAGCCATTGGGTTGTATTTTTCTTTGGATAATGTAATCCTTAGGTAGTTTGAGGTTGAATAAAATTGTTCGTTAGTCTAAGACTAGTTACAATAAATATAAATGAAAAAAAATCTTATTTTATCTCCTCTTGTCTTTCCTAGCATACCTTATTAAACTTCACTTTTGCCACCTATATTCTAATCTATTCGTTCCACCTGACTACATTTTCTGAATATAAGTCAGTATTGATACAAAATATGTATTTACATAATTTTCTTACGATATTATAGTAACTTTGACCACAAGCTAAGCTTCTTACACTCTGGAAGAACGGTTCGCTTTCTGCACCCTTTCACTTAACACCTTTTAAAATTTTCCGTCTACAAGTGAAAAGCCTCCAAGTATGTGAATTCCTTAACTTCATCTAATCCCTACCATTTTATCTTATTCTCACTTTATTCCTCACATTTGTTCTAACCAGCAATACGAGGCATTGTCTAAGTTATACTTACACAAAATAAATAATTCTAATTATGACCATTAAGAAAAGTGGTCGTAGCTATTGTGCACTTTGATTTCAAAGAGGGTATAAAGAGACAAATACATCTTTCTATAACTTCCGAAACGGATACATTTATAAAGTGCACTATGTATATCCTGATATTAATAGGAGGCCTAGTTTTTATTAACTCAGGGACTTTTCCATTCACAATTTTTATGTAGCCCCTCCAAAGCTGCTAGTTATTTATATATTATCCTATAAATTCGAAAATCATCTCTAACTGACTCAATCACTTACTCACTCACGACAAATTTTCTAACCTCCCGATCAAGTAGAGATAAAAGTTCAGTACATAAGAATTATTCCTTAGTAGTTGAAAAGAAAAACCCAAGTTTTAGCATTTCGACCACTAGCTCCTGAGAGAAAAATGAGCTAACCACCATAACTTAATAAATTACTTTTACTAACCTTCTTGAACACTACAGATCTGAAATTCAGTATACTTATTCTGCTCATGATAAGTTGGCAAAATAAGAACTCACATTTCAAACACTTTTTCCTAACCAGTAAAATATTTTGGAAACGTATCTTAAACCACACAAATTTCTGTAACTTTCCAAAATTTATAATTTTAAAAATCAGCATTAGTATTCTTGAAATACTATAAAATTGAGAATGTAATGCGTCATCGATTCTAATGGGCAGCGTAGTTTCCTATGACTAAAATTGTTAGATCGCGTTATTGAAAACATTTCAGGATGAATAAAGTCAGACTTCAAAAATTGTTTAATGTGGGTAAATAATGTTAGCGATTAAAATGTAAATAGGAATAGGTATTGTGGAAAAAATTAAGTTCAGTCATTTATTTTAAAAAACGTAGAAAGTAAAAAGAAGTAAAAGTGTTTCCATACTAACTGTCCGCTTTGTTTTACAAACAGTTATCTGAAATTTTAGAAAAATCTGTATCGATAATATTATAATCACTACTGATTAATAATTGCGACGGCTTGGTTTAACACTTGATCATTCCATAATAGGCCTACGTCGTCCTTAGTTTTATCTAAAGCAATTGAGACACTAAATTTTTGAAGTATTTTTCAATTACAGGCTATGAAATAGTTTTCCATGTCATTGAATCCCAGTGTGCAATAACATTTAGAAAATCTCGCTTGATTTTTCCAGTGTGTGTCAGTTTTATGGTTGATCAGTAGTCATTTTTCTTACTATTATCGAACATTAGCTTTGAATTACTTCTTACGCTATCATCCAGTGGTTGTACCATTGGATTCAAAATCTCCGAAGTAACAAATTCACAGTTCATGTTGGTTAATTTATTATTCACCCCATTTATCACTTGATATTGGAATGTATGTAAACAAATAATCGATGTTACGTTTACCTTGTCGACGATAACATCCCACTATCTTTCACCCAGTCATCTATTAAGTTTGATGTCTACCTGCCCTTTTCTTGACATCTTATAACTACATCACCTGGGAAAAAAATGTTCATTTGTTTTTATTCCTAGACTGTTTTTTACGTTTAAAAATTAGGTACCGAGGCTCGTACTGCCGATAACCTAACAACCTTGTAAGCTGTGGTGTATTGATTGTTGTGCGCCGTCAATTCTAATGCGCTCTGGAATTTTTCCAACTGATTCTGACGATAAAACTAGGCTTTATGTTTGAGGTTTTACGGTACGAACTTATTCACAATAATTAAAGCATGAAGCATAGCCCGTAAAAGTAATGGGCCATATAATTTGGTGCATCTCTCTGAGACTAGCATGAAATGTAAGCCCATAGTTTCTAAGTATAACTACTATAATTGATGTTTTTAATATTCGTAAACAATGATTGTAGCACATTCCATAGAATTTCAAAATTTAACAATATTTTTTTAACTTCTTTTGAACAAAAATTATCAATTAGGTTCTTGTATAACTATTGTGGCTATTAAATTTGTTAAACCGAAAGTTCATTTAGATTTAGTTTGTAATTGAATTCAAATAGGGGTTGTGGTTGCTGGATAATTTACTAGTTTTGACGATAGTAGATAAATACAGTTGCTAAAAGAGATCAAACATGATGAGCTACCTAAACTAAAGTATTCTACCGGCTTGTTGTTAGTGTAAAGTAAATTGTTGAATATTTTATAAGTAAACTCAACTCCTTGCCCTTGAGGTTGCCCTCAAGTTGACTTACAGAAGCGGAAAACACAAGGGTTGTTACTACAACACAAAACGGCAAACTCTTAACATTTCGCATAATTCATTTTTTATTTGGTAAACGTATGCGCTGTTATTACATTCTTGTTAATAAATAAATTGAGTGTTTGCTGAAATTTATAAAATCTTCAGTTCGCCTAAGTTTTTAATCATCATTCGCTAGTTACCCAATAAGTTTTACCAAAATATTCTGAAAAATATCAACTCCGACGTTCTTTTACATCTTAACTTAGCACCTGTTTTTATTTTATACAAACAAAATTATAAATTATATTTTCCACGGTAAATAGAAGATCTCTTCTAATTACCGTGATTGTTTCTGTGCTCTAATAAATCGCGTTACGTTCTGTTTTTTCCGTTACTTTTCGTACTTAGAACAGTGTTTACCAAGAAGTATTTTAACAGTATTCTAAAGTATATTACATGGTAAATTTAAAAAGTAAGGTAATTTAAGACTACTGCATAAAAAAGTAAAAAACAAATGTTTCAAAAAGGATGCAATCGTAATATCAAGAAGGCAGAAGTAACACATAGGTAAATTTCAGGTCTCTTTACATGTCAGCTGACAACAGTGTATTCAATTTTACCAGCTTTTAACAATTGAACCATTGTTTTTGTGCAACAGTGCTATTTCAGTATCCATTTGTCTCTATTGTGTCAACGATGCCGTTTTCCAAAGACAAACGTGTCTAGTCTTGAAATTTATTTCGGTTATAAATCTTATAAAAAAGTTAAAAATGAATTTCAGTTAACATATGGCAATTCTACTGTTTCAAATAAGTAGATATTCTTGCGTTTGTTAAATAAAATTTGTGAGACTGAGAGTGACAAGATCGCAAAAGCACAGGTCGACCATCAGTGGTAATCGTGGAAGTTCTGGAGGATGTAAAAGTACGTTTAACTCATTTTTCTAAAAACCCGCTTAGGAAGTCTTCACAGTGTTAGATTAACATAAACAAAAATTCGATTCTAGTGAGACAACATAACTTGCCATACTGGCGATGACAAGCTAGATACGAGAGTTTTTTGGCCATCGTTTGACATCGTAAGGATTGTGGCCTCCAAGATCCCCAGAGCTTATGAAATATAATAAATTTCATTAATTTATTATTTTTATACTATATTCATGTCATCTTAAAACTTTTCTTGTCCGTTTTAAACACTCTCTTTATCTCAATGTCAATCACTAAAAGGAACACTTAGTTTTATCAATTACACTAACAGTGTTTTTCGCTATAGCTCCCTATCATTAGGGTAAAATGATAAAATGCTAGTGTCAAACTTTGTATACCCAGACTTTAGCGGAAGTTCAGGTTTCATGGCTCCGTAGAAAATCAGTTGTTTCTTGAAATATGTGTGTGTGGGTGTGCGCGCGCGCGCGATCGCTCGCGCATGCGTGCTTGCTTGTGGTTGTTTGCTTGTATTGTGTTCGTTTTGGAGCAAAAAAATAAACCGATTGTGCTGAAAATCGAAAACTACGATCTTAAAACCCCGGAGAATTCTTGTGGAATAGGCTATTTAGCCCCAAAATTAAGAGTAATTTACCGTATTTTCCGGACGATAAGACGCACTTTTTTCCGTAGGAAAATGACCTAAAAATTACCATGCGTCTTATGGTCCGAACGCTAGCTATATTTCAAGGTAGATGCTTTCTATAATAATATTTAATACTACCCTACTCTACTTAAACACGTTCAATAACTAGGGATTTCAAAACAAAACATACAATGATATAGGATGTACCGTAGTTTTTAAACTGTATAGTCTTAAAGATTCTAAGCATACACAGTAGTTTCTGTATCGATATTACTTACGGTAAATATCATGCATTTTAAAATGTGAAGCAAGTTTTGTACTCTTTCGCTTTTAAATTAAAAGTGGTTCAATATGCAAAATATAATGGCATTCGGGCAGTAGAAAGGCATTTTTTACCTCCTCCAACAGAAAAAATGATTCGGGAATGGCGGAAACAAGAAGATTCATTACTCAAGGCAGATAATAAGAGACATACCAGTAAATTTCGAACTCATGCTGTCAAATGGCCACAACTTGAAACACAATTGAAAAATTGGATTATCAATAATTACTATTAGACTAACTATGTTGCATGAATCTGATTGTCCACCTGATTTGACAATGCAGTATGTCAGTTCAGATAGACAGTCCGACACGATGTCACGTACACAAATTAGCAAAATGGATAGTAACACCCACCCCCCGCATTTCCCATCTATTTTTTCAAAATTTTAAAAATTTTACCACAACATTGGCCAATCGATATTTCATGTTAACATATCTGTACTAAGTTTTTTACGCTTAATAAAACGATAGTTTGCCCGAGCCGAACGATCGTGTGGTTACCGAGATAGCAAGGGTTCTGAATATTATTAATAAATAAAAATTTAAATAACGTATGAATTTGAAATTTCGTACACGCTGTAATAATATAATTGTCTATGTCGTGTTACACGCTGTAATAATATAATTGTCTATGTCGTGTTAAAATTTCAAACTTTTTGGTCAAGTATTTATCGAGTTACACGCCTCTAAACGAATGAAATTTGTTGCGGTATCAAAAAACCCGGGTCTTTTTGTCTTCCAACCTCGATATGGCAACTTTTAAACAACATTAAGAATATATGACTATTATAAGTCAAAGCAGAAAAAAATGAGCCAAATTTTGATGTACAGTGTGTTGAAATCCGACTCAAAGTTATAGAAATGCTTTGGGTGCAAACTCGGGTGTCTATGATTATGAAACCGATAGTAGTAAGTCAAAGCAGAAAAAAATGAGCCAAATTTTGATGTACAGTGTGTTGAAATCCGACTCAAAGTTATAGAAATGCTTTGGGTTCAAACTCGGGTGTCTATGATTATGAAACCGATAGTAGTAATTTACGTACTTACACTTTTTATATCCATGTTTTTTTGTAATTTTATGACTATAAAATAATAATTATTTTATAGTCATAAAATTAAGATACAATATAAATAATTATTATTTATATTGTATCTTCTGTACTTGCTGTTTTTCAAATAAAGAAATCACACATTTACCTGTATTAAAAAACTAATTAAAATCAGTCAAAATAATTTTTAGATAATTTATGCCTTGAAAAACAAGGGTGCGTCTTATCGTCCGATGCGTCTTATTCCAAAAAATACGGTAATTCGATTGTTCCAAAAACGGCTCTGGTTTGGAATTTATTTCAATCATTAAAATTTCTGTAATACTTTGCGGAAATCAGTTTTTTTTCAAAATTAATGACTCACGGTGTGTTTTCGAGCAAAAGTATGCCTAATAAAAGCTAATGATAATTAAACGAGCTATAGATTTTGTATTCACTGTTTTGTATTTGATTTTGGGTATGGTACTGTACAATGTATGGAACAACTGTTGTATGTGATATAAAAGTTATTTAACGAGCGATGGGAAACTTTACTGCTCAGAAAAGGATACCGAATGGTTTATTCTCCGGTTAGGACTATAGCTGTTATCCGCTTTTCATATCGAGAAGTCTTGGCTTAATTTTATCTTTTAGGACAAGATAATAATAAAATAATAAAAAAAAACAAGCAACCTGAACTGTAAGTGGTAATGTGTAAAAATAATGACATGTAACTTTTGTCTTTAGGCGTTGAACGGTTAGATATTCCTTAGAACCAGGTTATGTTCTAGCTGATTGAGATGGTTGTCTAGTAAATCATAACATTTACAGTAGAGACACACGGTTAATGTTACTGTCGGAAGTGTGTGTGTGTGTGTGTGTGTGTGTACAAAATATCTCAAGAACGGAACATCGTACGAACTTGAAACTTAAAACTAAGTTACATAATACTACCGGACCCGACACGAACATTTTCATCAAAATCGGTCAACCGGAAGTAGTAGTTTATTCGTGTAATTTTTCACTTTTTTGCGATTTTCTCAAAAACTGGTCTTACGATTTTTTAAAAATTAATATTATTGTCTCATTACTTAATTTTTTATGCTCTACAAGATAGGGTAGGCGCCATGTTTGCTGAATTTCTTGGTGAGGCTGTTTTTACGTAAAAAACTTGTTTTTTTAAGATTGCGGCTTTATTATGTAGTTTACCGCAAAAATGTATATAGTTAAAGTTGTAGAGAATTTTAAATTCTACAACTTTTATTAAACCATTTTTTTGTATAATGTTTAATTTAGCGGTAATCAGCAATTTTGTGTTTTTTTCTCACGAAAACGTGTGAAAAATCGATTTTTTTAAGATTTAGGCCTTAGTATGCATTTTATGACAAAAGTGTATTAATTGAATTTATAGGAAATTAAAAGATCTACAACTTTTATTCAAAACGGTTTTCTCTACAGAGCCTAGTTTAGCGTGAAAAAGCGATTTTCCGTATTTTTAAGCCTAACTGAGGTTGATTTTCATTTTGCGTCTTTCATATATGATTAAAATTAGGTTATGTTTATTGAGGTTAGTTTTTTGTTTATTTTTAATGTTTTATTACTAATGTTAGGTTTATTGTTAATTATTTGCATTGGCAAGAGAAAGTTGTGTGAGTGTTTCACACCAAATTTTGTCGTTACATTCTTAGGTTAGATTCCTGTTGTATTTTATGTGACAAATACGAATAAGAATCTAAGCTCGAATAAGAAACTAAGCTCACCGACACACATTGATAAGATTCTATAATGTAATGGCCGTTTTTTAATGTGGCAGCGAACTAGTGCTTTTACGGGAGGAGAAAATAGATATTATTTAAGCAGAAGAGATTAGTTTCTTTACCGTGGATTAAAGGTTGTACGAGTAAAAAGAAAATCTTTAATTTTTTTATAAGGATAAAGTTTCAGAGATACGTTTTAAGGGAAGAATTAGTCATCACAATGTGGATTGTGTGTTTTAGAACAATGAAGGAAGATAGAATTTCAAAACAGTTTCTGGAATACAGACCTGAAAAATAAATAAGATTGGAAAGTTCAATTTAAAGTTGGGAATAGTTTATTTAGTTTTAGATAAAATAAAATTAAACCCTTTTGACAACAACGTAGGCTAGTTAGGTGTCCTGTGAAGCATAGAAGAAAACCCAATCAATTGATTCTGAAACCACAGGTCGGCTAAAATAAATGCTATCAATAGATTAAATTAACTCTCCTGAAATTTTTGCAGTATATTTTGTCCAATGATTAGTTTTTATTTTTCTTTAAATGCCGCATTAGTAATTCTACATTCAGTGTTGAATAATAATTGTTGACCACAAAAAAATTGGTCACTTAATGAGTAAAACTTTAGCAGTGTGGTAATAGTGTGGTAAGCCGGCGATTTATTATTAAGTTATTAGTTTAATAACAATTTATATAATTTACGCTCGTTGATTTCTGTTTCAGTAAAGTTCTGATTGCTGCGGTGTTTCAGTAATTAAGTTGTCTTATTAGAGTATAGTCCAATAATGGGAATTTTATTGAAACAAATATAGTAAAATAGTTGTGTAAAAATGGTTAATACGTAGAAATAAAACTTTGTACAATAGAACTATTAAATTAAGGTTTATCATTATTTAGGATAATTTAATTTACACTAATTAAAATAAAATGTTCTGATATTGATGATGGAAATAAAACCTAAGAAATAATAATAATAATTTTTATACCAGATACAGTAACATATTTGGTAAACGAGTGCAGGAAACAAGTTATTAACAAATTTACTCTTACGTCAAATTTTTGCAAGGAAATACGTAAATATTTATTCAATATCTTTAGCTCTTTTTTAGGAATATAATGATTTGTGATATTATTACTATTAGGTACGCGTAATATTAATTTCGAGTTTACATAAATAAAAATAAAATAAATTAATAACTGTCTTACAGTACTTCTGGTTATGAATTACTTTATCATTGTACGAGGCGGACCCAAAAGAAACCGGACTAAGCGTGCGCTGCCATTTTGTAGACATAGTAAAGAGCTTTCCCACTAGTTGGAGCTTGTAAAGGACTTCAACAAACAACGGCCCAGACGACGTCAGTTTGTAGATTATTATTTGATCATAGTTTTGTGTTTCTCTTATTGTTGTCGTGTTCCATTTGCGAAGTCGTTAAAGCATATTTAAAAAAAACAAAAAGTGTGTTTGAAATATTGTTCCTGCTTGAAAGATCCACTACGAAAAATACTTCAACAGGCTTTCAAGGAATGTGCTATGAATTACTTATACTGTTTCACTTATAACCGCACACAACTTTTCGAGTGGTTTGCGCGCTTTAACCGTGGGAAGATGAGTATTGAAGGTTCTGGAAAGAACTTTCTCTCTAAGAGGTTTGAAAAGAAGGTTCTGGAGAGTATTGAAGAGTCCTTGTTTGTTCTGGGCACCCTTCAACACTTCGAAACTATGAAAACTTGAAAAAATCCACTAAAATTAAATGAGGATCGTCGTTTCATGATCAACAAATTTTCAGAAGAGACAGGCGTGCGTTGGAGCTCGTGCCAGCGGATTTTGACGAAGGATTTGCAAATGAGATGTGTTGCCGCTAAATTTGTTCCTCGCCCTCTCAAATAATATCAACAATCAACAAAACATGAATTTGAATTAGGACTTAAAAAACGAGATTGAAAGTGATCCACATTTTTTGACCAAAGTCATTACAGGCGATGAGAGGTGGTGTTACGGGTATGATTCCGAAACCAAGGAAGCGTAAAGCCAATGGAAGATTGGCTTGATGCTTAATGACTTCGCAGGCAGAACATGACAACAGTAATAGAAACACAACACTACGATTAAACGTTAACGTACAAACTGACGCCGTCTACGCAGATGTTTGTTGAAGGTCTCTACTAACCCTGTGTAGCGGGAGTACTCTCTACAACGTCTACGAATGCCAATGCGCTCTCAGTCCGGTTTTATTGGATCCCCCTTCGTTCTTAAAATATTAAACTTATAATATTTAATTTGTACTTATCTGCGAGCGAGAAAATCAGTACTATTATTATTAATATTATTCTCGGGTTCTTATTTCAGCTATCTCGGAGATATTTCTTAGGGTGCCTTGCACAACTTAAAGAAATCTCAGATTATTTGCTGGTATCACGAGAAGTAAAGTAGCTTCAATTAATAGGAGCATTTCAACAGAAAATGATATAAACGGAGTGGTAGTTTAGTTTTACAGAGATGACAGAATTAAGGAATCATCATACAAAATACTGTGAAAGAAGGGTGTGAATATTGCGCAGTGTTTATGATATTTTGTGTGTTTTATGTTCTATGTGTTGTGTATTATGTTTTGAGCTCGACAGCTGACTGTTTTTCGTGAAATAAAATAATACAATGAACAGAATACAACCTAATGGTGCAGTAAATCAAGCCAATCCATTGCTGTTCTACTGCACTACCTCGCATCCTTGCAACCACCCATAGTAGTGGGTGGAGACGACGGTGTCTAAGGGACTTGGAGCCCCCAAAAAAAAATTAATTAATGAAATTCAATTATATTTTGTTATTATTATTATTGTTATTATTATTAATAATAATTCACCCGGTCCAAATTATATTCAGCCAAAACATATTAAAGACCGATTCTCTTAAAATTAATCAATAGTATTTTTAATTCAGGTAGAGTACGGTAATGAAAATAACAAATATGAAACCTATATAAATCACTAGGAAAAATCTGGTTAAAAAATTATAGATCTGTCGATTCCACATCGGCTACAATAAAAATTATGGATTTCCACGGATCTGAACAACATTAGAATAGTATTGTTGTGAACAGAATGTTTTAAACGAATCTCATTACTGTTTTGTTCCGGGAAAATCTACCAGTGGTTTGCTAGAAATTATAACATACAAAATTAACAGAGCTATCGCTAGAAATGTGGTTGTGGCGGTCCAAATGGACTTGGCAAAAGCCTCTGACACTATAAAGTATGATTTACTGAAAAATCTGTACCAAATAGGAGTGTCCGGTAAACTATTGTCGTAGTGTATTAATTATTTTAGTTATAGGAAATTGGGAGTAATAATCGTTAATACCAGTTGTAACTTTTTGAAAAAGACATCGAGAGTGTAATGCTGTGATCCCCTGTATCACCTTTGATATTTATCCTGTTCATAAATGATCTTCTGTTCTTTTAGTTTAATAAATTGTGAAATTTTTAAGTAAGCCGACGACGCCATTTTAGTGTGCGATCATAAATCCATTTCAGTTGCCAAAGGCAGGATACAGGCAGACTTGGATATGTTAATAAAATATGTTTATAACAAAATTAATTTGAATAATTTAAAAAAAATTCGATAGTTTTTAAAAAATCAAAAACATTTCAATTGAATTGAATTATTGTTATTATTAAACTAATAATATGTAATGTCATTAACAATATTCTAACAATTGATTATATTATTAAAAGTAAAACCAGTAAAACAAGAAATTAAAATAATACTTCGCTTATGTATATTTAAAAGAAACATAATATAAGACTTCAGAAAGGATATTAAGGAAATCGAAATAAACTGAGAAAACATAATGAACCAAAAGACTATAGATCACTGATTTCAATGGATTCCGTGGAACTAAACCAGGACAGTGCATGAACGAAGTAATAAAAAACATTGAATTGTGAAACGAGAAAATACCCACAGTAAAATACATACAATATGGTGGATACAAGATGACCAACAATAACTTCAAACTATACTCAGAAACATGTGGTGTGTACAATAATCAACAAATAACATTCTGGTTACTTAATCACACTCAGCTTTGCTATTAAAGCGTTTCCTGACATTTTAAGTACCTGGTATAATAAAAGTAAGTAAATACAAAAATAAATGTGGTCTACAGATTGGTTTTACACACTATGCAGTGTTTTTGGGTAAACATTCAATGACTTTGTAAAACAAATAGTTGATTACTTATATTTTTCAATATTCAAAAAATACTTTCTTGCCTTCATCTAGGAAGTAAAATTTAGTATTAATAATTTACTTGGAAAAAAATGTTTATTCATCTACTACTTTGTTTCTCTTCTTTTAAGTTTAGATTCACATCAACTGCTACTATTTTCTGTTATTACGGTTGACCAGTTTCACCACGCAGCATCTTTCCTTTCTTTTATAACCCGGGTTCTTGGCTCGAATATCGGTCAAAACTGGTATTCCTTCACTACTTATTTTCCTCTAATACCCTTCACCGTCTCAATTAGTTTTAATGTGCATAACAGTCAGAAAAAACCAAGAATAGTTTTGCATCTTGCCGGGAACTGATTCCAAAAGCTTCAGCTTAACAGGCTGGAAACCTAATGAATCAGATATTCAAGCAACCAACACAGCTTTTAAAGAAAATAGTTTTCTTGTAGCGCTATTACATCGAGAACTTTAAAAATTAACTGTTTCTGTAGCTTGTTTTCCAAACGAGTGAATATTATAAAAAAATATTAAATTTTAGTTTATAAAAGTTTATCCTTTTAAAAATATTATTGAAATCTAAAAGACAAATATTTTACAGTGAATCGGTGTAAAGTCGCAAAACTACTAATATAATTACAACTTACTCGTCTGAAACAGGTTTACAAATAACTTACGTTAATAAAACTTTAGTTTAACATTTGTATTTTATAAGTTTGCCTTTATTTTAAGCTGCTCTTGCACAGCACTTCAACTAGTAGGAGTACATGTTGTTTTCTTCTTTTTAGTAGTCTAAGTAGTTTGATGTTTAGAAGTTAGATAAAAATGCTTAGAAGAAAAATAAAAAAAGAAGTTTTATACCATGAAAAAATTCGTTCATCGGTAATGTCATTAAAAATAATGTTTCAATATAATATCTCGTTTTATTGTTACTAGTTTTTGTTGCTCTAATGGTTTGACACCTTTACTTTTTGCCAGTTTTACTAGATTCATTTCTGAAATTAAACTACCAAAATTCAAAAATAGTGAATCTAAATCTGGGATTTCATCTTGTCTATTAGTCCTCTGAGGAATAATAATAATAATAATAGAAGACGAATAAAATAAAATGTACGTTTTCACACAATAAGCAATTCGCCAGCGCTGCTTAAGAACTGCTTATTACTCGCCTTAGAAGCGATGAGTGGATCACGAACCTAAAAGTGTGGGTGCGTAGACCCGCACTTCTAGGGCCTTTCGCCAGTGGTGTTCTGTTTAGTATTATTATACAAAATAATTTCATTTATAGTCGGTAAGCAGAATTTGCCAATCAAAACGGCTTTATGTTCCATGAATTTATTCCGGCTGGTGTGATTTATTGTTCACGGAATTGGTATTCCATTTCTCCGAATTGAATTGAGATGCATCTGGAATTCCGGTAAGATTTATGACCCACATAAATATTTCACAATAGTAATAATAATAATTTAAAAAAATACTTCGTGTTTTTTAGGTTATTAGCCGAAAGGCTCGTTAGAGCCTTCAGAGGTTTAACAAAGTAAAACAAGAAGTAAGGTAGTTCACATTAGCTTTCCTCTATAAGTTCAAAGTATGCTTATCACTATGCAGGCCCTCTGGAAAGCACATACTTTCCAATCTACAAAATGACACTTTCACTTCATTTACCACAGGGTTTGGCTGTATAATAAGAAATTTATTACTGTCAGAGGAGATAACTCTGCCTAGTGTGTTTTACATCTCTACCTTTATGTTCTTAAATGTTTTAGTCATATAATTAGCTGACCATGTGATAAGAAAAACAACTATTTTTCGTAGCCCTGGAACTAGCTGATAGAGTGCAAATAATTTAATACTCGACCTGCCTATTATGGGAAAATATTTCATAATATGAATTGTAAAAACAAGTGTTTAAAAGTAGTTTTATAAAACCCAGTTAGCTTACCACTTGATTATGTTAATACGTGCTAATTAGATAGTTAATTATCAATGGCTTTTGTAACTTCATTCAAAATCCACGAAAGTTTTGTAACATTGGGAGGTTTACAAATAACTGTTTAATTCTCAGCATTTTCACTGCGCGTAATCTATAGTAAAATGTCAAGTAAGTTAATTTTCACCCTCGGTCGCCGTACATATTGATACAACGTGTTTTCACCCCTATTCGTGTTATTTCACGTTCTTTTACAAGTTAAGCTGCCTGTTTTGGCGATGTACCTTTAAATATTTTATTTACAACCAGTTTTGTATAAAAATTTAAAAAAAAATTATAGTGTAGTAATTAATCGCTAAACAATAAATAATTAGACCTAGGTCTGTTATTTTGGGAATGGTTTATTCAGAAATTTTAATTTGCTATTTTCGTAAAATTAGTGATATTTAGATAAAGTTTGTAGATAACTGCTGTAATAGTTAGTATTTGTAAAAGTTTGGTATAGACGATGACTCAAATTGTCTTATTTCAGAGGTACTGTAGTGGGAGTTACATCATTCGTTTTTCATTTGTTATGTTTCTTGTGTTTGCTAAAATTATGTTTATAAAATTACTTGGAGGTGTCACCTCTTGCTTGTTTTTCCTCGACAACCCTCGGCCTTCGGCTCAGACTGATTTACGCACACCTAGAATTGTTTTAGTGTCAGTATTCCACAAGATTTATCTCAAATTTCAGAACATTTTCCAAAAAGTTTAGCAGAGATAGAGGCATCATGAAGATTTCAAAATTATAATTTTATAAATAAAATTTATTTAGGTCCCAACAAACAGCTAAAGACACATAACAAAAAATGTCTTGTCAATCCAAACTAAGCCCAGGCATTATAATATAGTTGTCAAACCAGAAATTATTTATAGCTTCGAAACTTTATTCAAACTTAACCAGAAGAATAGAACGGACAAGATCCAAAAACTTGAACGAAGGATCCTTAGAACTTGTATAGGCAAAAAACACAAAGGAGATGGGTAATAAAGTCTCTTATCCGACAAAATTATCTACCATGATAATGAGCTAACAATAGACTCCATGAAAAAGAAAAGGATATTTTTTGGCCATTTAAGTAGAACACCAGAAGATGGAATTATCCACTAGATTATAAGGAACTAGTTGGCTAACAAAAACAGCACCAATCTGGATCAAGGAAATCAAAGAGGGTATGGAAGAACTAGGTTAGAACTAGAACTTTTAGGGTTTCGAGCTCAAGAGAGTTAAGATAGGCATACTTAAACACTAAAACTCTAGATTTAAAACCAAAACACTCGATCAAAATTGAACCTCCGTCCAAAATTTTAATATACAAAACCCTTTTGGGACCAATCTGGACTTATTGTGTCCAGCTCTTTGGAGTAGCGGCAGAGAGTAATTTAAAGTCTATTCAGGCCTTTCAATCACTTAAGACTTGCTTCTGTTGCTCCTTTTTATGTAAGCAATAAAACCCTCCACGACGATTTCAAAATTCAGACAGTAAAGGAGCTAACCGCGTCCTTGTATAGCAAATTTCACGAACGACTAGATCACCATCCTAACCAACTAGCCTGTGATCTAGCTACAAGGAACTTCACACCTGTGTGACATCTAAAGTGAAAATAGAGTTGAGACCTATTGGTCTGAATAACGGAAAATACCCGTAGTTATAAACGGAGAATGTACCTCTGAGGACCTCTTCTCCTTAAGTGAAACTACCCACCGCCATTTAAATATCATATATGGAAATTGTGCAGCTATTGAGCTGTAATAAAAATTAAAGACAAAAAAACCATAACCGAAAACAGAGGTACTAAAACTGTTGTTTCAAATGCAGAGAGACAGGCCAGATCGGTCAGAATGGCCGAATATTGGTGAAAAATCAGAGAAAAGAATGCAAAAAGAGCTTCTAGATAACTGACCAAATAGGTTCTTTGCGGTCTCAAAAGTAAAAACATAAAAACGTAGTAAAAAAATTATTTATCTAAACGAGTGAATAATATGTCTTACTGGAATTCTCAAAATGTATTTTAAAACTGTAAGTTAATTTATGTAAAAGATTTTTATTTTTATCTGTCTTTTGTTACAGAGAAGTATGCAATGAATAAAATTACGTCTAATTAAAAACTTTAACGAGTTTTGTCAACCGTTCATCTTCTATTCTATACATGTGGCCATAGAGATTGAGTCTTCGTTTTCTGATCATTTACATTAATGATTCGTTTTTTGTAAGTTATTTTATTCCTTGTAACCTGAACAGTCAGCTTAATATCTTGGAACCCATAAACTTCCCGAGGACCTTTCTGCGCTTCTCTTAGACCAAACTTTTCAGTCATTTTAAAGCATTTGCTGGCTTATGACACGCTGATGACATGTCTGATTTAGCTGTCTCAATTTTTTAGTTTCTTTGCAACTTCTTAACTAAGAAGTTTGCGTCATCAGTTCTCACTTTCCTTTAACAATATGTTCTAATTTTATTTTTCCGTATCCTAATAAATTGTGAGTGTAATATTGTTAACCGCAACAATTATATTTAATAAATAATAATAATAATAATAATAATAATAATAATAATAATAATAATAATAATTATTATTATTATTATTATTATTATTAATATTATTACCATATTTTATCATAGGTAAATTTATTTTGGAATGTCGACAAATAAATTAATTATGTAGGCCTGTGGTATTTTACTACGTTCTCATGAGTTTTATTTACTTAACTCTCCCTTTGCAACTTATCCATGGGCCATTAATTATTAATTTCCCTAAAGTGTAATTTACTAGTGACTCAGATAAGGAGCTTGTTAAACAATGTCTTAATCCTTCAATGAAACTACCGCGCCTTTATCTTTGTGATTATTCCAGACAATGGTTACACATTGTTATTTCAAATGAACTGCAACTAAAATTTGATAGCAAACACAATTGTTGTCTGTTAGTGTTTCATCCATTTAATCTGACAACGACTAAATAATAGGATTAGTTCGTTCCTACCTACTGTAATTGTCTATTTCAAAACTTAATGATCGTAATATAATTTGACGGAATAGTGATTTACATTTGCGTTGTCTTCCTGGTTTGCCTATAGCTATGAGTTAGTTATTAAAATACTGAGCTTACATCGAGCATCGATCTTGAAAACTTTGCACAAGAAGGCAACTTTCAGAAGTTTTTATAATAGTATATTATAGGGTAAAAAATGTAAGGACTTTTACAAATTTATATAAAAAAACGTAGTGATGCCGTTGGATTGTCTTCTTCGTCGTGTAAATTTGATATTCGTGGGAAAGTGAGTAGAAGTAAGCTACCTTTCTTAAAACGCCTCACTACGTCCAAAAAAGTCATTTTGATTATTGTGATTTTAACCACTCACTTCCAAGTCTATTTTCGGACTTTCGCGAACAAGAGTAAATATTTATGTAATAATTCAATTAGCTCATTTAAAACTGAATCTACGTACATTAACCCATTTTTGTCTTATTTATTATGAAATAGGATAATGAAATCACTCTAGTTTTTAATATAACAGGCAAAGAATAAGAAAGAACTCGTACCTATTCAAAACCGTTTTTGTGGTATTACCGCAATGTAAGCTCATTGTAATGCTTTAATTAAAAAACATTATTTATTTCGGAGACATTATTCTCCTTTGTATATCATGAAATTTTACAAGAATGATAGATTCCAGTAAATTGTAACTATAATTTGTCTGAGTATGTAATTTTAAATATTATAATGAGCTGACGATGTGCTCAGGAATGCCCTACTTAGTCCATAAGTGTTTTTACTTATTCTTTGATTATTCTGGTAATTTTTTAATATCTTTATTATAGAATAAAAGAGTAAAAATAAAAAATTCTTGAAACGGTGGGTTTGCTATAATGTTTAATAAATTTACTGGTTCATTCAATGTGGCCCTGTGAAATACTTGAATCATGCTGTCATCTCTTGCTGTGCAAAACAGGGAAAGAGTTGGAAGTCCTTATGTTTGATAGCAAAGGGCAAATGTAAGCGGGTACTTCAAAGATGGCCCCCAACAATGGGTAGGGTTTATAGTGGCATATCGTATTCTCTTACTGCAATGATTTGCTCAGTATTACTTGCAAACGCCCCGATACGGTAACATCTGTATTTGAATACTTTACTGTTAACAAAAATATATAAAGAACTAAGTTGAACATTTTTTTCCTGATCAATCTGGTTTTAGGAGTCATCCAGTTAAAACCCAATAACCAAGTTTCATTGTACCTATTTAACAGATTTTGTGCAATATTTGTTGCTAATTTTTTGGTAGATGTGATTCCTAATGGTCGTATCTCTAATTTACATGGTTCAGTAAATTTTAACTAAATTAATGTTAAGCTTGTTATGGTTGTACACAAAGAGCGTCTGTAAAAGGATTACTGCATGTAAGTTACCAAAACTTTCTCTTGTAGGGACTTTTGTAAATGTTTTTTTTCTTCAATTCATAGTCGCTTTAAGTTGATGTTTTGCCAGAACATATAGCTATCTGTGCGTCGTACAACCACTTTACCAAATTTCATCAGTCCAGCATTTTAGGTTTTCTTTAAACTAAAAAAAAAATCAGCTCTTGGCAATTTGAAATGGTTCTCAACATGTTAAGTATAAATATAGTTAGTAATTTGGTGTAGTATAATTAGTAAAGTATTAATGTACTAGTATTTTATTATTCTAGTATATAGGTAGTATATTAGTACAGTACAATAATTATAATTTTAATTATTCTGATTTAAATTTTTTAATTTCATTCATCTGGGAAATATTGTCATCTGTGTTATAATTTAACATTTTAGAAATATTTCAATGTAATATAACCTATATTTAAAACATGTACTTCATCCAATTTATGTATATTTTTTATCGTTAGTACAATACATAAAACGTATGTGATTAATCTGTTTCAATGAAAACCAGATAACTAGAGTTTACCTGTTAGGAACTGCATAACTTAGCAAAAGTTTAATGGAAAATAGGATTTCGCTAATGAGGTGTGCAGTAAAGTTCAGAACTTGCTAACGTTGAAGTTGAATAATATTATCTATTAATAGTTTAAAATCCGCTCTTAAATTAACGAATATGAATAGATAAGTACGGGTGACTTTTCCGACCTTATACACAGGCGTTGTTGGTCAAATTTAGTCGATATTTGGTGACTAAATATTGGTGCTGACAAATAACATCAGTGTCATTGTTTGATCAAAATATTTTGGTAAACCATAAATTTACGTATTTATATATTTTGCATTTTATATTTACTTTTTATATTTTGGGAATCTATAATTTTTCGCTATAAATTTATATTTCTTAACAAATTAATATTTAAATATTATTAGTTAATAAATAACTGTATGGTACCGAGAACAGTTTTTATATTAATAATTTCATAAGGTATTGGATTATTGTCACAGTACACGGTTGGACAAGTTTTCCTACTAAGTGTAAACGTATATGTTATGATTTATGTTCATTTAATTTAATTATCTATGGTTTGCACCAGTGAAAAATTAAATTTATAATTTGTTGTACAGTTAACATTACAGCGTAACTCATTTTTATATTAACAATTTTATTTATTGTGGTGTAATGTAAGATAAGTTTATTAATGTGCAACTCCTGAAGGAAAACAAATATTATTATTATTATTATTATTACTGGATTTTTCACGTGAGGAGGTAGGAGGAGTTTGAACAAAGGACAAGCAGTGAAGCTTTTCGTGTACTGCTGTCTGCTTAACGAAGTTACAGTACTTACCCGATCATTGTCACTTAATAACTCAAATCGACTATTCCCTCTGGCTGACTGGTACTTAAACTGATTTTTTTTCATATAACTTTTTTTAATGCACAATTTGTTGTATAACAATAAATGCAACTTATCGATTAGATTTAACACATGAATAATTACAACCTCCTGGTGTAATTCACAAATGATAACATTAAAACATATTATTACTGTTCTTAATTATTATTTACAATCAGAATTAGATAAATAGTAGTTTTTTTAAATATATAAATAAAAAAATAACCAAAATCACCTTTAAAACGAAAACAAAACAAAATGAGAAGTAAAAAATAATAAGCACATGATTCCGAAATATAAATGTACACCGAACTTTACTGGAGATTAAAAATATTCTTTCAGTCATTTACAACATTCACACTCAAACACGCTAGTTTTCTATAGAATATTAACATTATTATTCACAATTTTAAAAACACACAATCAGAATCACCCTGATCAAGTACTGTAGCACGTTTTAGTCTATGAACATCATTACCGTTGTCTAAGAGATTCAGTGCTAAGTGATTTACTTGATTGTTTAGACGTTTGTTGCACTTACAACTGAAACTTCGTATTTCTTCTCGTACCGTCTGCACATCCATATCACGATGTATATCAGCGTTGGTAATATACCACGGTGCATTTAGTATGGTCTATAGAGCTTTTGATAGAAACGTTGCAGAATCTCGATGTTTGAATTCGATGCTGGACCCCATAACTAAATCCCATACGTCCAAACCGGCTTCAGCATGGATTTGTATAAAAGTAGTTAGTTGTCAATCAAAAGCTGGGAACACCTGCCAATGAGCCAATACATCTTCCTAAATGTTAAATCCAGCTGTTTCCTTTTCATTTGAATGTGTTTGCGCCAAGTCAGACCTCTATCTAAGTACATTCCTAAATATTTTACACCTCTTGTCTGTGGAATATTCTTCCCATTCAGTTGGACAGGAGGACAAGTTGCCCTTCTCGTAGTAAACGTTACATGCGTAGATTTGTTCTCGTTCACCTTGATCTTCCATTGCTCTAGCCAGATTTCCAGCTCACTTAGATACATCTGTACTCTGCGTGTCGCAACAGTTGGCTCTGCATCACATGACTGAAATAATAATAAAAATTCTTACTTTGTAAAAATTGTATACTAGTACCGACAGTGAACATTTTAATATGTGCAACGCAGAAACATTTTCCTCAACAAAATTGTTCTCTTATTAAAAATTATATCAACTGAGCAAGTGTATTTTTGTGACCTTCACAAAATAATATTTTCTACTCTTATAATTTTTGTTTAAAAATGCTAGTCAGCTTATAAAACAGCTATTGCAAAATCTAATAAAGAAAAAAGGAAAAAGAAAGAGAGAAACCTCGTCCATAAATCCAGTACACAATTTTTCTGCCCCTCCTCAACCGCTGTGTAGCGTCAGCGAAAAAAATATTTTTTATGGTAAATAACTTATTACTCTTAAAAACATGAAAGCTTTTCATTTGAGTTCGGGCAGCAGATTTGAAATCCTGTCTAAACAAATATGTATGATTTTAGACAAGCCAAGAAGTTTACAATATACTTTGAGGAAAGAAGTAAATAACCGTTTTATGCTGTATTTCGGGAGAAGTTTGTGAGTAAGATTAAAACAATGTATTTTATTTAGTACGTGTGCATACTATTTTATGTAGAGAACTATCTGAATTTACGCTGATTAAAATAAGCCGATTTTCATGCACTATATAATTACTCGTAATTTGAGCTCTTATAATTTAGGTTAACTTAAAACTAAAGATAAATTTTGTACATCAAGGACTGTAATTTTAATTTTTTTACATTCCTAGAAAACCCCAAAAACGCTTATTTACAAAATTATAAGAAATTAATTTCTTCAAACAGTTTAAGGTTTGTCAACTGATTTTGGTTTTATTAACATTAATTTGAACAGCGAGTTTTCGGACGGTAATAATCTTAGTTTTTCTGTCATGATTAGAAACTATAAAAACTTATTAATTTTTTTCATTTCAGTATGATCACAAGTAATACGTACTACAATACATTTTACTGGAAGCAAAAAAAAGTAAAATTTAATTTTCTTACTACTAATGACGAATTTTTTTGAAAAAATTTTATGAAAATCTATAATTATTTTTTTTAAGGTAACTAAAAGTTTAAATGGTTTATGTTATGTCTTTTGATTGCAATGATAAATTTTACAGGCAAAACGATCTGAAACATTTTCTTATTATAACGTCTATAATTTTTTATGCTTCTGTTACGTTTCAAAAGTAATTATAATAATTTATAATGACCTCATACATGCTGTTACATAAAAAGTACACAATATGAAATGGTTCAAGAAGGATCAGTTAACTTTTATGAAAAAGAGTATATTATATAAATAAAATATTAACTATTGTCGTCCATAGTTTGCTTCTTGGAGGAATAGGTGTGAAATAACAATATACTTTTTTTTCGGATAATCATATTGGGACAACCCACTAAATATAAAATAGATCTGTGGAAAATCTAACGTTCCCCCAGACGATATGTATTCAAATACCATCAAATTAAGGAATATAGCTTTGTGAAGTTTACACTCTGACTTCTACAGTGAGAATTCAGGAAAAAAGTTTGTCCTCATTCTGTGATTCACCTTCGTTCTCATGATATGAGATACGCCGACGGTTTATGGCCTCAGGTGCATTCAGGATTTTCTTTCAACCCGTTACCTTGCTTTATTTTTCTGAATTTTATTTTTCCGTTTTCAACAGCCATACCTTTGCACACTCGTATAAATTCTCATTTTCTTTGCCTTCAAGCTTGTTCTGTTATGCTGTTATGACGGGTTTTTCCAACAGAACTTTTTACGTTTATTCTTCTGTTTTTATTTTACTTATGGTATAGTTTATGTTAAAAGAAGGCCTTTATTATTATATCCTAGAGTCATACGCAATAAAATCACAATCATACGTGGCTCTCTAATAAACGGTCATGTTTATATCCGGTCGGATATGCCTTATTAGTATTTTGCGGTTTCGTTTAATTTTGTGGTACGTATAAATGATTAAGATTTAATTTCCTTGAATAAATTTATTCATATGTTTTTTTTATTAGAACATTTTGTCTGTGTGACGCACGGCCTTATTACTAGTCTCAAAAGGGTTTATTAGACAATTTGGAAAATTCCTTTTTCCGATTTCACTATCGATTCCAACCGATTTACTTATTATTTTCATGTGTCGAACGATACATTTCAATAGAAAAATTAAATAAGATTATTAGGTCTACATTGTTTTGTAATTCGTGAATAAATAATTATGATATCGTATTTTAAATAACTATATCTACACTGAACCTAGACCCTTGAATTCTCCTTGGGGTTTAGTTTTTTAAATACTATATACATGTGGAAATCAGAATATCACTAATTTACTATCTGAAAATAGTTGCAAAAATCAAGAAAAATTTTGATGACTGAGAAGACATTATTATTTTAAGTTCAGGAGCCCATTAGATAAATATTTTTATGTTCTACCTGGCACAGACCAACTCAATAATCCTTTTAAAAAATAACGACACTTGCTGGATCTGCTTTAAAGAGCTTCAGTCTTTAAAGAATTTTGTGTTATTTGAGCACAGTACTAAAACCACTGAAGATTGCAGTTCCAAGAGCTTATCACTTAGTGTGCGTTTTACAAATAAAAGTATTATATTTTTTGACAACCCGTTATTAAAACTAACACAAACGTTTTAAACATGTGTAAAACTTTTAATACTTCATAAAGTGACGATGTATATTCCTTTTCTGGTAGCTGACAAATAAAAATTTAAAGCTAG
Source organism: Catonia carolina (assembly GCA_035578175.1). NCBI lineage: Eukaryota > Metazoa > Arthropoda > Insecta > Hemiptera > Achilidae > Catonia > Catonia carolina. The sequence continues at coordinate 140,557,316 of JAQMRL010000001.1, read as the reverse complement.
TGTTACTGTCAGTTTGTTCAGGTTTCTTGGTATTATTTTTTATTTTTTGACCTTGTAGGAAAGCAACTGCATCTGCCTTTCGCTGGCTACGCACACAGGCAAAGTTGCAATGTTTTCTAATTTTTGTAGCAGTAATGTGTATCGTATTACTATCAATTTAATATGATGAACAGGTGTATGTGTGACTTAACAAGAAACTGACGGCAGAAACAGAATTAAAAAGAAATTTTACTTAATAAAGTAGCATTAAAATTTCACATTGGCTGTTATGGTACAGGCGATGATAACCTACAAGGTTTTCCGCCTTAAAAAAAATAATTTCCATTAAATTAATTTTGCAAATATTTAGGAGTTTATTTCATTTGATTGAGGTCATGGCTTGTTTGCTTGTATGATAGATAATCCATGTAGCCGTATTTTGTTGAATCTGAATTGTGCTCAGTTGTCAAATTAATTTTAATTAATTTTCAGTTGATATAAATTTTATATCATTTAAAAACAGGTCAATAATATTATTACAGTATAAAAATTTATGTAGGGAAATTTTAATTTTATTACAAGTTCTAGTAATTGCAACGTGAAACACTAATAACACTAAGTAGTCTCTAGAACTAGTTCTTAATCATCCAGTTAACGACGAGGATATATGTCAATAGAAACGTGGAAATGCACTGAAACTGGCTGTCAATCTTTATTAATGTTTCCAGAATTAGTACAGAACACGCTGAAGCGTATTACGCCCGTTCACTTGATCTACCGATACTTTCACATTTATAAAACCACTGAACTGTTAACACCGACAACTAATTAACATACATACAATCACTTCACTACACATTATTGAAGCAATAATGTATGTATAAGATGTTTTACGGGATTTAATTGTTTTCTCTATCACATCACAATAAACAGAATTAATTATTATGTTGCACATTACAACACGAAATTGTTGGAACGCAAATCTACTTATACAGAAAGAAAATTACAACAAGATTTTTAAAATTGTGGCAATTACTGTGTTTATTAATTTATAATCAAACATTTTAAATATGCTTGATGCATGAAAAATTTTATATTATTAACGAATGTTATTTATAGGTGTATAAATATATTTTTAATTACTAATAAATAAGTTCCAAAAAGCAAATGAATAATGCTACTATTGGCTAAAAGTTACTAAATGATACATATTGAAATAAGTTAGTAGGTGTGTAAGTAAATAAGTAGTAATATAAGGAGTAATGATAAAAGTCATTAACACTATACCCCAACGTACTAAAGACTACAGATGAAATCTAGCCAATAATAGCGAAGGTCGGATGTGAGGTTACCCCTTCGGTAAGTCACAGTCTGTTCCACCAAATTCCAGCTAACTTTTTGTTAGACTGTCATTCATAGTGGGTTCACAATGTAACATGCAGAATACGATTAACAAAAGTCAATTAGCTCTGTGCTTATATCTAAGTTACTTTGCTCCGCCTTCATCTGTAGTCTCTAGTTCGTTAAAGTATAATCAATTTTTATCTTGATGTGTTCTTTATTTCCTTCCAGAATCTACTGAATGCATTTAAAATAATATGTAAACAGGTAGGTTATTAAAACAAACCAATTCTATAACTGTGCAGTTGTATTGAGTTTACACTATATAAACGAGTGAGCCATACTAAACTTATTTCCACAAGTATAACTAATTTAATTGTTTGTACGAGATAATCTCAGAAACTACCCATCCAATTTTAAATTGTTTTTAACTGTTAAAAAGCTTAGAGCTTCCTAAATAGTGTAGGTTTTAACATAGGTTATTTTTAAATTTTGGAAAAATGTTTCGGGGTTGGTAATAAAATATGATGTCGTTCTTTATTTGATCTTTCATTTGAGGTTAGTTTTCCATCTGTTATGAATACAGTACAACAATTTTATACTATTTGTTGATCTATTTTGTACACAATGTATTGTATTTTCATATGCAGTCAGGTATTACGTGATGTACAACACGAGACTATTATGTCTCTTTTACCTTCTACCCTTTACTCTTGCGATGTAGACATTTTTATAAAATTATTTACAAAACAGATTCAAAAATATCACATCAGAATTTTGCATATAAAGTGATGTTAACCTTCTAAAAATCAAAGAGATCGTACAATTTTTTAATTAGATTTTACTCGTTTTTTCTTATTGCACATTAAGTTATTTCTCACATTTCTCCTCTTTCACTGATGATTCATACACAGATGCCAACCCAATTTCTGTTTTCATTACTAGTTGGTTTTATTTGTGCAGTAGTGATTTTTCTTGAAACGTGTAAGGTAAGTATGAAGTTAAGTCCTTTAAGTTTAGTTTTTCCGTGAGGCGTAGCGAGCGAGGGGTTCTACTGCTATATAAATAATTATTAATTTATAATCTGTTATAGAAAACAACTCTTTTAAGACCGTGAACTGGAGTACAATACAAAGAGACACAAAGTATACCGACTATCACAATAACAAGCAGTTATTGCAGTTTCTAACTGCATTATTTTTGATTTCTTCTCTAACATTTTTAAGGAAAACAATTTTACGAAATATTTTTAGTTCTATAATAGCATTTTATCTTTACAGCAGTAAAATTTTAGGTTACTATAACCTAGTAACGTAGTAGCTTACTATTCAGTTACAAAATGGAGCATAATTACTTAATGTTATACGTTATAAACAAATTTTACGATTGTTTCATTTAAAAAAAGTTTAATGAAATAAAATATTACTTTGAATGTGGTCTTATATTTTTCCGTCAAATGAAAAAATGTAGCTTAGCTATATGTACTTGTATGCTATGACTAGGTAGATTATATTTAAATTATTAGTGTAATGTACAGATATACTCCTATATATTATATTATAGGATTACATTATACTCCTATATTAACCATATATTATTTTTAAACCATAATGATGTAATTGTATACCAATTAATGTGATAATTGCGATTGGTATCCGATCGAAGTAGAACATTTGAATTTATAAATTTAACTGTAGTTCATTTCGATCTAGTAGTGTAATCACCTGCTAAGAAAAATTTACGTACGTACAATTTTTCTTCACCCTAAACCTTTGATTTTTTTAAAAATAACAATCATTATCAACGTAAAACATATCAAGACTAGGTATCTATCAATATTAGCTATTATTTTGACACAAAAATACCAGATATAGAAGAGGTTTAGAAAATTTCTATACCAATAGTGACGACTTTGGTTTGTTGTACAGTGCCAGTGAATTTAACGTTTTAATGTGTTAATATTTTCCAAACGGGAATCTATTCCGGAACTTCCGCTTTGAAGTTCAGCTCTAAAACCCAACGCTATTAAGGCAGCAGTTTTCTTTTAATTAAAAGACTTTTATTTATTTAGTATATTATGAAATACACGTAAATAAATTTTCACTCTTAACTGATGATAGCTACTTATTACTGCAAAGTCGCTGAAATTTTTGACCAGTAAGTAGCTGTAAACATAAAAGTAGTCGTATTTACAAGTGGAAACGATAAGTGGGTGAAAATTTGAAACAGGTATATAAAACCGTTACGGTACAAGATAGATAGCGGTAACAAAAATGGGATGTAGTGATTTGGAGGCCCAAGTACAGTCAATGTATGATATGTTGGCATAGAAGAAGGGTGTGCGGAAGTTTGAAGGAAGTATGGGAATGAAGTCTGATAACGGCCGAAACAGAAAAAAAGGTTGGTAGGGTAGGCGTTTCAAAAAAATCTCATTTATTTCCTCCTCTTTTCATCCTGCATATCCTGCCGCCCAAGCCATTTATAGCTTTGGAAATTATATCCCGACCGTACAGGAGAAGGGCATGAAGGGCGTAAGGGAGTATCAAGCAGAACGAACTAGATAGAAAGCATGTGAGTACTACCGAGTTTTCCTGGCATAGAAAACCCTTTTACTTTATAAAATAGGCTCACTTATTCAAAATATAAACCATTAACCCTAATGTTTCTTTTTACTATGTGTATACTGAATTCCTTAATATGAATGTGTGTATGTATGTGTATATATATATATATATATATATATATATATATCCAGAATCAATTTTCGTATTTATAGTTTGTTTCTCTCAGAATATTCTAAGGTTGACTAATTTCCTCTCACAATCGCTAGCTATTTTTGCCATTAAACGTTCTTCTTTCATGTGGAATCTTCTTATTCAAAACAAAACATTTATATAAACGGCAATTGTAATACAGGGTACCAAATTTTATATATTTTTTACCTTTATTGTCGTTCGTTAACCATTCGATTCGATTCTTTATTGTTATTATTCTTTTGCAAGATGTTATGTTATACTTTGTATTATAATTTTATTTCCTTTGTTAGAAAAAATAATGTTATAAAAATGTTATAAATAATGTTATAAAAATGACGTTATAACTAAAATTATTGTTCACTCCATTTTTAAAAATTTGCTAGGAATTACTGAAGATACGAAAACCAAGAAAGCTACAGAATTGGATCGTCTAGACAACATAAATTACACTGACCAACGTTTAACTTTAAGATTTTTATCTGTCTGGAAAGGTTAGTAGTTATATTATTATGTTGCATACTGCTGTTCTGGTGACTGGCTGAGATCTAGGAAAGGTTCTTTCCCAGTTGTAGTTTAACTGTAAGTAACAAACTAATTAACAGCATTTTAAATTCAAATATTTAACCACTTTTATATTTAAGACCTATGTACATAGACAGATACTTAGAGCTCCTTAAACCTAATATAGCTCGTATTATAACAATATTTAGCCTCAGGAGGTGCGTCAAAATTATTATATTATAGTTTTCTTGGTTTCACTCCAACTTAACATTTTAAAATAAAAGAAACGTTAAGAATAATAATACCACTTTCAGAATTACATCTATTTGGGAAACTACAGAAACAGGCTAGTTACTATTTGTTATTTTTTAGTAGTTACCCCATTTCTATTTCTTACTTGCAAATGATGAACATTTTGTTAGTGAAATATTTCACAAATGGTGCATTTGTATTACTTGCAGAATACACATGCTAATATTTAAAACTGTTCTGGATGTATAAAAATAAAATGTTTTGATCGCAGTATTCACTGCTTTTTACTCATTACGCGTAAATGTCCAAAAAGTAACTGCGTTAGTAAAGTAATTGGACTCAACCCCCACGGAGCGAATGCAGCACATTTCAGCTTTCTTTTGGTGATCGCGAATTTAAGAAAGTGGTTACGAGTGAGTCAGACAGTCAGTGAGGTTTATCACATTTGTACAGTCGGATTTATGTGATTTTAATATACTGTTGGGATCACACCAAATTATTTTAATTTTTCAACCAACCTATCTTTCAAAATGTGAACTGAAATTCACCTCATATATAGTTCAATAATTTCAATCATACGTACTGAAATAAATTAAAAATAATTTAACCTGTTGTCATCTGGTAACATTTTATGATGGAAAGAACATAGTTTGGTATGTGAATCATAAAATATATTCAATTTTTTATTTTCTTGTAACCTTTAATTTTACAATTCGATCTTTTATAGATCGAATTGTAAAATTAAAGGTTACAATTAGTTAGATTTACGATTTGATGCATTTAAGTTAATCTAATTTTCACTGGAATTTGTGATAGAATACTGGAATACAAATTTTATTAGTTCATATTTGGTTGTCCAGATCGTTTTATTTTTATTTTGTTACAATTTTTTTCTCTGTAAGTGAATATTTTAAATATTATTTCAGTAAATAAGAGGAAATAATGGTAAGTTTTAATAGGAATGAAAACTCAGTTTTACTTCTGCTGAGAACAGGAATTTATTTAACAACTTAAAAAAATAGAATGAAATATCACAAATATTAAATCGTCAGGTTAACTTATTATATTTCGTTTCATTGAACTTTTGATATCAAGAAACGTTTTGTAATTATTTTTCTATCTTAGATTTAAGAATTTCTTTTGGCAAGTTCTTTGGCTAAGTCTTATCATCATTACCAATCACTGCTGGGACTTTTCCAACTTTTCCAAATCGTTTGGTAATAAACGAAAAACTATGACTTTTTATTATTTCTACACAGTAAGCACAATGTGATTTTGTATTTGTTATAAAATGATAAGAAAATTTTCTACAAATAATAGTACAAAGAAAATTAGTAATAATATAAATTGATTTTTTAAATTTGTAATTATATAAATAAGTTAAATTTGCCATAAATAATTAAAAACTATTTTGAACTGTGGATTGACTTATATTTTTTTACTTTGTTTTCCCCTGAAGAAAGAGAGTCTTCTTTCTAAATAAATTTTTTAACAAATTTGATATTTTTCTATTATCTGAATTATTATATTTTGTAAATTCCGATGGTGGTGTTAATTAAATACATATAGCAGTGTTGGTAAACACAGTTAGGTAATTCTCTATTAAATTTTTTTATTTTTAAATACCATAACTTGCAACCGCAAAATTACAACCTGTGAATAAATTATGTTAAAAAAGGAGGAAAAGGCATAAAATAAGCCAGTGATACTCAGTGCCTCAGCCTATGTTCTGGAGTGAAAAATTGTACAAACTTTATGACAATAAATCTGGAGAAAACAAACAATTAAGAAAGGAAACATTATTATGATTTTACTTTTTTTAATGTAATTCATGTATACCACATCAGGGGCTCTCTTCCAGAATCTCAGCAGTCGCTTTGGTAAATTTCCAAGAAGATTTAGTTGTGCAATTTGTTGTATTAAATTGTTAGAATTGTTGGTTATTCTGTTGTAGATTCGTCCGTAACTTGCTTGTCTTAGGTTTTTAATGAAGAAAATTTTGAGGTCATCGTGAAGAGTTTCGTTCCTCACGTAGAAAGGTGCAACAGTTACAAGTCGGAGAAATTTAGATGGGAGTGCTTTTAACTTTTGGATGTTGATAGATTTAACCGAACCAAAGATTTTTATTTGCATTAGCCCAAATAAGTTTAACATAACAATTTGTACAGTAAAAATGTGGACGTAGAAGTAATATTGATCGTTTTTCAGTTAGTCGGGTAAGTTTTTTAAAATTAGAGTTCAGAATCACTCCTTTCCTTTTTATTAGAGGCCCCAGGTAAGCCTCTAAATGTACTTTAAGGTATCGAACTTTGTTCTGCTGAGAGATGATCACATTGTCTAGCAACAGCTAAGACATTCTTTATTCCGAAGAGTAATTTAAAAAAATACGATGATATTGGATGTTCTTGAGGGCTTGCTTCTATGTTTCCACAGCAGAAATCATAACCGTATTATAAGCATATGTTGCAACTGTGGTATTTCGAAAATGAGAAACATATTTTTATATTGTACAGTAAAGGTGATAAAATTGATCCCTTAGGAACGCTCGCGCTTATAGGTTCGTAATCAAATAAAACAGTATTATGTCGTACTTGAAAGAACTGATCCTTTAAAACGAGATGAGAATGAAACAGTATGTGTCCTGTATGAGTTGTAATTTGTAGTGTGAACCTTCGTACCATACCTTGTCAATTAAGGTGTATATTATAACAATCAAGTAGTAATAAATAAAAATATTTTTTGTAAATTTAAAATGAACTCTTATTATTGTTCCATACTAAATCCTGAAAGTACCTGGAATAAATAGAATAAACGTCGCAATGTTAATTTTTTTATTACGAGATATCCTGGTATCCAAGAGACTTCTTAAGAACTCAGCAAATAAATCTTAATTTTTTTTATTGTTACATTTTAAATGCAGTGTAATTGATTAAATTATATATTTACATCAATTTCAGAAAGTGTCTTCAATAATGTAAATTACCTTTTGAAAACTTGGTTAGTTGCTATTAATGAGCATTTATAGCTCAATAGGTAAGTTGGTTAACATTGGATCGGTCAGTAAATATTGTTTTAATAATATGAGTTAGTAAGTAGTTGTAAAAGAAGTATTAATAGTTGTCACAGGGTTTATTGATTAAATTAAAATTAATTGAAATGAATATTAAAGTAAAGTTCATTGATACGTTTAGAGAAGCAAAAAACTGCACTTAATAAACATAGGCCTACTGTGATACTTATCGCTAAGGTCCGTTTCGGGATCTAGGTAATTAAATAATAATACATTAAAGTTTACTATTACAACAATATATAAGTACTTACTATTAAATATATAAACGTACTTTTACAACTAAAAGATTTACAAAATATATAACAAAATAATTATAATGAAGTAATACAATAAATAACTTAATAATTTACTTAATACTACTTACAACAATTATATAGAATGCACATACACATGAAACTGAATACACAATGCACATACAATAAAACTGAATAATAATAGTTAACCAACACAATGCCCGGGTACGTTGACATGATCCAATCGTACCGATAACTCACGCAAATAAACACTTGTCAAAGATCAAACGAATACTAACTCCCTGACCGCACTTGGGGCTTTATTTATATAGGTAGATCAACGAGTTTTCTCAAAAGACACCGAGATTCGATACAAAAGTCCTTTCTGGAGAAATCTTAACTAATATAAACACGTTATAATTGAATAAAAGGGTGTTACAGGTAACCAACCGACTCTTCACAAATAGTTGTACAACAAAAGACCCTGCCTTATCATACACAATAGTGCGGTCCTTTTTAAATAACCTTTTATAACTAGCCCTATTGTTACTTTTTCACTCTAATATTTACTGTTCAACACTTTATGAATAGAGACCTATCTAGAAGCATCTAGACCACATTAATTTTTCAACATTGTCACAATACTTTTGTCATGTATTGTAATATTTATTCCAAGTATTGCTTGATTATAAATAACAAAACTTCCTTTTTAAATAAATTAACAACAAATGGTTATTAACAAAATAACTACTTTCTTGATTATCACAGTTATAACTACTAGTTAGTAATAAATTATAGGCCTAATATGAAACCTAATAATAGAAAAAATTACCACAAAATATTTTAAAATCTTAAGACTTAAAATTAACTTAACTTAAAAGAAAATATGGCCCGTTACAATAGAATAACAAATTTATTTCTTAATTACAGTTCTAAGAAGAATTAAGTTAAGAGATTTTAATAAACCTTCTTACTGTTTATAAAGTTCTCCCTTTTCTTTAAAACTACAGAATTATTTTCATCAACCTATGAAGTCATGAGCACCTAAATAAACAGTAATTTCACTTACTAATTGTTTAATTAAATATGGGCAGATTGTACTATTACTTACTTGAAAAAAAATTATTATCACTTTGTCATAGCCTGAAGTGAATTGAATTAATTATTTCCTTTCGTAATTAAATAATGTTCCTAAGTAAACAATTAAAAATCGGTAGATTTAACCGGAGGTAGCTGTGTCGCTTCACAACATTTGTTGACAACATCCATGCAGATTTGAGTACTAAGTCTAACATATTTGTAAGAGAGGTTTTTTTTGTAAATCAAGTTATGCTTAACTAAAAATACTGTGACTATAATATTTTTAAAAAAATAGTTTAAATCGATATCAGATCATCAGTTTAGGACCTTTTACACGAACGTTTTTGTTGTTGGTATTTATTTTTGAGTCAGTAGACTTTACGTATTTACGTTGTTTGTTAAAACTTAAATAAACAGAAAAGACGTAGTGTTTACACAAAACTGTTTTGTTCATTGTAATATACTCGCAGCAGCTATTCTGCTCTGTATTACGTTAGCTTCACCTTTTGTAGGGTATGACCCTATCCCCCTTGTCATCGCTGGTAACAAATTCTCTTGTTTATAATAAAACGTTCTAGGACAATGGGATTGTTCTCTGCCAATAGGAAATATTAACTTTACAATCTCTTTGTTTCAATACGCTAAACAAAGCAAACTATTGCTGTACAAAATTACTGTTTAGTTACGGCAGGAATTAGGTATATTCGTTACATTTTATTTCAAAACGACATAATGTGAATGACTTCTTTTACACATAAAAAATTACGATGTGTTTTAAATAAGTAATATCGTACACAATTCGCAGTTATACATTCAAGAGGAGTTATCAACCTCGTCGCCGCCTACGCTGTTTCTCCTTCGCATTTATTTTACCTGTTCATGTTAAGAGGGAGAAAACTTTCTTAAATAAAAGTTGTATAGTACTGGAAAACTATTTACTTATTAATTCTTCATGCCCCTTAATGCTAAGGGGGAGAAAACATTTTTAAATAAAAATTTTATAGTAGGTATTGGAAGTTACGTATTTAATTAACTTCTTTCCAAAATACATTTTTAACTACAATTTGGCACTGTTACTGTTACTGATATTTCACTATTGATGGCAAAGTTGTAGAACAAGTACCAACATACGTTTACTTGGGCACAGTGTTAAATGAGCGGTGGGACCAGTCTCAGGAAATAAAGGCCAGGATTGAAAAAGCCAGATCAGCGTTCAACCAAATGTCAAAACTGTTCAAGACACACAACTTGAACCTTGAATTGAAAATTAGACTACTTCGATGCTATGTATTTTCCATCTTGCTATATGGAGTAGAATCTTGGACTCTTAGTGAAGCAACAGCAAAGAAACTCGAGTCATTTGAGATGTGGACCTACAGAAGAATCCTGAGAATATCATGGACAGATAAAATATCCAATGAGAGAGTTCTTCAAAAACTAAATAAAAAGACTGAAATAATGTACACAGTCAAAAGAAGAAAATTGGAATACCTAGGACGCATCATGAGAAATGACACTAAATACAAGCTGTTGAAATGCATAGTGCAGGGGAAAGTGCATGGCAGGAGAGGCGTTGGGCGAAGGCGAATATCCTGGCTGAAAAATTTAAGGACATGGTTTTCAGCATCCACCCCTGAATTGTTTAAAGCGGCTGTCAAGAAAATCAGCATTGCCAGAATGATTGCCAACATTCGGTTACGGATAGGCACTGAAAGAAGAAGAAGACTGATATTAAAATGCGTCGGAGAAAAACAAAACAGATGTTGACTCACCTCTGATTTCCTGGATACTTTACCGTCTGGTCAGTTGATAGGTAGATGAAAACTGTAATTCTCTATTACTGGATCTTAGTGTCTTCGGTTGTGGCTTGATGTTAGCGATTTATACGTTATTCTAAATATCTATATTGTGAGTCTTCTATCGCATTGCGTGGCATTTGTACGAAAAGCAATGCAATATGGTCTCCTTCCTTTTTTTTTAAGTTAGGTAACAAATTTTAAAAAGAACAAAATTTCAAAGAACAAAAGATTTTTTTTATAGTTTAGTTTATAAATGAATGTTTGATTACCGAAAAAATTAACAGTTCTGAACTAGTAGATAATTTGATCGACAGTACAGCGACAATATTTTCCTCTCGCTTTCAAAACTGGGCGATGAGAAACATTTTCGACACTATCAGGTTTATGAGAGTAACGACTTCCACAGAGCCACCTACGAAAAGAATTCGTCTTCTGCAATTTTAATTTCATTTTGTTTTTGTAATTCTGTAGCTTATGTTTGATAGATAATGGTTTATGTATTATTTATTATTATATTTTACTTCAGGCAGGAGTGAAACTTATATATTTTATTTCGTTTTCCAGGTAATGGATCTTTCATCTAGTTAGCGATTGATTTCGTACAGTCCTCTGAACAGTAAGTTTACTTGCATTTGATATCAGTTTTGAAAATGTAGATTTTTTATTTTTTTACTGTTTTACTTGAATCAGTTTCTATAAAAATATAGAGTAATTTCTTAAAAAATGACTAGATAACATAGACACTCGTAGCTACTGCTTTTTTATGAAGTGAATTAAATATCACCTCTTGATATTCCCCACGAGGGATCGACAATTTGTTACATAATTAAATTTCTTCCAAACAAGAATTGAAAAATTTATAGTGTGTTCACTTATTCCTCACACAAGAGAATGCCATTATCTATCTTAAAGGAGTTGCTTTTAATTATCATTTTACTTATGTGATCAATATGCTTGTTCAGTTCAAATAATAATAATAAAAAAATAAAAAGACACACAATTTCTTCTAGGCTTTTGTACTTCTTTAATGGAAGTTTAGATATTAATGAATAATTTATATAAGGTTGCAGTATACAACATTTTAGTACTTACTTACTTTCACATGGTCATTATTACTTATATTTCTTAAAAAGATTACGAGCCTGTACGTTCATTCATTTCTTAGTTATAGCATTTATAAACATTGATAAACCAATCATAATAAAACAAGATATATGTTATGTCAGATCTCAAAAACCCGGTAGCTTATTTCATTTTAGTTGAATAAAATAAAGAAAACAAATCTAATACGTTGAATGAGTAATTGAATGAATAATTGAATGGACGGTGGAATTTTAACGTGTTATTCCTTTGGTGTTAAACCGTCCACTAAAATATTACAAAGATCGCTTCTTCTTCTTTAGTTGCCTAGTAACTAAAATAAATAACTCTTTTAAATAATTTTGTCAATGTGAATTAAATAATTCTAAAGTATTAATTTTTCAATCAGCTGGAGATGTTTATTAATTTAATAGACTCAAAAAATAAACAACTCCAGATGTCCAGTAAATTTGTTTTATTACATTTATTAACAATCACAAAATATAACTAATTGTTTTAACCGTATAATAAAATTAATGTTAGGAATGGATGAGAAATTTACAAAAGTAACTAGATGTATTTAAGTGATAAAATTGTAATAGAATTATTAATTTTCATCTAGCGTGCTGCATAATATCATTCCACCATATTCCCATCCACTCGTTTACGAGACAGTCTAGACTATAAGTTTCGTTGATGAAGTAAGAAAACCTGTTTAAATACAATACTATCCATCTGACTTAAGTTTTTAATTATTTTTTTTAAAATCCTGGATTGATTTGGCTGATAAAAGTAATTATTGAATAAAGAAAATTGTGGTCAAAATTATTTTATATCACCATTTTCGAAGTAACTTTAAAATATTTTTAATTGTAACTGAGAAGCTAGGTGGAATACGGTTTATATCAATAATTGTTAGTTTCGAAAAAACATCAATCTACTGATCGGAGAAAGCTAGAACAATATCATTTCATTTTTTCAAAAAAAGCATGCTAAGATCTAAAATGAAAACTGTTCTACTGAATATAGACATTTCGACCGTACTGCTCATATTTCACCTACCTGCTCAATTGTTAAAATTAATATTATTAAAATATCAGCGTGGGCAGAAGATCTCACGACGATCGACTGAAACAACCGATGCCGACTTGTTTCAAAACTTTCTAATCTGAACTCTCTTCAAAAAAATCTACTGTATAAAAATCTTTTAAACCCATTTGGACATTTTGAGAGCCAGATTTTTGGCTCCGTAAAATCATCTATCATAGCTTGAACCCAAGATTCAAAAACTCGGTGACGTAACGAAAACCTACATCCTATTTATCAAACACAACATTTCACACGGACTTACATGTATAGCACCTTGCGTTAACCATTCATTTTTCTGACTTTATCTCGCATTTAGGATAAATTATTTAAACACCTACCAGAACCTTGTTATAAGTGCAGACAAAGAATATCTCCCTGGTAATCCCCAAAACGTCTAAACATACATGAGCATAATTTTGTTAGAACAAAAATGTTCGAAACGTTGGAGTCCTGTCGCACGTTTTTCCTTAAAGTACACATTATATAATTATAATATTGTAATCATGTTCACTAGTTGTCAAATTGCACGGTCATTAAGTTTCAATAAATAAAGATAAAAAAGTATTATTTCTACCAACGATATGTTGTGAAACACGCACATTACTTTCTCTCTCCACTCTAAATCAAAAACAATGACCTAAGTTGAATCATTAGTAAACAATGTAAAATGAAAAACATTACCTAAAATTTAATCGTGAGTAACCTAAATGACGAAAAAAGAAAATCAACTTCTGTTTGGCTTAAAAATACGGGAATTCACTAATTAACGCTAAACTAGGCTCTGCAGTAGAAGATTCTTGTAATAAAAGATATATATTTGTTTATTCCCTGTAACTTTAATTATATATATTTGTCGTAAAGTGCATACTAAGGCCGCAACATAAAAAAAATCCCTTTATTACTAATTTTGATGTAACACATAAAAAAGTCATTGATAATTGACGCTGAACATCATTAAAAACATTATCGTCACCAACATTATTAAAACACAACACACAAAACATCAATAAAAACATGAACAAACATTATTGTGCAACAAAACGGTTTAAAATTAAATTTGATGGCTTTTAAAAATGCTCTACAACTTTGATTATAGGGCTTACACTTTTCCTCTAAAATGCATACTAAAGCCGCAACTTTAAGAAAAGCATGTTTTCTTACGAGACCACAGGCCCTCAAAAAATTCAGCAGACATGGCGCTTACTCTATTGACCGAGTGTGATGAAAATTTTTGTGTCGGATAGTATCTAACTTAAATTCCAAGTTTCAGTTTCACACTAAGTTCTAATCTTTGTTCTTGAGATATTTTTTCACACACATATCAATTGCTAAAACCGTGGTTTTTGGGTTCAGGGAGCCTGAAAAAGTGTATACCCTGTTTCAAAAATTGACATGAAAACAATACTTTCCCTCTTATAGGCCTACTTTATATGATAAGGTAAGAGAGAGTAAAAATATATAACTTTCTTTTTCTTTCATTCAAACGCAGTATGTTTTTCTTATTCTAATTGACTCCCTGAACCTTGTTCTTACATCAGCCTGATACTAGTTTTACTTTCTCTTGACCTATGTGAACATAATAGGGACGGAAAGTATCGTTTTCATGTCCACTTTTAGTTAAAATACAGTAATTTTTACTTCTCTTAGCGAAAAGTTAAAAATTATTAATACATTAATGTTGTAGGTAGTGTGTTTTTACTTTTCTAATTAAGGGAAGTCGAAACTGCTACCATAGCCCATGTTAATGGTTGGCCCGTTTTTTCCAATATCTATGGCCAAAAAATCTTTAAATTTTAACCAGTTATTCATTGATGTTCCTGACAGATAGACGGAGTCATTAAAAAATATATAGATTATTGATGTTTTTAAAAATTTTTCGTGAATGCCTACACCAAAAACTGAAACTTTATGTAAAAATTTTTATTGTTTTAATAAATTAAAATAACGTCAAATGCCCTGTCTGTTGATGTAAGTACATGTAAGGAATGTGCCATTAAAATTAAAAGAAAAAAGTGTTATTGGTTCTTGGGAAAAAAGGTCTTTTGTATGAAAAAACACAGTTTTTTGTAAATGGTGATTAAAATGTATAAACGCATTTCTATATAAAAACGTACTTAGTGCATTTCTGCTCCATATGAGCAGGAATGCACTAAGTAATTTATGCTCGCCTCTCATCATGTGGTCTTGGGTTCGAATCCCATTCAGGCATGGCATATTTTCATACGTTACAAAAAATCATTTCATCCTTCACCGTCTTTATTAGCAGTCATTGCAGAAGAGTCGGACGTTAAACAAAAAAAAAAGTAATTTATGCAACATAAATTGAATAACCTAAACCTTAGAAACAAAAGTGCCTTCTAGATTGAAAGAGATATACTAAAACAATTCATAAAAATTAGTGACAAAATAACTAAAAATCATGTAAAAATTATGACTTGTTTACGAAAACAGGAAAATTTTCACATGTCATGTGTTTTTATAAAAACAAACAAAAAATTCTAGTTGTCGTAGAAACGTGATTTTGGTACCATTGGAAAGCGCTAATTTCAAACTGTATAACACAGTTAAAATCTGAAAATCGATATTCTTTGCGGGTCCGACCCCCTTTAAAACACTGCTTTACATTTTATTATTCCAGTCAACCAAGAAATTATAAAAGAATACACCAGCCAACTCATTGAATATGGTGAGAAAGCATTCTTTGTTAAAGAAAATAGTACCCATTGGCTGAATCAATAGAAATACGACTAGATTAATATTCTTTCTCTGGATAACTTCTAAATAACCAATTACATGATATTATTACTATTTCCTCAATTAATTTAATTTCGCTGCATTAATAATGAAGATAAGAGGAATTTGCTATGAGAAATTGTAATATTGTGACTGAATTTAATCAGTTTTAAGTCATCTGTTACACAGACAGATTATATTAAACGGTAGGATTTATACATACGTGCAGATTCGTGAGGGTGATTAAGTTTGTTATTATAGTGTGTCATTTAGGTTTAAATCAATTTTGAAATATTATTCATTTAGAGTATCATAATAAGATTGAGGTAATCTAAGCTGCTTTATAACATGCGAGCACAAAATTAACTTGTCATTCTCAAACGTATTAGCAGTTCAAAGTAATTAGTGTAGACTAGTTATATAAATTGTTAGTATGTATTTAAGAAAATAGCGAGGTATTACTTTTTTCTGTCTTATTCTTATGTTCTCCTGAGTATGAAACATTCATATATTATGTTCTAAGATATGAAACATTCGGACGTCTAGAAAATGAATGTAATCTATTTTTTATAATGTAAATTCCCATTGTAGAAGAAAAAATTTTTGTTGGTTCATGCTCATTTATTTTTCGATTCGTGGAAAAAATAATGTAAGAGCTTTTTTGCCCTACTTCAACTTGTTATGGAATTGAAACCCGAATACTCGTTTTGACATCCTGGTTGCAAATTTAAAAAAGAAAAGAAAAATGTACCAACTCGGACCCTCAAATTCTAGCCTACTCAAATTAATGTGAGCAGAGTGCTTAAATTTCCATTCTCAAAAATGGACCGGAAATAACCATGGAACATGATTTTGTTGAGCATTCGAAATCCAAGGTGGATCTTTGTTAAATCTATCGGCTCTATTTCGTTTGAGTATTATTCCGAGAGATGTGATATACGGATCATACTGTGTATTTAGTTCAATAGAAGGGCGATATTTGTAAGAAACAAAAATTTCAATTTGATTAGATTTTTTTAGAAAATCATTTCAAGATGGTGCAATGAAGATGTTCTTTTTGTGATGTTTTGGTATCGGAAATATTTATACAAACAGGTGCGCCTCTGTAAAAATACTGAAAAACATTAGCAAAGATAAAAATGACTGGTTGGCAAAGAATAAAAACTAACCTAGTTTTAACCATACGTGAACGACGAAAAATGAATGACAATAACATAATGTTTAATTCTGAGTAAACAATATAAATTTTTAGTTAGTTTTTCTCATAAAATTGCTTTAAGTTTATTGCACGGCTACGATCTTGCAAATGACAGTACTGTTAACAGTTGAATCACTAAAACTTTAACTAAAATTGAAATTTTTACTTTTTATAATTAAACTGAGTTTAACATTTTTTAAAAATTAACAACTATCTAAAACTTAGCAACTTTAGTTTTTTTAATTAAAAATATCAATGTTTTACAGTTTTTCTATATCTTGAATATTAAAGTAGGCCTATACATTTTGATTGAATGATTTAAGTAGTAAAAACGTAGGCTACATAACAAAAAACAAATACTATGAAATAAATGGTTCCCTATACGTCCTTCACAATGATCAGCCATGTATGTTGGAATTCGAATTTGGCCCCACCTATCGTAAAAAATATTTCTTTAACCATTTTAGGAAGAAGTGGACAAGAATTTTTGAGTGCTATGAATTTGTGAAATTTTGCAAACAGAATAAAACTTTTAAATAAATTTCACAATTCAATTTATCTACAATTTTGTATTCTTCCAGAGGTATTAAAGGCGAGACATAAAAAACGTCCTAATCAATTTTTGTCAAAAGGCTTACTTATCTGTTGGAATTCATCCATAAGTCAATGATACCCAAAACGTTGTACTATGTGGACAAAGAATCCTTCAAATAAGTATTCAAAATAAATTGTTGAAACATGAAAAATTTTTATTTATTATTTTATTTTTATCGGTTTTCACCTAGATTGAACAAAAATAATAATATTCTGCGCCGTTTTGTGTGTAACGAGATATTTAGAATAAATAACTTAAATTGACGCATCGAATGGCTCAGAATGTGACGAGGGGATCACAGAGACCACAAAGGACAGCAGAGGAGTATATTTGAAACGTTTCAATAAAGTGAAAGTGATAACATCGTAGACCTAACTTTACAACCAAAAATCGTAGAATATTTCTTATCTAAATATAAATGCGTTTTGTCACCAACAGAGCAACCAAAATGTATAAATTTGGCCAGTCCATATAATCATTTGTGTAAACTGTTATGGGATTTGCTTGGCATCAAAAGACCGATTTTTGATGTGCAGATCATAAGGATAGAAATATTATCGATGTGTCAGTGTCTTCAAAGTTCACCGCACATAAGTTTATTTTATCAGAAAAACAATACTTAGGTAATTGCTAATAATAATGATGAATTGCTAAGAATCTTTTAGTACTAAATTTAATAGGTATTTTCATCTCAGTATATATATATATATATATATGTGTGTGTGTGTGTGTGTGTGTGTGTGTGTGTGTAGAATCGATAGTACAAATTAAATAAAATACAAAATTTTTATCTATTAATTCAGTTCAATTATTCTAATGTACATTCAACCCCATTTTAAAGAAATCTATTCCAATCATAAGTCTTACCAACTTCACAAATATTTAATCGATGTTTTTGTAGTGTTCTTCTTTGTGCACCGGAATAATCACTGGGGCGGAAAGAATATAACTGGAAAAATTCCATTTGTTTATAAGCACTCTAAAGATCTCCTCTAGCTTCGTCAGTCCGGGTGAAAACAAATTAGCCAAAATGCTGAACTAGATCTTTTTCAATATGCTAATGTTTCTCCTAGCCTAGCGGCAATGAGTGGCTGCGTTCATTGTTTATATTTTTTGTATTGCATACCTTCTTTAACACAGCCATTTTGATAAATTCAAAATTTGTTTCAGAATGCTTTCGATTAATTTAAGCAATATACTGTTATTATTAAGCAATAATAGTACTGAATAATTTATGCAATTCCTGAGACTTAAGTTGAAAGAAAGTTTATTCTCTCACTTTTATGGCTTTTGGATACTTGTCAGTATTACTAGGTCTACATTTTTGTTTGATTTCGTTAAATACTTTGTTTCCATTTAAAACATTTGTTTTTATTCTTGAATACTTCAGACTTTCAAGAAAATGGCAAGTAAAATTAATGACTGATGTTCAAAAAGCAGAAAATAGTTTGACTTTCCTTACCAGAAAAAAAGTTGAGTTAATTGCGAAATGTATTTAGTGTTAACCAACGTAATATGGTAACGTCGAACCTTTGGATGTTACGATAAGGTTTTCCTTTAAGTATTTTAGGAATACCTGATAATTTTTCTGTAAAAGAAAAACAGTTTAATCTGGTGGAATAATAAAAACTAAAAGCGTATTAAGCACAAAATAAAACACAATAATACATTGGATTGTTCGGAATGGAGTAAAAGCCGTCAAAAGTAAATATTTAGAAAGAAAACCAGATCTACAAAAATGTAATTAAAAATATTTTAGTTGTTTAATTAAATTAGATTTATTGTAATAAAATAAAATTAGCAATACGCAAATTTTCTATACGCAAATGTTCAATACGCAAATGTTTTTAAACAAGGAACTTTAAAATAACACGTTTATTTAAAATCTTAGCTGCATCTAAAGATGTAGTAGAAATAAGTCATTATATTTGTTTACGAGTTCTTCATTTACGAGTTCCCGTAGTTCATTAAAAGTTGCATCAACTGCTTAGCGCCTGTTATGGATGTGCGGAATCAGTTGGTTTTAAGGTTTAATAATATTCATACAACCGCCGGGAATTGGACGAGGGACCTTCCGCTTTGCCGTGCGTAGCGCAGTCTAGCGCTCTTACCGTTTGGTTACGAAGGTGGGTAGCCTTTTATTAAGTTTATTATTAACTTTTCACAACGTGCGTATTATTATACTAATTTTTGATATTTGTTATAACTTTCTTTTTTTCTTTTTTTGTTTATTTAAAGTCGCACAACAGCTCGGTTATTAACGACTATGCTCGGTTGTTACAGTGGGTTTTAACTTGTAAAAATTTACAGACCCTAACCGGAATCGAACCCAAGACCTCCGAGCCGAGTTGTAGGCTAGCTCGCTACCACTACGCTACAGAGGCGGCCACTATAACTTGTACTTTGTAAATCCGAGTACTGTTTGACTTCATGTAGTTTAGCAGACTAAGTGAACGACAGTTCAGCTGACTATTCATACTTGGTTCAATTTCCGTCTACGTTTTGAAAACATTTGAGTTTGTAACGTTAATAATCGCCTAGTGTAAAATGATAATGTCAGATTACGCTAGACACAAAAAAATTTATACTAAAATGAAATTAACACGATTTAAAAAACAAAAGAAAAAATATATGAATTTAGTCAAATATTTATTTATTGGTGACGCTCATTTACGCAGATTACTAAGTTTTAAATTATTAATATTACAAACAAGAAATGAAATTTAGAATTTTTTATAACTTCTGCGACTTTACTTTAAATCTACAGAGTTTACTGAATTTAATGACTTTAACTGAACTCAGATAGATACCTATCAAATCTGAATAATTTGTTTGATTTAATTGAATCAATTTTATAAATCCTTGTATATTATTCTTGTGTGGCTTATCTTTCCTTGCTGTCCACCACTCGTAATTGGATTCGTACTTGTCGTTGTCGGATTCCCCGTTTTCCAATTGTGAATTTAACCTCATCTTCAAAATTTGAATTGTAGACACATTTAATTTAATAAAATGTACGTAACCGTTTAAACAGACCGTAATTTTGGTATTTCAACTGTTTGCGACGAACAAAATAATATGTATAATTAAACTCCCACGACGGCTAAAGAATTAAATTTCAAATTTTACATTTAGTTAATCGAAACGACGCGTATCCCTCCTTCCATGAAATGATGTTTCAGAATCATTGTTACTAGTCCTTGTTTATGATTCAACATTTTAAAATTTTAATCATTTCTAAATAACTAATATCATTTTTAAATATCAATTCATGTCTGTAAATTCAATCTCATTTTCATATTATGTTTAGTTTCTTTTAATTCATTCTACCTATTCATAATTATTTTATTCGAAATCGTAACGTTTTCTATTTTGAGATTCCATACTTGATAAAATTGAACATTCAGAACTCTGGCAAAAATATTAAAATAAAATCTAAGAATCTTTTAAAACTTTTTGATTATGATTATTTATCTCGATTGATTCGAATTTTACGTTATCTGTAGGATCCTTCCAGACCGGCTCCTTCCTTATCAGAGGACAGGAGTTGTAACAGTACAGCTGGAAGAGCTGCCTAAATTCCTTGTTAAAATATTCTCTCCATCTATTTTAATTTATTAGGTATTTATTTATTTAATAATTTTATGTTAAATTCTAGATTTATAATTTATTTATCTGTTGTTTAAATTTAAAATCTTTTTATATATAAAAAAATTGTAGGATTTTATTATTAGTTATTTTTTGTTAAAAAATGTTTAATATTAAATTTAATTTGTTTATTTTTTAAATATTACTCTCAGTTAGGAACGCAAAGCGTTAAGTTGATTTTTTGTGTAATTAAGCAAAAGGCGAAATATTCATTATATGTCATCATTATATAATTACTAGTTCCAAAGGAATAAAGACAATTAATTAATCAATTTTTATGTAAATCAAGAAAAAAAATACTTTGGAAATTTTTATTAACAATAAAGGATCTTAAATACAATTATTGATATTATTATTTTACATTTATTGATTTAATAATTTTGTTTTATATAATTTTATATCGTAAGACTTTCTACAGGAAGATTGTAACAAAACATACCAAGGTGACCGTAACAAAGCACCCCAATGATCAATTTTAGCTCCTTTGCTGTTTTTTATTTACATTTCAGATGCACCACAAATTCTTATTACAGGTTAACAGAAACGGATTTGCACTTTGGAAAGTGTTGCGCGGTAGCTGGTCATATGGAGGGGGTACTGACGCTCATTTTTGCTGTAGCTGTCATACAAGTAAGATCTAAACAGCGTGTTAAAAACAATACTGCTGTTAAAAAAAATGTTATATGGAATAAATTATAAACCAAATTATTTCCTAAAATTTACCCTAACCTATTTCAAAAAAAGAATACAGCTAACTTATAATCTAACTGCTTCTAACAATGGGCTGTTTCCCATTCACCAGTTGATGGGTTTTACCTTATATCTGGAAGTTACAGTAAATAGAAATCCACCAAAACTTCCATTGTTTGGCTATTTGTAATTTATAAAGGTACATAATTTATATACGATTTGCCAAGAGTCACGTCCAGTTAATGTTTAGTTATAGTAGTGCTATTATTATTGTTATTGTTGTAACTAAATAATAGCTAGCGCCATCTAGTGTATATAATGTGTACCTACCTGTTATTTTTACAAATAAAAGTCAGTCTGTTTTCAACTACTATCCATGCGTTTTATTAGGTTATGGGCCCAGGTATAATTCGCGATATAGTCAAGTTATATTTCGGATTATTTACTTTTTGTGGACTATCAGTGCGCCGTTACACGTGAAATATAAAATAACGGTGGAAATCGCTATATTGTTCCTGTATTTCCGAGTGTCTGTTGGCTGTTAGTTACCGCGTGCAAAATGGCCGGTAGCTACATTGTTAACGTGCCGAAGCTAAAAGGTAGAGAAAACTACGACGAGTGGGCGTTTGCTGCTGAAAACTTTTTGATGTTAGACGGAGTGGATATTCATAAGCAAGAATCGACTGATGGAAGTTCTGTGGAAGAAAAGAAGGCGAAGGCAAAACTCATCATGACAATAGATTCGTCCATCTACGTTCACATCAAAAACGAGCAAACAGTTCAAGGTGTTTGGAAGCGCTTGAAGTCTCTTTACGATGATTCCGGCTTTACGCGTCGCATCAGCCTACTTCGTCAGCTGATTTCAATTCGATTGGAAGATTGCGAATCGATGGGAGCCTACGTTACGCAAATTGTAGATACCGCACAAAAATTAAAAGGTACCGGTTTCCAGATAACTGATGAGTGGATTGGGTCATTGTTATTGGCGGGGCTGACAGAAAGATTCGCTCCTATGATCATGGCCATTGAACACTCAGGAATCACTATCAGTACGGACGTCATCAAATCAAAATTATTAGACATGAGTTCGGAAGTCGACAGCCATAACGGAACGAACAACGCTTTTTTGTCTAAAGTTTGGCAGCAGCGGAATAAGAAAAGTAGCAACACTGATACGAAGTCAAAAAAGGCGTCATCGACGAAATCTGTCAAAACGATACGCTGTTACAAATGTAAACAACTCGGACATTACATGAATAAATGTCCAAATAATCAAAATAAAAGTGAAACAAACGCTTTTAGTGCTATATTCATGAATAGTGCCTTTCATAAATCAGATTGGTACGTAGATTCAGGGGCAAGTTCGCACATGATAACAGATCAGAGTTGTTTACAAAATGTTAGACTCGACCACAAAGTAAAGGACATAGTAGTCGCAAATAAAGAAACAGTACCAGTAATTTGCTCAGGAAATACGATGATTACAACCATAGTTGATAATTCTGAGTTCGACATTATAGTCAAGGATGTATTGTGTGTCCCTAACCTATCAACCAATTTGCTATCGGTAAGTCAACTTATTCGAAATGGGAACAAAGTTAATTTCGAAGAAGAAGTTTGCTGCATACGCAATAGACAGGATGTACTGATTGGAAAGGCGAATTTGGTTAATGGAGTGTACAAATTGGATATCAAGTCAGAAAGTTTGGTAGCGTGCTCAGCTACAACTTTGACAAGTGAGATATGGCACCGGAGGCTAGGACACATTAATAGCAAGGACCTGAATACTATGAGAAATGGCGCTGTAGAGGGGATATCATACATTGATAAAGCAGAAATTGATAAATCTAACTGCATCACATGTTGTGAGGGTAAGCAGGCTAGATTACCTTTTTCTCACAAAGGTAAAAGGTGTGAAAATGTGCTTGAAATTGTTCATGCGGATCTATGCGGACCGATGGAACAGGTCTCATTGGGACAAGCAAGATATTTTTTGCTTTTTGTTGATGATTGTAGCAGAATGGCATTTGTCTACTTCCTCAAGGCCAAAAATCAAGCTTTGAAGTATTTCAAGGAGTTTAAAGTTCTTGTTGAGACTCAAACAGGAAAGAAATTGAAGACTTTAAGAACAGATAATGGCGGAGAATTTTGTTCTGCAGAATTTGAAGATTATTTAAAGAAGAATGGAATTGTGCATCAAACTACAAACCCGTACACGCCAGAACAAAATGGTTTATGCGAACGTCTAAACAGGACAGTTGTGGAGAGAGCTCGATGTCTATTGTTCGAAGCCAATCTAGAGAAAAGATTTTGGGCAGAGGCAATAAATACTGCTGTCTATTTGAGAAATAGAACGCTAGCTTCGGGATTACAAAAGACACCGTATGAGCTGTGGAGCGGGAAGAAGCCAGACCTCAGCCATGTTCGAATATTCGGTAGTCCAGCAATGGTCCATATTCCATAAATAAAGAGGACTAAATGGGATAAAAAGGCAGAAGAGTACATCATGATTACATCATGATGGTTATGCAGACAACACTAAAGGCTGTACAATCCGAAAACAAAGAGTATTACCACCAGCAGAGATGTTATTGTTATGGAGAAAATGAAAAACTCAGATATGATACAAGCAGTGGTGGAAGATACTGTGCCAGTTGTTCAGCAGGAAGAAAGTGTAGAAAGTCAAACCGTGGACCCCTTCGACACAACCTTGACTTCTGAAAGAGATAGCTCAAACACAATAAATGATGAAACATATTTCCCGGACGAGACTGCAAGTACATCAAGTTCAGAGGAGTTCAGTGACAGTAGGTCTATGCAAGATGCAACTGAAAATGAGACACTTGTTGAGACAGAGGTTGCTGGCACAGAAAAGAGACAAAGAAGAGTTCCAGATCGGTATGGATATAGTAACATGTGTAAAAATAATGAAGATTTGGATGAAGACAGTCTTACATATGAGGAGGTAATGAATGGACCTGAACGAGAGCAGTGGTGCAACGCGATGGAAGAAGAGCTTAAATCCTTTCATGAAAATGAAGCTTGGGAAATTGTGAACAAACCAAGTGATGCTAAGGTAGTGCAGTGTCGGTGGGTGTATAAAAAGAAGTTAAACATTGACAATACAGTGCGTTACAGAGCAAGATTAGTGGCGAAAGGTTATACACAGAGGGAAGGCATAGACTACAAAGAGACCTTCTCACCAGTGCTAAAGTATTCCACATTAAAACTGTTATTTGCCTTAAGTGTAAAACTAGATCTTAACATCACACATTTAGATGTAACTACAGCTTTCTTGAATGGCCGCTT
Source organism: Catonia carolina (assembly GCA_035578175.1). NCBI lineage: Eukaryota > Metazoa > Arthropoda > Insecta > Hemiptera > Achilidae > Catonia > Catonia carolina. Next base: position 140,531,963 of record JAQMRL010000001.1, on the reverse strand, counting down.
AGATGAAACAGTTTATATGGAGTTACCACAGAATTTTAAATGTGATTCTAATCAAAATAAAATTTTAAAATTGAAAAGGGCCATATATGGGTTGAAGCAGTCGGCTAGAGCTTGGAATAAGGAAGTTGATGTTTGTTTACAACAGTTAGGCTATAAAAAGTGGAGAAAAAGATTGTTTGTATGTATTCATACATACAAACAATGTATGAGCATTGTTTGTATACAAAAACTTACTGAAAATTCTGTATATCACCGTCGTACTAAACACATTGATGAAAAATTTCATTTTATAAGGGAAGCAGTAGGCAAAAGATATGTTAAATTAGAATATTTGAGAAGTTCTGAAATGCCTGCTGACTTATTGACCAAAAGTTTGTCCAAAATTAAACATTATTATTTTGTTAAAAAGATGGGTGTTGTAAAACTAGATAAATAGTCTATAAAGTGTTTGTTTCTTTATATAGGTATTTTAGTATTATTTAGTTAAGTGGTGGTATTGTTATTGTTGTAACTAAATAATAGCTAGCGCCATCTAGTGTATATAATGTGTACCTACCTGTTATTTTTTACAAATAAAAGTCAGTCTGTTTTCAACTACTATCCATGCGTTTTATTAATTATTACTATTGGTAAGTTGAGTTTTATCGTGGCTTACTATTTCGTTCTTGCGTTTTTATTGTTGTATTCTGCGTGGTGATTTCGTATTTTCATGACTCAAATAGTGAAGGCTTGTGATAGATTGATACGGAGGAAATTGTGGGAGATTATGTATGTTCGAGGATACCCGGAAAATCTTATAGAGAGAATAAAGTCACTTTAAAATGAAACGTGTATTTCTTTTAAAACCTGTCCTCGAGAAGAGCAGATTTTAATAAATTTAGGTGTATGACAAGAACGTAATTATCTCCACTTCTTTTCAATATACATTATGTACATTAAATACATTATAGACCTATACATTATATTGATGACGCTCTCCGGGTATAGCAAACAATTAGGTCTAAGGGCATTAAAGTAAAGAAATGGATTTACTTTAATACGCTATTATAAATGCAGACAATCAGGTTATGATAGCAGAATCTGAAGATGATTTGCAGAAAGGGGTTTTAAATCTGAGTACGATATGTCAACCAAAATCGAAGGCTTACTGGGGAAAAATCCCGTACGAACAAAAACATTTATCAATGGGTGTGCGATAGAGCAGTTACAACATTTTAAATACCTGGGATGTGATTTAACATGCGCTAAAAATATAGACATGATCAACAAACTGAATCGTTTTTGGTATATATGTGGGACAATAGCGCGGTCACTGGGCAAAAGAGTTCGGAAAGATACCTAGTTGAAGTTTTACAAGACTCTGAATGCTCTAGTATTGCTGTACGGTAGTGAGTCCTGGGGTACTTGGGAAGAAGGATGAACGTCAGATCCAAAAGGTGGAAATGCGGTTCGTGAGACAAGCTACGAGGTGTAGTTTAAGGACCACATTAAACATGAGGAAATTTGGGCCCGTTTAAATATCTCTCCTCTCTTAGAAACAGTTGACCAATACAAAGAGAAAAGGGAGGAACATTTTAATACACATGAGTGAAGATAGATGGGCGAAACCGGCATTAGGCTACATACCTGCTGGATGAAGAGATGCACGTAGACTGCAAAAAAATGAGCAAAGTCGGAACAGGTCGGAAGCCTAATCTATAATGGAAGAATAAGTAGAATACTATCACTAGTTGGTGTCCGTCTCGAAGTCATTAACGCAGGTTCTTTTATTTTATCGTATTTGATATCCACTGCGAAATTTTTTGCTGGATGTATTTGAAGATTTGCAAACAAAAAACTATTATAAGTTGATAACAAACATATGTATTTATTTCATTTCCAGTTTGTTTAACCAATTAATTTTATACATTTATCTGAAGTGTTCGTAGTATCAACAGTTTGACCACTGGCGACTCTAGGGGCTTACAGAACAGTTGGTTTTAATAATTATGTAAAAACATTTCCAGAATCTAGCTGGAAATCTGACCAACAACCCTCTGCTTTGTAGTTTACCACGTAAGTCTGTGTCATCATGGAGGTGGCCATTGCTAAACTAAATGAAGTAATAATGTTGTAAAAATGTTCAGCTAACTTACGTTGATGAAAGTCGATAATGTTAATGAAAATAAAAAGAGGATACTATTTTGGAGACGAAGTTGTACGGTAGTTTTGTTCTCTTTTATTTTATCTTTTTAATTCGACCCTAAACATTATTATCCCATTTTGTTAACAGTTACTTTGTTGATTTACATGCTAGAACGTTCTCTTCTTCCGCTGTACTACTCTACTCTCCAATGAGGAATGTTGTTTATCGTTCACCTACATGGCCACAACGCACAATAGAACCGAACGAACGGTGAGTTTAAACATTATCATGCGCATATCAATTTGTACTTTGAATTTAAAATTTAATTTCAAAGGTTGGTGGTGTTGTACACCGATGTAGTTAGATTCCTGTTGTCGTACAGTTGTTTTTTATACATTCGAACCGTAGTACCTGCATCTGTCGGGTCATTTCAAAGTGTACTTTTTGCACTATAAGCTGGTACCGTTCGTACCATGGTTGTGTTTTACCCCGTAGAAATATAAATTAAATATTTATTTCCTGTGAAATAAAGCTTAGTATGCAAACGCACAATTATGAACGGTTGTCTTTTTTTGGTGTTTTCTTCTTTCCATGTCATCTGTAATGCCATTATAAAAATATAGTCATTTAACTACGAGGGCGGACTGATAATTAATGCACACATGTTTGTAGAATGCGAAGAAAAACAAGTAGCGAGATCGTGTGAAAAACAAATAAAGTAAAATTCCTAACCTGCAAAATCGTATATTTATTTTTTAACATAGTCACCTATAATCATTACGCATTTCTCCCAACATAAAACAAGTTTTTTCATTCCGTCACTGAAAAATTCTTCCCACTCTTCTCGAACCCTAGACGCAATAGCTGCCTTCACCTGATTGTCCGAGCTGTTATGATTACCCTTAAGGTCTCTTATGAGTAGAGGAAAATAAAATAAAAATCGTAAATTGCGAAGTCGGGGGAATAAGGAGGGTGTGGAATCGGTTCACTTCAGGTTTCTCAGAACCTCTTCAGTTGCACGCGAAGTGTGTGGACGAGCCTTGTCATGTTGCAAGATTATTGGCGCCAGGGTGCCTCTAACACGACAAACTTGACGTCGGAGGTGTTTATAGAGTCTGTATGTACTGAATAGAATTTACCGTTGCTCCTCGTTCCAAGTAATCAGTCACATAAACTCGGCGAGCATTCCAAAACACAGTCAAAAGAAGTTTTTTTGCGGATGGTTGTGTTTTAAACGTTTTCACATTGGGAGAATGTGGATGACGATATTTAGCGCTCTGCCTTTTCTCTTTGGGGTCGTAATGATGAATCCATGGCTCGTCCCCTGTCACAATCAAAAGAAAGTCGTCTCCTTCGTCGCGGTAATTTTGATCACAGCATGTTGTTTAACTCGCATTAACATAGCACCAAACATGACGCCATATTTACTCCACTTAAAACAGACTAGATGAATGCAACGTTCTCAAACTACGCAAGCGTATAGAGGTGAAAAAGTACTTCCAAAATGTCACTAGGCGCGCTTCTGAAGTTCATTTTGTTCGCGTTCTACAAGCGTGTGTGCATTAGTTATCAGTCTAATTATCATATTAGTATCCTCGAATACATTATAAAATTACTTATTGTTAATTATTATAATTTAATTTTTAATAATAATCTAGAACGCTTTCTTGAACAAGCTAAATTTATTTAGTTTAAATTTATTTCATTCTTCTTGAAAATTTAGCTTTACTGAATTGTAGGTAATACATACTTTTGGGGTTGGCAGTGTGAACAGTTCGTTTTAGTGTTTCTAGAAAATAAAAATAAGTGGTTTTATTTAGCATCTCAACCAAAAACTTGTACTGCTTGATAATAATATACCATTTTCTGGCGAAAGTTTGTTGATTATCCTAAAAATAAGTTTAACGATTTTAAAGTCATCTTTCTCGTTGATTTCGTTTGTACTCTGCTTTACAAAAATAAATAAATGTACTATAAATTAGTAATGAACGACTTGGGACAGGCGAATGATGTGACACGGGTGAAAAATTAATTTTTCGTTAATAATTTCTTATGCATTTAAGGACAGTTTACATAATTGACAGTTTACGTATTGACGATTAAAATATTTTCTAGTCCGTACCAGAAAACAGTTAAAAATTCACGATTAAAAATATTATTTATGTTAAAATATTTTAAACATTAGCCTACTTCCCTGATAGCTATGAACGATTGTACGGAATAGTTTGTCACGTCATGCTACAGGCTGATGGAGTACAATGAAGGCTTCCAGAAAATTGTAACATTACTAAAGTGAAATTAAATTGACGGAAAGAATTGCGTAGGAAGATAAGGAATCCAATACTTAAAGTGAATTGTGAGATAATGTAGATGCGAAAATCTATGGACCTGAAACAGAGTAATACAAAAAAGCATACAGAAATTTATTCTACCAGCATGAAGACTGGTAAGAATAGTAAGAAAAGTAAACAGTGATATGAAACAGTAAACAGGAAAATGTTCGACCGAGTTATTAAAATAACTGCCATTACGCATCATAAGGCAATGAATGTTATTGTATGTATTTTTTTTATAAAGTATTTAAAAAAATGTAAATGCTTTTTATAGTCACTAAAGATTCGGGATTACAAGCCTAGTTGAACTATACTGTAATAATTTTATTAATGAAAATAAATCTTTCTATTGTAAATTGTCACAGCATAACCTAATTTAATCAAGAGTGAATGACGCAAAATGAAAATTAACCTCTGTTCTACTTAAAAATACGGGAAATCACTAATTGACGCTAAAGAACATTTAGAAGAAAATGCTTGAAAAAAATTGAAAGATGTTTTTATCCTGTAACTTCTTCTTCTTCTTCTTCTTCTCCTTCTTCTTCTTCTTCTTCTCCTTCTTTTTCTTCTTCTTCTTCTTCTACTTCTTCTTCTTCTTCTTCTTCTTCTTCTTCTTCTTCTTCTTCTTCTTCTTCTTCTTCTTCTTCTTCTTCTTCTTCTTCTTCTTCTTCTTCTTCTTCTTCTTCTTCTTCTTCTTCTTCTTCTTCTTCTTCTTTCTTCTTCTTCTTCTTCTTCTTCTTCTTCTTCTCTTCTTCTTCTTCTTCTTCTTCTTCTTCTTCTTCTTCTTCTTCTTCTTCTTCTTCTTCTTCTTCTTCTTCTTCTTCTTCTTCTTCTTCTTCTTCTTCTTCTTCTTCTTCTTCTTCTTCTTCTTCTTCTTCTTCTTCTTCTTCTTCTTCTTCTTCTTCTTCTTCTTCTTCTTCTTCTTCTTCTTCTTCTTCTTCTTCTTCTTCTTCTTCTTCTTCTTCTTCTTCTTCTTCTTCTTCTTCTTCTTCTTCTTCTTCTTCTTCTTCTTCTTCTTCTTCTTCTTCTTCTTCTTCTTCTTCTTCTTCTTCTTCTTCTTCACTACAGGGTTTAGGCGAATCGCCTGTTCCGGTCTCAAAGATTTTTTTTTTTTAATTTTCTTAAGGACAGCTACCATCTTTTCCTGGGTCATCTAATATCTCTTCGGCCAACCGGCCTATACCTCCACACTTCCTTAGGTATACGTCCATCAGGCATTTTTTACAAATGTGCCAGCCATCTCTGCCTGTTTTCTATATTCGGTCTTCCAACTTGAAGATGTTCAATTCCTTACGCACATCTTCATTATATAATCTATCCACTTTTGTAAGCCCTTTACTAACCTTAAAAAGTTCATTTCCGATGCCTGAATTTTCACATATCAGAGTGCGTTCTTCGCCCATGTTTCTGAACCATACAGTAATGTTGGTATTGCCATCACCATCACCTTATAAAATTTTAATCGCGTCTCCTTCCTAGTTTTCTTGGAGAGCGCTCGTCGAATGGTTCCACACACCGTTCCACACACCGACTGGAACTTTCTAAAATTGTAGACAATGTCTGTATCTATGTCATAAGTGATGTCGCAACCAAGATATCGGGTGTGAGACACTTGTTCAATATTTTTATTGTGAACAGATATTTTCGTACGTACTGGGTATTTACCCCAGAAGGCCATGGATTTTGTTTTTTCCAAGGAAATCTTCATATTGTAGGCTGCACAAACCTTTTCTAGTTGGAATATCGTTCTCTGCAGAGCTTCCTCACTTTCCTGAATTATTACTTAATCATCAGCAAATAGTAGGGTATTCAAGTTCACCATCTCTCCCACAGCAATTCCCATCTTTAACCGTATTTTCCATCTTCTAACCATGTCATATATATAAATATTGAAAAGTGTAGGAGACATACTACAGCCTTGGCGCATCCCTCGGTTAATACAAGTTTCTTCAGATGGTTCCTCTCCTATGTCCAAAATTATCCTTGTATCTTGGTAACATGACTTAATGGCGTTAATAAGATGTTTACGGTAACCTCTGTTATCCATTATTTTCCACAAAATCCTCTGTCTACTCGGTCGAAGGCCTTCTCATAATCAATAAATTCCAGGTGCGTCTCCAAATTAAATTCCCTTCTTTTTTCTATCAGATTTTTTAAAGAAAAAAAAACCGTCTATACAAGATCGTCCTTTCCTAAAACCTGCCTGCTCTTTCAGTAATAGAACGTCAGATATCAAACGGATTCGCTCATTAACAATTCTTCCATAAACTTTATAGACAGTGTTTATAAGGCTTATCCCCTGTAATTCGCAGGCATTGTTTTGTCGCCTTTCTTGAAGAGGGAGATAACTTTTGCCTTCCGCCAGTCATCCGGTATCATTAATTTCCTTCAAGACATATTTAAAAGATGGAGAAATCTATGTTTAAAAAGGGTTCCAGAATATTTGATTAATTCAGAGTTAATTCCATCCATACCTGTGGCTTTGCAATTTTTCATAGAAGATATTGCTTTATCTAATTCCTCTATTGTCAGTGAATCTACATACTCCACTTCTGTTTCATTCACGGTTTTGTGTGTAAGATTTGGGTCATACCATAACTCTTCGTAATGTTTCACCCATCGATCCTTTGCAATTAAATTCAGATTAACCGTGTCCTTTTCATCTTGGTTGAGATTTCTCATTATTTTAAAAGCAACAGTTTGGCGACCATGTACGTCATTATCAATACTGGAAATAAATCTGTTTCACGATTGGTCGTGCATACAAAGTATGATATTTTTAGCTAAATTTCTCTTCTCCTTATATTCCTCAAATGTTTCCGCTGTTTGTGCTTGGAGGTAATGATGATAAGCGCATTTTTTATTCTCTATCGCTCGATTTATCTCGTCGTTCTATATTCTTACACCCTTTTTACGCCTGTTAACTGTTTTCTTACCCAGCACTTCATCAGCCACTCTAATCAGAAGACCTTTCAAATTCTCCCATTCTTCCTCAATATTGCCTCTCGTGGGAACATTTTTGTGTACTCTGTTTGCCTTACTTGAAACATGTGCTTAATATTCTCTTCCTGGATCAAGTAGACCTTGTAAACCTCTTTTCTCTTATTCATGTTAGTTTCATGACCCTTGCTCCACTTTGACCATATTTCAATCAAAGATACTACCATAAAATGATCACTGTTTACATCCTGACCTCTGTACACATGTGTATCTCTCACCTATGGGGACATACGCTCATTGACAATCACATAATCAATCAGTTATCGAAGGTCTCTTGCGACCCAGGTATACTTGTTAATATATTTTTTCCTAAAGAAAGTATTTGTCACTTTAAGTGCATTTGAGTTCGTAAATTCTCTTAACCTCCTACCATTATTATTAACATGATCCTCCCTATAAAGGCCGATTACATTCTCTATGGGTTGTCGACCAACTCTTGCATTTAGGTCCCCAGCTAAAACTACATGATCGGTGTTACTGTATAAATTCAATTGCTTTTGTAACTGACAGTACAAAAATATCAGATTCCTCCTTCCTAACATTTTCTGGTGCGTATACCCCAATAACATTTAAACTTCCTCTGGCAATCTTAAACCGAACTACAATTATTCTATCATTAACAAATGTATATGATTTAATTCTGGCTTTCCATTTTTTATCCACCAATATTGCGACCCCAGAGCGAGCTCTCACATTCTGTGGTACCCCACTGTACAGCATCATGTATTCTTCCATATCTACTGTTCTCTTTAATTTCTTTTTAGTTTCCGTAATAACCGCAATATTTATTTTTCTATCTCTCCAACAATTCAATAATTCAGCTTCTTTACGTGCCAATTCTCTTACATTCCATGTATTCAATTTCAGTATTTCCGTTATCCCAAAATCTTTAAATTTGTTTAATCCGTTTTTGCTGCCATTCTTCCTGTCCGGTTCTTTCCTTTGAGACTTATGAGTAATATATTTTCCATCTGAAAGCGCTACCGACGCCTTGTAGAGTAGTCCAGAGGTGCCACCTTATAACTTCTGGACATGCCCTGGGATTCATTCGGAGACCCACCTCCTAGGTTCTTCTGCTCTCTTCACCGTTGGGAAAGGTTTCCTCCTCCGGTGTCGAGACCATTGACCGGTGTTCACCTGTAACCCTAGGCAGGGACCCTATAACTGGGTGCTACCATCCGCAGCCAGATGGACCCAGGTTTTTTCGAGGTTGTTATTCCTCCCCCTCCGCACTTCCTCATCAGTTTGCGTGATGAGGCCCCGGGCTTGGGACCGGCAGTGCTGAAAAGCACTATTAGCGGTGTTTCCTGTAACTTTAATACTATTAAAATACATTGTCGTAAAATGCACAGACTACTTAAAAACGCAATATTAGAAAATCCCATTTTTCTTTCGATTTTGAAGAAAAGAATTAGAAAATTATTAAGTAATTTACGCTGAAGTAAGCGTTCTACAAAAACTGTTTATTTTTGTTCGCGTCTATGTCCCAGTGGTTAGCATGCTATGCTGCAAAGCGGAGGTTCCGACTTTGATTCCCGGACACGGTCTGGAAAATTATGATGAAGTTCAAACCCACAGTTCCTTGACCCAACGTAGTCGCTAATAACCAAGATTTTGATGCGACTTAAAATGAAAACTAAAAAACAAATTTTAAATAATAGTTGTAGGTTTTTAATGTTCTACAAATTTTATTATTCGCTTTCCCCAGTATAGCCTACACACTAAGGCCGCAATCTAAAAAAAAGAAACACTTTTCCGTATGAAAGCAGGCCCCTTTCATTTCAGCACAGATGGTGCTTACCCTATCTTGTAGAGCATAAAAAAATAGTAAATGAAATGATTTTTAAAAAACCCGTTTTTGAGGAAAATGGCAAACAACAGAAAAATCGCATAAATAAACCACTACATTCAGTTGACCGGTTTTATGATGTTCCCATAGTAGTATCTAACAATTCCAAGTTTCAGTTTCGTGCCATATTCTATTATTGAGATATTTTGTTCGCGCGCTAAAACATGTTTCTTGTGGTTTGGGGGTCTGAAAACGTGTATAACCGTTGCAAATCGACTTGAAAACAATAGCCTACACTTCTTCCCTTTATATCTTCATATAGGGCAAGTGAAAGTAATGATACATACATAATAAATAATTATATTGTTTTATATTTGACAAATCAATAAAACGTTATTAAGTTTACACATAAAAAGTTGTCTTCGTACTCAGATCCATAAAGGTTTTGTGATTATTTTTCCGTTTATCGGAAGCATTTATCGTCTTCAGCCTTAAAAACGGATTCCTTGTAACTAATAATGGTCCTTTATTTCTGTGAGACATTTTAGCTTATAGGGGAAAAAATGTAATTTGAACTGGAGAATAGGATTATAAATATTTCTACTCATCCTATATAAGATATTTGAAATGCCACCTTGTTACATAAATCGCTGTTTATTGCCTCTGGTTGGTGCCTAAAATACATGTAAGGCCTCCTGCTGTACCCTCGTACATTACGCTTACAATTTAGAAAGCCTCTCTGTCTTTTAAGTGGTGACACTTAAATCCGGCGATGCCTGCTTTCTAAATTGCTACTCGTAAAGACATTGGATCAGAGAATTTTATTTAATACGACGAAACCAATATAATATAAATAAAAGATTCAGGCAACGATAATAGCTTGTTCATTAGCTTAGCATTAAAGACACGAATAAATTCATTTTTTTATAACATAGCAGAATAAATACAAGGAAGTCGGCTCATAAGTAACACGAATTAGGTAAACGAGTAAACATTTTGAAATACAAAAATTTTCATATTAAATTATAACGTTATTTTTACGGTAAGGAAAACAATTAAAATGGGTATTCCAAACTAATATTGAAAAATTTCAAAATTACTTCTACTAAAAAATTTCGAAAAATTTAAGTCGTTATACAAATATTAGGAAATAATTTTATAAAATCCATTTGACAAAATTATTTTAATAGTTGATAAATTTACCTTAATTCTTTTTTTAATTATTTATTTAAAAGTCGTATCAACTTCTTGGTCATTAGCTACTACGGTGAATTATTTAATTGTGGGAATTTAACACGTGAAAATTTTTAGACCCTGCCCGGGAATCAAACTCAGGACCTCCGCGTGGCAAACGAATGCGCTAACCAATACGCTACGGAAGCGGCCTCCATAATTCTTACTTTTTCGTATATTTTTATTAAGGATTAACTCGATATGATTTTTCAAATCATATCTCGTTAATTTCTAATATGCTACTAAAGGTTGATATTTTTCTGGAACCAAATTCCTTGCTTGTTAATAAAAGTATGTTAATTTTATTTGAGACTTACTGTAACTGTAACTAGTTATAAGTAACCAACAGTTTTTCTTTGTTAATAATATATGTATTCCCCACTTCCGTATAATTATGCAGCCTCTGACTGACGGTATACATTTACATCTTATTATAACTTCATAGGCTATTATACAGGTATATACCTAAAAATTATGCACCTACACAAATATAACACCTAGAACTATATTTACAGAGTAAATGTAGTAAGTAAGTAAGTAGCCTAAGTAGTAACTTTGTGAAGACTAACGTTATAATTCATAGCACACTTATACATTTCTTCAGCTACTGAAGTCATTTGCAAATCATGACAAATTTAAATATCGTGGGGATACCATGAATCGTTTACACTCTTTTTTTATTTTGGAATCGTTGGATGGCATTCAGATTGCTTTCTTTGGTGGGACCATATATCTGTAGGCAATAATGTTTCTAATAATTTTTAGCTCTTGCTTATACAGAAGCAATTTAAAGAAGATTGACCGTTCAGACTATGATATTTTTCTCTGGTATATTTGTAAGACTGTTTTTTTCTTAACGTGCTCGTAATCAATTATTTGGCGAATTTTTAATGTAATATATACTTAAATTGAGCTCTGGTTCATGGGATGGAACATCCGAGAATCGTTAAAAAAATCATCAGAAAAAAACATCATTTTGGGTAAATTTTATTTTATTTTTCAACGTAATCTCGTTTTGGCTCGATACACACTTTTGCCAGCGTTTTACCAATATTTTTAAGTCTTAAAAAGTTCCTGTTTTGGGCGGTAACTTCCTTGTTTCACGTAAATCTTTTCCACCGAGTCATTTTTTCATGTTTGAAAAAATTCACTAGAGGCTAAATCTGGTGAATACGGTGGATGTTGTAATAACATTTGAACTATAATTCTAAAATTTTACCAACAAAACTTCGTAAGTGAGCTCCCATGTCTCATTAGAGGTTAAATTTTTCTTTGAAAAATGGAAACATTTTCTTTCTTTTGATCAGCCGTTGCAATAACAACGCAAAACACTCTACATTTATTGTTTGACCGTTTTCCAAGTAATCAATTTGCATGATTTTGGAAAGAATCTCATATCAATCTGATCATCACCTTTTCAATTGATTTCAACGTCTTTGTCTTCATCGGAGCCGGATTGTTTTTCAAAACTCACTGTTTTGATCATTCCTTTGTTGCAAGATTGTTGCAGTGTATCCATGTTTCGGTTATAGTTATGTATCGACGCAAAAACTCGTCAGAATTGCGACGGAAACTCCGATTCAATCACACACTTCCGTTTTCTCTCCTCTGAGAGAAAACATATCAACTATCTTGCCGAATTTATCCTCACACAAAATTTTTCTAGTCAAATTGAACACGCTGTACCTTGTGATGTGCTTGTGTCCAACTATTTTGCACTCTTCAATTACTCAAAACGATAACGTGAATTTTTTCAATCATACCGGGGAAAGTTACTTTCTCTGAATGTCCCGAACGATGATCATATTTTTAAACGCTTTTATTTAACTTACTTTTGGAAGCATCAAATCTTGCAACTTAAAATTTTAATACTTCAACCGTATCAATATGAATCAAACTTTGCACACTTGTTTATCTTCGATGACAATACGCTGTGGAGGTGTTTGTAAAAAAAAATTTTAAAATTTCAAAATTTTATAACGCTTTTAATTTAACTTACTCTCGGATCCATCAAATCTTGCAACTTAAAATTTTAATACTTCTACCGTATCAATATGAATCAAACTTTGCACACTTGTTTATCTTCGATGACAATACGCTGTGGAGGGGTTTGTAAAAAAAAAATTTAAAATTTTTAAAAAAATTTAAAAAACGGTTTTATTTAACAATTACTTAAAAAAATGAACTAAAAAGAAAAAAATAAAAAAAATTTACAAAAGAAAAAAATTAAAAAAAAAAATTTACAAAAAAAAATTAAAAAACAAAAATTTTTAAGAAACGCTATTATTTAACTATTAATCAAAAGAAAAATGAACTAAAAATAAAAATATAAAAAAATTTACAAAAAGAAAAATCACAGACATTACAGTTAAAAATAAAACCGTGGCGCATTAATATAATATATAATACTTTACAACGAATATTTTACAATAAATATTATATTTATATTAATGCGCCACGCTTTTATTTTTACTGTAATGTCTGTGATTTTTCTTTTTGTAAATTTTTTTCTTTTTTTCTTTTTAGTTCATTTTTCTTTTGATTAATAGTTAAATAATAGCGTTTCTTAAATTTTTTTTTTTAATTTTGTTTTTGTAAATGTTTTTTTTTTAATTTTTTTTTGTAGATGTACTGCCGTGTTAAAACTTATTTACCTTTTGTAGACCTATTGTCGACAGACGCAAGCACAAAAGCAGAGGTGCCATGAACTTCATTCAACTCGGCTTTGTAATATTTTGGTGTTAAGCCTTTTAAATAAAAGTTTTAAATCACCACAGGTAACTTACGTTCTCCATTTTTTTAATTAACAAAATGTTACATCAATCGACTACGAAAATGCAACCACGTAATAGATACAGCTGGAAATCTAAATGCAGTCTAGTGAGATATATGAGCTAACGGAAAAGAAACTTTTTCCGAGACTACGTTTCTTGGATTTTCTAAAAACTTACAGGTGACCCTCGTATCGATATTCTGATTGTGTCACCCTGATCTTAATGTAAGTAATAAGCAGTTAAGCAACTGTTGTAAAACTGTTACATTTTTTCTGAGAAAATATAATTAATTTCGTGTTTTTGAAAAATAACCCAAATATATATCTAAACGCACATTTAAAGAAAACATGATTATTTCAATATTCAAACGAAAATGTTCCCTTTGCAAACGAAAATTTTGACTCTGAATTTTAACTTTCTTCAAACTCTGTAGTGGGTTTAAGAACTTAACTCTAAATTACCCTACGCTTAATTTTCTAAAAGATATAACAAAAACAAAGTTAAAATGTCTGCTATGTTAATAATGATGATGTATAAATTCTAAAATAATTTACAGTAAATTTATTTAGAAATTGAGAAAGTAAATACAATAAATATTTAACACATTTCAATTTGTAAATATCTTAGCTGTTTTCGAGCAGGTTGTTTGCTAATTTTGACTTAGCTTACAATAACTTTTTACAGTTAATATTGATTGAAAATATATTCAGTTTATAAATAATTAAGAGAAAGTAATTTTTTGCCTGACACAATGTGGAAAGAATACATATAGAAAGTAATTTTCAGGTTTCGTTCTTCTCCATTTAATTTTTTGGAACTGTGTTACAGTATAAGGTAAAATGAGTATATAACGCGATTAAAATGTCGTTACGTAAAAATCTACAATGCAGCAGATGAAAAAAATGTTCCTCTCTTCACCGATGCGAAGTTTTCGTTTATGTCTAGTAACTAGAATAACAAAAGACAAAAAGTGGATAAATTGTACAAAAATAATAATAATGTTAGTACTTTAAGTATTAGTTCTGATAACTATCAGTCACATACAGTAAAAACATACGTGTCTTTAACCGTATGCGATAATTAATATTGATTGATTTCTGATAGATAACCTCTCAGGGTTCTATATGAACAGAATATTGTTCATATTATTGAGAGAGTATGCAAAGGACTTGACACACGTTTGTGTTTGCCTTTTATGCATTGTATAGGATGAAACACACGTGATTCTGTGATAAAGTACGAAAATCGTCAACACACATTGACTACTATCGGTTTAATAATCATTTACACCCGAGTTTGAACCCTTGCATCTTCAAAACTATTAGTCGGATTTTAACACACTTTACATCAAAATTTAGCTCAGTTTATTCTGCGTTGACCCATTATGGTCCTACATTTTTAATATTGTTTAAAAATTGCCATACGGGGTTGGAAGACAAAAAAATACCCGGTTTTTTGCTACCTCAACATATTTCATGCGGTTAGAGGGGTGTAACTTGATAATTACTAGACAGAAAAATTTGAAATATTAACACAACATAGACAATTATATTCTTACAGCAAGCACGAAATTTCAAATTCGTACGTTACTTAAATTTTGATTTATTAACAATATTCTTAACCCTTGCTATTTCGGTAACCGCTCGATCGTTCGGCACGGGCAAACAATCGTTTTATTCAGCGTAAAAAACTAAGTACAAATATGTTTAACATGAAATATTGATTAGTCAATGTTATGGTAGAATTTTTAAAATTTTAAAAATAGACTGGGTAATGCGGGGGTGGGCGCTGCTATCTATGTTGCCTAAATCTGACTGTCTACCTGAATTGCAATGCAGTCTGTCAATTCAGGTAGACAGTCCAACAGGATTTCACGTACACAACCTGGCAACAATGTATGTTAGCATACTTGCACTAAGTTTTTTACGCTGAATAAACTATAGTTTGCTCGTGCTGAAAGATCTAGCGGTTACCGAGATAGCAAGGGTCATAATGTTAATAAATCAAAATTTAAGTAACGTACGAATTTGAAATTTCGCACACGCTGTAAGAATATAATTGCCTATGTTGTGTTAAAATTTTAAACTTTTTGGTCAAATAATTATCAAGGTACACGTCTCTGAACGCATGAAATTTGTTGCTGTAGCAAAAAAACCGGGTCTTTTTGTCTTCCAGCCTAGATATGGCAATTTGTAAGCAACGTTAAAAATATAAGAGTATTAAGAGTCAACGCAGAATAAAATGAGCTAAATTTTTATGTAAAATATGTTGAAATCCGACTCATAGTTTTGGAGATGCAAGGGTTTAAACTCGGGTGTCTATGATTATGAAACCATAAGTAGATATACGTATCCAGGGTACCTTTTCTGGGTCATTTTATCTAAATTAAAAGATTATTTTAGTTATTTAAATTCAATTGAAATATATTTACATTAATTTCTTCATACTTATATCTCTCTGTTTACATAACTTTGTACTTTACTAATTACTCTTCTAGAGAATACACCAAGTAGGCCTACATTTGAACTACATATAGCTATGCTACTAATGTACACCCTGCCATACAGGAGACTGCAGCTGACAATTACCGATAGCGAGCAAATAGGATATTACATTGTGCAACTTTTAGTAGCGTTTGCTCGACGCGGCAATTTCAAGTAAGTGAAGTCCTTACGTACTCACTTGTTCTACAGTTATTTTTGTTTCTTTTAACACCTGTTTTAAATTAATTGGGTTGTTTAAAATTTGATTAAATTGAATTAATGTTTTCTTACGGTAGAAAAGTATTTAGATTTCCATTTCTTAAGATCTTTTAATTTCTCTCGTTTCATGAAATTAAAAATTTTAGTTACCTAAATTTTTCGTATTCATGGTATAACATCAAAATATTACTTTATAAATTGTCATTTATCGGTAAAATTATCAGTATAATATTTGTGGATAATTATAAATTTTAATTCATTCAACCAGAGCGTGGGAATTTTTATCCAGTGCATCATAATAGCTTTACAGATTCTGAATATTTATGGGTAATGTGTTAGTATTGTTTTAAGAAAATTATTTGGTACTTTAGTAACTTAACATAGGCATACTCATCTAATTAGAAACCATACTAAACTTTCTGCTTAATTTTTTATGTTTTAGTTCAAATTTTTAAGCAGATATAATATTTCAAGTGCCAATTTTATATCAAAATTCAGTTTTATGTCAAAGACATACGTACATTTATTCTCAAGAAAATTATCTACGTTCCAAAATATTAAAATATTCTGTTTGAACTACTGTTTATATGTACTAGTAAATATAGTTCTGATTGAAGTAGTGCCGTTTGCACCAGTAAAAAAAAAATAATGAGGTATTATTGCCAACCTATGATAAAAATTACCTCATTTTGTAGAAAAACAGTTATTTTTTAGTAACAAATTAGACTGGTTTTATAAAAATTTTAATTTTTGATTATTGTTTCTCACTGACTTATTTTGCATAAATTTTCTCAGAATTTAATTTTCTATGTGTTGATTTACAACAATTAATGACATAGGTTAACATTTAAATAAGATATTTAACGTTTAACCTAAAAAAAGTTTTGTTTTTGGCCTTTAAGTTTTGTGTTTTTTGTTAAATGCATCAAAAATATGGAAGACACTCGTTCTGGGGCCTATTTTATTGAATTTTTCTCAGTAAAGTACCTTTAAGTTTTTCTCTTAATTAAAATCTTACCAATTTCATTATGGACTCATTTAACCGGGGTAAGTGAATTTCTGGCAAAATCTTTCGCCAGCCACAACTCGCTAACGTAACGTTTCCGGATTTATGTTTGGATAAACATTTTTGTTACTTTTGGCAATTTAATCACTTCCTAGAGTTTGGAAATACCTTTTAAAAACCCTGCACATGCCGATACTCATTTTTGAGTGTATCTTATTAACTTATATGTACCCTACTGTTTCTATGTTACTTAGTAATTTGTTGTTTTTAAAAGCGCACATGGCTGACTTTTTAGAATGAGCGAAAATCTTTCGGAAACATACTGTGATCTATATGGTCCTTACAAAAATTACCGTTTGTTAAATGCTTAAATTTAAAACTCTTTATCTAAAAGCGTTTTAGACTAAAATTTCCTTCCTTTGATACACTTAGCAATTCAGTAAAGAAAAATTATTTTAATGCGATTAAAAGTTTTTCTTGTGCGTGACTAAATATTAAGTTTAACTAGGTATTAAGATTAAAGTTTCTTCCTAGTACGATCACTTTCTCTTTGGATCTATCACAAAGACTTACAACATTCAAATAAACTACAGCAGCAACTAAATTCTGTGACATTATTTAGTAGAGATAAAAATATCTCAAGTTTTTATGTTATGAAAAACTCACCATTACTACAAAACACGTTTTTGTTTAAAGGCATATATTAGAAAACAATATTTTAATATTTACATGGTCAAAACTAGTTGATATTCACAAAAAATAACTAAGAAGCAATCTTAGGAGACCAATCTGTTGATATAATTGGATAATTAATTTACAGATTCCTTAGAATATGTTTTTGGAATAATCTGAGTGACTTTTCTTACGTATCTGTTACCATGTGGATTTCTGTATTTGACAAATTACGTATTTGTTACAAAAAGATTTACTTGCTTAAATGGTAAAAATCACACTGCTACAACCTAGCTTACTTAAGATTGTTGTAAGTTCATTATCTATAAAATAATTTAATGATAAAATAATAACTACGCCTGACATTTTTTTAAAACTTCGACTCTCTCATAGTAGAATAGATTGATTCACGAGAAACAGGCATTCGTGTTTTGAATTATTAGATTTTTAATCGTTAACACTGCTAAAACATTCAATGTGAACATTTAATTTTTTAATATTCTCCCACCTGCAAACCGCTCCTCAGACCATCCCTCTCCTTTTACCATCCCCTCCACCCAACCACTTCCAAGCAAGGATTAAGCAATAGTCTGTTCTGGTCATAAGTAATCTTCTTTGTGGCCGTCCTAATTACCTCCATCCTACAAGCTGATACAATACTCTTCAACAATCTGGAGGAGACAAGTGTTTGCCGTATTCGTTATGTACAAACATAACTTAAGACTAAATTTACAAAATGTAAAGATAAATTAAATGTTAGTTCTTACCACAGTGATTTTTAATTTATTTTCCAATAACATCAGTTTACATCGCTCAGAATATCATCTTTGAACTCCGAACACTCGCTCTCTCCTCATTCCAATGAGAAAGAGATCTCTCTTTCTCATTGGCAAACTTCCCAAACCATACAGAATTGTTATTACACCTTGTTTTTCTTAAACAGTTTTATTGGCAATCTTTCGAAATAAACACGAGATATACGTGATGAACACCCATTTAAATACCCGGTCAATTCTGTTGAAGAAGTAGTTTTTCAATAATGAAAGCATTAGAAGAAAAAATATTGTGCCTTTCAAAGTATGATATACTCGTACAGTGGACACATTGATCAAAATTTCTGAGTTTTATTTCAACATTTTTACCGTAGGCCTACTTGAACCTAATATTACTACACCTATAAAAAATTACACTTAATATCACACTTGGAACTAATATTTTTCGGACAGATGTCCGAAAATCTTATGCTCCAAAACTGTATTGTCAATGACTTATTTTAAAGGCATTGGACTTTTACTACAAAATACCACATCTTGAGTTTGATATAAAGATCAGATTCATTCCACTTTATACTCATTACTGAGAGTGTAATTAAAAAACAGACATTTTTAGCTGATCTTTAGAAACTGGTATGATCTCTTCTTGATGATCATCAGACAATAATAATCAGACGTAACCAGGTTTATTTTCTCTGTATTTTATGCTTTATTTCCAACTGCAAAAATGATACAGATAATTTAAGTGTGATGATAATTTTGTTTGAGCAACATGTTAAGTATGAGATGAGCAGAGTTGACATTAGTGCCTCCCCAAAATTGTGATAAAAAGATTCTCAATTTTGAATAAACTTTGGTTTATCAAAATAGTAGAGCTCTACTCCCACATATTTTTAGACGTCTTAGCGGATTTCCAGGTAGATGTAACATGGAAAGTGGACGTACAAATGAGTTATCGTGTTCTGTTAAAGGTTTGTATAGGTGTTTGATAGAATTTTGGACAAAAGAAATTTGCAAATCTGTGTGTAAAATTTTGTTATTAATGTAAATAGGTGCTTGTACTATTTAGTAAAAACATTTAGTTATTAAAATTTTATTTTTCCGGATTGTTTCTATTTATTTGTATAAAACAACTGTGCAAAATCGGTCTGTGTAAAAACAGGTCAAGTGACATTATCTCCAAAAGCTAGTCAAGTGGATCAGGTGAAATGTTTCTTGTGATTCCTGGGAAATTGTGATTTTTCTACTTGACATGGTTTTGCACAGACTGAGAAAATAATTTATAAGTTAAAGTTTTTTACTGAGATTTTATAATACGTGTTGTTTTAGACGCATTTGCCGACGCCAGATAATTTTTTTGCATGTGGGTTTGAAATAATTTTTTAATTTTTGTATTGAATTTTGTATTTTAATATTGAAATTCCTATTAGTCCATTTGAATTTTGAAGAATCGATGATACTTCACCGTTATTTAGATTGCGTTGTTCATAAAATGAACTACCAAAGTTCGCTTCCTAATAAGAAAGGTTATTTGAAATGTATGCGTCGTATAAAATCATTTCATGGTTAGTTGGGTTTTATTGTACAATATAGTATTCGTAGAAGCTTCTAAGTTGTTAAAGAATTCAAGCAGAAATTTCAACTTATACGTGATTTGTCATTTACTGAATAATATTCTACAACAGTTATAACATACAGTCGATTTATCAGCCGCCAAGAAAACTTGAAATTCAATTCTATTTTATAAGATATTCATTCTCGTATCCAAAAATTTGTAAGTTCATATTTTGTGAGGTTGTTATTTTTCTGGAAAAGTAAAATAGCATAAAAAGCTTAGATTTCGTTTCACTGATATTTATCACTACACCGAAATTTTCTCTCTATAAGAATGACAGTCTTATCAAACGTTGTCTGTGTGTTATAATATTCTAGTCCGATTCAGGTTGGAAGACAAAAAACATTGTAATGTAATGAAATAAAACTGTCTTTTTGTAGAAAATGTAAAGCTGTTTAATTTTTATGATAATAAACATTCTATTCCTTCAAAGATTACTAAAAATTTTCATAATATTGAGCATTTGTACATTCTCGGATTAAAAGATTTTATTCCTTCTATTGTTCTTCCCTTTTAAAAAAAATTAATGATGGGCTACGCTGAAAATGAGAGTCTTGAGATGTGAATATGTAGTTTTTTTTTATTATTTCGTGCTTAAACATATAGTACAATGTTCATAATTATTATAGTCTCGATAAATAGCTTGTACAGTGTAGTGAAAATATTTATTACTAACTCTTAAATCATAATTACATGAAATTAATGTTAAACATATATATCTGAAAATTATATTAGTGATAATAATATAAACGATTCGTATAAGAATTCTACAATGTTTCTGTTAATGTTTGACAACAGTAGTATTTTATTCTTCTTGTACATTTTTTTTATTCCTATTATGTGTACGTTGCAATCTGTTCAATTCAGAGCAATAAGCAACCCAATGACCCAATGAGATGAGGATGATATTATTTATGACGTGTAAACGAGGTGTAGTCTTGTACAGACTCAGCCCGACCATTCCTGAGTACACCGGTAACCACTGTCTAGCATTCAAATCCGTATAAAAGTAACTACCTTTACTAGGATTTGAACCAGGAACCTTCGTCTCCGAAAATCAGCTGTGGTTCAAATCCTAGTAAAGGTAGTTACTTTTATACGGATTTGAATGCTAGACAGCTGTTAAACAGCTGATTTTAGCGACGACTTTACCTCTAGGCCAACCTGGTGGGTTATACATTTTTTTAAATGAATTTAAATTTCATCAGCTGTTAGAAAGTATCAATAAAGTAAAGAAAACGGGCATGCAGGAGGCGCTAAATATTCAACGATTCGTTATTTTAAAATTTCTTATCAACATTATTGTTATGACGGTTGCCCTGCAAAAAAATGCAAAGGGTTTTTATTTTTCATTTTAGTTTCCTTTCAAAATTTGTTTTATTCTAAATAACTACCCAACTTGTCTACTGCCATAATACTCTAGTTTAGACTTGAGTAGACCTGAATTTGGGCAGTGTTTGTTCGTGTGCGGCGGTCAGTTTGTTATTATATGATTTCATTCACCCGATCAGTTGTACTTAACAAAACAAACCGATTATCTGCCAGCTTACTGACTAGGCTGGTTTAAAACCAGATAGTGACTAAAAACAATCACATTTAATTTGCAGCTAGTTAAAAAGCATAGTCATACCTACACAATATCAATCTCATAGGTGTTTTAGCCACGACGTATTTCTTCGATTTGGACCGGTTTACCTTTTATTTTTCCCATCATGATATTCTGCAATATTCTATATTTCTGACCGGTTATCACGTGTCCAAAGTATTCCAATTTCCTTTATTTATTAAAGCTTATAATTTCAATTCTGTTTTCTAAGCAATGAAGTATTTTTGAGTTACAGTCTCTATCCATCCAAAAACTTTCAACACCCTTCTGTAGCGACACATCTTGAACGCCTTAAGTCGGTACAAATGACTGGTAAAAGTTTAACCCTAAGCAATTCAAAACCGAATAAACAATTCATATCAGAGAAGTTAGCGAATTCGTAAGGTAATTTTTAGGTCTTAACAGCATTAGACTCCCATTTTTCTGAATGCTTTTAACTTCCATTCAACTGTGCACCCATTGTTATGAAATAGATAACTGAAATACTTAACTTGATAAATTTGTTTCAGTTGTGTACGCTTCACAGTAGTATGAGGCCTCTTATTCTCCTGCTTACTAATTAGAAGGACCTTGGTCTTTTTGCCGTTAACGTTTAGACCAGCTTCTGCGCAGCTCTCAATAACACTGATGTTTACAATACTGTAAATTATACTGTAGGCTATAATATACTGTAAATATAGCTTACAAAGTATGTCAAATTTTGTGTTGTTGTTTACATTAAACGGGAAATACGACAATCTGATTTTTTGTATTTAAGGCGGAGAGAAAAACTCATGTTCACTCCCGTTCAATGGTAAAGTGTGTTGGAATGAGTTGCGTCCTCATCCAGTCTCAAGGACGATAGTCTAGTTAGTTCATTTTATTCTTACTCCTGTATTTTTCAGTTTGTATGTAAAACTTTTCATAAGCAAATGCACATCTTTATACAAAATTTTAAAGAATTGATAAGAAAAATGGAATGCCATAATTATTTAAAATAGTGCCTTCAATTATAATATAGAGTTTTTGTATGATCAGCTGATCAGATGGTGTCGACGTAGTAAATAACATTCATAAATTTATTTTCTGTGAGAAACCATTGAAAATTAATTTCACAAGAAAAAAAAGACTTTATTCTTATTGGGAAAGTGAAATTTATTTTGAAATAGGGTGAAGATAGAATATCAGACACGGAAATTGTGCATTATGTATGAGGTTATGTTTGTGTTTCTGTTTACATTGATTTTTTGTAAGTACTTTTCATAAACTATTGTTATATGTATAATAATCCTCCCTGTTTCCCTTGACTATAGAGCAGGGAGTTATGGATAATCTCTTCAATCATGAAGAGAACTTGAAGGTGATCAACGCTCACCTGGATGTCGCACCTGAGACAACTGGTACGCAGAAAATGGCATGGACTAAGGTCATGTCTAGTAAGAAACGTCCGTTGGATACGGAAAAGAGTTCCGCTGACTCGGAATTGCCTCCTTCTAAGTTTCGAGTCCCAACAACAAATAAATACGGACCTTTAGAATCGTTACAAGAAGACTCTTGCAAGTCTCCACCAATTTATTTAAAGAACGTAGAACTGCGCGACTATAAAAACTTAATATCTCAGTTGAAGAGTACAGTAACTGGTGACTTTGAATTTCAAGCGACCAACTACGACGGGGTGACCATTTACCCAAAAACATCCGATACGTACCGTACTCTTGTACACCGATTAAGAGAATTGGGACGCAATTTTCATTCATATCAGCTACCCCATGAAAAATCATACAGAGTCGTGATACGCCATTTGCATCCCAGTATCGATCCGTGTGACATCAAGGAATCGCTGGAACATCTCTCTTTTAAGGTAAGAAACGTTGTCAATGTTTTACAGGCTGGCACAAGAGTGCCCTTGCCATTATTTTTCGTTGATCTTGAGCCTGACAAAGATAACGAAAAAATATTTAATGTTAAATCCTCGTTAAGCACACGCATTAAGGTTGAAGAGCCAAAAAAAAGTGACGTAGTTCAGTGCAAAAGATGTCTACGATTTGGACACACCCGCTCGTACTGTAATCATCCGTTCAGATGTGCACGCTGCAGCAACTCTCATCCAACAGCTGACTGTCCAAGAGGTGCCAATGAACCCCGAGTCTGCGTTCTTTGCAAAGGCAATCACTTACAAAGGATGTCAAACATATAAACAACTAAGAGACAAAAGAAATGTTAATTTTGCTAAATATTCAGGTAATAAATCTCATGTAATGTTGGAGCCTCCAGTCACTGTTGCAGTCCCCGTGAGTACCTCGGTAAAGTCAAATCATACACAGTCCTTTCATACTAACACCGTCCCCCTTTCTCGTGACCCGAGACTGAATTCACGGTCATACGCTCAGATGGCTGCTCCTTCCCTTCGGCAGCAGCCATCTCATACTCGGTCATCTCAGTTATTCCAGCCCTCTCAGCCGTCTCAATCTTCCATGACATTCTCAACTCTTTCATCAACAGATCTCTTAACGACTCAGAATCCTTATGATCACTTTACAGCCACTCTTAACACTTTTTTTACACGCTTTCAGGACCTTTTGACACCTCTCTTTACTACGCTTAATATGGTCGTTAACAAGTTGCTAAGTCATATCAATGCCTGAAACCAGCAGGTCCCTCGTCGTTGCTCTCTGGAACTCAGCAGGTCTTGTACGTCATGTTCACGAACTCAAACAATTTTTACATGACAATCGGCTAGACATTGCACTTATTACAGAGACACACTTTAAGGACACAACACACTGCCATATCACTGGTTACACACTATATCGAACTACACATCCAGATGGAACTAGCCATGCAGGGTCGGCTATTTTTGTTCGTAATAGTATTAGTCATAATTCGTTCCCTCCGTACAGAAAATCGTACATTCAGGCTACCACGGTAGAATTATCTTTAATCACATATTCCCTTACCCTTTCTTCTGTGTACTGCCCGCCTAATCATAATATCTCGCGCGAACAATTTACACATTTCTTCAATTATCTAGGAAATAATTTCATCGCAGGTGGTGACTTTAATTCAAAACATCAACAGTTTGGATGCCGAGTTACAAACCCGCGGGAAAAACTTTATATGATGTTTTAACTCACAAAAAATATTTTTACTATGCCCCTGCAGAACCCACTTACTACCCCCACAATAATCGTTGCCTCCCAGATATTCTAGATTTCTTTGTATCGTCTAAATTCTTCCCCTACTACGAACTTGAAACTCTTCCTGATCTATCATCTGATCATACACCCGTAATAATTACGTTAAACTCTGAACCAACCAAATTAAAGTACAGGCATTCCCTAAAATCTGGTAAAATAGACTGGAATAAGTACCAACGTATATTGTCAGAAACAACAAACCTGGGAATTTCTCTCAAAACCCCTAGTGAAATCGAGCGTGGAGTGGAAATCTTCACAAAGAATCTACAAAACGCAGCTTGGGATAGTTGCGAAGGAGAGAACATGAAATTTAAACAGATACCTAACGTTCCTTTTTACATCCGTCGAATGATAGTTGCTAAGCGCCGATGTTGTCGTTTATGGTAGAGAAACCGATACCCCAGCGTTAAAGCAGAACTTAATAGGCTAACTCGTCATTTACAGGTTGTCCTTTCGCGTTACAGAGCAAATAGATTTATGGCTTTCACTGACACACTCTCAACTCAAAATAAAACACTTTGGCACACGACAAGACGAATTCTTAACTATAACAATCCTTCATTTAGTCTACAACGACCTGATGGTTCTTGGGCGACTACCAATAAAGAGAAAGCAGAAATGCTTGCTCAGCACTTGCATAACACATTCCAACCACACAACCTACAACACAAAGATCATCCGAACATAGAAAATTTCCTTAATGCTCCTCTGCAACTTAGCCTTCCCCCAAAGCCAGTTTCTCCCGGGGAACTCTTCCGAGCAATTCATGACCTGCCATTAGGCAAAGCCCCAGGATATGATCTTATTACTTCAATACTTTTGCACCATCTTTCTAGGAAATCCATCATACTCTTAACTCACATCTATAATTCCATTCTCCGAGTCGCTCACTTCCCTATTCAGTGGAAGTACTCTATCATAATTATTCTCTTCTTAAAACCCGACAAACCACCTCACCAACTAACTTCTTACAGGCCAATTAGCTTACTCTCTATTCTGTCCAAACTATTTGAGAAACTCCTTCTTCCACGCCTAGTACCGTTTATCGATGCTTCCAACACAATTCCTGATCATCAGTTCGGATTTCGTTCATCTCATTCCACGCTTCAGCAATGTCACCGACTAATTGATATAATCTCTTCAGCTCTCGAAAACAGACAATATTGTTCAGCCGTGTTTCTTGATGTATCTCAAGCCTTTGATCGGGTCTGGCATGATGGACTCCTATACAAATTGAAACTAATACTTCCAGATAGCCTGTATCTAGTAATAAAATCGTTTCTAGTGGAACGTTACTTTAGAGTAAAACAAGGTGACAAACTTTCTGGAATGTACGAAGTCAATGCAGGTGTACCACAAGGAAGCGTTCTTGCACCACGGCTGTTTTCTGTAAGCACCAGTGACATACCAAATTGTATCTATACCACTATGGCTATGTTTGCTGATGATATGGCAGTTCTTGCGGTTGATGCCAATCCTGTAATTGCAACTCGAAAGACACAAGACCATTTACACCAGATAGAGTCATGGCTTAAACTTTGGAAAATTAAAATTAATGAAAACAAATCGCAACAAATGACGTTTACTCTTGGACGACAAAACTGCCCAACCGTTTACATTAATAATATTCCGCTACCTCACACTACTCAAACACGCTACTTAGGCTTACGCTTGGACAGAAAACTTACATGGAACGCACATGTTACACACACACACGCCACAAACTCAAAACACGCTTCTATCAACTAAAACGCTTACTCGATAGACGTTCTAAATTAAACATGTCACACAAATTAACAATCTACAAGACAGTCTTAAGACCAATCTGGACATATGGAGTTCAACTTTGGGGATCTGCTAAACCTTTACACACGAAACGTATTCAAGCGATTCAGAACAATATTCTACAAACGATAACGCAATGCCCCTTTTACATCACAAACTCAATGTTGCGCAAAAACTTACAAATGCCATACGTAATTGATATCGCGAAACAACTATACAAGACGATGCATGACAAATTTGAACTACATGACAACCCTCTCATACAAAACATGTACACTAGGGCGATACCGGGTACTCAGCGCAGACGTTTGAAGCGCCTCTGGCCAAGAGATCTTCTTGGCCAACTGTAGGACTGTGGTGATGACTGCACGCTCCTTCAAGTAAATCAAGTTTTGGAAATTGTTTACACATTTAGAAATTGTTATATTAATTTAATAACAGATACTAAATTTCAATTAAAAGTGTCAAAAAAAATATATATAATATATTAGTAATTGTTTTATTCTTAGTAGCAGTAGAAGTGGAATAAAAAAATATATACAATAGGGTATGTTCAGTTTTAAATTTCTTAATTTTCAAAAATTTATTAAATGCATACATACTGAAATTTAACTCGTCTTCAAATTTTTATAAAAATGTAATCAATACGACGTTCATGTAAATGTGAATGTAATGTAAGACGACAAGACTTCACATTCATTGTATGAATTTCAGGATTTTACAATATCGTACCTTTTAAATGTGGTGTAGTTCCATTGTGATAATATTAAATACTAAATACATTATGTTATCAAATATAACATGACTGGAAAAAGTTTTGTAATTTTTTAATTAAAGAATATCTTTTTCGAGTGTTGAATGCCTTCAATATATTTACAGCGTAGTTGTAAGAGCTGAATTACACAGCTTCCACAAAATTCAAATTGTATGCATTTATAAACGAATATTTGATACAAATTACAGCTTTTCAGCCCGCACCTATCTGACTGGTCAGTATTACCTTTGTTGCATTTGAATGTAAATTGAAAATTATTTGAACATAATCCTTTCGCGTTTTCACTACCTGTCTGCATCCATTGACTTCTAAATATCACAGAACATTATCTGCATAGGAGTCATTGCATTTTATCGTAGGCTATGTGTTCTTTTATTCAATCGACATATTTATTTATTTTTATAAATTTTCACAAATAAATTCAAATCTTTTGTCGAATATAATACGTACGTTAAGTTAAAATACCAATATACACATATTTTTACTTTCTCTTGCCTATATGAATATATAGGAAGGAAAGTATTGTTTTCATGTCGATTTTTCGAAATCGAGTTTTCACCGGATCTATACGTTTTCAGACCCCCTGAACCCAAAAAACCTGTTTTTAGCGATTGGTCTGTGTGTGTGTCTGTGTGTCTGTGTGTGTGTGTGTCTGTGTGTCCGTGTGTGAACAGAATATCTCAAGAACGGAACATCGTACGAACTTGAAACTTGAAACTTAAGTTACATATTACTACCGGACCCGACACGAACATTTTCATCAAAATCGGTCAACCGGAAGTAGTAGTTTATTCGTATAATTTTTCACTTTTTTGTGATTTTCTCAAAAACTAGTCCTACGAATTTTTTTTAAAATCACCTGGTTTACTAAATTTTTTATGCTCTACAATATAGGGTAGGCGCCATGTTTGCTGAAATTCTGCTTGAGGCTGTTTTTACGTAAAAACATTTTCTTTTTAAGATTGCGGCTTTAATATGCATTTTAGCGCAAAACGTTATATAATAAAAGTTGTAGAGAATGTAAAATTCTACAACTTTTATTTCAAACAATTTTTTGTATAACGCTTAATTTAGCGGTAATTAGCGATTTTCTGTTTTTTTTCTCACGAAAACGTGAGAAAAATCGATTTTTTTAACATTTCGGTCTTAGTATGCATTTTACGACAAAAGTGTATATAATTAAATTTATAAAAAATTAAAAGATCTACAACTTTTGTTTAGAGCATTTTTCTCTACAGAGCCTAGTTTAGCGTGAAAGCGTGATTTTCCGTATTTTTAAGCCAAACTGAGTTCGATTGTCATTTTGCGTCATTCACTCATGATTAAAATAAGGTTATGTTTTTGAGGTTAGTTTTTGTTTATTTATAATATTTTATTAATAATGTTAGGTTTATTATTAATTATTTGCATTGGCAAGAGAAAGTTGTGTGAGTGTTTCACACCAGATTTTTTTGAATATAATAAATATGTTTGTAACAATGTCGAATATAAATATAAGATTTGAACAGAAAATAATGTAACAATCATTTGTGTGCACTAAGGTATTATTAATTATATTACTGGAATAACGTCGTTGATTTTGAAATGGCATAACTTGTCACCAAACTACCAGCAGCGCCTAATGAAATATGTGACAATTACTTGTGCACTTAAGCATTAAACTAGCACTCAGGAGTAAAGGAATTTTGAGGTGAACAGTAGCTATAGAGCGCTTTTGACATGTTTTCTTTTGTTCAAACGTGACTCACATTACAATACTCACTGCATTTACAAATTCAACGAAATACAAGTCAAGCAACACAGCTGTATATAGTGGTTATATCTAGTCTATTTCATCTCCTTTCTTGAGTTCAAACATTCTTAGATTTGGGTGGTACTGTAGTGCTTGCTCTATGATTTAAACAAAATTCTACATCAGTCTGCATTAATTGAATTCACATAACAGAAATGGTAAAACAATTGCACTAATAGAAAAAGCGAATGTGGGATTTCTGATTTCATAATTTTTGTTTATAAACGTTATCATTTCTTTCGATTGAAATACTTTTTTCTTGACCTATATAGGAAAGAATAAAACTTATTACAAAAGCTGTGGCAACTGTTCAAGTCAATAACCAAATTGATTTGTTAAAGCATAAGACATAAACTAAAATTAAATGTATTACTCGTTATTTTTTTATGTAAATTTCAAATTGTAGGGTTTAATTTGTTACAAATTTTTGTTTTAAATTTCTTTCTTTTGCAGTCTTCAAAAAAATATATTTTTATATTCTTCATCATAATGTCTTCTTTAAGTTCATCTCTTACAAAACCTTAAAGTTACACGACAACGAATGTAAGCAGACTTTCCTTCGTTTCATTATGGTAACTCAGTTGAACCTTTTCCCCACAGAGCAACTTCAAAGCTTCTCGTTATATTTTATTTATTCTTTTTTTCTACAAAGTATTATATGATTTGAACAGAAAATAACATAACAATTCGATGTATCTGTTATGTATTATAAAATTGTTATTATGTTACTATAATTACATTAAATTACTATTACAGATATTAGTACAGTGATATAATTGTTATAGATTATATCACGTTATGATTACACTTAATGCCAATTTTTTGATTATGCCGAATTGAAATTTATTAATAAAGAAGGAAAATATACATGTAATAGATCTATTTCATCCAGGGCTGTCCTAGGAAACCCTAAGATGAAAAATAGTTACAATTTTATGATACTAAATTTAGAAAACCATAGAAGAATAAAAGAAAATATTATTCTGATTTTTGTTTTTAATTGTTTTTTTAAGTGTATTTAAAGTCGCATGGACATTTTGGCCATTAACGACTACTGTGAGATTTGTTTCTGTAACGGTGGGTTTTAACGTGTTGAAATTTCCAGACCCTAGCCGGGAGTTAAACCCAGAACCTTTCGCTTTGTAGGCTAGCGCGCTAGTCACTACGCCACACAGGTTTTTTTTAATTTATTTATTTTTGTCACATCAGGTCTCTATTCCTCAACCTTTGCAATCGTTATCGTGGATCCCCAGAAAAACTTCATCTTGCAATTTATCATATTAATTCTTAAGATTACAGATTTACATGGAGAGGAAGATTTGGATTTGCATGAGCCCAAATAGGTTTAGCCTACATAAACAAATTTTTTGTTATTAAACAAATTTTTACGTAAAAGTAGTCTTGATCGTTTACCAGTCAGTCGGATAAGTTCTTTAAGTTTTGAATTCAGAATAAAATCATTCTTTTTTACATGAGGCACCCAGGTAAGCCTCTTCTTTAGATGTACTCCTAGGTATGGAACTTTTTTCCGTTGAGGAATGAGTACGTTGGTAATATTTAGAAATTAATATTTGACCAATTTAGTATGTTTATATTAACTATTTTTATCCAACTAATTTTTTAACTTCGTAAAAATTTATAATATTTTAAGAAACATTTAAAGGAGACAATGTCCACCCAAAAAATGTAACTCGTTAAATACCTAATTAAATTAACCCAATAAAGTATTGTTCTTGCTGATAAAGTAAACAATCAACATTTTATTTAGGTCCTGTAATACATTAACTATTTTTCTCACAAGTAGTGTCAAAAAATTCACTGCCAAAGACTTTGAATAGCATCTAGTCTGTCGAATATTTTTTACTTTCTCTTGCTTATATGAATATATAAGAAGGAAAGTATTTTTTTCATGACGATTTTTTGAAATCGAGTTTTCACCGGATCCACACGTTTTCAGACCCCCTGTACCCAAAAACATGTTTTTTTAGCGATTGGTCTGTGTGTGTGAACAAAATATTTCAAGAACGGAACATTGTGCGAAGTTGAAACTTAAAACTTAAGTTAGGTACCACTAGAGGACCCGACACGAACATTTTCATCAAAATCGGTGTACCAGAAGTAGTAGTTTATTCGTGTCATTTTTTCACTTTTTTGCGATTTTCTCAAAAACGGCCCCTACATTTTTCTTTAAATCGCCTCAGTTACTAAATTTGTTATACTCTACAAGATAGGGTAGGCGCCATGTTTGCTGAAATTCTTGGAGAGGTTGTTTTCTCGTAAAAAAATAGTTTATTTTAAGATTGCAGCTTTAGTATATATGTTTCAGCGCAAAAATGTATATAATAAACGTTGTAGAGAACTCAAAATGCTACAACTTTTATTTTGAATATTTTTTTGTATATCGCTTAGTTTAGCGGTAATTAGCGATTTTCTGTTTTTTTCTCACGAAAACGTGTAAAAAACCATTTTTTTTTTAAATTCAGCCTTACAGATATTAGTACAGATATAATTTAAAGATATTATTAATTAATTTTAATAATCTGTAATATCTTATATAATCAAATTTATAGGAAATTAAAAGATCTACAACTTTTATTTAAAGCATTTGTCTCTACAGAGCCTAGTTTAGTGTGAAAGTGATTTTTCGTATTTTTAAGCAAACAGGCTGATTTTAATTTCTTGCGTTTTCACTCATAATTAAATTAGCTTATGTTTATTGAGGTCAGCTTTTTGTTTATTCCTAATGTTTTATTACTAATCTTAGGTTATATTGTTCAATATTTGCATTGGTAAGAGAAAGTTGTGTGAGTGTTTCACACCAGATTTTTATTTCATTGTAAGCCTATTGTTTCGTCTGTCGTTATTAGACCATAAATTTAACGCCAATAATAATTGTTAGGCTAGATAGAATATTTTTTTAGCTTATATAAAGTTGCATCAACAGCTCGGTTAATAGCGACTACGGTGGGTTTAAACTTGTGAAAATTTCGAGACCCCTGGCGGGAATCGAACCCGGGACTTCTGCGTTGTACGTTATTTATTAAGGTATTTATTTTAGATTCGTTTGTTACTTTAATTAAATTATTACAAATAATGGGCGTAATAATGTAATTTGAGTATGTATTTCTGTTCAACATATCTATTATTTATTTTCTTCGTATAACGTTTTCAAATTCACCTACATTGAATAAAATTGAGCACAATATGGATCTGCATAATGGAATAACATTTTCCAATAAATTGCACAGTATTCATATGTAAATAAACTGTAGACTTGAACTATTTTGTTTTTCCAATCAGTATGTATGCATAACGGTCGCACCAACATTTTATAATTTACAGCAACCACATTACAGATAATAATGTATTTGTGTAACACAAAAGATTGCATTAATTCACTGTAAGTTGGTTTTTACAAGAATAACAGTAGTACGTAAATGAATGACTGTAGTTTAAGTTAAAATTAGTTTTATAGTCTTATAAACTGCCCTTATAGATGTAATAGTTCAATAAGTTTTGTAATTTTATGTTTTCAGTTAACGAAATCTTTCTAAGTAGAATTGTCTCCGTGTGGTTTTGAGTTAGGCATTTAACAAGAGTGTGTTGTACAGTTGGTTTTGTGTTGCAGTGACTGCATTTATTATTAAGGTCTTGTGCCGTCGTCCGATAGCTGTGTGTTAGCTTGTTCTAACCAATTCACATTCGTGTATCACTTGGTATAATCTGGTATAAAATATTTTTTGGCTGTAAGTCATTCGTTTCAGGCCGTACTATGCTGATAAATAAATAATTGTACATTAATTCTTAAAAGAATTGTTATGAAATTAAATCCTTTTTGTGAGTTTTGTTTTATTTAGAAATATATTCTTTTATCTGTATGTGTTTCTATGTATTACTGCGTTTATAAGACATAAATAAGAAAAGGAAAGTAAAAATTATAACCTAAATTATCATTGTTTGTAGCTCGTCGAAATTTTACCAGTTTATCTGATAGTCTTTTTGGTTAATTTTTATGATAGTCATCAATTTTTTTATTTTCTTCTTAGAGTGCCGAATCCATCAATAAAGATTGACTACAACTCTGGTA
Source organism: Catonia carolina (assembly GCA_035578175.1). Classification (NCBI taxonomy): domain Eukaryota; kingdom Metazoa; phylum Arthropoda; class Insecta; order Hemiptera; family Achilidae; genus Catonia; species Catonia carolina. Next base: position 140,498,720 of record JAQMRL010000001.1, on the reverse strand, counting down.
AATCGGTCGTTGTAGCAAACCACCCTAAAAAGAAAGTTCATGTTTTTCCACTCATGTTTTTCCAATCTAATATTCTTCAACCATGACATTTATGTCAACCATGAGCTTAACTATATTTATATTATTTTTGAATAGCGTACCAAGATATTGTAACTTCAATTGTGTTCAGGTAAAGAATTTGTAACACAAATCTAGATTAGATCATTATCAGAGTCATTGTGAATATATTCAGTTCATGTGCGTAGTTTACGATGATAACCTACATTGTTCAGTTATGACGGATCAATTTATTGACTTATAAATAAATTAATTAACAAAGCACGTACCATTAAGTTTTTCTGAAAAAATTATATAACTATTTTATGGCATAGGTCCTAATACAAATACAAATACCCTAATACAAATACAAATAGCCTAATACAAATTGTTATCGCAGAATTACTAATATTATGTATTGCATTATTATTTATAAGATTTGCTGTTTATTTCCGAGACTTTTAAAATCATTAGCATATAGTATAACAGATAATTTAATTACTTTCATCAGTAAAACTGCTACTTCTTACCTGGTATTTGTAATACAAATCCGATAAGACACACGATGAATCACTTAGTCTCCGTATTTAGCCTTCCATATTTTAAATAAATAAGGTACCATATAAAACGTAAACATGCTTTAAAATAATAAAGTTAGCAATCTCTTCTCCAAAACTGTTGTGACTGATTATGTACGCAGTGTTTTAATTATATTATTGGTATACAAAAAAATTCCTGAAAGTCACGATAGAAATAAGTAAAAGATTTCAAAATTAAAAACGTTCTGTTTGTGTAAAATATTTCTTTATTTTTTTTTTTATAATTGGTTTATTATGGTCGCATCAACATTCTAAGTTTTTAGTGACCCCATTACATAACACTAATTACATAATTGAATTTACAATAATTTACACTTTTACAATTGAATCTTACACTTTTAAATTATAAATTATTTTGTAAGAATTGCACTTTTATTTGCATTAAAATTGTCTTTGTATATTTAAAAATTGAATAAAGTCCAGTGTCTTTGTGTACTGTGTGTGATTAACGCAGTCTTTGTAATTGTCCGGTAAGTGAAATTGTCTCCGTATAGTGTTCAAGGTAGGACATTCTACAAGAATATGTTTGACAGTTAATTTCGTGTTGCAGTGTCTGCAGTAAACAGAGTCTCGTTTCGTCATGAGGTGACTGTGTGTCAGTTTAGTGTGACCAATTCGTAGTCGTGTAAGAGTCACTTGGTCAAGTCTGTTTTTAAAAATTTCTGGTTGTAAGTCTCGAATGTCAGTCCGTACTGTGTGTAGGTTAGTCCTTAAAGTCTTCCAACACTCGTTCCAAATTATTTTAAATTTGTGTCTGAACATTTTCTGCAGATCTCGATGGGAAGACTTGTTTATCCTATTGGAGCATGTAGTGGCGCGTTTGGCTGCTCGATCGGCTGTCTCGTTCCCTTTGATACCTAGGTGGGAAGGAATCCACAGAAGAACTATTGTTTTGTCGTCGTTAGTTATTTTGTGGTTGACGTTAATGATCTCTTGAAGTATCGGTTCATCCTGTTCGATACTCCTAAGGGAATCCAAAACACTTCTTGAATCTGACAAGATCACAAATTTTTTACGATCGGATAAAGCTATGGCTTCAAATGCTTTTTTATTGCATATGCCTCACAATAGAATACTGAGGAACAATCTTGTAATTTAAATAAAGACTCTTTATTTAACATTACCACGGCACACCCGCTTCCAGTAGACGTTTTTGAGCCATCAGTGTAAATTTTCTCAAAACTTTCAAATTTATTTACGTATTCAAGACAGAGAGTATAAAAGATGGTTGGATTTGTTTCATGTTTCTTGTATTTTGTTAGGCTTAGATCTACAATAGGATTTTTCATCAGCCAAGGCGGGTCTTCATATAAAGTTGACGGGATGATAGTTGGCGGTAAAGAACGGATATTTGTGAAAAATTTTGCTATTCTTACGCGCAGAGGCTTCGGCAAGGAATTGCGAGTTTGATATAAATCTTTAAATTTACTGTGTTTTATAAAATAATAGTTATATCTTTATCAAAAACGCGTAATTCAAAACATTACGTCGTACTATTTATTATGGTCCAAGCACAATCGTAATATATTCATATTACTGTCATACATTTCTTATTCAAGATAAGGTGACTTGATTTCAAATAGACATTCAAACAAAATGAAGGTCTAAAATGATGGCTGGAGACAGATTTTTACAGACACTGACGAAAAGTAAACATCATAATTTATAACGTAATTCATAGCGAAAAAAATATTTATCAATAAGCTAATATTCTCAATAATCCAAGTTTTTTTAAAATTACAGAGATAGTTTAACGTAGTGCATGTTTTTACTGTGATAGTAACAGTTTTTCCACAGTTATTTTATTCTTTTAGTTAGGTTAGGTACTTTAAGAAAGTTTGAATTCAAAGTGCACCTTCACAATCGTGTCTCCTACAAAATGAATTTAGTGGAACAAAATTTCATATCGAAAAATGAAGTATGTTTCCAAAAACTTAATAATATAAAGTGGACCAACTAAAGAAATTACAGTATTGAGAAATCATAGTTCATCTTTATTTCTTTTACTGTTACAGAAGAAAATTCATGACCGCATTTTTCATAATATTAACTTTTCTGAAGAAAAATATTGCTTTTCTAACTAAAAATGCGATTTGCTTTTACTTCTTTAAAATGGAAAAACATTAACTTATGTACCATCTTTCAACAATAATGTTATTTTTAAATTAAATGGTCTATTTTTCGATAAACCTACTTTATCTCAATGGTCAACAAAATTCATTTTTTTTGATTTTGAATGATAGCTGCATTCTAAAACAACCCGATTATTTTTCTTCGAAACGAAATTTAGACGGCAACGATTTTTTTTAATCTGATGTTCATTGATGAATAAAACTGCTGAGTTTGACCAATTTATTTTTAGTTCTTAAATAAAATACATCAAAGGTTTATCTTTTTTCAACTTTATGCTGGACAATACATGTAGATCCAGAGCGGAATATTTAATTCATAGTAAACAAGAAACACTACGGGTGAAATTAAAATTATTTTTTTCCTATTTTATTTAATTATACTTAATCCAAGTTTATAAAGCATAAAAAAAGATGCGCAATAGTCCAACCTTCGGCGATGTTACTATTAGTAGTAGTACGGTGGAAGTAATATATAGTTGGCAATTCCTCCCATCAGGCCAAATTGTGTATTCCCACCAGGACAGCAATCTGTCTCCGCTCAGCGCGATAACTCAGCATATTGACTCAGTTAAGTTATAATTTACAACCTGCTATTAAAATACCATAATTTTCAAGAGATTAGAATACGCATTGAAACAACTCGTTGGACATTTAATAGAATGAGTAAAGTATTCAACACACGATCTGAATATTAAAACAGAAATATGGCTATTGCAATGCTGTTATGTCGGTTTTGTTTTATGGCATGAAGTCTTGGACGCTTAATGATTTCATGAGTAAAAAACTTGAACTGCTTGAGATATGGCTCTATAGAAGGATAAGTGAGAGTCTGTAGGGTGGATCGCGTCTGTAATGAGAAGGTATTGAGACGCATGCAGAAATCAAAAGAAAAGAAGTCATAAACATGATAAAGATTAGGAAGCTTGAGTATTTTGGACATAAAACGCGCAACGAGAAAATATATGAGTTGCTCCAATCTATACTGCAAGGAAGAATAGCTGAACAACGTAGCTTAGGGAGAAGACGTATTTCCCGGTTGAAAAATCTGAGAATGTGGTGTTTCGAGCAGCAATGGATAACCTAACGAAGAAGTAGAAGAAGATTACAATACCAATTTACAAATTTAAAACCGTTTTGTACTGGTACTGACATTGCTGTAGCATCCCCACTAGTTGCTTTGAGAAGGTCTCTTAGCCATCGGCGCTGGAGGTTCTCTACACATAACCTGGTATGTGTATTCTATAAGTATTTTAAATCATAGTTCTTGTAGTTTCTGTTATCTGTTTTACTGGTTGGAATCAAAATGTTGTGAGAATAAAATAAAAAAATTAACAGAAGTAACAAAGTCTCTGTCGGACGTAATTATTTACCTTTCATCTAACGATTGGTTAAAAATAATGACGTAGACGTCAGTTTTACAAATGGAATCCATAAAATTAAATTTTAAAAGTTTATAATGGAAAATACTACAGTACTGATATAATGTCATATAAATGTAATATGAAACACATTTTCATAAGTAACAAATGTATTTTAACTTATTAACGCACGTAATATTAAATAATACTCATTCGTTCCTGAATAACATGTTAAATACTTACATTAGCAATTACTGTGCTCTATGAGCGGAATACCGTTATGAAACTTTTTTGTATTTAGTAAATGGTTGGTCTGTATTTTACTACGAATTACTGTTCTCGTTTAGAGATTATTTACTAGCATTTAAAATTATGAAACTTTTATTAACCAGTGTTCATTAAAGTTTTCCAAAAGTTCAGAAAACTACGATTAGTTTTATTTAACAAATTTTTTTTTACTTTATTTATTTTTATTTACAACTGTGCCGTTTTGCACAACCAGTAAGTATACATTCAACATATATTTCTTTAACAATTAATTAGGTATTTATTATTTATTTTATTATTAATAACTTATTGTATATTATATTATTATATTCAATTTTCATTATTTATTAAATTATTATTATTATATTATTTTAGTATATTATATTAATATTAAGTATTAATTCTTAAAAAGGTAATTTAACAATTTAAATTACCTTGAATGCATTTAGTACACCAAAATCACTACGTTTAAGCTCAAACGCTAAGTGTGTTTATGTGACTGTTTATGCATAATTATTTATAGGTATTAATATTTGCAATGATTTGACTTCAGTCAGTTGTACAATAATATCTCCCAAAAAAGTATAACTACTGGAAATCTGAGTATAATATTTTTTACGGGATTTTGAGAAAACAATATTTGCAATCAGCCATCAGCAATTTTGACCACCCATCGTGCTTTCTTGAACTTGTACATTTGCTCGTATGTAACAGAAATAAACATTTTTAATATAATATTTTAAAGAGTAAATAATATTAATAAATTTTAAAATGAGTTAATTGTTTATTCGAAAGTATTAGGAATAAAACGCCGCGTATTTTTACGAGAGGGCACTTTTACTGGAAAGTTATCTCTTTAGAAAAAGTTATTGTTCTAGATTTAACAATGTTTAATCGATCATCAAAATTGTTAAAGTTTATGTCACGTTTTCGAAAGTTGATCAAACCTATTCAGAGAAAAGACACCGTTCATATTATATTCACCTTGGAACTCTGATAGATAGTAGTGTATATTTTTATTCTATTTAGAAATGTGAACAGATACATTTATACGTCTATATGCCCAGACTAAGAGGTAAGATAACAGTAAACCACTTGTAATAAATATGTGCAATAGATTTAGCCATGAAATATTTTCTGGGACGTAATTCCGTCATCTTGTCATGTGGTAGATAGTGATAACAAGATGGCGTTGTCTTTTCATTGCAGGATCTGATCTTGCCCTAAGAAATTTTAGTTTTTGTGTGTTTTATTTACAGTCAAACATTGTGTTTGAGGTGTTGATATATTTTTCAATACATCGAAAATTAAATCTTACATTGATTTTTATTAATACTTTTCCTCGCTTGATAAATATACTAAGAACATCCTCAGCATGCTGAATTTGTGATTTAACCGTCGGGGACTGGCATTAAAAAAATAACATGAGGACTGGCACCGTTGGATTTTTGCAACATCTTGTAATATTAAAAATATTCCTATGATTACCTACTTCAATATTATTGTCTAATTATTAAAGCAATATTATTAAGCGAGTGGTAGGTAAGATAACATTTTCAATAGCTATAGAAAAATCAAAAAACTTCGTTTGATAAAATGAACGGGTATGTTGTTGGTTTTATTTGATTAAATTTTATGTAAACAAGAAGTAAAATAATTTATGCTGAAAATCGTTTCTGGATCTTGTTATAAGTTTTAAAAACTATGTGTTTCAATCTTTAATCATGGTCTTAGGATATAATTGAGACCCGTAATTTTTATGAAAAAGTAATTTCCTAACGAAAAGAGTTGTGTGTACGGAAATTGTAATCATGTGAACAGTTTGGCAGTTAAACAGTAAGATCAATTTTTGTTAACTTGTGATTGCTTAATGCAAAACTCGTGGTATGCGCTAACAGTGCTGAAAGTACAAACAAAATTTCCCTGAAAATTAATAATTTTTTAAAGTTAAAGTTATTCAGGAACACGTATATTAGGTACTGTTTTCTTGTTTTTAAAATTTCTGATGATTAATCCCCGTTTTCTTAGTTTCTGTGTGAGTAGCTGTTTCTAGTACCTATTTCGTGCTTAATTAAAATGTAACTATATATAATAATCAGAAATTTCCTGATATTACCTCAGTAAAGTGCTTAAATTTTTGTAATATTATTTACTTAGCGCACAACCTACACGTTCAGGAAACCAAACGAATACAATCTGTTGGTATTTTGATCAAATCTTTCTAACACTGTATGTTTTTTATATCATGATTAAATAACTTCAATCGTATCAGAAAAAGTATTATGTGCTTTGAACCAGAACTATTATTTAGAAATCAGTATACAGGTCAAAATGTCAGTATTTATGATATAACAGAAGAATTCAGCTGCTTTATAAGTAAAAGCTATTCTTAGTAAGGGATAAAGAAGTGACGGCTATTTGAACTGACAGCTTAACAAAAGAGAGATAACTTTACCAAGAGCACAAAAATGTACTCCAGAGATTTTTAGGAATGAAATAGCGGTACACGTAACGCATTATCCGTTATATAGTGTATCCTTCATACGTTGTTTTTTTTTTAAGAAAAAAACAAATAAAATAGCAATAATTTTTTCTGGATATTTGCATAACACTTTGTTTTTTTGTCATTGACTTCATGAATGGTAGATTAAACCCAACATGTGTAATAACTAACAGTTTACAAAAAAAGTTATTTTAACCTTATCGCTTAACTACTAACCATTTATATTTATATTTGAACTAACCATTATTACAGTGAATTTCATTCCAGGTTCTTTCATGATCTGATTGGTTATAAATAACAAAACTTCCTTTCAAATTTGTGAGAAATATTTGAATTAATAATATAATTATTAAGATTAAAATACGACAATTACACATATCTGCTAGAAAATTACAATAAATTAGGTACTTAATTTAATAATAGTGTTAATTGATTTTAAATGTTTTAAAAACTTATGACTAACTAAACTTTGCTGAATAGAAATTATGGCCATGAACAGTCAAATAAACTATTATTAACTCCTGGCTTACAGTTGTACAAAATAAACAAAATACCTACAGTACATGCATTTCGGGAAGAATCTCTTCCGTACGCAACACTCAAGCCGGTTCTTAACCACTTCACTTCATTTAACAAACTACCTTTACAATGGTTCCCACCATATTAACTAACTAAAGTTCGCCTGTTTTATTTTTTTTTTTTTTTGTTATAAAACAGAGAGAGTTTCTAGAAGGATAAAGAACAGACAAACATGATAAAATCAAATAATATTCCAGATAAATAAATACACATTAAATAAAAGCAGATTCTTCGTTATTGTAAATTACAATAAGCAAACCGTCGCGATGCCGGCCGCATTGGCGCAGTTGGTAACGTGCTCGCCTCTCATCAAGCGGTCTTGGGTTCGAATCCCATTCAGGCACGGCATTTTTTCATACGTTACAAAAAATCATTTCATCATTCACCGTCTGCATTAGCAGTAATTGCAGAACAGTCAGACGTTAAACCAAAAAAAAAAAAAAAAAAAAACCGTCGCGATGACTGGAAGGAAATAAATCACACTGACACAAAACGTACAAAAGCATTATTGTCAAAAACCCTATTCTCCGTTCAGCCGGTGTATCACATTATGAATCTTCAAAAGAAAAATATACCTAGTTCTTTACTTCATAAATTTTTAAACGATTTGAATTAATTTATTACAATATTATATTTCTTACCTTATTCTCGAGTAATAATAACTACATTGAGGTTAGATTAATAAATATAAAGATTAATAATTACAAAAATATTAATAATATTAAGGAAAACTACACTATCTTTCTCGCTAATCTTCAAGTTGTTCAACATTTAACTCAATTTGTGTCCTATTGTGATGCTGAATCTGTAACAGTTATAGTTTTGTGTGATCAAGAATATCGAACAACATGAAGGGACTAATTTTAATACAGCTACCATTGTTTTACAGAAAATTGCCTCATGCAGCTAAACTTAATAACAAATAACAACACGACACAAAAAAATTGTAGCATTTTTTTCAGTACTTTTGATACATTGCAAAATTTCTAAGCGGGGTTTCAAACAAAATTACCACTGACTGCTTAACTAAGCGTCTGACAGAAACGTGTTGATTCATTTTTTGTTCCTTTACGTGTTATTATTATTAATAGTAATATAATATATATATTCTTAAGAGTAATTTTATTTCAACGTAAAACATTATCTGCAATACTACTACAGAGGAGCTCAGCAGTATCTCTATTATTGGGTTGAAAATATTATGATTGTTCTATACACTACACTGTTCACTTATTATAATATATACGATTATAATTATAATTATACGAGTTATGTATATTTGTGAACTAACACTGGTCTACTTTCAATCTAACACTAACATTAACCGATCTCAACAGGTTTCTCCTTTTTGAGCCTTTTCACCAGATCTTCATTGTCAAGGAGCTGTATTGCTTCAACGTTGTCATCGCAGCAAGGTCTTTTCTCATCGTTCTGCAAAACCCTCTGGATTTTACTGGAGACAAAGTTCATTCGTAGTTTTCTGTTCAGACCGCTGTTCCTGATATACCAGGGTGCGTTGGCAATGTTTCTTAGCACCATATTTTGAGAATGTTATATGATGTTTCTATTACTTTGTTTGGTATATTATTAGAGTTGCATACCATATCCAGACAGTCGTTAGCATCTATTTATGTTGCAGATATTAGTTGTACAATGATAATGGATATCCAGCAGCCAGTTTAATTTCTGGTTCCTTAGGTATAAGTCCGATATAAACAGTGGAAAATTTTAAGTCATTGTTTTAATTTTAGTTTCTTAAGCATTTTTGTAGCACATTACATTTTTAGCATATTTTTAGAATTTTTTTTCTCTTTAATTTTTTATTTACAACTGTAAAATGTTACAACAAGCAAATGTGATGATTATCGTGATTGTGTAAATGACATGATAGGCATGAGAGGGGTAGGGCCCCCATTGGTGCCTCCCCAAGAATGAAATTTGTATATCAAATTAGCATGTCTCTACTCCAGCGTCTTTTAAGGCGTCTAGGAGGATTATCAGGTAAATGGACGGAGGAAAGTGAACGCACCAGGGGGTTCGCGTGTTCGTGTGACTTGCCGTGAAAGCGTTTGTATAGGTATTCAATGTAATTATGTACAAGTGGTGTTTTCAAATCTGTATGTAAAGTTTTGTTGCTAACGTAAAGAGGTGCTTTTGCTATAAGGCGTAATGTTTTTGACTGGAATGCTTGAATTCGTTGAAAGTTAGAGGGTTTGGTTGAACCGTAGATTTGGGATCCGTAGGTCCAAATAGGTTTCAAAAGAGAACAATATATGCGTAATTTTTGTGCCATTGGTAATTTTGATCGTTTGTGAAGTAGGAAATATAGAAGTTTAAGTCGGGAATTCAGTAATAAACGTTTCCGTTTGATATGTGTGCTCCAAGTTAGTCGTTTATCAAAAGTCAGACCGAGATACTTGACCGTATCTGTTTTTGTGAGAGGTTCATTGTCTATGTATACTGGTGGGCAATCACCGTGACGGAGTGTGAAAGTTACGTGAAGGGATTTTGTCGTATTAAGTTTTATTTTCCATGTTTTACACCATTCGTGTATAAGATTGAGATGATGTTGGAGTGTTAGTGAAGCGTGTATAGAGTTTTGGTCTCGGGCTAATATCGCTGTGTCGTCAGCGTAGGTAGCAGTGAGGGTCTGGGGTAGGGTCGGTAGGTCTGAAGTGTATACAAAATAGAGAAGTGGGGCTAAAATTGAGCCCTGAGGCACGCCGGCTAAGACAATAAAGAAATTTGAGTAGGACGATCCTAAACGAATTCTAAAGAATCTGTCAGATAGGAAGGAATTATGATAAGGTAGTAGGTAAATGGTAGTATTTCTTTCAGTTTGTGTAAAAGACCTGTATGCCAAACTCTGTCAAAAGCTTGAGCTACATCTAGGAAACCTGCGGATACATACATCTTTTGTTCCATAGACGAAGCTATGTAATCAGTCACCCTGTGCAGTTGTTGTGTAGTGGAGTGTTGAGTGCGGAATCCGAATTGATGTGGAGGTAGTATATCATGAACCAGCGGAAGAATGCGCTTGTAAAGGAGTTTTTCGAAATTTTTTGAAGGTACTGAGAGGAGGCTTATTGGTCGGTAGGAGGAAGGTAAGTGAAAAGGTTTGTTCGGTGGTTTTTGTATCATTACTATTTCTGCATACTTCCACTTAGTGGGGAAATGTGTCGTGCGCAATATACTATTGAAGATTGTAGTAAGGAGAACGAGCGCTTTCCGCGGTAAGTGTTTAAGTATGTCAGCTGTTATTAAATCATATCCCGGCGACTTCTTACGTGGTAATCTCGAAATTTCAGATTTTACTTCGGAGGGGTGAAAGTATTTCGGCGGGAGGGATAATTGAAGCGGTTCATCTAGTGACTGAGTAACGTGTTGGTGATGTACAGATTGGATGTCATTATGGGGAGTAAATGTTTCAGAAAGATGTCTACCAAAGCATTCAGCTTTGTCGTCATCAGTTATTAGCCAGGGTCCGTCACCCAACCTAAGGGGCATCGATGTCGTGTGATGCCGCAGTAGGCGTTTTGTGCTGCGCCAGAGACTACCATCCTTCTCGTTCAGAGTTCCAGTATAATTTTCGTATAAGCGGGTGTTGTGTGTTTGAATTTGTTGTTTCAGCTCGTTTGTCAGCCGGTTTAAGCGACGTTTATCAGATGGTAGGCGAGTTCTCTGCCAAGTGTTACAGGCGCGGCGTTTTTCACGAACAAGTTCTCTGATATGAGTGGGATAGTGTGGGGCGTCTGGGACATCTGGACGGTATGGCAGTGATGCCTTCCATGCACACTGTTGAACAGAGGTAGTAAATAAATCAACAGCATCATCTACCTCCGTGTCCGTTTTTTAGAACTTGAAGCATTTTTTCACATTAAATTACAGAGGGCGGCTAAAGTAATCGTGAAACAAAATTATGTGAAGTACAAAAGACAAGGAAAAGGTACTATAATATTATTTATTAACGGTTTTTGGCTTTTTAGAGTAAATTATGCCTTTTCATGAGTTTTCTTATTCAAATAGGTACTACTTACGATAGTCTATTTGAATTAAGTTTAATCCATATCGATAAAGCCTTTTTTGAAAACATTTAGGGTTTGCACCAGGGTAAAAACATTATTATTTACTTTTTTCAGACTGCCACATAAGATTTGATGTTTGAATTTGATAAAAAAAACTCTTATTTATGAAATTTCATCGCAATCTGTCCAGTGTTTTCTGATTCAGAACGAAAAAAATAACAAAATACTAAAAACGTTTTTGAAATCTTTTTAGATGTTTGGCTTCTGGGAATCATGAAACATGAAAATCAGTAAAAACCCGGATATTAAAAATCTTCCCTATTGCAGAACCTATATACTAAAGATAGATTGCTGGAAGGAAAAGAACCAGAAAATGGTCATACTTAAATTATGTAGCTTAGAAATTTTTACTCCGAACATTTTTTAGTTCAAAAGAGTGGTCTGTAAGTGTATTAACGGTGAGATGAGGGAAAGTTTGTTAGTAATCTTTATGAGCATCGTTAGTCTTTGACAACGTAGATTGTTGCCAAACGAGGAACGTGTATCAAGTTATAATTAAACAACTCACATGTTTAAAATTTGACTATAATCAGTTTTGAAGCACAGAGAGATTGATAAATTGCTAATTAACATCAGATAAGATGTGTAGAACACAATATTAATGTCTTTTCATCAAAATTTCTCTTATATATTACGGTGGCAATCATTGAACTTAGAGTTTTTCAAAAGCAAATCGTCATATTACTTATTATTATTATTTAAAACTTCTTATTAATCGTTGCTAATGTTGTAAAGAACTAATGTTTGTTTGTTTATTTGAGGTAATCTTAAAAACTACCGCACCGATTTCTAAAACTATTTCACTGTTTGAAAATCTAGTGCTTCTGAGTAACATGGAGTTTATACCGTTACGTAATACACATTTTTATTATGAAAAATATTTGTGTTAGCTAAAATGAAGTCATATTTGAATTAATTTGTTTGGTGTTAAGTCGTTTGGGATATATTAGTTTCACACCATGTACTGCATTCACTGTATTGTAATATCCAGTCAGATATAATACAATTAGTTTTCAGGTACGGTACCTATTGCACCGCCCTAAAATGCAACCTTCATGCCATCCTTTCCGCTTCTTTCTTCAAAAATTTTGAAAACCATTTACAGGACAGAAGATATCCAAAAAATAATGTCACATCTGATTCCTGCATAGAAAGTTGGTAAACTTGCCAAAAATCAAAGAGGTTGTACTAAAATAAACAAAATAAATTTAACAAAATAAATTTTGCCTATTTTTTATAAAACACATATTCAGTTATACATAGGTCATTTTGCAATAACTTAATGTAAAAAAAACGATACTTACTGAATAATACGTACGGTAATTGAAGGACAGATGACGCACATTTCACGGATACTAACGATACCCAAAGATTTTTCTTCACTTTAAACGTCTTTAATTTTCCGTGTAAGTATCATTTGCGATTACTATGAATATATTTCAGAGACAATCATTTAAAACAGTGGTTATTGATTTCTGGTAAAACTGCTTCACTCACGGACAACCTTCTGTCCTATTGTCTACAGCTGGACGTGCAGAAAACCAATTTATATTGCTACTACGCAGCAAAAAAACCACAAACGTTGTTTTCCAAGAAGTTTTAAATTAAATCTTAATTTAAATAATTTAATTAGAGCTCATGAAGCGCAGAAAAGAGGCTTAGTAGTATTATTAGTATTTAGTACCAAAACGTAGTAAATACAAAAAAGATGAATATAAATATTAAATTATTATTCTTTGAATTGGAATTAATGATTTAAGTTCTTGTGTATCAAAATTTATCAGTGTTTTATTCATACGTTATTCTGAAAAATTAAACTGTTGATTGCGTTATAAGAAGCTCTTAACGAAAATTATCTCCTTCCATCGTTATAATTACTCTCATATCCTACTTAAAGATGCGATTAAATTATTCCGCTTTAAGTTAAACTTAGTAGTACCCTATTATGTAAATGAATTTATGCTGTTACTGTATAATATGATAATTTATAATACACTATTCATTTTAAACTCGTGTAAAAATATAATTATAACATACTGTCTTTCTACTGACTATAGATAGAAAAATATTCTATAAAACTCTCGGAAGGATTAAGGTAATCTTTTGTTTTTCCACAATATCGACTTTTGTTCAGGTTTATTCGCATAAACAAACAGGGAACATGAAAACTGCCTTTCAATTTAATATTAATTTTAACGAATACATACCTTTTATTATGCATTTCTCACGATTTCCTAGGCTCAAACTACTTCCTCAAACTTACTTCCACAAACTATAGTAAGAATTTTTTTTTGAAATTAAAAGAAAAACTGAAACCCTTTGTCTGTATTACTCATTAATACAGGCCTATTGTTTATAATTTTGTATTGATGTCAGAATTAATTAATAAAGTCTTAATGAAATAAAACCTTTTTAAAAGGTAGCTGAGAAGGGTTCCCTAAGATACTAATTACGAGTAAGTCCAATTGCTTCAAAAGTAAGTAGGCTATACTTTTAAAAATACCATAAACTATTACAACTCGATTCTAATAAAAATATTTTTAATATTAATTTATTTGATTTCTAATATAAATTAGGAAATATTTCTAATAAAATATTTCTTTATTTCGTTTATTCTAATGTTTAAATAGTTTCTTCATAATTTCTAGGACAAATTAGTCTGTTCTGGTGAAAGAAAAAAAATTTTCAGTCGTAGCCTCAACGTTTAACTCACAACTCAACTTTAAATAAAAAAGAACATTATATAAAATATAGATTTTTATTTACGTCACACGTCACTAAAAATCCCATAATACTAGATAGGTTGCCTAAATGATATTAATATAGTAGTGAACTGTTATATGTACATCACTCGATTGTACTATAATTGCGGTTGCGTAAAAGAATATAAAAATCAATCCAAGCAACAGAAAATGTGTGAACTTTGGAGTATGGATTTTGAAATTCTTCTGAAATAACAAAATCGTCGGCAATTGCAAAGGAAAATATGCAGTTCTGAGAATTGCATTGAAGATGTTTTTCATAAAAATTATCTGTCGTTGAGATAGCTCCGTTAGTATCTCTGCAATTAATAAATTTAGACCGAGTGACTTGTTCGACGGAAGCCGTTTAGTGTAATTTTTGACCTCTTTTAAACTCGCAGATTTAGACGGCAACGATAACGAATTTGGGCTTGATACAAACTCCTAAACATTTCTGTGAAACGCAATGTCTCCCGTTTTTATATGTGTTAAAAATAAGTTGCTGAGATATCCTCCCAATAGAACCGCTTTTTCTCGTTCAGACTTGGCCTAGGTTTGGTCTTCACGTCGAAAAGAAGTCGAGGCTGGCAATTGCTCCAGAATTTGTTTTGTCACTCTCCGTAAAGAGCCATATTCTTGATGAAGGGAATTTAAGTGACTTTTAATGCGGCTGAATTTTACTGCCCAAATTTCCTTTCTAAATCTGTTGCACACACAGTAGATTTATTCAATGAGTCTTGTGCGAAGCCATCGATGACTTGCTTCCCATTTGTGAGTAA
The DNA here is from genome assembly GCA_035578175.1 of Catonia carolina. Lineage (NCBI taxonomy): Eukaryota > Metazoa > Arthropoda > Insecta > Hemiptera > Achilidae > Catonia > Catonia carolina. Next base: position 140,483,641 of record JAQMRL010000001.1, on the reverse strand, counting down.
TTAGTTCCCGTATTAATCAAAGATAACGAGGCCTCATACGTTCTCAGAAACGGATAGTGAAGAATTCCACGCAGCTGATTGAAGAGTAGAATTTAAATTATCTATGGCAAGATCTAGATTGAGAAGAATTTGTAAAGGAACATGAATATTTAAATTTTTATTTACAAAATTTTGAAATTTAACCTTACCCATCTGACCGGTTGGCGTTAGCGATAATAGCGGCTGTTTACAAAAAGGAAGAGCACTTACAGTGTTAACAGAATTGGTGAATGGTTGGATCTGAAATCGCCTAATTGTTCAACCGAATGATGAAATCGACTTATACCTCGTGTTATAAATTGTATTCATTAATAAGTTCTTTAAGTTAAATTTAATACAAGTTAGTAAAACTATAGAATTTTAATTGAAAATTTTAACATTCGTTTTAATTATCATTGTCTTTTTAACATGTAACTTGAACTTCTACCTCGTATACGAGGTGTGGCTATTAGATAACGAGACTGACGTAAAAAATTTTATTTTTATTTTATACATAATCAATTATTGTAACCTTCAAAATACACTCTGTCTCTATCCCTACAATGCACATTTTCCATTGTTGAAAACAGTGCTGGAAGTCATCTTCTGTCAGCTCCTTCAGGACACGTGCCGCTTTCTCTTTTACAGCTTCCACAGACTCAAATCTTGTTCCTTTTAATTTAGATTACACCTTAGGAAACAGGAGAAGACAATAACATTTGATGAAACGTAGTTTTTTACTTATGATCCGGAAACGAAGCGCCAATCCAAGCACTGGAAAAGCCGAACTTCACCGAGAGCCAAAAAAGCTCCAATGAGCAAGTCAAAATTTAAAGCAATGATGAGTGTTTTTTATATCTATGGGATTGTGCACCTTCACTGGGTTCCTGAAGGTCAAACAATTAATCAATATTACTAAGTTGAGGTACTTTCTAAACTACGTCAAAGAGTAAGGAAAAACGCCCCGAAATGTGGAAGGACAAATCATGGGTTCTCCACAAGGCAATGCGCCAGCTCATTCCGCGTTATCTGTCAAGAGGTTTCTAGCCAAGTACAGCATCTCAGTGTTACAACATCCACCTTATTCACCAGGTCTTGCACCATGTGACTTCTTCCTGTTCTCTAAGGTGAAATCTGCATTAAAAGGGACAAGATATGAGTCTGTGGAAGCTGTAAAAGAGAAAGCGGCACGTGTCCTGAAGGAGCTAACAGAATATGACTTCCAGCACTGTTTCCAACAATGGAAAATTTGCATGGAGCGTTGCAGGAATAGAGAAGGAGTGTATATTGAGGATGACAATAAGTGATTATGTATAAAATACAAATAAAATTTTTTACAACGTCAGTCTCGTTATTTAATAGCCACACTTCGTATCTAAATCTGTTCGTAAATAACAATTACCTCAAAATATAACGTGGAAATAGATGCAGCTGCTCAAACATTTGGTCTAAATAAAATTTTTAAATGTAAAAATATTTTTATGGTTATTAGTAGTTAAGAACTCCCATTTATAAATAATCGTTTCTTTCTTTTTTAACATAATAAAGCTAAAAGAATATTATTGTATGTAAAATAACTTTGATTAATCTTGTATCAACGTTTAGAGATGATTAATACAAATGAAAAATAAAAGACAATCTTGTAATATACTTCAAATATATAAAGAAAATGCGTTTATAAAACCATAATTCTAAACTCTGTTAACAAAATTTCAGAAAATAATGTTATTTGACTGTTTCTTGAGTGAAAAAAGTTAAAGGAAAACAAAAATAACGCTTCAGGGCAGTGAAGTAATTGAGAAGCAATGTTAAGTGGAAAGCCTTCTACTGTATTCTCTCCTTTGATAGAAAGTCCTTTATAGAAAGGAGACGAAGATATACTTGTCTTAGACAGATGAACGTTTAGATAAAAGTAGGAAATGCAGCAGGTACTTTAGGATTCACGGGATCTTTGTAAAGAAATATGTAGGCTTTATAAAGAGAGGAGAAAAGAGTGACAAGGTAAAAGCATGACAAGAAGGAGATGAAAAATAGTAGGAACGTAGTACAAACTGACAGACTGGAATGGGAGGTAGGAGTGGAAAAGGTTTAAGAATTTAAGGAGAAGAGTAATTTATGTTACTAATAAGTCGTACAGTTTCCCAGTCTTTGACCAGTCACCGTAACTTAAACCGACTTTATAACTTATACATCTGTTCGTTTCAAGAAGTTTCAACTTTTCTTCCAGCTGTGTTTTTTCTATCCTACCACCTAATTTAAGGGAAGAAGGGATTTTTCTTATCCGGAGGAAATGAATCCCGTAATCAACTAACTCTTACTTATTTTCTTCTTTCTCAGTACACAAAATCAGACAGAAAAATATCGAAAAATTATTTTGTATATCAGTTATTTTGGACTCATTTATTTTATGTTTTTTTAGGTAGAATACGCACTTCATTGCTTCTAAAAGGCAGATAACCGCATAGAATAAATTGTTACGATGGTCCAGTTCAACAAAAACTATTCAAATTAGGTCTATATCCTATCTCGTTAGCAATAAATTTATAGAAGAACAGTGTATTTTATCATTTTATAGATTAGAACTCTGTATTTTAATAAACAACATTTCTAAGAAAACAAAAGTAACGGTCGTTTGTAAACAGAACCGTAAGTTTAAGATAAAGTGAATATTAAATTAAAAATCTGGTGTGACCACTCACACAACTTTCTCTTGCCAATGCAAATAATGACCAATATAACCTAACATTAGTAATAAAACATTAGAAATAAACGAAAAACTAACCTCATAAAACATAACCTTATTTTAATCATGAATGAGAGACGCAAAATGAAAATCGACCTCAGTTTGGGTTAAAAATACGAAAAATCACCCTTTCACGCTAAACTAGACTCTGTAGAGAAAAACTTTTTAATTAAAAGTTGTAGATCTTTTAATTTTCTATAAATTAATTTATATGCATTTTTGTCGTAAAATGCATACTAAGGCCGAAATCTTAAAAAAATCGATTTTTCACACGTTTTCGTGAGCAAAAAACAGAAAATCGCTAATTACCGCTAAACTAAGCGTTATACAAAAAATGTTTGCAATAAAGTTGTAAGATTTTAAATTCTCTACAATTATTATTACATAAATTTTTCCGCTAAAATGCATATTTAAGCCTAAGATGCTGTCATATATAATAGGATGTAATGTAAGGTAGTAATATGTATTGAATTGTGGCTGTAATATTAACCAAATTAAGAAAAATTATTAGTTAAAATGTACCGTGCTCCAAACACGTGAATTAGTGTATCCTTTGAACAGGATTTAATTTAAAAAAATTTTACTTTAAATTAAAGTGTGAATTTGTTGTTCGTGAGGTAGTGTGAGTGTTTATAAAGTACATCAAGTAGATGTCTCCATTCTTCTACTCCATACACCGGTAATAACCTGAAAATTTCACTCAACACTTACCTGCATATTAAAAATAATCTATATTGAAGGTTGCCTCCACCAGGACGTCGTAGAACGGCCCAACGTCCAAGACCCTGAAATTTCCTACGAAGGAATAAAAAAAAATGTTTTGGGGGAAATTTTGATCGGAGAGTCAAAACCATGTTTCCAGTTGTTAGTGTGAAATATCAGCTCAGATTTCACTTAAGAGCCACTGTCCTCGCTTTGTGGTTTGCGAGAAGGTACGACTGTTTTCAGATTACGGAATCCATTTAGACAGTGAAAAAAAACTTTGTAGCCAAAACATATTGCAAATTCATAAAAATCACCATACAAAGCCATAGGTGAATTAATCTTGGAGAAACAAGTAATTTCAGTAAATTCGCCAAGACATATACTTTTTTTTTTCTTCAAAATAAATAAGCAAACACGGTGCAGTGTTTAATATGGAGATTCAAAAAAAAATATTTTTGTAGGTACAGTATCTTTATAACAGTACTCAGAACCTTTGTAACTGTACTGAGTAACGTTCATTCAAATATCTCTCATTATGAATATAATTAATTGCAGTACATCTCTCTGAAAACTTATTTCTAGAACTAATCTAACAAAATGGGAAGATATATTTTTAAAAATAAATACAAGAGACGAATTTCAGTTTAACATTTTAGATTTATTTTTATAAATTTATATTTTTTTAAACGTTTTTTTTTGGTATTTAATTTAAAGTTTTTAACATTTTATAATTAAAATTTTAAATAATATTTCTTCTTTTTTTAAATTTGAACAGAATTAAATTATTTTTGTTAATTATTTTTATTTTTATATATTTTTAACGTATTTAAAGTAGGTATTTAATTTAAAGTTTTTAACATTTTTTAATTAAAATTGTGTTTTTATTATTAGCCCATTATTATTATTTTTAATATTATTATTATTATTATTATTTAATCAAAAAAACTAAATGATTTCACTAATTCTACATGAATTTTTTTTTTATTTACTATTATTTAACTTTATTTTTGTTTTATATTTTCCATTTAAAATGGTTCTAAAAAAAGGTTATTTTTTTCTTTTCTTCATTTTTTTTTTATTTAGTTGTACAAAAGAAAATTAAAAGAAAATTACCTTTTTTAGTGAGTATCCAATCACAGCACCTTAGAAGTACGAACTTTTCGCGTACACAATAGGAAAAACACTCAGACGATTTTCTGCACACACACGGCTGACCGGGGCGCTAATTACAGGCGTACGGAGGGGGAAAACCAATCAAACCAGCCGTTATGAAAGACGTTGACAATCCGGCGTAAAACAAACGCGTTAATTGGCCGCAAAAAGTGCTGAAGTAACGGTAGGCCCCTCTACAAAAAGTACGTAGAGATGGAACTGAAAAATTGTTCCCAGGATCCAGAATTGCCAAGTAAGGGTTTTAAACAGTGAGAACTGAAAATAGGCCTTTAGGCTTTCTTATTTCCCACGAGAAAACGCGATGTAAAAACATGTGAAATATAATCAACTAGAATAAACTAATAAAACGTGATTTCTTTATGAAATAATAAAAATTATTGAAAAGAAATATGTTATGTAAAATTACAAACTTTTATTTATAATAAAATAATATTTTATCTTCCTTAACGAATAAAGAAAAAAAAACACCATTTTAATTATTTTAAAAAGACAAAATTTGATCAACCCCAAGGGTCTAGGGAGATTAGGACACTACGATTTTCAACAAAAGTCGAAAATTTGGAATTGTAAAGTCAAAAACTTTACATTCCCCTACTCCGGTATATGGAAAACCCAAAGATGGGCTGAAAGGAGAAAAACTAGGAAAAACAAATTTACGGGAATTCGGGAACACAAATTGGATTGTGTAGAAACAAAGATTTCTATGCAATCATCTCCCTTGGAGGGGGGTGTGTAAAAAAAACTGAAAGTTAAACGAATCGTTTGGCAGTGTGTGTGCTGAGAAGTTGCCTGACATTAGTAAACTTTAAATTGCTGGAACCTGCAATGTCCATCGAGACAAACAGACCGCTGTTGAAAGACGAATAGGTCCAACTACTATCCTTGAATCTTAAGTTAAATAGACAAAAATAGTAAGACAAAAATAATAAAGAGCAATTCCCTTTTTTAGGGTTAAAAGACTGGGAAAAGAAATTTACTGTTGGCTAACTCAAAGGTCTGTTTATTGTAGATTGGCATTGCAGATTGTACATTGTAGTGTGCTGTATGCTTTTTGAATTAATTAATTAATTAATTAATAAATTCGGAATTTAAAACAACTAGCTTTCTGAGACGTAAAAGTATGATGAATGAACGAAATTATGTTCTCCGTATTATTATTGCTTATTACTATCTTATTACTATTTACTACTTCCTTATTACTATTTAAATCTTTTATGCCCATTTCTCTGAATTTAGATGAAAAAGGTAGAAATTTAGTAGTTTCTTAAACTTAATCTAACCTACGCAATTCAATATGAGTTGGTTTGTTTACCTTGGCGGTTAGTATTTTAATTTTGATATATAAGTATAATTGTATGATGAAAATGATAATTAAGGCTGTGTATACTACAAATTTTGATACATGATCGGCAAGAATAATGTCTTTCCATGACTTAGGTAGGCTGCTCTCTTGGAAAACATAATCAGGGGTTTCATCATGAATGGAAATTTGAGGGAATGATAAGTTCCACTTGTGGTTTACAAGGTCAGGGAGTGACGAGATGGAAGGATGGAAATCTGTGTGAAAGGAAAACTTATAATGGTCGAAGGTTGACCAGGAAACGGGTAGCAAATGAGTTACCCCCGGCGACTTCGGAGTCCTGGAATCACACGGCACAACCCTGTTGATGATCGGTAACTCTCCTTCCATGACTTCACATTCGCAGGGCACTTGAATGTCCAAAGCACCGGCAACATTGACTGGAAGTTCGACTGTTGTTGTAGGACAAACTAGACGAGTACTGTGTTGTACATTGGTGATGTAGTATCTTGATATTTGCACTTCCGTTATGTAAACTTCTGTCGTTCGCTTATGGCAGACGAAATGGCATTTATGCATTAATTGTTGCAGTGAACTGTCTGTTAACATTTGCTTGATGCAATTTGTGTTAATGCTGGAATGCTGTTGGAACCTTGGAATGAAACATAGGCCGTTATTATTCAAGTCGCAAGAAGATGATGGTGTTAGAGTTCGCACTCGTGGTCCACTCCTGATTACGTAAATATGTGGTGTTTCCAGTGAACAGATCTGGTTTTCCCATAGTAGTGGTATTGGAGCAACTTGAAACAGTGTATGATATACCGATGTGGTAATGATGGGTACTTGTAGTTTTAATAAAATTTTCGTTTTTGAAAAAACGCAAGTTGTTATTGGCTTTTCATAATAGAGGTGAGCTTCTTGTATAGGCAATACTAATTGTTGATTGCCTTTGTGAAGTTGGAAAGACAAATTTCGTAGATCAGCCTGTAGCATATCAGGTGTTACTAGTTCCCCAGGTAGCGTCTTCTGTTTGCAAGACATTTGTACTGAAGTCATGTGCGAATAATACGTGTTTAGGAACGATTGCCAATGTACACTATGCAAAATAGTCAATAGATGATATAATTGTATTAGTTCGGTGTTTTCAGTGTCTTGAATCATTTTAGCGTATAGATTTAATTCTTCTTCCGTTTCTTGAAGTATGGATTGAACTCGATGTGTTACCATGTCTATGTTTTGTGTAGATTTTACTAAATTTTGGTGGTCGGAGTGTACTGTTTGGGTGAGGCGGTTATAATGTTCCATTAGATATTTTTCGTTATGGAACGTGTCTTGTAGTTGATTTTGTGTCGCAGTTCCACAGCAAAAGTTTAAAAATTCGCCCACAAAGTCTAGGGCTCTGCGTGTGCGTGAAGGATTCAAATTTGAAATTGGCAGTCCTGTCGTGAGGAGAATATTGAAGGTTTCCTTTGATAGCGTAGTTATACGTTGGAAAAGTTGACATGCTGGAGACGAGTTGTTGTTGTCCTTAATTGCAGTAGCGAAGTGTTGTTTGAAATCCAGCGGGGTTTTTAAGGTTTTACTAGGGAAGGAATTTAGTTTAGAGTAGTCGGTGTTTTGGAATTGTGAGATATTAATAAATAGTGTTAGTCTGGAAATGGACAGGATAAATTTTGGAATAAATTTGAGGTTTTCGGTAAATCAGGCTGTGAGTTAAATGGGATAAGGTAGGTTATCAGAATAGAAGAGTCGTAAAGGTACACATCGGAAATATTTCTGATATGGAAACCAGAGAACAGTTTAATGACGTTATTTGCGCAAGCTACATTTTTCTCGAAGAGAAATAGAAACGCGGACAAGATCAACAATTGCTTTAGTACGGGGGACATTATTCTTGGATCTCACACAGTGAAAGAATTTACTTTGGCAGTTGTTATAGATTGATATAAATTGATAACTGCTCGTGGAAGAGAATACAATTTAAATTACTTAAAGCGTGTTCAAGATACAATTACTATGTAATACAACTAATTAGCTTATTTGTATATTATATTATCTTGTTTATTACTGAGACTTCGTTGGCCTTATCTTCATACGGTTAACTTAGATGTTAAGTGGATGAAGCTTTATCTTGTCTTAAACGAAGTGTTGATTTGATTCTCTATCTCACTGGTTTATCAATCGCTTAGCCACCGGGATATGGACAATATTATATGATGCGTACATAAACAAAGTTTTATTTAAATCTAAAAACAGAGGAAATGAACAATAGTGAGTTTTACTCTTAAACTAAAGTAATTTTAAATAGGGGTGTTGAAACACAGAATCGTCCTTCATGCCCTTTATGCGAAGAACGGGAGTAAAACAGAATGTGCCGAATAGTATTATACTGTATTTATAATTCTAAGTTTAAATGAGTTGTCATAGTACTCTTCTATACCAACATCCGGATACAACTCTGAATTGTTATTTGTCTGTCCGTTGAAATTATTAACAAAAAAATCATCAATTCATATTTAAATTAAACCTTTGGTTGCATTGTGGTACTGTCAAAATATGAAGAGAAAAAATAGTTGAATAATCGAAATTAGAAATCTACCACCACTCGAAAAAGCAAGTCACCAACCATAACGGGGTAGCCTAGCCTACTTTTCATTAGCAAAAACTACCAAACTTACTGTTGTACGGTATATGACTCAAATATAAGTCTACTGTTCATGCAATACTGTAAATATTAAAACGCTCAACTTCCTACTGCTACAAAACTTCAATATCCTTAGTAGATTAAGAAAAATGTATATTACAGTGTAGCAAATTATGAAATATGAAATTACGAAATACCAGATGATCTGAGTAAGAAACACAAACAAACTTTCTACTCAGCAAATCACTGTACATCGCTACTAAATTGTTCACAACGAAATATCAGTAGTGATTAATTAAGCAATACTTCAACGTAATATTAAAGTATGAAACCAAAATAGTCTTAAAACGTATGCTCAAGATAATTTTATAGTGGAACAAAATGTAACCTTTTGCCGAAACCTATCGATGCGAAACCATCTAAAATTTAACATACTGTCCAGTTCAAAACCTGCTGAAGAAAGCCCAATCTAAAAACTTGCTGTAAAACTAAAACTCCTGTACTTGAAATCCAACACAAAAAAATTTACAACATACAAAGACCAGCTCTTTAAAAACAAAATCCTTCACAATCCAAAAATCCATTTACATTGTAGGGTTAAATACAGTAAACAAAAAAAAAATCAAATGGGATGTCTTAGCAAGGAATCAGTGATAAAACAAAATATCAAAACTTGACAAAGGGTTAGAGCGGAAAGAACCCTTCGTGTGATAACCAAAATCGAATTGTGGGGGGGGGGGGTCGTCCTAGTAATAAGTGAAACAATGAAAAAAAAGTGTAGTTAATGAACCAAAAAAAAAACACAGGGCCACAAACAAAAATATTTCACTATCCAGCCGTCGACCTAACGGGAGATTTTCTGTCGAACTTTTCCTGGAAAGCGACCATGCATACCGGCCAGGTACTATCCGACTAAAAACAGTGACTGCCTGCTAGCCGTACGCAACAGACCGCAGATCAGCCCCGTACGAAAATCAAAGGGGGAAACGAATTTTGAGGTTCTGAGATGGATGAGACCCAACGAGGGTGTTCCACTAACTCGTCTTAAGGAGCAGATTTTCCCACATTCAGCCTACACACAAAGCTCCGTTTACTCAAACCATTCATTCAAGCCATTCGAGCCATTCATACACGAAAATCTGGTCTTAGAAACAGTACAGGTTCCTCTATGTATTCCAACCAAAACAAAACCGCGACTGCTTTACCGGAACTGTACGAAGGGTACCACCATACACCACCGCAAACTCCGATAACCAGTCAAAGTGGTAAAGAAAAATGAGGCCGGTTAAGCTAACAAACCAGTAGTGAAATTTAGTAACTGAAAGACGGATTGGGCGGACGAAATGTAACTCTCTCTCATAAAATCCTCATAAACTCCAAAAATCAACATCAAATACTCATCATAAACTCTAATAATCATCAATAAATCTCCATTCACTTCAAAACTCAATAACATTATAAAACTGCAATAACAACAGTAATCACTCCATAAAACTCATAAACTTCAATATCATCGCAAAAAAACCTCATTATAATAATCATAATCTTCAGAACCTCACAATAAAGTTTTGCACACAAAAAGAAAAAAAAATCGTATTCCACGAAGTTCAGAAAGCAGCACGTTATCTATAGCGCTACTTAAAGAAACTAATTAACCAACCTCCTTAACTCCAAAGTGTAGGGCAGCACGTTATATCTAGCGCGACCCTAAAATTAATCTGTATTATAACTGCAAAAAAAACCTTCTCACATGTGAGTAATTGGTGTGAAAGAACTTTATTGTGAGTCACACTATATTGCACTGACCGGCTAAGACAACTCCTATAATAAAACTGACAATAAAAAAAATACCGTATGTCCTAACTCTAGCAATCACGAAAACATTCCAAAACTTAAACACCTTTAAAACAACAACTTAAAACATTCCAAAACATCGATTTTCATTAGTTATTAATTGGCAAGGCTATATAAATATAAAAAAAATTAAAAAACATACTGACGGCTAAGTTTATATAAACCACACAAAAAAAAATATTGACTATAAAAAGATTTAAGCAATGACTTTCGTGATTCTGACAGTCCAAACCCAAAATACAACCAAATGTTTCTAGTACATTATATTTAAACCAAAACCCATACATCAAATCACGTAATGTGATCCAATAAACGGACATTATCCCTATTAAACACGTTAATTCCTTTATAAAAAAAAAATGTTATAAGTCCCAAAATAAACACATTTAAAATATCGAGGACGGGAACCAAATATCGTTCTATGGCGTTAGTTTAAAATATTTAAAAAAATAAAAATAAAACCAATACTATAGTTAAAAACAACGCTTTGTAAACAAACTCAGCAGAGGACCTGCAATTTGACATAGATTTATCCACAAAAAAAACGTGATACACAAAATGCTAAATAATAAAATAAATTTAAATAATAATAATTAAATTTAAAATAAATTAAAAAAAGTTGCAGAGTAAAGCTGTAAAAAAAAAATCAACGAGAATGTGACAAAAATAGGCCAATAGTCAAATGTTACAAGCAACAGAAAAGCTTCTTAAAAACAGCGCAGGTAGGAAGAAACACTGTTAGCAAAACTGGAATCTAAAAGTGGTCAAAAAAAGTCAGTAAACAGAAATATGATTAAGAGTGGTAACAAAATTTTGTTAAAAAAACGGAATTTAACGGATATATAGCAGATAAAGAAACGAAAAACACAATTCAAACAAACACTAGTACTAAAATGAAAAAAAAAATCGCCCTGAAGTAATAGAAAATAAAAATACAAAAAGAATGGCTGCTAAAAAAAAATGACACGCCTAAAAAAAACATCTAAAGTATCACCGAAGTACAAAGAGACTGTAAACAGATGTGAAGAATTTGATTGGAAAAATAGCTTGAATAGATGAAACACAGTTAAGAAAAACTACGGAAAAATTTAAAAACACTAATTACAGAATTAAGTAAATCGCTTTTAGCTAAATAGAACAAAATAGAACCCTGATATTGTGAAAAGTCGTGTTAATACCAAATGAAATATTAAGCAGAAAGAGACTTGAGTGTGTTGTCCCTAACATGAAAATAAATTACAGTTAGTCGATGATGAAGAAACAGAATCCATCGGCGTAAACACTATAAAATTAAAAATTTTGGTGGTAAAAAACCACCATCGGCACCTGTTTTGAAAGATAAACTGAATACTTACGCTATCAATACAGATTGTAAATGATAAAGTTGTAAAGCCAAAATGTAATACCACACAACACCCAAAATAAAATATTCAGAAAACGGAAAAGATATTTGTGATAGTAAACACAAAAATAAATTGAAAGTGTAAGTGTACAAAAATGAAAAACAAAGATTAAATTAAAAATACATTTCAAGGGACTGAATCGAAAAAACTATAACTAAACAGAAGCGTAAATAAAACTGCGAACAACTTGCCGCTGATATCAAAGTGGCTAAGGGTCTGGAAAATTTGACGCATTGTGACGAACGAGAATTAAAAATTAATTGCTTTGGATCTTAGGGGACCAGAACCTAAATCAAACGAAACCCCTATTATAGATTGGACGTTATTTGGCCAGAAACTCGGATGGCCTAGTTGAAAATCTCGTTGTTGTTCATTTGATTAAGCCATAACATGAAAATTTCAACGAAACTTTTATCGAAAACATTACGGGGTAAAACTGTTAATGGAAAAAAAAACGAAGCACAAAATGTAACAAAACATTATAGAAATATAAGATAAAATAATAGAAGTAGCTGCAAACTGAAACAAAAATACTATGAAAAATTTCAACTTGTACTATTGGGTGTGTGACTATGAAAACGAGCGCTATTTTACTATACAAGAAAAGTTGAAAAAAAAAATAGATCTCTGACGACCTTTACTGAAGACAAATCCTTGAAGGTGCTTGAGTTCCAAAATTGAGAATGAGGACGGCAGTGCACCGTAGTCGAGGACTACGACTTATGCTAAGGATTAAATATATCTTTACATACCAGGAAGATCGAAAAAGCAGAATCCTTATGGCAGGAAATGCTGGGTTTTCCAGAGATGTTAAACTATGCTGATTACAGGTGTAGTTGCGTGTTAAGCTCATCTGATATGCGAACTTTAGTAAGACTTCATTAGATTCTCGGCCATTAAATTAAAATGATCATTCTCGAACTTATATAATACTAAAAAAACCACACAAAAAAAAACAACTATTAGAATAACTTCGAATTATTGCTATTTCATTATTAAGTATAAAATAACGTATAATTTTAAAACATAAAATTTCAAAACTTTTCATTTTTTAAGTTAAATAATTGTAAGAATAGCGTATTATTTGCATTCCGTGTATAAATGATAAAAATAGTTCACTTCGAACCTCGAACTGCATAACATGACTATTATATCAAAAAAAAATTAGTCATTGCCATGTCTATACTCATTTTACTCACAAGAAACACGCAAAAATTATGGAAACTTTATTTTGCCCAAAAATCCATGTCCCAATAAACAAAATGCAATCAAAAATATTGCATAAATCATTCCTATAAAATACGTCAGAATAACAGCTGATTTTAAATTCAACGTGATGGTGCATTATGTCACGTAGTTCGATAAAGCATATTATCTTTCATAGTTGTATACGCAATGTTGTGATATACCATGTATTTAATACTACCTATGTATTGTTAAACACATACAATAAAAAAAATTATGAATTCACACATGCATCTCTGATATTGTACGTTAGGTACATCAGAAATAAAACTCCACTGGCTGGCAATTCCACAATGTTGTCATGTGTAAAAAAAAAATTAACAAGATAAAACTTATTTACATTGAATAATTATAAATGTAATGTAACTGCTGAAAGAAAACAGAATTATTCACTAAGATCTTATAACGGTAATATGAATCCACAGTGTTTTCATCTCGTAAAGAAGTTAAACTAAAAAAAAATACAACTATCCACATTCCAATGCTGCATATCTTGTACATAACCCTGAATAAAATGTCCAAGACCTTGAAAAAAAACTACATTAACATAAAATATAACTCAAAAATTTCTGGAAAATAAATTTATTTAAAAAGAAAAAAAGATCACTGTCTAAAATCAACCTAGGCGCTTCACCATGTCATATATAATAGGATGTAATGTAAGGTAGTAATATGTATTGAATTGTGGCTGTAATATTAACCAAATTAAGAAAGATTATTAGTTAAAATGTACCGTGCTCCAAACACGTGAATTAGTGTATCCTTTGAACAGGATTTAATTTAAAAAAATTTTACTTTAAATTAAAGTGTGAATTTGTTGTTCGTGAGGTAGTGTGAGTGTTTATAAAGTACATCAAGTAGATGTCTCCATTCTTCTACTCCATACACCGGTAATAACCTGAAAATTTCACTCAACACTTACCTGCATATTAAAAATAATCTATATTGAAGGTTGCCTCCACCAGGACGTCGTAGAACGGCCCAACGTCCAAGACCCTGAAATTTCCTACGAAGGAATAAAAAAAAATGTTTTGGGGGAAATTTTGATCGGAGAGTCAAAACCATGTTTCCAGTTGTTAGTGTGAAATATCAGCTCAGATTTCACTTAAGAGCCACTGTCCTCGCTTTGTGGTTTGCGAGAAGGTACGACTGTTTTCAGATTACGGAATCCATTTAGACAGTGAAAAAAAACTTTGTAGCCAAAACATATTGCAAATTCATAAAAATCACCATACAAAGCCATAGGTGAATTAATCTTGGAGAAACAAGTAATTTCAGTAAATTCGCCAAGACATATACTTTTTTTTTTCTTCAAAATAAATAAGCAAACACGGTGCAGTGTTTAATATGGAGATTCAAAAAAAAATATTTTTGTAGGTACAGTATCTTTATAACAGTACTCAGAACCTTTGTAACTGTACTGAGTAACGTTCATTCAAATATCTCTCATTATGAATATAATTAATTGCAGTACATCTCTCTGAAAACTTATTTCTAGAACTAATCTAACAAAATGGGAAGATATATTTTTAAAAATAAATACAAGAGACGAATTTCAGTTTAACATTTTAGATTTATTTTTATAAATTTATATTTTTTTAAACGTTTTTTTTTGGTATTTAATTTAAAGTTTTTAACATTTTATAATTAAAATTTTAAATAATATTTCTTCTTTTTTTAAATTTGAACAGAATTAAATTATTTTTGTTAATTATTTTTATTTTTATATATTTTTAACGTATTTAAAGTAGGTATTTAATTTAAAGTTTTTAACATTTTATAATTAAAATTGTGTTTTTATTATTAGCCCATTATTATTATTTTTAATATTATTATTATTATTATTATTTAATCAAAAAAACTAAATGATTTCACTAATTCTACATGAATTTTTTTTTTATTTACTATTATTTAACTATATTTTTGTTTTATATTTTCCATTTAAAATGGTTCTAAAAAAAGGTTATTTTTTTCTTTTCTTCATTTTTTTTTTTATTTAGTTGTACAAAAGAAAATTAAAAGAAAATTACCTTTTTTAGTGAGTATCCAATCACAGCACCTTAGAAGTACGAACTTTTCGCGTACACAATAGGAAAAACACTCAGACGATTTTCTGCACACACACGGCTGACCGGGGCGCTAATTACAGGCGTACGGAGGGGGAAAACCAATCAAACTAGCCGTTATGAAAGACGTTGACAATCCGGCGTAAAACAAACGCGTTAATTGGCCGCAAAAAGTGCTGAAGTAACGGTAGGCCCCTCTACAAAAAGTACGTAGAGATGGAACTGAAAAATTGTTCCCAGGATCCAGAATTGCCAAGTAAGGGTTTTAAACAGTGAGAACTGAAAATAGGCCTTTAGGCTTTCTTATTTCCCACGAGAAAACGCGATGTAAAAACATGTGAAATATAATCAACTAGAATAAACTAATAAAACGTGATTTCTTTATGAAATAATAAAAATTATTGAAAAGAAATATGTTATGTAAAATTACAAACTTTTATTTATAATAAAATAATATTTTATCTTCCTTAACGAATAAAGAAAAAAAAACACCATTTTAATTATTTTAAAAAGACAAAATTTGATCAACCCCAAGGGTCTAGGGAGATTAGGACACTACGATTTTCAACAAAAGTCGAAAATTTGGAATTGTAAAGTCAAAAACTTTACAGATGCTACTGCCTCACTAAGAATTTCAGCAAACATGGCGCTAACCTTTCTTGTAGAGCATAAAAAATTTAGTAAAGGAGCCGATTTAAAAAAAAATCGTATTACTAGTTTTTGAGAAAATCGCAAAAAGTTACAAATTACACGAATAAACTACTACTTCCGGTTGACCGATTTTGATAAAAATATTCGTGTCAGGTCCGGTAGTAGTATGTAACTTACAGTAAGTTTCAAGTTTCAAGTTCGTACGATGTTCCGTTCTTGAGATATTCTGTTCATACACACACACAGACCAATCGCTAAAAACATGTATTTTGGGTTCAGGGGGTCTGAAAACGTGTAGATCCGGTGAAAACTTGATTTCTAAAATTCGACATGAAAACAATACTTTCGTTCCTAAATATTCATATAGGCAAGAGAAATTAAAAAAATAAATAATTGAAGAAAAAAGCCTATGCTGTTATTTAGGAAGTTATTAAGAAACTAATGAAAACGAAATAAATCGAATAATAAATTTAGTTGCAAACATTTTACAGTGAAACAAAACTGGTAACAAACAATCATAGAAACATCGAGATTAAAAAAAGTGTGAAAGTCTGTCTGGAGCGTGTTACTAGATGCATGTGAAACATGGGGAAGTGAATTATTGGGAAAGAGAATAAGCCAAAACTAGAAGCATTGAAGATGATTAGTTGTACAGAGTAAACCAAATAATAAGGTATTATCGGATATTCCCGAGAACACCGCCATTGCGCTCTATTGGGTGCAAAGTGAAATTACTGCAAGCTTAAACAAGAGAAAGGCAAAATGTATAGTGCACATTGTGAAACAAAATTAGTTAATGAATATTTTTAATGATTACATGCTGGGTAATTAAGAAAAGGGTATGCAGAGGAAACAGAACGTTTCCTTAAAAAGGAACTTAGAACTCAAAAGGGGAAAATATTTCATTCAGTAAGTACGTAGATATGAAAAAATGGTTACTGAAAGTAATTCAGGATTGCGATGACAAAGTGAATCCTTTAAAATGCGAACTATTGAAACAAGGAATTAAACACATTTTTTGAAGTTTACTTTTATTGAATTTACTTCAGTTATTTTGTTTGTAATAGTTTAGAAGATAAAAGCACTGAGGTTGATATACTAACGTATTTTTGTTGTAGTTTTGAAAATATTTCTTTTTTGTAGTAAATCATTTTAGTATAACTGATGAGATTTATTACTACGCTTCCTTCACGAACCATGCACATTTTCACAAAAGTTCACTATTTTATTCTGCTGTAAATCCTATCTCGTGTTTTACTGAGCTGTGTATGATTGTTTGGTACACACAAGTTTTTTTCTATTAATAATTTAAAATACCATAATATTTATAACCAACGACATCACACACTTAATTACTTAAACCTGTAATACTAAAATAATAGTTTAATACGTATCTAGCATAAAAATAAGATATTATTATAAAACCTATTTAATTAAAATATATTCCAGGGAGGCTATCACTTATTTTGTTCTTTTCATTTATGATTTTTTGTTGCAGCAAGTGTCACATTATTTATAAACTCTTTTTTCTCAAAAACATCTATTTAATAGTAAAGAGTATTTTGAATTGAACAGTAATGTAAAAAGCTCTAAAGCTTTGAAAACAATACTAATAAGAAATAATACTAAATAATATAAATTCTAGAAAATGTAACTTGACAGAAATTATGATAATAACGTATTCAAATGTAGTGATTTCACAACTATTTGATCTAATAATCGTGGGTTATTTAATAAATTATGTTTAGAACGTTCTAGATATATTATAGTATTCTGTAATTATGTATTCTTTACTTTCGTTTTTTAGATATTAGCCGTCAATTTGTTCATATCGAGGTACTTAGTTTTCTAAAATTTAGTTGTTACAGGCTACGTTCACTTAGTATTTCAAAATTCTCATTCATACACTAATCACTAATTCTTCAACTTTCCGATCACCTACAGAGCTCAAATTTTTTGACAGCTCTTTGGGTTGAAAAGATAAACAAAACATTACATTTTAGCCTAGGGATTAAAATGATGTAACAACCCTAAGGCATTTAATATTATTTTATATCTTCCTAATAAGCAACTGTTCTGAAAAAAGTTATCTACATTCTGTAAGTGATAGGCCTACCTAGAAAATGTACAAAATGTGAATTTCGAAAATTTGCAGGTAAAATGTAGAAAAGTAGGCAACTAACCTAACCTACAACAAGAAAAACCTGTTTCCCTTAAATAATGGTGTTATTCAGATTAGCACATTGAGTGCTAGAGACTCGCCTAGCGGGTCATGGGTAGCTGTTACTGCCAGGCTGCCGTCTCACCTTGCGGGTTCTGTTTTTTCTGTTATTTTAAGTAATTCCGGAGGGACACCGCCTGTCAAATATCAGGTTTTTGGTATTATATAGCCCTCAGAAAAGTTGTATCTTTGTAACCATGCTGTTCGTTTTTGAATTTTCGTCATACGATCTTCTACCTTCTTTCAGTATTTTTAACAGGTTTTCAGGCTACAGTTGAAGCCGTGAATTTCGTATCTTTGCAGGTATTGATTCAAAACAGCTCACAATTTTAGATAAATTTTAAAAGTATATTATAAAACAGTATGCTATAAAAGTAATATTATAAAAAAGTATAGTATAAAATTATGTAAGAAATTACGTGTAAATCGTAACGGTAAATGGAAAAATTTAAACAAGGAAAATACATTTATTAAAGCAGGCGAAAATAAACGTAAAGTTAGCTTACTACGGTGATAGTTGTTTTATATTGCATGGTGCTGAGGCTTGGACTTTGAACAGTGATGATATGAACGATTTAAGACATACAAGATGTGATGCTGTAGAAAAATGTTGAAAGTAACTTGGATGAATAAAGTCTGCAACTCCGAATTTCCGCAACGTTTTGATATAAGCATTGGAATTATAAGCACCAATAAAAAGAGGAATTTGGTTACTTTGGACACAGAAGGAGAAATAAAGATTATTCAAGAATATCATGCAAGAAAAATTAATAGTAAATCAGTTCGATAATTTGCGGTCCAGGGCAAAGAAAAACGTCGTAGTTAAAAACCCTTGGGAACTAGTATGATGCGGATACGAGTGGAATTTTTATACTGATTGCTAATAAAGTCAAAATCACTCTTTTGGTCACCAACGTTTTGAAAGGACACACGAAGAAAAAAAACTCTCCAAAAGAGCTGTAATGCTAGAAAATGGTAGTTTTAAAGTTATATGTGTAAAGTTAAAATGTAGAGTAAATTGAGGAAAAATAATTAATTATGGTTGATTTAACAGCTCCAATTAAAAGAAGCCATACGTCCGTGCGTATCACGGTCTCAATCGTTTGTTAGTTCAATTTGCACTTGTGAAATTCAATGTTTAGTACAACAAAAATGGAAGCTAATGTATATTTTGATACTAAACAGATTTTAAGTCAAATAGTTAATATATAAAGATATATGCATAATGATATAAAATATATAACAGTTTTAAGGATAATATTTAGAAATCATATTTAAAATTGAGAATGAATAATTTAATCAGGATAGTAATAATTGCCTAGGATGAAAAATATGTGATACTTTTAAATAGTTAGTAAACCATTGGTTCAAACAATGACGATTGTATAATCATCCGTATTTATATTTTTAACGCTTGTTAAAATCATTCTGTAATGATTTCTATAACGGTAATTAATTGTCAAATTTTTATTACATTTTTATTATATATATGTGTACGGTCGACCAACTGCAAAAATCCAATCCTTTCACATTCTCACACCACTTTAGACATACAGAAGGGTACAAATAAATTGTTATAAATCGTCTCAATTTTTCTTCGATAGTACATCGTTTTATTTTCGATTGCTCAATTTATTTTCCACCAATACTAGAAGCTATTTTATAAAATAAATTTCTTAGATCACTTTGTTATTAGGATCAGGCACATTTCTGATACTTACCAGTTTTTTGATATGAGTAACTAAATTGTTATCATAATTCATATTATCAAATCTTATAAAGGTGTTAAAATGACTACTCTACACGCATCCGCACGCAATCACGAAACACAATTTGTTCAAGGAAGTACGTATCTTTCCGTTAACTTTCTTTCAAATATTCCTTTTCACCAATATACTTATTACCAAATTAATCAAAAATGAAATATTTTTAAACGATGTATATTTAAATTTATTAATTTTGACGATTAGGCCTCATCTAAAATTTCTCTCTTACATTTGATCAGTTCATGTCACTTTGCATCTACATAGTAATTACCTTCAGTTACTTCTGATGTTTATAACATCATTATACGAGTAACTATATGCCCTTCACTTTCCTTAAACTTAATTTTGTATTCAGTATCAGAGATGATGTAATTTATTTATTTGCTTTTTACCGACGTTATGTTATATTTTTTATTTTATCATTGTTTTATTATGTCAATTTTACAGTATCTTTCAGAACAAACTCAGGTACAAATGATGATTTTTTATTTTTGTAATACGAATCATTTTCGCTGTAAATTATATTTTTTGTAGTAAACAGTAAATAAAACCTACATGATTATAATTTTATTGTATGTTAGAATGGTCTACAATATTACCACTTTTATAATGGAACTTTATTATCAACTTTATAAACAGTAGGCCCATTGTGACGTGGATGTTTTGTAAGTAACTGTAAATTTACAGTAGTAATAAAAAACTAAAACTTCTAATAATAAAACTTCAAAATGGTTCATAAGAAAATTTCAAGCGGTGCACAATTTCATTTTACTCCATGAAGTTTCATGAACGCGTTGAAAAATTGCTATTTTTAGAAACTGAACAACTTCGTCGTAATTGATTTTTTTATCATAAGCAGAGTTTCGTTGAAATTAGTTTGTCTAATACTTTCTAATTATTTATAGAGTCAAAATCTTGTTCTTATATTTTTCTTTTCTTTCCTTTAAACTTTAATGTATTATTAATAGAAAATAAAAGATAAGAAGAGGGTTAGTAGTGCAGGCCTTTAATCAGTATATCAACATAAAATTTAAGACATATTTTTAAATATTTTATTTTTATTTTCAAATAGAACCATCAATCGCAACGAGCAAATTTGAAGGTAAATAATAGTTAACTGTTGGCAAGCCAGGATTGAGGAAGGGAGGGCTCCAAGTAGAACCTCCTTCGTACATTACTTCATTAATTTTATTGAAACATGTTATATGTATAAATTTCATGTTAATTTAGAAGCTCCTTTATCCAATCGTCGTTGGGAATTGTGTGAAAGCTGTGGCAAGGTAAATGACTGTGCCAATGCATGTCCATGTAGTTTGTCGTGAAATTTTTTGTAGATTTTGATGAAGTGTTAAAAAGTTAGTAAATGAAAATCTTTGTTTAGTATATTGTTGTTTATTAAAAGGTTTGATGGTGACTAAATTAGGAATAGTTTTGGATTCATATTTTTTTATACTGCGCATTACTTCTCTGCGCAAATGCACCACTACGTATAAGGGTAGGCCCCTACTACTAAAGTTATGTTGAAAGAACTAGCGAATAGTTGGCCAATAGTCATCATACTTGCGCACGAGCTTGGACCCTCCATTCCCTAGTCGTCCATCTAGGACCACAGTTTTTGTTTCGGCAAGTAACAGATGATTATCTCCATGTCAGAAAATACTCAAAGAGTTCGTTCTATACATATATTATTTTTTCTTGCCTATATGAATATATAGGAAGGAAAGTTGGTATTGTTTTCATGTTGATTTTTCGAAATCGAGTTTTCACCGGATCTACAAGTTTTCAGACTCCCTGAACCCAAAAAACATGTTTTTAGCGATTAATCTGTGTGCGTATTTGTGTGTGTGTGTGTGTGTGTGTGTGTGTGTATTTGTGAACAGAATATCTCAAGAACGGAACGTCGTACAAAGCTGAAACTCGAAACATAAGTTAGATACTACTACCGGACCCGACACGAACATTTTCATCAAAATCGGTCAACCGGAAGTAGTAGTTTATTCGTGTAATTTTTACTTTTTTTAAATCACCTAATTTACTACATTTTTGTGCTCTATGTGATAGGGTAGGCGCCACGTCTGCTGAATTTCTTGGAGAGGCTGTTTTTTCGTTAAACATTGTTTTTTTAAGATTGCAACTGTAATATGCATTTTAGCGCAAAAATTTTATTTAATAAAAGTTGTAGAGAATTTAAAATCCTACAACGTTTGTTTCAAACATTTTTTTTATACCGCTTGGATTAGCGGTAATTAGCGATTTTTTTCTTACGAAAACGTGTAAAAAATCGATTTTTTGAATATTGCAGCCTTAGTATGCACTTTACGACAAAAATGCATATAAATTAATTTATAGAAAATTAAAATTTTTACAACTTTTAATTAAAGCATTTTTCTCTACAGAGCTTAGTTTAGTGTGAAAGAGTGATTATCCGTATTTTTAAGTTAAACTGAAGTTGATTTTAATTTTGCGTCTTTAACTTATGATTAAAATTAGGTTATGTTTATTGAGGTTAGTTTTTTTGTTTATTCCTTATGTTTTATTACTAATATTAGATTATATTGTTCATTATTTGCATTGTCAAGAGAAAAATGTGTGAGTGTTTCACACCAGATTTTTTTTGTTTCATTGTAGAAGGCTAGTCAGTTTAGTATTAAAGGGCATCATAAAACTTTACATAAATTTTACAATAAGAACTAAGAACTCGATAATTTTGCAAGATGAGTCATTGTAGTTACTGTAAAGAGACGTTGTTATTAGTCTTCCCATTCAAAGGAAAATACAGAGTTGGTTCCTTCTTATATATTTTGAGTAGTATTAATTATTTTTCGTGAAGTATAGCTCTTGCTAACTACAATATTTACTACATTATTTTGTTTCATACAGAGATGAAACAAAATAATATATTAGATCTATACTAAATCCAACAGTCACTTGAGACTAGGAAAGATAGGCGATTCCAATTTAACATTGGTGGTATACAGCATTAGGCTCTCCGCTACTATCTATCCTACAAACATACGTAGTATTTAATTAATAACTTTATAAGTTTTAGTTGTAATTGTAATTTACACTAAACATTTTTCTTTTGTCTTACTTGTTCCATTTTATTAATAATAACAATAATCACGTATTTTTAAAGAAATGCAGCACTAAATACTAACAAACAATACTCATTAAATTATTACTTGCGCATCAGCAACAACGACATTCATACGACAACAAGGTATCGCAATTTTAAATAGTTTGAAATTAACGTGAATGTGTAAAAGAGTATACATAATCATACAGTATACGGTAACACTGTAGTATTTATAATGTTTATAAATGGAGGGTAGCCCATAGGCCTGTGGCGATGAAATGGATTATATAGATTTTGAAAGAATAGAAAATATTATGTTTAATTAAATTTTATCTTTTCATTTACAAACAAAATGCTGTACATTACACTATAAATAGTCACTATATAAATAGTACACTATAAATATATTCAATTACAATTTTGTCACATAATTTAACTTATATTTCAGATAATAACGTAAAAATGTTTAATTGTAAACATAATTTGTTTCAATATCATAAGTATAATATAGCCTACAATACGATAAACTTTTATTTTCGTAGCAAAAGTCAATTTGTTTAACACAGTATATAACAGCGCTCGGGCCATATTAGCAATGGTATCTCCCAACTCTTGGCAGAGTAGGTCTATAGATTAAAAGTTCTTTTGCAAGATAACAATAATTACTATTTTTTTTAAATAAAATCAAATATTTTCTAATTCATTACTTTTTATTTTTAAATTAACAGACACTTGTTTAAATAATGTAAACTGGTATTACACCAATGTTGACAGTTTTTGGAAGTAATCTTTGCCGTTTCATTTGAAATTTTTGAGTTGCCCCCAAAATTCTTTCCTAAAGTCACAGTTTCTTACCTTGCTGTAAACCATTTCTATTGAGGTTCGTACTTCTATTCTTTTTTAATCTACTTATGTTTTATGTTAAAAATTAAAATTTATTGGTTATTCATTTTAATTTACATAAACGTAAGCTCATTGTTCTACATAAACTTAAGCATCATGTTTTTTACTTGCCTACAACATTATCACGTAGTGTAGGGAAATCTAGTGGAAAAGTTCATTAACTCGATGAACGAAGAGTATTATTAACAATCCGTACAGTCACTGCCTGCTCTAATGGAGAGAGCAGTACAATGATATAAGATGATAATGTTATAAGCGGTCGCTTATATTGTTCGGTAAATGTTCCGTGCCTGCACCCTATCCAAATGACGTAAGTGAACGTTAAGCTCGTATAGGATTATAGGTACAAACACAATATCTAGCTTACATAATAATGGTGTAGGGTCACACATTGTGATGTGCGTCGGCTTTATGTTTAATCACTTTGCCAAAAGCCCCTAACACAAGAATTCCCAAGTAGTAGGAAAACCACTTATTCTATAATACAGATCTGTTTAATATTTTTCATATTTATAGTGAGGTAATGAATAGCTATTTTAACACTATCTGTTTAAGATCAAGATCATTGAAATCTCGATATGAACTAAAATTTGTAGTAAATGTACATAATATATTGTTAATATTTGAAAATATTCATACACATTACTTAAGAAAAAGTATTTTAATAAACCAGAATTATGTTTTTATGTTTGTTGTTTTCATTTACAGTAAAATTCTTTACATGTTTAAATAGGTACTCTACATACAGAAAATGTAACGTACGTATTTTCCACTTCTTATTTTCACCAAGAATAAGTTATATTATAAGTAAATTAATAAGACAGATTTAACTTGCGCTAGAACTCCTTGATGTATTTGTTACTGTAAAAAATTTACAGACAAATTTATAATGATTTTCTTTTTAACGAAGAGTGAAACCGACGTTCTACTCATACGATGTTTAGTATTTTTTATTATGAGTTGTATTACATTATCTTTATTGAAGAAGATTTTCTCTATGTGTTCGTACTCCTTTTCTGTGTTTTTCTGTTATCTTTTAATATTAAATAAGTTTATTTTTTAACCGGATTACATAATAAATGTCACAAACTTTTCGGTACTGAAAGTATGTTATTAGAACAATCCAGACAAAGTATACTGGTATATCATATTAACTGCTTTCTCCTCCTGTCACGAATTTTACCTTCAAACCAGTTCCAACTTCACTGCCTATCTTTTCGCGGCCTACCCACATCTCTTCATACATCAGGAATTTATGTAGGTTAATACCCGTCCTCCCATCGATACTCATAATTTTAGTATGCATCAACTCTTTTTAAGATGAAGAATACGTTTAAATGTGCACGGATTTTCTCATTTTTAATTTGCTACACCCTTGAACTCTTCTCAAGAATCACATATTTGTCACCTGGATATGGCTTTCATTTACTGTACATTAAAAAAATACAAACTCCTGATTGATCATTTGCATATGAATCGAACTGACTTTACAATGATATTATTAATATTTAAACTTCTTTATTTGTGTTATTTATACGTATTGTATTTAGCACAATCTTAATCTTTTAATGTAAAGTACTTGTTGCCGAAGTACTGAACAACCGTTTTCTACAGCACTATATATTGATATATAATTTTTGTTGTATTTAAATAGATTTATGTACTTGCATACATTAATAGAAACCATAGAGAACAAGTTTCTACTTTAACTTTTTCTGACCATACCACGCAGTTAAAATCAGACAGATGTATTATTATTTTAGGGGTTTTTTTTAATAGGTTTAGTTACCTGACGAGAGCCTCATATAAATCATTCCTTACTTCTGCCTTTATTTTGACTATTGTTTTATGTAACATTAGTTTTAAAGATCACTTGCTTTTTAATATCATTAATAGCTTATAAAAGTTACAGAATAAAGTGGTTTTTGAAACAGTAACTTTTACAAATGCTTCTTTTACATTTACGTGAATTTTACATTGTTTTATCCACGTATTGTGTCAAAAAATTATGACGTGTATCAACATTTTAAATTGTGCGTATTCAACGTATTTTGTGTATAAAATGAGTGTTTAAAAGCAAGAAAGCTGAATTGTATCCTATTATTACACGTAAAACACATTTTATTAAACGGTTTTTAATTTTTTCAGTTTATTTGTTGTTTTCGTTATATCGGTTCTGTGTATATTTTGTGTACCTGTATCTTGGTATATAAGTAATAATAAGTGTCGTACAACTGATATTTCAGTTTAAATTTCCGATAGTATTTCAATCAAAATATCGATCGATACAGTGCAAAAACTTTAGTGTAGCTTTATCCAACGCTCCTTTGTTGTCGGGGTTAGGCAGATGAGATAGTAGCATGGAAGTATGAGCTACTAGTACGGTGTGCTGGTAGTTATTTATGAAGGAAGAACTGAGACAGGTTCATTGAATAAAACATTAGCTTATCTACATCTTCTCTATCGGAATTCGTCCGCCTTATATCTTTTACAGGTACCTGCCTTCACTGGTGTAATAAAAACTCTTCAAAGATCACGCTTCACGCTCGGGCATTTTATTTGCAGTATCAAATAAGTTAGCAAAATACTTTGTTTGTTTTTTGTCTGAACCAACAAGCATCATAAAAATAAACCTGTAAATGAAAGTAAATAAAATATTCACCATAAACCAAGCGTACAGATAAATCTTGAAGCTTTGAAAAATGTAATAAATAAGGTAAATAATAAATAAACTCTATGTTGTGGCCGGCAACAGATATTTGTCATGGATCACATGAAAGTAACCTAACAGTTAGAAATACACAAAAACCGTCTTCTGAAATTCATGTCAAGATTATTTTCTTTCTGAATTACTAATAAAAAAATCTGTTGTGAAACACTCTCTTTCGACTTCCTCTTGCCAATGAAAATAATGAACAATATAATTTAATATTAGTAATATATTGGAGATAAAAAAAACACTAACCTCAAAAACATAACTGTATTTTAATCATGAGTGAATGATGCAAAATGAAACCCAACCTGAGTTTGGCTTAATAATACGGAAAAATCACTCGTTACCGCTAAACTAGGCTCTTTAGTGAAAATTAATTATACACTTTTGCCCTAAAATGCATTTTAAGATGCATTTTAAGGCTACAATCTTAAAAAACAACATTTTTTTATGAGAGCACAGCCTTCTCAAAATGTCAGCAACAATGGCGCTTACTCTATCATGTAGATTATAAAAAATGTAGTAAATGAGACAAGTTTTAAAAAAATTGTAGGGGCCGTTTCTAAGATCGCAAAAACGTGGAAAACTACACGACATGTAACCTCCTACTTCCGGTTGGAAAATTTTGATGAAAATTTTTGTGTTGGGTTCTCTAGTAGTACCTAACAAGTTTCAAGCTTCTACTTCGTACAATGTTCCGTTCTTGAGATATTTTGTTCACCCACACACACACGCACACACACACACTAAATCGCTCGAAATATGTTTTTTTTGGATTCAGGGGGTCTGAAAACTGTAACTTATATCTGGTAAAAACTCAATTTTGAAAAATCGACATGAAAACAACACTTTCCTTCCTATTCATATAGGCAAGAGAAAATAAAAAGGTTTATTAATAACAATGAAGTGTTATATAAAGGCGGTGATACATTAAAAGAATTAATAAAGGTTTTTTTTAAAGTAACAAGAATAAAAATTTACATTATATTTTATAGTATTATATTATTTTATATTTTATAGTATTATATATTTATAGCATTATATTTTACAGATAGTATATTTACTTTAAAAATTATTAAATTATTTTTAATGTGAAAATTTATTTCTTTGTGAGTCACTGTTATTTCTCTTGAACCAATTTACTTGTTGTCATTTAATTTAACAAGCATCGTATTAGGCAACAATTTGAAAGCTGTAATATCAGATAAGATGAAATATGATTGTTATTTTTTAAACAAAAACGTTCTTTTCTAAAACTTTTTAATTGCATTATCCGAAAGAAGTAGTTACATAAAAAATGATAAAAAGAAATCAGCTATGCCTTTCAGTTTTAAATTCATAATTTTTATTAAATAAATTTCTACCGACTGTTTCACTGTTCTTTTCTCAAAATCCGCTGGTTGAAAATTAGCGTAATTTACCGTCGAGCAGAATTTGTTAGCCTACGATGGATGTTCGTAGTTATTTAAAAATAACTTTTCCTATAAGGTTATCATCAGATTTTGGTGTGCGCCTTAGGTAATTTGTACCATAAACTGCAGATTGTACTCGTACATTTTTAATACGATATTACGTTACAGTGTATACATAAGTGTTTATGAACAGTGAAACTTCTCCAAAGCGGCTGTCATCGACGATGAAGTTTAAGCTTTGGATAACTTATGATAGAAAGTGTAATTTTAATTCTTTTAAAATGTAATTTTATCATGCTTTTAAAGTAGAAGACCTATTGTAACCGTTAGTCCAATGCCATTATATACATTATTTATAAACAAAAGTCTTATGTGAAACACTCACACGATTTTCTCTTGCCAGTGTAAATAATAAATAATATAACCTATGTCTAATCATTTGTAAACAACGTAAAATTAAAAATGGCCGCCTTCGTGGTGTAGTGGTTAGCGCGCCAGTATACTAAGCGGAGATCCCCGGTTCTGTTAGGGTCAGGAAATCATTATTTGCCAAAACCCATCGTTATAGTTTCTTAACCCGCTGTAGTCGCTAATGACCAAGCTGATAAATTCGACTTTAAATAAAAACAAGAAAAACTTATTGTAATTTTAATAATGAATGAAGTAAAATGAAACCAACCTGTTAGGCTTAAAAATACGGAAAGTTACTCTTTGCCGCTAAACTAGGCTCTGTAGATAAAAATGTTTAAATTAAAAGTTGCAGATTTGTAATTTTCTGTAACTGTAATTATGCACACTTTTGTCGTAATATGCATAATAAGGCCGCAATCTAAAAAAAAACACTTTTTTAACGATTCACCGCTAAACTAAGCGTTATACAAAAAAATGTTTGAAATAAAATTGCATGTTTTTAAATATTCTACAACTTTGATTATACACTTTTGCCTTAGAATGCAAAAGCCCGCAATCTTAAAAACGAAACAGTTTTTCTAAGAGAGCAAAGGCTCGTAAGAATTTTAGCTGACAAGTCGCTTATCCTATCTTATAGAACATATAATTCGTAAATGAGGCGATTTAAAAAAAAGTCGTACCAGCCTTTTTTGAAAAAAAAACGCATAAAAGCTATTTTACTCCCGATTTTGATGAAAATGTTCGTATCAGGTCCTCTTACGGTTCATAACGTAAGTTCCATGTTAACTTCGTACGATGTTTCATTCTTGAGGTATTTTCTTCACACACACTTACAGCAATTGCTAAAAACATGCTGTTTTGGTTCAGTAGAGTTGGAAACGTGTATATCCGATGAAACTCGATTTAAAAAATCGACATGAAAACAATACCTATTTTCCTTAGCTATTATATCATATAGGGAAAGAGAAAGCAAAAATTGAATTGTAAACACCTGATTAACGATTATATTTTCTCGTTATTTAGGCTACGTGATATTTCACTGCGGATTTCGGAAGTATCTTAAATATCATATAATGTAAATACGTAATGTAACTTATGTAAATACAAATAGCTACTTGTAC
Organism: Catonia carolina; assembly: GCA_035578175.1. Lineage (NCBI taxonomy): Eukaryota > Metazoa > Arthropoda > Insecta > Hemiptera > Achilidae > Catonia > Catonia carolina. Next base: position 140,454,216 of record JAQMRL010000001.1, on the reverse strand, counting down.
GGGTACTTGTTACCAGCCTTACGTTTTAATTTTTTGTAGTAACCGAATTAATGAATCTAATAGATTTTTAAAACGCGAAGAGATTCTACGAAACGGTGGCCACGGATGGTGGATACTGCAAGCAGTGGTGACGCGTGACCTCGAGTAATTGTACCCTACAGCGACTTGGTATATTGGATACTACACATACGGCAACAGCGGTCCCAACTTTGGTCAGAAGGAGCGGAACTAGGCGTCTCAGGACGAATAAATGCGCCCAATACATTTTGACTTTTGTTCAGTTCACGTTTTCTTCTGCAAAACATAGCCTATGCTGTAAGTCCAATCTTGCCGTTACAGGTTTCTGTGCCGTTCGATTTTCTACTGCTGCTGCTCTTATCGTAACTTTGGTTACGGTCGTAGTCGCTTGTAACAAAAGAGACGGATGACCCAGTTCACAACTCTGATCCTGGTCATATCCGCTGGGTGCATAGTAAGGCAATACGTAACTAAATATCCGTTTGCCACATTATATCATCTAGTCTTACGCTACTTGCAAAACTTCCAAGGGAAGTTTTCTAATTTTCCCGTGTGAATCTTATCACTGTAGTAAAAAAATTAATTCTCTCATCCCCTATTCAGAAGGCAATCGTCTATCTTTCCGCTTTTTCTTACCTTGAAGAATTCGTACTCGTACTTCATAAAATTTTTTCTAGCAAACTTATCGACTAGCATTACTAGTATGTTGAAAGTTTGGATGTACTAAAAAAGATGAATTGGGCCTACGATTTATTAAACAAAAACGTGGTTTTTAAAATGGCTGTTTGAAAAATTATGTTTTTGTTCAATGAAACAGGGCGTTTAAGTTTGTTTTCAGTGATCGTGATCTGTTTAGTGAGGGCGTAAATGTGTGTAAAGAACGATAGAAATTTCTTTGATTCCAAAAATAACGTTTACTTTGGTCACCTTGGAGAGGTGGTCGCTCCTGGACGTTTTACTGTATTATGCGTAAGCTCAATGTAAATACAAGATGGTAAATAAGATCAAATTAATTATGGAGTTCTAATTAAATTTAATACAATATACCTAGTTACATAAATAATTAAAAATTATTTGATTATATTAATAAAACTTTGATTACAATCAGACAGTGATCAATCAGACAGTACATTGATTGTGATAATATTATGATTGTTCAAAGTAATACCCTCGCAGAACAGAATATAGAATCACAGAACATTCGGCACTATCTCTTATTTGGTTCCTGTTCTTTTTGTGTAAAATGAAACAAAACGAAGCTATACCGGAATATTTTATTGGTTTCAGTTTTTTTATAAATCATTATCTTACTCCTAAAAATGAAGCACCAAAATAATAATGCTTCAGTCACTTCTATGTAAATTTCTAAAAGGTATATTTCGAACATTTTCATTATTACAAGAAATTTTGAAATTCATGATTGTTTTTAGACGCCGCGTGTAAATGCATATTCATCATTTCGTTCGAAATACATATTACGTCAAACTTCTATTTGCAATAACTATCTTGTATTAAATTCGCAGAACAACAACCGTAACGTCAGAAGTCTAAAATAGTAAATTTATCTTGTGAAATTAGAATATTATAGCCAAAAATTCATTGTAGTGATCGCTGGTCTTGTGATTAGTTAATTTATTTTTTATTACTCATAAATATTTTTACTTTTTTGTGATCGTAATTTCTGTGCTCTCTAATTTTATATTTTTATGTATTTTTCTTTTCAGTTACATGATATTAATTTTAACAAGCAAAGTAATTTTTTCATTACCCTTCTTCGTTTTCAGTGTGATTATGACTAAAAAGTTAACAACATAATTTAAAACTCTTGAAGTAATTATACCTGTAAATTCAATTAAAACTTGTTTTATAATTTCGTTTATTTAGTCTCAACCTTGGATTTGCCATTCAACTGGAGTAAAAATCGCAACACGTCACTTTCAATCAAACACATCATCAAAAACTACAAAACTATGCATTCCACACGAACACTATTTAAAATTAACAATAATTATTTACCACTCAATTCGGTAGAAAATGTAGCGGTTCAAAACACAATATCATTTTTGAACTTACACAAAATTTTAGATTTGATACAATTGTGGAATCATAAAGTATGTTCTTTTTCATTGTGTCATTCTGTTTTTTTTTATTTTTATGTTGTCTAATTTTCATTGAACCTAACTAATTTTACATTCTGTTTTTATTGATGACCTTATTGTGTTTGTTTGTGTCATTTATACATTTTGTGTTTTCTTTGTAAATTTTTTACTACATGTATTTATATTTGTAACGTGGTCGCCAATGACCTTGCAGTCGATACGACCTTAAATAACAAAATAAATAAAAATCGTTTTAAACTTTAATGTAGGTTGTGTAGATAAGCGTTGCCTACCTATCTAGGATTGGAGGTGACAGCTATCCTGATAAATTCGTATAGGCTTACTATCTATTCAAATGAATAATCTTGACAGTTTTCATACAACGATTAAAAAGCTTTCAGAATATTTTTTATCGCTAATGTATGTACGTTGCAATCTGTTCAATTTAAGATCAATAATCAAACTCACGACCCAATGCGATGAGTATGATGTATGACGTTTAAATGAGGTGTAGTCTTGAACAGACTCAGACCGACCATTTGTGAGGAAGTATTTTTAATTGAACCCCACCCATCAAAGTACACCGATAATTATTACTGTCTAACAATCAAATCCGTATAAAATCTTTACTAGGATTTGAACCACGGAACCTTCGTCTCCGAAAATCAGCTGTTAAAAACTGACTCGTGAAACAACTTTGCTACTAGACCAACCCCGGTGGGTTTCTAGAAATATTTAATTATAAGTTCCGTTCATAATAGCTTAAACAACACAAACGGTAATAAGCACATAGCGTTTTATTTTTGACATGAATACAAATATCTTTTGTTAAACAATTCTCGCATAATTTGTATACTGAAATACTTTTTCACAAAAATATAGTGAAGTTAAATTTTGAAACAAAAGTTGTAATTTATGTTAGATAAGTTGTAGCTAATTCTATTTCGTATCACATGGTCAGCCAATTAAACGATTGAATCATTAAAGAACAGAAGAAATAGTGGTGTAAAAAAATCTAATCAGAGTTATCTACTCTGAAAGTAATGAATTTCATTATACAGCCACACCCTGTGGTAAACGAAGTGAAGGTGTCATTTGCAGAGTGGAAAATATGTGCTTTTCAGAGGGCCCTGCATGCTGATAAGCGTACTTTTCCACTCAGTGAGGAAGGCAATTGTAAACAACCCACTCCTCAATTGACTTAGAAAAACCTCTACAGGTTCAAACCAGCCTTTCGGCTGATGACCTAAAAAACAGTTTTAGCCATTGGATGTAGGCCTATGTTTTGTATCTGCCTTATTTTACAGTTAAGTAGATAGCCAAATGATACTCAAATAGTTTTACATCAAAAAATAAAAATTTTTAATAGCATAAACTAAATTTGAATTGCGTGAAATAAAGTGATAATTTTGATTTCGATCCGAGAACCCTTATAAATACATTAAATTTTAAGTCTGGCTGTATTCATTTCTGCTGAATGTGTGGTGTGCAATTTAAGAGTCTGTACTGTTGTAATCCAAGATCTAGTTTTATCAGTGTGAAATTTTTTTATGTTATTAAATAATGTTTGAGCAGGTTTTATGATGAAATTTTATTGTTAACATGTAAGCTGGTTCGTCACTGAATATATTTTTCTGCCAGTATTGAATAGCTACAGTTTAATATTACCGTTAGAGAAATTATTATTGAGTTGTGTTTAACACTTGGGAAAGATTTTTTTTTCTCATTTAGTGAAAATGGCAATAGTGATGTTAGTAATATCTGAACTCGTACATACCTCACCCTCGACTTCAGCTCACCTTTTACCTCGTTCATCTTCAAATTCAGGTAGAAGTTCTTTGTATAACTTCAACTTTCATGCAACATTTTTGATTTTGGTTAAATACGATATTTACATTCAGCATTATAATAAATTTTCACTTAAAGCATTCCGTGTGGATGTGGTATATGTACTACGTAAGAATTTACATGAGTGACGGAGGTGGTAGGGATGCCACGGCAGTCCTTTTATACACTCTCTGTTGCTTACAACCCGCAATTCGATGTAATACACTATGTCACGAGTCCAATTTTTTAACGGAATGTTACTAAGGTTTGACTGTTCACTAAACCAAAACAGAGTGCGATATTAAAGAACGGCTTCCACACTCAACTCGATGTATATCTAACTAACATTACTAAATTACGATTCTTAAAAATCAGACTTACGAAAAACTCGAATGATGTTTTCGGTATACCCATGAGGTATCCTACCACATCCGTCAGCCACAAAAACCTCCGCGTGGTAGTCCTACCTCGTCCGTCATTCAGTGAAGCCGCATTTCATCTAAATTAATTCAATGGTTATCAATAATTGTCACATAAATATATTGACTCCGCACTGAATGGGTTAAGACGAATTGACCTTGAATTGTTTTAAAATACATTTTAGGAACATCATTTAGTTTATTTTAAGTCTCATCAACCGGGACCTTCACTTTGCAGCGTACCACCCTAACCACTGGGCCACGGAGGTAGAATTGTAGTAATTCCTTACTCTATCAGGAATCAACAAAATTTGATGAGGCATAAATCACATAGTGCCAGAGAGGCAATGTGATATACAAGAGAATATCTCTCTGGTGTACAAAAAAATAAGGGGTCTCAAGTTTCTCTTCCGTTCTTGTGAACTGGACGCTTGGATGTTTTATGAGAGATAAGTTGTGCTGAGTTAAATTTTATGTTTGTAGTACTCCAACTAAGTACGTTATCTTAATTTGTTCATTCTACTACATGCTAATTGGGTTACAGTTTACTTTTTATGCTTATTGTGCCTGATGATCGTATTATGCAATCAAGTCAACAGTTCTATGGAAATGCATGTCATGTAGCCTATTCTTCTTTGATAATCTTAAAACAATATTCACTAGCCGTTAAGTTTTATCCTTCTGCATAATTTGGACTTCAAGCACAATAGCTCAACTTTTGTTATATGACCTTCAGTTAACTGAAGAATCAGCTGAAAAATAAATATTACACTTTGTTTTAAAAATTACTATTTGAAGTATTTTTACATTAATTTAGTACATTGATTTAAATATATTATTTCTAAAATGTAGCTTAATGTACTAAATTTAAAATATTACCTACATATTTTCGTATCAGTTAAACACGATAATAGCGTAAGTCAAGAATATGTTGTCAAGTAACGTTTTGTGAAGTTTATTCCTAATTGATTTAGGATGTGTTAGTTAACGGAAAATTTATGAGTAAAATTTATATCTTCTACAGAAACTGCATAAATTTATAACCTTTAACACCTAAACGTACAGATGATTATTGTTTATCAAATAATGCTCGTTGGTAGAGCAAGAAAGTAATCTGTTATTAACGGAAATCATCAGGCATATTATCTTAACCGGTTTGATATTGACTGTGATCCGACTCAAGATTTTGAATTAGAAATTTCAGTTGCCTTCTACTTATCGTAATTTTTAATTTAAAGTTGTAAAAATTCATTCCCTTAAAATATATATATACATTACTGGCCAAAAATTAGGTTATTAAAGTCGAACAATTCGGAAAAATGAATAAAACTTTTTCGTTTGTCTTTTTTCTGTGTTTCGAATAAACATTAGTGATTTAAAAAAAGAACCGTGTAACCGTCTGTAGTTACAGAAAACAATTTCTATTTCGTTAAGTTACTAAAAGATCTCTACAATGAGGTACTTCATATTTGGTAAGAGCTACCAATCTAGAAATTATGAATCTCGAGTAGAAAATACTTTATTATGTCCTGCCTTGCCTTTAACTAGAGGTTGACATTGGGTGAACTTTATGTCAAAATCTTACTCGTCGTGACGCCCAGAAAGAGTACGGAACAAAAGCAGCATTCTGACGAATGACGTAACGCTGAAGACACTATTTGGTTGATATCAGTCTGACGTAGTACGGTAATAAACCCTCACTAAATGGACAATATTAACCAATCAAAATCACGCAAAAGATGACATTTGATTGGTTAGATCTGGAGCTTTCTCAGTGGCCGAAAATACGAGATTCTGATTGGTCAAATATTACCTGAGCCGTTGACTTCACAATTACATCACACTCAACTGGCCCGCCTTACTCACATAACCAAATTATTCGTTTATTTAATACCAGTTATATATGTATATATTTCCGTATCTGGTAAACACATTAATAACGTAGAAAAAGGTATTTCGAGACGAGTTTGAGAGAGTTTGAGCAGTTTGAGACGAGTTGAGGTGCTTTCCCTGACCTTGACACAGAGTTAATAACTTTCCGTATCACAATGCCAGTCCCTCCAAAAACCATCTACTCTCCACCCTCCGAATGAAAAATTCACTTCATTCCCAACAGGGTCTGATTGTAAAATGAAATTCATGACCCTCGGAAAAGATAACTCTGACTGGTGTTATTTACCTCTTCTGTTCTTAAGTGCTTCAGTCATATAATTGGCTGACAATGTGATGAAATGAAATATTATTTGTTAGGTCTGAAACTAGCAAATTGAGTGCAAAAAAATGTTTAAAATTTCTTTTTTCTTACGGTCAAAATAATTTTATGTGTCGTAAAATTCAGGGAGGAATTATTATGAACAAAGCAAAAAACTTTTTATTGAAATTACATCGGCTATTATATCATCATTTCGGTATACCATTGTTTATTGTTTTCGACTAATGCTCGTTGTAAGAGCAAAATAGTAATCTTGTTATTAACGGAATTAATCAGGTACATTATCTTATCCGGTTTGATATTGACTGAGATCTGTCTCAAGATATTTTGAATTAGAAATTTCAGTTGCCTTCTATATTTATCGTAATTTTTTATTTAAAGTTGTAAAACGTCATTCCCTTAAAAATATGATAAATATTGAAGTATGATACTACTGGCCAAAAATTAGGATACTAAAATCAAACAACTCGGAAAAATGAATCACTCTCATTTTCGTTTGTTTTTTTGTCGGTTTTGAATGAACATTCGTGATTTTTTTGAAACCCGTGTAAAATTCTGCCGTAACAGAAAACAATTTCTATTTCGTTAAGTACCCGAAAGATCTCTACAATGGGGTATTACATATTTGGTGACTGATACAAACCTAGAAATTTTAAATCTCGAGTAGAAGGAACTCTCACATATGCTGTCCTACCGTTAATTAAAAGTTGACATTTGGTGGACCTTATGTCAAAATCTCACTTGACGTGACGCCCAGTAAGAGTACGGACCAATCAGAGAGCAGCATTCTGATGAATGACGTAACTCTGAATACACTATTTGATTGTTTGATATCGGTCTAACGTAGTACAGTAATATACCCTCTCCGATTGGACAATATCAACCAATCAAAATGACGCAAAAGAAGACATCTGATTGGTTAAAATGGTAGCTTTCTCATTGGCCGACAATACGATATTCTGATTGGTCAGATATTACATGACCAGTGTACGTCACTCTCGAATTACACTCCACTTGGCCCGCCTTACTCACGCAACCCAAATAAGTCGCTTGTTGAAGACCAGTTATATTTTATATTGTACTGTCTTCTCCTTAAAATTCTTTAGTCATTACTTTATTCTTTAGCCAATGAATAATTAAAATGGCAAAAAAACACAACTCTATGTGATGTTATATTATCAGCCGAAAGCTTAAAATTTGTAGGCTCGAAGCAAATACTGAAAACTTACATTTCCAACCCCTTACTCTACCTGCTCTTCGCAGAAATTAAGTTTACAGTGTTTTTCTCACAAGGCAGTAATTGCAAGTTAAGTCACAATATGCTTAATTTTCATAAATTATGAGCCAATTAATTTATTTCTGTAATTGTTTTATTAGGACTGTATAAAATATTGCTTTAATTTTTACTGTTTTTACTTATTTATTTATTTATTATTATACTGCCTTAATTTTTCGGACAGAATAACATTTTTGGAATAAGTTTTTAAGAATTTGTTTCAACTCATTATTAGAATATTTTCATTATTTATTATTTATTATTTTTTTCATAATTAGAATATTTTCAGTTCATTTTGTAATTTTTACAGTGATATATGATACTCGTCACGCTTTGTTAATTTGACCGCGGAGGTACAATTTTAGCGAAAGACTTGTAACAGTAAACGGTAGACAAACTGTGCGATGTGGCTGAAACGCAACATTAGCAATACAATCGTACTGTAATAATAAAAACGTAAATTTGATAACTAATTTTTTCTCAATATTATCTGACCTGTTTTTTTTTGTTTCAGAATGATTTTTTAGTCCTGTTACCCAGTTGTTCATGTCTGGTAATTTGTTTCTAAGAAAGGAAAATTTTGTTTTGTGACACGAAGTTAGTCTTCCTACTCAACCGGTATATATCCAGCAGTGTGAGTTGATTCTCCTTGAGCTGTCTAAAAGTTTTTGATCACTCGTGTTACGAATAGAATGAAATTTACCCTAGAACAACGGGTTTTCATTTTTGAACAATATTTTGCTACGAAATCGTAGGCGATAGTATACGAATCATTTCACATTAATTTTGTTGGTGTTCCGTTCACCAGAAAAATTTTTATTTTCTAGACTAACCAACCGATTTCTAGAGACCGGTAGTGTTTGCGACAGAAAACGTAGTGCTTGACCAACTCTTGACAGATGACGTTTTACAGAATGTTTTACAAGATTGCTCAAATCTCCACGGAAACGTTTGTGAAAACTTTCGTCGCAAATTGGTTTGTCTTATTCGATTGTTCAGAAAACTGCTAAAAAATTAAAATTGTATCCTTATCGCGTACGGTTAGTCCAAGAGCTTCAGCCTCCAGATTTAAAAAAGCGATTGTTCTAGGGTAAAAGACATTTTGTTCGTAACAACCGGAAACGGCACAAAATTTTACACAGCTCAAGGAAAATCAACTCTTACTGCCGTATTTATACCGGTTGAGTAGGACTGCCAATTTCGTGCCACAAACCAAAATTTCCCTTTCTTAGAAAAAATTACCATATTACCAATATTGGGTAACAGGACTAAAAAAATCACTCTGTATTAATAAAATATAAATCGCTTTCGACACATTTATACTATGAGAATTGCTTCTGTTAATAATATACCAATAACCATTCACGTTTATATATTTTAAGTGATGACAAATATGGTAGAGTTTACGAACCAAGTAGTATGAGAGAATTTTGAATTAAAAAATGTTCTTAATTGGAGAAGTTATGCTTAATTAAACCGTTTGACATGATTAGGAATGGTTCATAGACCTTGTACAAGCTGTTGTCATTACACGATTGATCATAATATAGAGAGTATTATTAACTTTCTTAGCACGTACTCGAACACAGGAAACCAACATGCCACGTAATTTCTCAACGTGTGCTGACTGTAACACAGGCATATTTCCTAATATTCTGATTTTAATTTAATTTACAACATTACTCTAACAGAGATGTAAATTTAATCTTTGCATTTCATTAATATTATTGAGTTATAAATTTGTATAAGTAAATTCCTCATGCTAAAGTAATGTACTTTTGGCAGATTCACATAAAGTTTAAACATATATATATATATATATATATATATATATATATATATATATAGGCTTATGTGGCCGTTCAAAGTTGATCACTGTTACTGAAAGAGTATCCATTTAATGGAAATTACAACTAGACTAACTGAATGGTAGATTTTCTTTAGTGATTTTCTGCCCTGTGATCTATTTCTGTTTTAGAGTAGAAAGTACTGTTCTAGTAAAAAGTTTTTGGTACCCGAATTTCGACATATCATCGACTTATTACTTACCACAAATAAGGATAATTACTTAATTGTATAGGGGGTTTCCTACTTTAGTCACCACCTTCCCTATCTCAACCTCTGACACCATTTATTTCGATCCATTCAATCCTCCTTCCGAAGTTCTTTCCTCTCGATGATCTCGTCCACTTCATCTGAAAAGGAACATCTGATCATCCTCTCTTTTACCTTCCGACTGAATTTCAATCCGTTATTCGACTATCTACCTGCCACCGTCTTTCCTTCACACATGCCCACACCAGATCATCCTCTTTTCCTCAATTTTATTCAAGACAACGCTCCCTCCCTATCTCCTTCTTTTTCATTGGTTACTCGGTCCATTCTTGTCAGCTCAAAACTTTGCCTCCAGAAGTCCATCTTGGTTGCATTAATTTCACCGTAACTTCTTTATTTCCCATTCAGCTTTTTCAGCCTTTTAAGCCATTATCCTGTGCACATTTGAGTACAATATTCTTATTTTGTGATTTACATCGGTGAGCAAGTACAAAAATATAATTTATTCAACAATGAAATTTGACTATTTTTATTGCAAACTCTTTATTAAATATATTAGCTGGGTTGATTAAGACTTGTTTCTGTGGTGAAACTCGACGAGAGCTCTGCTCTCGTTCAAAATGACAGCCTTCGGGTAGCTATATGTTAGAGAACAATTTTATTTTAATGAGATTAAATACGAACAAAATTTTAATATTACAAAAGTAAAGGTAAAAAATCCTTTTCATGAGATGACGCGTCTCGTGGGTGGTGGCAATTTTTAAAAAAGTTTAGGTCTAACTTTAGTGTATGACAAAAACCATTAATCGTTTCTGAATTTACTCTCTAAGAGGAATCGAATGACACTATTTTTGTTTCCAAATTTCGACTTTGATTTCTTGACTTCCGGTTTTGGGGTACTTCCGGTCGAAAGCGGTACTTCAACCCAATACTTATATATAATTTCTGTACTTAAGTAGAGATGATGTCAAACAAGATTAGCCATTGATATTAGTTTAGATATGACTGTCATCTCTTCACTAAAAACTGTACCTAACTGGACTTTCAAAATTGAAAAATAATGTGTGAAAGTTTTGATGAAACAACGTGATTTTATGTATTCATAAATTTTATTCTAGCCCAATTGTATGAAAGAAACTTTGTTTCTTCGAAAAATTCACATTACATAAGCATTTACATTACATAATTTTAATGCCAAACATGCTTGCAATATAAAACAGGTAAAAGGGTAAAAAGGTAAATAATAGTAATTTTGGATTAGACGCATTGTTTTACGAAAGTTAAACAAAGACAATACCTATACTTGTCTATTAATAATTTTTACCATGTCATTTGTAATTTGTTGGATTGAACGGACAGATTAATTTAAATACTTCTAATACTTTCATTTCAAGCAATGCGTTTGAAGGTAAATGTTTCATTATTATTTAGGGAATTCGGACGCACGCATGTAAATTTACAAATAAAAAGTATAGGAGTGAATATGAAATGAGTCTGATATTTTTATAGGGAAATATGTTCCAGATTTTATAATTTTATTTTGTCGTTGTGCGTACTCTCTTAGTCAAGAGAATTTGACAATAAAAACCACTAGAGATGCCAGATTAAAAATATTAATTTTTTTCCCACCATGAAATTGAATTTTATGTCATAAATTTTATTAACAAATTAATTAACGTTGGTCTTTTTAACTGCGGATCAAAAGGTTTGAAACAATAAGTAATAAAATTATGAATTTGAATTTTAGTATAATGTTTATTAAAGAAAACAATAATAAAATGAAATTATGATATATATTAATTTGATAATTTAATAAGACCTGAAAAAACATTTAAAAAATGATTGTATGTCATATTACGGATACGTATTAAAAATTATTGTATTTAAAAATACCTGATACAAATTTTTGATGTTCAGTTGAAGAAGTTATCATTTTCTGCCCATAAGTCTCGTTAAATTGAATCTGATGTGTTAAAACATATAGATTCATGTATGTTTGTGGTTACTTTGTACTGAATACCTTGTGGCACTGTTAATTAAGTTTAAACTAAAATTGTATTCTTATATTGCTTGTATTACTTTAAGTTTGTATACTATATTATAATTGTCAATGTTAATAATTTAATGCATATTATGTTCACACAAAACTATTGAATGGTTTAATATTTTCAATGCATTTACTGTAACTGCAGATACGTGCGAGTACCTGGACGGAGTACCTGGATGAAGTTGTACTCTTATCCTAAAATTCTCAGCATCCGAAAGGATCTCCAAATTATCCTTGAATTAATACGGTTACAATTCAAATTAGCCAATCATGTCCAATCATCTTTCTCCTTTTTATTTTCTCTTGCCTATATGAATATATAGAAAGGAAAGTATTGTTTTCATGTCGATTTTTCGAAATCGAGTTTTCACTGGATCTATATGTTTTCAGATCCCCTGAAGCCAAAAAACATGTTTTTAGCGATTGGTCTGTGTGTGTGTCTGTGCGTGTGTGTGTGTGTGTGTGTGTGTGTGAACAGAATATCTCAAGAATGGAACATCGTACGAACTTGAAACTTAAAACTTAAGTTTCATGAACATTTTCATCAAAATCGGTCAACCGGGAGTAGTAGTTTATTCGTGTAATTTTTCATTTTTTTGCGATTTTCTCAAAAACTGGTCCTACGATTTTTTTAAAAATCGCCTGGTTTACTCAATTTTTTATTCTCTACAAGATAGGGTAGGCGTCATGTTTTCTGAAAATCTGGGTGAGACTGTTTTCACGTAAAAACATAGTGTTTTTAAGATTACGGCTTTAATATGCAATTTAACGCAAAAATTTATACAATAAAAGTTGTAGAGAATTTAAAATCCTACAACTTTTATTTCAAACATTTTTTGTATAACGCTTAGTTTAGCAGTAATAAGCGATTTTCTGATTTTTTCTCACGAAAACGTGTGAAAAATCGATTTTTTTAAGATTTCGCCCTTAGAATGCATTTTACGACAAAAGTGTATATAGTAAATTTTATAGGAAATAAAAAGATTTACAACTTTTATTTAAAGAATTTTTCTCTACAGAGCCTAGTTTAGAGAGGAAGAGTGATTTTCCGTATTTCTAAGCCAAACTGAGGTTGATTTTCATTTTACGTCTTTCACTCATGATTAAAATTAGGTTATGTTAGTTGAGGTTAGTTTTTGTTTATTTCTTATGTTTTATTACTAATTTTAGGTTTATTGTTAATTATTTGCTCTGGCAAGAGAAAGTTGTGTGAGTGTTTCACACCAGATTTTTATTAAAATATAGAGATATGTTGTGCAAAAGTTGCACCACATGCTCCAAAACATTCAAAAACTTATTTGTATACTATCTCATTCTAATAATTACTATTCTGTTTCTGTTTAACTGTTGCTTGTATTTTGGCTCAGTAAATAGAAGAGAGCTTCTAATTACCGTGTATTATACACAGTTAATTTTATTTATTGTTTTATGCTTTATTAAAAATACCTTTTTATACTATTATTATTCAACCGTTAAATATTATTACTATTAGTTTTATTCATGATTTTTATTCACTTTTATCTTACTAGGTTACATCTTTATTAATCTGAGAAAATTATTTTATTAAAATAATATAAAAAGATACCCAATTTTGGTTTATTACAATTTAAATAATTTTTACATATTAATATTTAAAAGAGTTTAATACATATTAATATCTTTAATACCGGTTGGATGGTAAATGGAAAATGTTAAAAAATTTAACGGGTCTTTTGGGACACAAGAAGAGCTTGAATATTGCGCGAGTATTCACAGCGGTGTGTACCCTAGCTATTTATTCAACCAGCGCCTTTCAACAGAAATATTAAAATAACTTATTTCATTTTTCCCTACGTGTTATGGTAGAATCTTACTATATCTTATTTTGCAAACATTTTTATGCACTGTTAATCAGAAAAATTTATTTATTTTAAATTAATGCGTATTCCCAACATACATCTACTTCTTATTAAATTAAAAATATAAAACTTTTTTCTTAATGTTAGTCTTAATTGCAATAAATTTAATCCAGGCGATTTTTTCACTAAATGTCAAAGGTTCGTTCTGTAATAAGTTCTCAAAATTGTTTAGACCGTTGGTTATTGGATTTAATTCCCTCTTATTATGAGTTACAACCACCGGCATTTTCTAAGAATGAGAGCAGTCAATAATCATTTCAAACATTACATTTTTTGTACTGTTTAAAATGTTTTGGTCATTAAAAATAATTGATAGCGCTTTGCTTTCATGTTATAAATAATTTGTTTTATAGTTATTTAAAAAGGAACCACAGCTTAAGCTGTGGTTCCACCTGCCCGTTATGGGGAGGAGGTGTGTAAAATTAATTTCAATTGATCTGCTAGTTGCAGGGCTACAAAAAAAAGTTCTGTTTCTTATCACATAGTCAGCCAATTATATGACTGAACTATTTAAGAACAGAAGAGGTAGAGGTGTAAAAGACACTAGTCAGAGTTATCTCCTCTGAGAGTAATGAATTTCACTATACAGCCAGACCTTGTGGTAAATGAAGTGAAGGTGTCATTTCCAGGGTGGAAAGTGGGTGCTTTTTGGAGGGTTTGGCATGTTGATAAGCATACTGCTGTTTCAACTCGGTGTTGAAGGCAATTTTAAACTACCTCATTCTTCGATTTTACTTAGTAGAACCTTCGGAGTTCAAACCAGCTTTTCAGCTTTTGACCTAAACAACAACACAGCTTAGATATTAGCTAAGCTAATAGACATTGCAGTATGTAAAAAAACAGTATTTAAAAATAGTAAATCCGAAAGGCTGGAACGCGTTGAACATTTTTATAAATAGATTTATGAATAGATTGTGAGAGTTTCCAATTTTTAATCCAGAACAAGTTTGTAACCTTCTACCCCAAAATATTTACTTACATTTACATTAATTTTACGTTACAACTGAAGTTTCATACATTATAAATACTGATGAAAGTATATAGGAAGAACAAGCGATTAGTACCCTCAGTAATCATGGGACATATGTAGATTTTTTCCTTCTCTGTCACCCCAATAACCTTACTATCTCGTCCCGGCAATTATTATGATAGATTCTGTTTTCAGTGAAAAAAAAAACAGTTAAGGTTATCTTTGCATATTTCATTTTGAAAAACAAATGTCACACGGACATGTTATTGAAAACAATGACTTATGAAGGACTTTATAAAATTTCACTTTATTTTTACTACGGGATTTCACGACTCAATAATTATGGAATTATTTTGAACACATGACTTTTCGAATTGAACACTAGAAGAACTTCCTTATCTTCCGTAAAATGGTGTCATTATTTTAAGACGTTGTTAGTGCCCTCCTTAATATGTTCTGTAAATTTTTAATCAGTATGTATTACAATGTTAAAAATACTAGTTCACAACTTTCAACTAGACTACCGTAGTGGCAGCCCAATTAAAAGTTTAAGTTGTGTTACACTAGGGGTAGCCCTACTGGGCTGCCGTAGTGGTTAGCGTGCTAGCCTACCACGCAAAAGTTCTTGGTTTAAATTCCCGACTAGAGTCTCGAAATTACAAGAGCCAAAACCTAATATTTCATACCACAAACTAATCGCTAATAACCAAGACGTGACTAAAAATCAACTAAATATGAACAAACTTTGAATTGGTCTTAGTGACCAATGGCATAACCTTATAAGAAATCCGTAATGTACCGATTATTAAAAGGTAAAAGAAGAATGGTATACGATTTGCATAGTACTACCAAGGTGGATGAAATCTCTGATTTATTATATGCGTTCAGAATATGTTCAACAGCATTAATATCATGAATGTTGATTGTCACTACAGAGTTATAGCACTTATTTGGTTACCTGACTGGTTTTAATGAATAATAATAATATGTTTATTTTTTAATCAATACTAAAATCAATGTACTACATACGTAGCATATTTTCTTATAAATACGCCTATTTATAACTAACATATTCGTATACAACTGAAATAAATCTTGCACATTAATAATATAAAAATATACGAATCAGTTTATTTATTTTATTTTTATCCGAGGCGGCGACAAAACTCGTAAAATCAGTTTATTGTGAACAAAAATACTACTACTACTACTACTACTACTACTATACTACTAACTACTACTACTACTATAACAAAGAAAATCTTGACTGTAGGCAAAGAATTTCTTGATTGTTTAAACAAAATGTTACGTATAAAACCCGTAATGCGTTAAACTACATTATTTGGCACAACCACATGTTAAAATTTTTTTGAGTTCCACTCTCTAATAATAGTTTTTCCTTTCCACGGAGAATTTAAATTACTAGTATGCAATATTTGGTTACTGGATGAAAAACAAAAATATTAAAAGTATTTTTTTTTACTTAATCTTGCCGATATGAATACATAGGAAGGAAGGTATAGTTTTCATGTCAATTTTTCAAAATGGGCTTTTCACCGGATATAGTCTACACGTTTTCAGACCCTCTGAACCCAAAAAACATGTTTTTAGCGATTTGTGTTTGTGTATTTATATGTGTGTATGTGTGTACGTGTGTGTGTGTAAACAAAATAATACAAGAACGGAATATCGAAGTTCAAACTTAAGTAAGGTACTACAAGAGAACTCGCACGAACACTTTCATCAAAATCGGTGAACCAGAAATAGTAAATTTATTTCTTGTAATTTTTCACTTTTTTGTTTTTCTAAAAAACACTTCCTACGATTATTTTTTTAAAATCACGTCAATTACTACTTTTTTGTACTCTATTAGATAGGCTAGGCGCCATGTCTGCTGAAATTCTTGGGAAGGCTATGCTCTCGTAGAAAAAAAGTTTTCATTTTAAATTTCGGCCTTAATATGCATTTTAGGGGGAAAATGTATGTAATAAACGTTGTAGACAATTTAAAAATCTACAACTTTTATTTTAAACATTTTTCTCTTGTATACGCTTAGTTTAGCGGTAATTAGTGATTTTTTGGTTTTTCTTTTTTTCATAAAAATCTGTAGAATTTTTTTTTTAAGATTTCGTCTTTACTTTGCTTTTAACGGCAAAAGTGATTATAATCAAATTTTAACTTCAGAAAATTAAAAGATCTTTAATTTTTATTTAAGTATTTTTTCTACAGAGCCTAGATTAGCGTGAAAGAGTGCTTTTTCCGTATTATTAAGCAAAACCAAGGTTGGTTTCCATTTTGCATCATTCACTCATGATTAAAATAAGGTTATGTTTTTTGAGGTTAATATTTTTGTTTATTTCTAATGTTTTATTACTAATGTGTCAGGGTATACTGTTCTTTATTTGCATTGGCAAGTAAAAATTGTGTGAGTGTTCCACAACATTTTGTTAGGCATAAGAATATTTTGTTGTTACAGCTTTTTTCATTAAATAATTTAATCTAATTGGAATGAAACGTTGATAAAATTATGAATGACATGTTTGCGTTATACATTGAATAACACCCTTGAATACGCATACTATCGTTTGCAAGAAAATAAGAATAAGATATGTTTAGGGAAAAAATAGAAGTGTCAATGAAAGAAATCTCGTGTAATTAAACAAAAAGAAAATATAAAAAGAGAATAGCCTACAAATTTAACTTGTCATGTTCTATTAAAACATTCATTTACTTTTTATTTTTTTTTAAATTTAATTTCATGAATCTGTCATAATAATTTGTTTACGTTTTGCCTCTTTCACGTTTGGACTATTTAAGAGAAAGCTCTCTTATTCATGAACAAAATGCTTTAAAAGTCCTTATAATTCAACATGTTTTCTTTAGGTAACAAATTCATTTCAAAGGAAAATAATTTATAAAAATTATTTGTGTGATATTCTTTTCGCCTGTTTTCAAGAAAAATGTACAAATTCAAATAAGTATAACTGTTAGAAACTTATTTTATTCTTGCAAAGTACATTTATTTTTTGTTATTTTAATAAAAAATGAAAAGCCGTTTTATAAAGCATTAATATTTTTATTCATCCTCGTAGCTACTTGAAAATTATAAGTTTATTTTATATTATTATTTTTATATAGGCAGCGTAATATTGTTTAGTATATTTCAAATCACATAAGAACTAGACCATTAGAGATTATCGTGAATTATGCTCCAGATTTTAGTCTAAAATTGAACGCGGGAAAATTTACTTTTTAATGTAGCACTCTAAGTAATACACCATAGAAGCGACGATTTCTATTGTCTTCTGTGCGAAAACTAATATCCTTCCTCCATGATCCTTCTCCGTCTGTCCTTGATCTTTTCTCATCTGTTGTATCTGATCTCTACGGAACAGTTTTCATCCGATATTGGTGATGATGCAGGCTCTATCTTGATGCTGCGAATTATTTTTTTTAACTCTTATTTTTTAAACACAAATCCCACTTAATTGCATACTGAATGATTTCCTCATTTTGTATTTTCATAAGTAAATTGCTGTTTTGAATCTGTACGATTTTTCAAAGATCCATTTGTTCATTCCTTTTTCATCCATCCTATTCATATATATCAAAACTTTTATTCACCTTTTCGAGAGTATTTTTCTTCCATTGTTTCTAAATTTTAATTAGCTTCTGATTAGACATTTTGTTTGAATAATCCCATTTTAAATTAACGACAAGTGATTTTAGAAATTATATATTATCGAAATTAACTGTTTTACTAGACTATAAGCGACTTCATGTACTTCAACGATAAGTACTTCATGTTTTCTATTTTGTAAAAAATCTAATAGCAAAATCTACGTTCTTTACAACAAAGAATAATGAGCAGTTATGAAATTTTAATCAAAATAATAACATGAAAAGAAGATTCCCTGTGAAATTTCCTTCATAAAAAAGTAAACTTGTATATCTTAACGTATTTACAAATGTGTTTTTTTCAATATTTTTAGTCAATTTGTGACATTACAATCTGTTTTTTAAAATACGAGAACAATAGGTAATTTTGCTAACAACAGGAACTCTGTAAATAGAATAGAAATCCATTGAATCTAATCTAACTAACCAAAATTGAACAATTAATTTAGTATTTAAATTGAAAATAATTTAGAAGCCATAATCAGCTGTTAATACCAAAGACTCTACTGTAGTAGTACCTTCAGCAACTATTTTATTTGTTAGGCAAAATGTGAAAAAGAGCTCAATAAAGCAATTATTTTCCCGACTTTTACAATGAAAGTTTTGAAGATGTGACTTGCAAATTTCGTTGAATTTATTTTTGTTATGTAACTCTGCGTTGTCAGATTTATCCTACGGGAACACCAGGAAGAGAGCCATTTAAGTACTAAAATACTGTACTTACTGTGATTATAAATATTTTAACAGAATTTAATTATAATATAGAAATAATTTTGACAAGCACCTATTGCCAACCTACGCAAAAAACAATATTCTGTTGAAAAACATTCATAATTTTAAGCAATATGTATTATGGGCCTGTTGTGAATAAATGTCAAATTCAAGTAGACTTTGTATTTTTTTCGACTTAAATTGAAACAATCTGTGGCCTAGTTAAGCATTAACAAAGTTGTTTTACGTTAAACCTAAAACAGTGTTACTTTTGACCGTGTTTTAAGACGTGAGACTCTTTCAAATTATTAGAGATACAGCTCTGGGACCTGTTTTCTTCGTTTTACAAGATTAAAGAAAAGAGATCATCAAATTTACCTCTTTTGAAAAATATGAAAAATTCAGTATGATATCTTTCATGAGGATAACTGATTTCAAACGAAATGTTTCGCCAGCTGTAACTGGTTAACGAAGCGTTTCCGGACCTACTCGTATGTTTATAGGCTACAAACCTTTTTTCTTACTGTTAGTTATACAATTAACACTGTAATATCGCCTTTGAATTTTAAATCACTTTATACAACAGTCGATATTTTCATTATAACAATCCATTTTGAATACTTCTTTTACAAATATTTACTACTAAGCAATTATATTTCAACGATTTACGTCAACTCTGGACAAAGAGTTATGGGACATGATAATATCTGCTTCATACAATATTATCCCAACGATAATAATTATCGTTGGGATAATATTAGGCTGTAATTATTACAGCCTAATTTTTATTTCATTAATTAATAGTTTTGTGCAATTTTACTTCTATGATTTGGTTACTTATTTTTGATGCATTAAACGAAATTATTAAGTTCATCTAAATTAAAAAGAATAAATCCATAAATTAGAAAACTTAAAAATCTATGAATATACGGGCACTACAAATAAAAAAAACATTTTACAGTCTGCTGCGTTTTGTTCTGTTGTCAGTTCATTTACCTTTTAACTAAAATTTTATTCTGAATATCAGTTTTTAGATACCTTTCTTGCTTGTAACATGTACTTACTCTTTCAATATGGATCGCAATAATTATAATTCAACAATCAGTGAGTTATTGAATTCCTTTCAACTTTTACTGAACTGCTTTATTCAGTTTTTAATGAAACTTAAATTACTCAATACTTACTTTGTTTACTCAGTAGTTTTTAGATAACATAAAATATTAGAAAACCTGAAAATTGTAACTAACGCTGTTTGTTAAATTTTTCAAAGTATAAGCAATAGCCTAATTGTATTAGAATAATATGGGTTTACAGTTTGTATAATAATGAACCGTACTTGAGATGATTAAATTTTGGATTAGTTTGAATGTAGGTGTCAATAAATTAAAAAAAGTTAAATATTAACTTTATCAATAAAAATTATTAAGAAAGACATTTTTCCTCAGTAGGAATGTATTTGATATGTTAACCCAAAAGTCCCTAAAACGATTCCCACGTGACTTCTAAAACTTGTAGGATACATTGAAAAAAAATTATTAACATATATATATATATATATATATATATATATATATATATATATATATACATTGGACTAAATTGTCGTCATTGAAGACATAATTTATTAGTTTATTCAAAACTTTACAAAGTTTTCTTCCGGGCAAGCAAAGAGTTGATATAAAAACAGCAATCTGAAATTTCTACGCCACTATTCTTTAGAGAAGTTAAGGTAAAATTTTTCTGCTTTCAAGAAAGAAATTTATAGAGCTTCAGTATTTCATTACATGCTTTAGGAAGTTGATAACATGTGAGGAGGTAATTTAGACCTCGGTTAAATTTATAAAGGATATATGACATCTCATTATTTACCCTCTCATTTTTTATCCTGTCTTTCACCGACCATTCCTCTACCTTCTCCTTCATTTAATGCCTTTTCTCAGTCCCTTTTATAATGGAGTTAACTATCAGTAATTTCCTGTTACATTAGAAAGGTTTCCAAGGCCTAGTTATTTTATGAAATAACATCCACTTTATCTACTACGAAAAAATAAACACGGAATGGAGATGTTTATTTTATATCAATAACCAGATGTATATTTCCTGTTGTCCTCGTTTCCTGTAAAGTTCCTGTATGATAACCACAGTTCGTAATGCTTTCTGGAAAATAACTTCTGATTATTCTGACGTTATTTATTCATGTTTCTTTCCTTGACAGCGCTTGAGTTATAATTTTATCATTTAATTTTTTACTCTTCAGAACGAATAATAATAAAGAAAGAAAATATGAAGTAATTTATTGTCATGATTTTGTAGTTTATTCTCTTACATCGTATAAAAATTATCTGTTATTTTTTCTATCAAAATTGTTCTTTTTCAAACAATATTCTGTATATATATATATATATATATATATATATATATATATATATAGGTTTCATAAAATTACATTTAAATATTAGTATAACTCATAACCTCAAGCTTTTCACCTGATCTTAAGGACTGAATGATCAAAGGGCTTAGAAGTGACGAAGTAGGCGGTGTCAAAAATTGCGTTTGTACTACTGAAGCCGCTGAAATTACTTCAGACAATTATACTGTATCTATTAGTGAGAATGGTACAAACTTATAGCTCACCAGGGGTAAAGGTACAAAAAGAATTATTTAATAATTCTATAATGTTTGATATTGAATTTTTCTTTTGATATTTTTAGGAAACAATATTAGAGTGTATGTTTAGCTTAGTGTCCAAAGTTTCACAGCAATTATTAAACTTTTTACCTTTTACTAACAAAAAACCATTCATTAAAATATTTTTCTTACTAATGACTCGATTATCTACGAAATTCATAGTCATAGACGTGTTCCAAAATGTTGACTCTAGATTTAAACTAAATTACTTCACCACAATACCCTATTGCATCTTAATTTTAATCAAACCTTCACGGAAAACTTTAATAACGTGACTGCGCTAACGGCATAGCAGAGTGTCATTATGTATAAAATTAATTTCCGTCGTGGTAGAAAAAAAACCAATCACTTAATACTTTTATGCTTCTTGCGGGAGATGCACTGTTGAATGGTGATCTAGTTTCAAAGCCACGTGTAAATGTTTTAGTATTAACTGGAATCTATTCCGTGACATTACATATTTCATTTCATTATAGTAAATCTTCTTGGACGACCAATATAAGTATATGCTTGGGTAACGGCATAACCCCATCCACAGCAAAAATCCAAAGAATTTTTTTATTTCTTCAACATCTGTATTTTTCCAATTTTGCAAGCGAGCTCCTGGTGATATGCCCTTGCTAATTTCTTGTGCGGCATATTTGTTGGTTTCATCAACTATCAGCTGCAACACAACATCATTCAAGAAATATCTATACACTGCAAATGGGGATTTCCCTGAAAGATTGTCAATTGCACATTTAGTAAGGCCCGGATTTTGTTCAGTAAAAGGAAAAGTCTTCAAATTATCCCCTGTAACACGGCCCCAAATTATTTCTAACGTACCTTCATCGCCTTCAGAAAATCCACGTATTGCATCGGCTATTACTCTTTCAATAGTTTCACTAACACAATCAACTGGCTGGTTTGAAACAGTAGGGGTACTTGTGTTTGGAAATTCTGGAGTAGAAGGAACGTTTTGCAGATTGCTTGCAAATGATGTACTTGCAACCGGTGAAGAAGGACGATTATTAGCATCAATATTGTCAGTAAAACTAGGACTAGGCCTACCTGTTTTGCAACTGAACATTTTCCTTTTCGTTGGTGGTTCATCTTCCTCAGACTCAGAAGTTGAAGGCTGATATCCGTCCGATAGGTAGACGTTACCGAAAATTTCGTCATCATTTTCTTCATCAGACAGCAAATCCTGCCACAGTTGTTGTACTTTTTTTTCCATTGATTCGTAACTTCCTTCCATTGTAAAACAATGTAAAAATAAGTAAACCGAATGCAGTATAACAATTGTAAACGGAAATATATTTCGGTAATAAATATAACAACAATACAGACTTATATAACACTTATATAACAACAATACAGACTTGAACACAGAACTACTTCTAAAACTCAATCACTACTTGTAACTCAATTGGTAAACATAACCTCAAACAGCAATTCAACAATGTGGTGACACATTGGTGTCACGTGGCCAATCATATGTTTTAACTGCTAATGGCCGCGTGTAGCCAACGTGACACCACAAAACAATTAATCGCCTAGAAACGTATTTTCTACTGAAAAATGTAAAAATTATTACTAAATTAATTTTTATGTGATACTAAATGTAATTATGTAACAAAACAAAATTGGCCATTACAATTGTTTTACTTCCTATATAGGTGGCACTTAAAGTGTTAAGATAGATCAACAGGTCTAAAAATTGTATATATATTTTTAAATATTTTTTTGTAGTGATTCATCATTATATAAATTTTATAATACTGTACTGACCAATAACTGAATAAAACTTTTAATCTGCGGACAAACATGACAATAATTTTACGTGTATTCATATTACAATCTTGAATGTTTGTAGTTATCTTAACGTCCCACATGTTCCTACTTTTAAAATTATCGGAATACTAGGCAGTGGTTACCGGTGTACTTTGATGGTTGGGGTTTAAATAACCATACTCTCTTAGGAATGGTCGGCCTGGGTCTGTACAAGACTACACGTCATACATAACATCCTCATCTCATTGGGTATGGGGTTGCTTATTGTTTTGAATTGAACAGATTGCAACGTACACATTAAAGTAAAAAAAAAATTATCGGTATGGTTTTAGTGTAAACGTAAGGCGCCTGCAACTAAACGCAGTACTTTGTACCAGTACGTACTGTAAGGTTGTCAGTAGGTACCTCCATAGCGACAACTTATTACCATTAGGTTTTATTGTAATAACATTTATATATTTTTCTTTTGAAGCCGAACCAACAGCTTGGATCTGAGAAAATTCTGTTTTTTGTGGAATGGTTGCAGTAAGTTTTTAACTTATTGTAATTTGAAGTCCTTAGCCTGTAATCAAATCCTTCCGCTTTTCAGCGTAACACGGTAATCACTGTGCCATGGAGGCGGTCAAAGTATTCAGTGAATTACTTTAAATTATTATAACTTAAGTTCAATTCCAGGCTAGGGTTCAAAATTTATAAAACTTTTGTCGTTCCATAACCTTCTGTGGTTGCTAATAAAGAAAGTAGTTGATGCGACTAAAATAATTCAAAAAATTCTGGTGTGAAACACTTACTCAACTTTCTCTTTCCAATGCAAATTACGAACAAAATAACCTAATATTAGTACTAAAACATTAGAAATAAACCAAACAACTAACATAACTAAACATAACCTAATTTTAATCATGAGTGAAAGACGCAAAATGAAAATCAACCTCAGTTTGGCTTAAAAATATGAAAAATCACTCTTTCACGCTAAACTAGGCTCTAAATAAAAGTTGTAGATATATTAATTTCCTATAAATTTTGTTATATACACTTTTCTCGTAAAATGCATACTAACGCCGAAATCTTAAAAAAATCGATTTTTCACACGTTTTCGTGAGAAAAAAAAACAGAAAATCGCTGATTACCGCTAAACTAAGCGTTATGCAAAAAGTAATTAAAATAAAAGTTGTAAGATTTTTAATTCTCTACGAATTTTATTTCATACATTTTTGGGGTTAAATGCATATCAAAACGGCAACTATAAGAAACAATTTTTTTATGTGAAAACAACCTCTCCACGAATTTTAGCAGACATGATGCCTACCCTATCTTGTAAATCAGAAAAAATTTAGTAAACGTAGCGATTTAGAAAAAAATTGTAGAACCAGTTTTTGAAAAAATCGCAAAAACGTGAAAAATGACACGAATAAACTACTACTTCCGG
Organism: Catonia carolina; assembly: GCA_035578175.1. Classification (NCBI taxonomy): domain Eukaryota; kingdom Metazoa; phylum Arthropoda; class Insecta; order Hemiptera; family Achilidae; genus Catonia; species Catonia carolina. The sequence goes on along the minus strand of JAQMRL010000001.1, from coordinate 140,429,116 downwards.
TTGACTGATTTTAATGACAATGTTCATGTCGGGTCCGGTAGTGGTGTCTAACTTAAGTTTCAAGTTTCACGATCGTACAACGTTCCGTTCTTGAGATATTCTGTTCACACACACACACACACACACACACACACACACACACACACACACACACACACACACACTTACAGACCAATCGCTAAAAACATGTTTTTTGGGTTCAGGGGGTCTAAAAAGTGTAGATCTGGTGAAAAGTTGATTTCGAAAAATCAACATGAAGACAATATTTTCCTTCGTATATTCATAAAGGCAAGAAAAAGTAATGAAAGAACGAACGAATAAATTGTTATAAATTTATATTTAATACAAACTATTTAATTGAAGCGCTATAATAATAATTCTATTTTGGTTTTGTTTTTCAGGTAATTATGGAGTTACATATTACCAATGCTGTGTGGAATTCTACGTGATCTGGTAACGTACGCTAGTGTTCTACCTAAAGCCTTATTAACTGTTAACTAACCAATGTACAAGGTTATACTTTTTTATATAGAGTGCCCACTCATGTTCGATTAAAATAAAAAGGATTATAGTCTATAAATAAAATTTACTACATTTACTAGTACTGTACTGTTGTCAGATGTAGGTGTTTATTAATACATTGCATTTAATCTACCAACGTATTATTTACTATCAGAAACGTTTTCCTGTTTTGTTACAGACAATTTCATGTTATGCTTGAGCCATATTGTAATATTTGACATAGAAATGGACATATATCGTTACGGAGTGGCAAGAGTGATAGTGCTACGTAACTAGATTATTTCCGCAGTGATTTAGGCCTTGAATAAGTATATACAGTGATACATGTTAACCAAATTAGAACATTACAATTTTCATATGCTTAGAATTTTTCCTAGGTTAAACTTTTACAGTTAATAAACAAGATTTAAAGAAATTAGACGAGAAAGTGCTTTGTATATACTATTTTTTGTACAGGTGAGTTTAAATAAATCAAGAAAGAAGTAATGTTTTCTGTAAGCGTTTCGTTTGCAGAAATAATAATAATAATAATAATAATTTATTTCCTTCAATTTTTTACAAAGCGGTAACTAAAAAATCACCTAGAAAAAAATTCACTGGCCACGCTTTTCGTGGGCTAGCTTCGTAAACAATATTCAATATTAAATACAGTTTTAATTAAACTATACAGTACGTTTGGCGAAACGGTAGCTATGGTTGTCCGCGCTAAAACGCGCACGCCCTGGAAACTACTGGGTGACTAAGAGAGTGTTACTGTACCTACTTTCTTTTCATATTTGACAATACAGTATTACATACAATACACCTACATTTATTATTGCCCATATCATATTATTACAATATCTACAGTTTTTATTGTTTTACTTTAGGTCTATGATTAATATTGTTATTACGCAACTCTAAAATAGGTTTGTTAATTAATTAATTTTAAATTAAATACATATATTAAGAGTAAACTTACATTCTTTTAGCCGGTGCAACGTAGATTTCAATTTTTTTTTATTTGTGCAAAATGTCACTCTTTTAAAAGTTAATAAATTAAGTAGATAAAGGGGCACAGGCACCAGCAGAGTCATAAAATTTATAATTTTCACTGTCTTCGCTAAATTCGTCACTACTACTTTCTTTAATATTTACTTCTAAACGATCTAAGTGATATTATCCACTGAAAATTCCTCTGCAACTACTCACTTTCAACTTCTTTATTTTGCTACACCTAGCTTGCCATCCATCTTTTTAAATTCTTGAGAAAACTTAATTACACGATGCCATTATATTTTCTATTTTAAAAGTTGCAGATGAAGGAAGTATAATATGATTTGTATGCTTATTTAACTGAATTCAAACACAGACTAATTATTTATCAGAACCTAGTTAAAATCACGAATTAAGAAGTTACGTGACAGAGATATGTCACAGTAAACAAGAGATTTTTCGATGACTACTTGTTTTGACTACAGTCGGTGGACAATAATGTCCCCCGCGCTCGTTCTCTCGGTCAAAAGTCATAGCTATCGTTCTAACAAAACAACTGTACATAATTAACAAAAACAATTTTGCTATAATTACATCTTCAGTTCAGTTCGCATTATATTAAATACTAAGCCAAGTTCTCCGCAGCTTCTGACTACATTAAGAATAGTATAGGCTACTTCTAAACTAGAATAATATTACTTCTAAAGAAAATAATAATAAATAATTGATAATTTCTACCAGTCTAATGGTCCAGCCACAATAAAGAATAAAGCCCTATTTTTTGTCTATAAATGTTGAGCACTCTATACAGCAAACAAAGAAAAGCCTTATATTAAAAGAATAAGAATAATGTAGAGTCTAGTAAGATATCCATGTACTATATAGTTTTTAATGTTTTAGGTTTATCGTTTATAATTGACACGGAATTTGATATTTTCTTTGATTTGTTTTAGAACTAGCAATTACTTTACCAATGCTGTTGTGTAACTAAGTCGCGTGTCTGTGTACAAAAACATCTTCGAATGTCTCAAAAACATTAAAACATCTTTGAAACATACTTTCTTTGTTTAGTTTTCCAGATTACAAATCAGGCGTAAAACATGTGTTTATACTGCACATCAATATGAAGCTTGAGTAAAATTGAATACAAATAAGTTTATACTAATCAATAAAAAATGTTGCAGCATAAATATGTTATCAACGATATAATGTACATTTACCGGATAAAATAATTATAAGGCTTTCATCAAAACAATGGCGCAGAGTATATTATTCTGTTCTCTGTACTGTATTTTCAAATACATCATTAGAGTTTTTATGACATAATTATGAAGCTACTTAAATTTTATTACTTACCATAAAATTCATTTTATCTTGTTTTATTATTTTGTCCTTTGGTTTGTTATACGAATTGTTTTATGGGTGTTTTATTACAACGAGTAAATTATTTATTTAAGTTTGTTCTGCATTATGAATTGTTAATTTAATGAACTTATTCCATACATACTATAATATTTTTTATTTATAAATGCAAAAAAAATATTGTATTGACAACAACTGTGTATGAAGTATCGAATAATTATGAGTAATATGTTTTGATTTTAAAGTAGGTATCTTAAATAATTTCATAAAAAAATTGTGGTTTTATTAGTAATTAAAAATTAAGTAGGCCTATTTATATTGATATGCAAGTTTTGCTGTCTTTACATTATTCAGTTTTACAATAAAGAAACAAAACATTTTTTTTTAAATTGGTTAAATATAATGAAAACAATAAATTTACCTTATGTTACAATGAGGAGGCTAAAGAGAAAGTGGGGCAAACAGTTATATCTTTTAGTATCGTAAAATATAAAATTCTATGCAAATTAACATTCTCCAAGAATGACATTTTTGTCACATTCCAGAATATTACATCTTGTCTTGTGGAGTAAACACATATTGAGTGCCACTAAGAAGAGAATTTTCCGTTTATTCGTTGAAAGTTCCTTCATTTATGGCTTAGAGGTCTAGACTTCCAACCAAGATAGGAGTTTAATAACAGCTACAAAAATAAGTTTCTAGAGAATAATTTGCCAGTTTTTCACTGTGCTAGACCTAGTTAAGAAGATCGACAGGTTTCAATCTAGATACTTACGGCTCGCCACTGGAGCACCTTGGTACGTTAGAACCGGCATTCTTCATTTGGAACTTCGCATAGTCTACATAAAATCTTTGCAAGGCGACTTTATAAAAGATTCTTTGACAAACTACACACTGAAACAAACGATCTCGCTTAACATAAGGTAATTTAAACTTTTCCTAATTTTATACATCTTCATTGTCTTTGTTTTTGAAATCTCCTTCAAAATTATAGTTTGTTGCCATTTCATCATCTGTATTTATCATCAACCTCGTCTTAATTTCTTCATCGTTGGTGCTCTCACTGCATTTAAGATCACTTCTATCATAGTCTAATAATGCCACCCTGAACGAAATGCTGCTGAAAGTGACCTCCCCTTCCACGCTAAAGAAATAGTTTCATCCATTCTAGTGATTCTAGCAGTGTACAGGCCTAGATTTAAAATTAAAGTCAACAAATACATCGAGCAAGGAAAGAAGAGATTATAAGGAATTATGATAAGGAGATTTTAATAATTGATAAAATTTAAGAAAGATAATGCATCTGTAAAGAATGGTTGTCACAGAAGATTCGGCTATGGGTTTGGTTATGAACGGAGAAAGCAAGGACGACCCAAAAAGGAGTGGATGGATGGTGTTGTGAGAGCTACGGTAAGAAAGGATTTAAGAGGTGAACACGAATTCCATAGAACGAATGGCGTTTCGAGTTGTGGTAAATGGCCTTGTACTCTAGAACGGCTATTATAATAACTAAAACATAATAATATTGTAGAATACATTATTATTGAACGCACGTTTTACATTCCTTCGAAGTAAACACTTTTACACCCATAATTTAAAACACACTTTTAGCTACACTTATGTAATACAAAGCGTCGCATGGGTGATTTGCTTCCTTATTCCATACTTTTATCATATCATTCAGCACACTAGCATTTGTTACAATTAACATAAACGAAAAATAAAAATAAACTTAAAAAATTGGTGAAGCAATATTCATTTCCCATAGTTTCAAATTTTGTATCACATTCGGTTTGAAAAGAAGATATATTTTATTATGCAGCAAAACCTGAAAGGCTGATTAGTGTGACTTAAACCTCATTATATGTAATTTATATTATAATTGTAAAACAAGTTTTTAAATGATGATTCTACTATAAACTACTTGTTTCAATTCAATTTGCAATTGTAGGCTAAACCCCATCGGTAAAACTAATTGAATTACTGTTAATGAATTGATGGATGATCATAATAAAATAACGAAGTAAGAATACGATAAAAATAAAATGCATACGTTTATTGCAACCAGAGTATCGTTAAAATGTTTCTGAAATATTTAACTAATTACTCTATCTGACATATTTATTGTTTAAAACATTCTGAAACGCCCGGAATCGCTATAAAAAGTACTGTTTTTGTACTGATGTACTTCATATGCAGTCAACTTCATATGCAGCGATATCTCTTCTCGCCGGCCGCGTTGGCGATGTTGGTAACGTGCTCGCCTCTCATCACGCGGTCTTGGGTTCGAATCCCACTCGGGCATGGCATTTTTTCATACGTTACAAAAAATTCATTTCATCCTTCACCGTCTGCATTAGCAGCAATTTGCAAAACAGTCGGACGTTAAACCAAAAAAAAAAAGCGATATCTCTTTAGCTATGTAGCGATATTTATTTCCAGTCTAGCAACTTTAAAATTTTGTAGATAACAATTTACTACTTAATAAAACATTCATACATAAGAGAAAATTTATATGTTGAACCCCACGCTCCATTAGATTTCACATGGTTTTATTTAAACCACAAAATATTAGTTCAATAAAATAAAATACGAGCTAATATAACATATTTACAAAATATAAATCTTTAGCCGTAATGACTAAGAGTGTAATATTAATGAGCATAATTCAAACAGTTATCGGGTTTTAATGTAATAATCGTCGTAAATACAGTGTCATTCTTACAAATACACGTAACCTTATTTTACGGAAAACTTTATCTTAGGATAGTCTATTTACCATCTATAAAATGTTTACAATAATTAATAAATAAGACGCGATATTTTTAATATAAAAACAAAGGTGATACACACGCGTGCGTGCACACGCACGTGCATTCTAAACCACAACCATACACATAACCACTTATATTTTACACACGTGTGTTTGGGTAGTCGTTGTAAAATTAACAGGCAATATCTCAGCTTCCTATTGATTTTTTAGGAGGATTTTTTGTGATCATAAGTACTTAAGCCCTCTACAGGATCACCTGGTGTGCAAAATATGCTTATTGGTTGGATACATGAATTTGTATGCGTCAAATTTTGTTTGAAATTTGGTGTAGAATTTTTTAGCCAGATCAGGCAAGTACGGGGCTGTAAATCGTTCTAAAGAGTATAGTTTCGGTAACATAAAATGTGCGTTGGTCAATTGTGTGAACTTTGTTGTGGATGATCTGACTGCACTTAGTATAAGCAGTATTGCTGATCTTTAAAACGGCACCTATAAGTATGAACTTATTTTTATCAGTAGGCTTATGGAGGCCTACTGATAATGTCTATTGAATAAAATTTTTAACTGATAAAATCGTAATGTATTACTAATAGGCTTACTGTTTATTTTCTTACGTGAGTACTCTAGTTTAACCTTCTGTCAAAGCTACAGTGCGTGTATGTATTAGAATATTTATCTTGAGTATACAAGCAACAACACACATAAGTTTTGGCTACGCTTTGTTTTATTTATTTCAGTCAATTTAGGACTACGATAATCATACATGAGTTACGCCTTTATTTTCTAACTTAAGTTTATATTTTGGAGCTTAAATTTTCCTTCTTCCCAGTTTTTCTTCAACAATTTTTAAAAAGCTTTCTTTTTAATCGCTCCACTTCGGTATGTTAGTTTCCTTAACGTTTTCCTCTGGAAAATTCTCATGTTCTCAATTGTTTGTTTTGAATTTATTTCTAACTTCTATAACATTTTAAAATATATTTAGTTTCGTAAGGTATTTTTCGTATTTTGAACCATTTAGATTTGTTTTTTAGTTATTTTAGCCTTTCAAATTTTTTTTATAAGTCCTTCGTGGTTTATCTGCACCAGATATTCGCATAATACCGTTCTTAAGCCTAGTTTCCTTATCCAGTTTGATTAATCAACCGAATGTAAATACATGAGATGAAAAACAGAAAAGTTTGACCACGCAAATTGTTTAAACTGTAGTCTCAAGTCTGTTTTCACCTAAGTTTTCAATTTTTCATTCTTTAGGATTCAATGCAAATTTTTAAGTCGTGTAAATTACCGATTGTAATAAGATTTTATTTAGAATCCAAACCCATTTCTATTTTTAATTTAACTGCTTCTCAGTGATGATATTTCATTATCTTTAGTTAGGCCTAGCTTATTTTACCGTAGTATTTGTGTGAAATACACTTTCTATAATAAAATAGCTAACATAAGTAAAAGGGGGAAAATAAGAGCAGATGAAAGATATAGAACACAGGTTGCACCTGTTCCCAAAAATCTGCGCCAGAAGTTACTAAAAGATGGTATGGGAAATTGAGATGGCATAATAGAATAAATAGCAGATGTGGAGTTACCTTAGGGGAATTTTGTATACTTTGTTACTCTTTTTATTAGTATTATAATTTTTGTTTGTATACCAGCCTTGTGTGTGTGTGCGCGCGCGTGTTATAACTGATAGCTGAATTCAGTACTTCCATTTAATTATTTAATGAAAATGTTCTCTTACCTACTGTACAATTTTGTTTAATTTGCGTTGAAATAAACACTCTCTCAAAATATATTATTCTTGTATAGAAATTAATTTGCCTACTTCTGTTAAAAGCACTAAAGTAAAACATCGGGTATACAATACAAATTACTGATTAAATTTATTAGTTACACAAATTACACTGATTGAATACAGTTAATTAAAACAAAATACCTACAAATGCCCTTTATAATTTAAATTTGTTTTTTTCCTGATGGCAGAATAAATAATTATTAAAAATTAAATTAATCTTTCATTTCTAAACTTTCGACTTAAGTGTTTTATGAGGAAATTTATTTATTTAAAGTCTCATCAACGGCTCGGTCTTTCAAGAGTGAATAAATTTGCTAAACACACAGTCAATTGGCATTATAACTTGGATAATGAAACTTTTACGCGCTAGAAAGTGTACAACAGAAATGTTACATCAGATTATTAACAAATAATTGCCCACGGAAACTGTGACTTTGCAAGAAATTATTAGATACTATTACCCAAAAATATATCAGTAAAGTTGCTACCTTCTTTTAACAAGATTCTTTTACAAATATAAATGTTTTTAAGTTACCTACGTTACAAATGTACTGCTTTCAAGAATCCAAAAACAAATAAAATAATTAGTAATTTATTATCAATTTAATATAAAATCAAACATAATTATTTATTTTTTAATTTATAGTATTAAGAAAAAAATCTAAATAAAACAAATCAGGCGGACTACAAAAACAAAAATTTAAGTCACTATCTAAACCGGCATCACTATCTACACACTACATTCTGATGATTATAGGAGGCTAGTACAGTGCCTGCGCACTAACAACGCAGAATTCCACACTTACCAATTAAAGGAGGACAAAGCATATCGTGTAGTAGTACGAGGGTTGCACCACACTATAACCTCAGAATTAATTAGCGAGGAAGTTACGAAATTAGGGTTTAAGGTGCGTAATGTGACAAACATACTGTCTCGCGATAAAGTAAAGTTACCACTTTTTTACATTGATTTGGAGCCAGATAAGAAAAATGGTGAAATTTTTGACTTGACCGCACTGCTCCAATGTAAAGTTAAAATCGAAGAACCGAGGCAAAGGCGACAAATCGCTCAGTGTGCCCGCTGCCAACGATACGGTCACACTAAAACCTACTGTAATTTATTACCCCGCTGTGTGCGGTGTGCAGGTCCACACGAGTCGAGCTCATGCTCTAAAACCCGAGAAACACCGCCGACATGTGTTTTATGCGGCGGGGCACACCCATCCAATTACAGAGGTTGTACAGTACACCGACAATTACAGCACCGTCGATCTCCAACATCAACAGTGACCGATACGAAGAAATTGTCTTCAACAGATTCTAACTATCCAATCTTGCCGCCACCTGGTACCTCTGAAACTCGTAGTCAATCAATTACGTTACCAAAAACTTCACCTCGTCGATTCTCCACGTACAGTCAAGCTGTGAAATCTGACCAGAAGCCAGCTGAACACGACTGTTTGCCTACATCTCAGGATATTTCGAATCAGCTTACAAGTTTCCTCACAGAAATAAAAGACCTCTTCACTCCGGTCATCACAATGATGAGTCAACTGATCCAGATGCTCTTAACCAACCATGGTAAATAATAGAACAACAGCTAGTTCACTCGTCATCATGTTATGGAACGCCAATGGCATCCTTCAACACCGAAATGAAGTAGAACTATTTCTACATGAAGAGCGTATTGACATTGCTTTGCTAACGGAAACACACCTGACTTCTCGCAGTCGCTTGAATATCCAAGGATTTAACATCTACAGAACCGATCATCCAGACGATACAGGTCATGGTGGAACTGCAATATTAATACGACGAGGAATCCAACATTATTTCCATCCTATGACAGCACCTAGTGAACATTTGCAAGCAACAGCAATAACTGTGTTCACACGTGGGATTGACGTCACTACAGCTGCAATCTACTGCCCACCTCGCCCGCTGACAAATGAGAGACATTTCCAGCAATTGTGTTCTGATCTAGGCGATTGCTTCATTGCAGGAGGAGATTTCAACGCCAAACATCCAGTCTGGGGCTCACGTCTTACAACATCAAGAGGTCGAGCCCTTCACAAAGTTATTTGTGATGGCCAGTTACAAGTACATTCTCCAGGTACACCAACCTATTGGCCCGCTGCTAGAAACCGACAACCTGATCTGCTCGATTTTCTTTTCTCCAAAGGAATGCGAAACTACCACCTTGCAACTACAGCTACAAATGATCTCTCCTCTGACCACTCGGTTGTAATCACTACGCTGAGCACTGAACCGGTGCTGACCCCACCAAAACCAACTCTAAATCTTGGACGAATGAACTGGGATTCATTCAAAGAAAAAATTGAGAACAACCTAACGCAAAACATACCACTTAAATCGAATGACGATCTTGACAAGGCTGTGCAACATTTTACGACCGAAGTACAGAAAGCTGCCTGGGAATCATCTACGCCCATTAAACGTTACCCTACCACTCAAGATGTTCCGCAGTATGTTAGACGCCTGATACGAGAGAAAAGACAAGCTAGACACAGGTGGCAAAATTCTCGTCTACCAGACGATAAACAATATCTCAATAGAATCGCCAACCGTCTGAAGAAAGCACTAGCCAGATTAAAAGCGGAGCATTTTGAGACTTTTTTAACACCGATGAATGAAAGCACAGACTCACTATGGCGGACATCTAAGAAGCTTTTACAACACCGAAGTGTTTCTTTGCCACTGAGAAATCCAGATGATACTTGGGCGAAAATGGAAAACGAGAAAGCTACTCTCTTTGCGACTCATCTAACCAGTGTATTCAAACCACACGAAGATGTGCAGGACGTGAATTTTATACAAACCGTCGATGAACAACTGCAGTCACCTCTCCAGCTTTCACTGCCTCCACAACCATTTACGATCGATGATATCGAAAAGGCAGTACAACGGCTGCCAAAGAGAAAATCGCCGGGATTTGATCTCATTACATCTGAGATACTGCAACACCTACCGAGAAACGGCTTACGCTTTTTACTACTATTATTCAATGCAGTCCTTCGTGTGGCGTATGTTCCTGGACAATGGAAATTTGCCGTAGTTAAGCTTTTCTTGAAGCCCGGAAAGCCGTATTACCTGCCTTCATCCTACCGTCCTATCAGTCTCCTTCCGACGACAGGAAAATTATTCGAACGTCTCTTACTACCACGCTTGCAGATACAATGTGAAGACGCCAACATTATTCCACCTCATCAATTTGGATTTCGGCCGCTACATTCAACGACACAACAACTGCACCGAGTTGTGGACTTCATTTTGGAGGGTCTAGAAAGGAAAGAGTATGTCACTGGCATTTTCTTGGATATCAGCTCCGCGTTCGACAAAGTATGGCATGATGGACTGCTATTTAAATTGAAAAGTGTTTTAAGTGATTCGTACTATTTGGTTGTAAAATCATTTTTAGAGCATAGATTCTTTAAAGTCCAGCACGGTACTGCTTACTCTGAGCTGCACAAAATTAACGCCGGAGTACCCCAAAAGGCAATACTATCCCCATTTCTATATAGCGTATTTGCATCGGATATGTCTATTTTGGACACATCGGTAACCGCGACGTATGCTGACGACACAGCAATTCTTGTACGGGAAAAGGGCGCGGATGAGGCTTCCAGGTTAGTACAGCAACATCTTTTATTAATACAGGACTGGCTTACCCGTTGGTTATTAAGGTGAACCCAGTTAAGTCAACACAGGTTACGTTTACCTTACGACGTCAAACTTGTCCACCTGTGATGCTGAATAACGTTCATATCCCCCAAGCCAGAGTGGTGCGGTATCTTGGTTTGTGGCTTGACAGACGACTAACTTGGAAGCATCATCTGCGTACTAAACGTTTAGAACTTAACCGCCGCCAGAAGCTACTCTACTGCTTAATTAACCCTCGATCGAAATTGAACCTCCGCTCCAAAATTTTATTATACAAAACCCTTTTGAGACCAATCTGGACTTATGGTGTCCAGCTATTTGGAGTAGCGGCAGAGAGTAATTTAAAGTCGATCCAGGCCTTTCAATCAAAATTCTTAAGACTTGCTTCTGGCGCTCCTTTTTATGTAAGCAATAAAACCCTCCACGACGATTTCAAAATTCCGACAGTGAAGGAGCTAACCGCGTCCTTGTATAGTAAATTTCACGGACGACTAGATGTCCATCCAAACCAACTAGCCCGTGATCTAGCTACAAGGAACTTTCCACCTGTGCGACGTCTAAGGCGAAAATGGAGTAGAGACCTCTTGGTCTAAATAACGGATAATACCCATAGTTACAAATGGAGAATGTGCCACTGGGTACCTCTTCTCCTTAATGCGAAACTCCCCACCACCATTTAAATATCATTTACGGAAATTGTGCAGCTCAATGTACAGTACCGTAATAAAAATTTAAGACAAAAAAAAAGTAATATATCATTGCAATTTTACATGCAGGGCACTTCCTAAAATATTTTCCGGACAAGAATTTTGTTCGTAAAGTACCAGCTTATACAATAATTGTATTGAAATGAACCCAAGCATTAAAAAAAGTGTTTTGTTTTGTGGGTATAATCCGAATATGATTTTTGCGCAATTGGTTTAGTTCACCAAATCGACGTTCTTGGGGAAAGTAGGCTACTTTTAGTGAAGTCGATGATCTATCCGAGAATTCAAACCTGGTTAACTATTTATATCGATATCACACAAACCACTAGACTCATAGGATATCCATAAACAACTAAATTTAGTTTATCTTATTATTAGTTATGACTTTATACTTAACGTATCGTTACTCGTTTGTTTAAGATAACTTATTATTTTTAGTTCAAATTTATTTAATTACCTTAACATATTTTGTTAATTGGCCAATTTGCATTTTTGCGAGATTTTACAATAGCATTCATACTGTTAATAACAACTGCGACAAGTTTGCGTTTGAAATATAATAATGAGGTTATATCCTGAACCTAGCTGGGATTATTTTTCAGATAGGAATATTAGCTTTTAGCAATGAAGTACGCAACAGACTTAAGCCTGTCTGTAATCTTAAGATGATCTGCTAAATTTAATATTAATATATGTATATTATATACTTTTATGATTATTGACATAAACTTCCATCTTGTTTAAAAATAGTGCAAGGGTGTATTACAAAAGGCGTTCATTTTGCTGTGAAATATTATTTTGCTATTGTTTTATATTACAATTACAAAATATATAATATACACTATTACTTTAAGGTTTCCATCAAACAGATTATTGAGAAATCAAACAGATTATTGAGAAATCCACTGCAAGAAACTACATTTGTAATAATATAGGTTAAATTAGATTTCTCGGTGTTTTAAAAATATTTGTTTTTAATTTCAGTGAAAAGTTTGCAACATCCGCATTATTCTGGTCCCCTTTCGTTGCGTTAGATTATTGATGTGAGTTCAGCCGCACAAGCGGCAATTTGTATGAAAGAACGGTAAAATTGCAGAGAAGTTTCGGTGTGTATGTAAACTAACGCAGAATAAAATGAAAGGGTTCTTTGAGAAATATATGAAGACCTATATGTATTTCACATGTGTATACGTACTGTATACGGAATACATATTGTGAAGAAAGTCAAGATAGAAGTTGGAAAGGGAAGCGCAGATAACGAAGCACCATATTGAACGATGGAACTACGATAACTACCACAATTTTGTATGTATTTTGAGTTCATCTATGAATACGCACGAGAGTGAATAAACGGGTGAGGAAAGATAGAAGGAAGGAGAGCAAAAGAGTGATGCTAACTTCTTACAAGAATAATGTGTTTGCTAAAAAGTCCAAAGGTCTTTCTCTTTAAGACATTGTTATCTCATGCCGACAGGCGACCGGCTAACCAACTTGACGTGAACACTTCTTCTCTCTGATCTCTCTAATACAGTAACAATGTTAGATTTAGCTCCGTAAAACAATACCTTACAGTTCATACCGAGTACAAATTTTGAAGTTATACGTGAAATATGTTAAATCACGTATTTGTATTATAATTTAGGCTCTTTTAATAAAGCTTCGGTCGTTAAACATCTTAATTTAATATTCTTTAAATTTTCAATAAATTTGTGGTGTTCACTATTTAGCTTATTTGTCCCCACTGCATATTTTACTTTTCACTGACATAAACATATTGGTAAATAAAATTCTAATCTAAGATTGCAAATTAATGTGTGAAAATTTTATATATATATATATATATATATATATATATATGTGAGAATCACATTGCATATAATTACTGTATCCTTATTGCTTGTGTAATAATATTGGTTTATGTGCCTGAAATTACACATGATTAAAATAATTATTTTTATAACCGTACCAATAAATATGCTTACAAACATAAATAACTAATAGAAATGTTCTACTTTAAATATTAGTTTACTATAGTTAACTATTACTATACAAGTTAAAATATTACAACTTACTACTTCCATTTTAACATTTTCAAGTCAGACCAAACTACACAGTTATGTACCTACATGTTTTTTCTGAATATAGACAGGTAAGTTTATTTAACTATGATGTGTATTGACGTTTTCATATACATTATTTTGTTTTACACAGTTTACTAAAAGTAATGGTGGTTTTTCTTGTAAGTAATTAATCATTCTGGTACAGTTTATTACTCCATTTTGACAGCCGAAGTAGAGGTAAATAATATTAGAGAATTCAATATTACTATCCAAAACATTTTACCTTTACAGGGTGGTAAACCACTGGTTTCTTTTGTAACTGTCGGTCGTCATAAAAAATGACTTTCTATGACACACGTAACTTAAAAAATGCTTATGTGAACCATGGTATTATAATTAAGTAGAACAAATAAATTTTAAAAGAAAAATTAATGTTTATCTCGCTTTTGGCCTGTTGTAAATTAAGAAAAAGTGAAACGTAGAAAGAGTATCAAGCCAGTTGCGAGTAAAATTAATTAAAAATAATGAACAGTCGTTATGACCTGTAACAAAGTAAGTTTCACAACAATATTATTCATGCCGTACAATATTTTTCATTTTAAGAAAAATAATTATGAAAGTTAGACCATCCGTATTTACTTCTATGTTTTCAAGTAAGTATTACACAACAGTTATCATACATAAGTGCATTTAGTTAAGTAATAACTAATACACTGATGAAATATTTCAATATATTTAATTCGAAAAATTTGGTATCAGTTAATGTGAAAATGTTTCAATATAAATTAATGTGTTGTAACTTGAAGTTAAAAAACCTAAATTAGTAGCAACTTCATTTATGTTCCTAAGATACACGTTAAACTTTGTGTTATAAAATAAAATATTTGATTCATACTATATAAAGCCTTCACTGACTGACTGACTCGTCACTAATTCTCTAACTTCCCGATTGTCTGGAGAGATAAAATTCGATAATTTTTCTTCCTTAGGGGTTACACATAAGTGTATTAAAATTTCGATCACTTGCACCTAATACATAAAAAGGAATAGGCCCTACATATAATTTATCAAGTATTTTACCTTCTTGAAAAGCTTCATTTCTGAATATTGACATGCGTATTCATAAAGTGAAACCTTGGAAAAGTTAAGCTTCCAATTTTGAATTACATAATAGTAATGGGTAAAAAGAGGTTTACTACTATAAAACAATAAATGTTATCAGTATCTTCTACCAAAATGCTGTAATTCTAAAAACTGGTATCTGTATTTCTAATATAGGTATTGTATGGGTAACAAAAAATAAAGTGTAGTGTGAACCCAGGAAAACCAGTAAAACAGTTAATTTACTTCACGCCTTAGAGGACATATTTTTGATGGGCCCCTCAGTTCCCCTTTTACCCATCTCGTTCCTCCACGAAGAAATTCAATTCTTTGCAAGGAAAAGGGTGTTCTAACTAAGACTTAAAAGTAGATGCAGTTGTACATTAAATTTAAAAATTAACGTAATTCATTCAATTCATCGGGAAGGAATACTAAAACTACGGCTCGACAAAGAAAGAGAAAAATTTGTGCAAGTATCCCTCATTTTACACTAAAAACATAGACTAATTGTAGCGCACCTTAAAAGTAACTGCATTCATAAAAGTTCCAAGGCATTAAAACTTCAAAGATTTGCAACCTAATAATCACGCACGCACACACACACACACACACACGCACACACACACAGATGCACCTAAAAATCCCAGTGATGCATTTCAAACGTCCATAAAATGTACTTATGAAATTATAAAAATTATGGTGTAATATTCACTTTTTAAATTACTTTTATTTTATAAAAACAACTTTTTGAATAAAAACATTGATTTCACAATGACTACATAACTCTTTTAGTATCGAAACACACGTCTTCATTAAGACTAATTTCCCGGTATTGACTGGCATGCACAAAATAGTCACTACTTCTGCCATTTATATGCGGAACCAGAAGCCCGAGATCTAAAATGTAGTCCACATGAATGTAATTCTTTAGAAAACTTAAGACGGTCAGATGAATATTTGAGTATTGCATTGTACACTGTTCTTCGTTTCTCTAGAGTATAACATGGATAGTTAAAATGAAAAAACCAAAAAGTCCAGAGGGGGCACAATCGCAAGTTTTTCATTAGAAACAAGACTGAATGATAGGCCTATTTATTAATGAACTGATAACATTACTCGCATATTTTATTTTTAGAATATAGTGCACATACTACACTGGTTAGTTGTTATTACACTGGGGTAATCTACGTTTATCATCATCATCATCATCATCATCCGTCATGGTTTAGACTATTGAGCCTCTTCCGGTTTCCATCTCTTCCTCGGTCGACCCACATCCCTTCTACCATCTGGTTTGGACATCCAGGCTTGAAGTAGCAAACGGTTGTGTGGCATTCGGAGCAGGTGATCTGTCCAGCTTTTTCTACGAGTATATTGCTTGATCACATCTACAAGTGGCTGTACATTGCATTCTTCTCTTATCACTTCGTTTCTAATGTGATCCAGCCTTGTGTATCTTTGAATGTGTCTCAAGAACCTCATCTCTGAAGCTTGTATGCGCGAGTCGTCTCTCTTTGTTGTGGTCCATACCTCGCTTCCATATGTAACTAGTGGAATCGCCAATGGCGATCTACGTTTATATTCCATAATATTTTTTTTAGAAATAGAGGAGGACGGATAAATGTATATTATTTATATTACAAAATGTTCAGTTTAATATCTCACGGATATGGCTCTCGCTCTCTTTTT
This sequence comes from Catonia carolina, assembly GCA_035578175.1. NCBI lineage: Eukaryota > Metazoa > Arthropoda > Insecta > Hemiptera > Achilidae > Catonia > Catonia carolina. The sequence goes on along the minus strand of JAQMRL010000001.1, from coordinate 140,412,457 downwards.
AACTTTCATTTTTCTAACATATTATGGCAGAGTAGAATAACGAATAATAGTTTACGAGAAAATCATATTGATATCAGAGAGAAAAACTCTGAAAGCAATATTAGCACGCCGAGAGTGGTAGTACAGAAAAATACAAGGAAAGGTAACGTTACATTTACGGTTTCTTAAATGCAGAAGAGCCTTTGACAGTCTATATTGTAATATATGTATATATTAAATTTAAAGAAGTTTGAAACGTCATACAGACAGATTGGTATAAAATTCTAACAGTACGAATTGAAGGTATAAAATTGCGACTTCAGTAATGAAAGGATTATGGTAGAAAAGTTGACTGTCACACTGTTCTTTAACATACGCACGAATAACATGTAAAGTAAGTAAAAAATGATTCAAAACAGGATTAGAAGTTCAAGCAATAATAATAATAATAATAATGCAGAGTTTTGCAAATGTCATCGTTTTATCAGGAAATACAATAAAAAAGTAAGAAGATGTGAGACACACAATACACTGCTAAACGCAACTTGTTCAATAACGAATGAATGCCGTGTTAAAAATGAATAGGAAGTTGAAGAATTATTTTAGTGTCCAAGATGAATTATACGTATAATTAATGAAGGAAATTCGGATATGTAATACAAGTGTGTAAATTGGTTCAACAAGAAAGATACTTGGTTTAACACATAACGTGTGTTATAGGTAGGCATAAAAGGTCTATATCTAGGTTATTCAAAATCTTGATTTAGGACGTATTTATCCAGCGGTCAGTCAACCGCATTAATTTTCTCACTGAATTTAAGGAGTGAGAGTAATGTATTTTCTCTTTTTGAACTTTTATCATTAATAAGCTACTACAGTCCTAATACTATAATAGTGTAGTAAAGGTGTAATTTTTTTAAAACCTAATTTTTGAAGAACCGAGCCTCCAGTGGATATTATATCACTCTTGTTCACATACTCTATAGTGAACAGCTAGCAAATGTGAAACATTAAAAAGGTTTAATCAAAAATGTCACCAGTTTTTATAACCATTTACTTATTTTGTAGTTAACATTAACCCTAGAGTCGGCAATCGTCGATTTTAAGACGATGTTACCGTTTGTTGAACCGGTCGCGTCGCAAAACCGGTCAAAAATCGGTCGGTCGCGTCGGATTGGCTTTATAGTATTGCAGTGTTGTCATTTTAGTTTTAAATTCATCTACAGACAGCATTGCTGTTTTTTAAAATAGTTTAGTAATGTATAAAGTAAATCTTTACGTATAACACAATAGTTTTAGTTTCATACTCTGCCCGTGTTTGTCTGTTGAAACCACACTATCCTAGAGCTGAATTTGGTTATTTCTTGGTTTACATGATGTATTTTTTTATGTATTTTCTTGTTTTGAACATAGAATAATTTTTTTGTTTTATTTTGTAATAAAAATGTGATTAGTAACGATTCGTATTTTATGAATTTTTAAAGTAGAGTATAAAAAAGTAAGAAACAGTAGTGTCATCTGAAATTTTGGAAAAATATTTGTCTAAAAATTATTTTCAAATAGCTTCACCATCCCTAACTGTCAGATTAAAACTTTAATAATGTACTTATTCTATTTTCCTAAGTTTTCTTGTTATTTTGGTACGTCACGTGATAAGGTTTGTAATTTATAGCAAATTATTTTGATTTCTTTACGGTTCAGTAACCCATGTGCTAGAAATTCTCTGCTGGTCTAGAAAAGTGTTATTGCCGGTTATAGAGTTACGTTTCATCAACATCTTCAGTCATTAGCGACTACTTCCAGTTAGAAACGGTGACTTTGAATGTACATGTAATACAATAACTAATACACTTATATAACAACATTTTTGCTCGGAAACATCGTTTTACCAAGTAGTGTTGGTTACAGCCTTTTTGCCTGAGTCTATTCTATCTTTTATTTATTTTAGTAGCCTCCAGTCACTCCTTACAGCTATCCCAACCTCCATGAAAAGAACTAACAGGGTAGCGGGAATGACCTTTGAGTTGAAGAAGTGCAGCAACAGATAGCTGAAAACACTTGAGCCTTAAAAACGCTGCACTTACCAATCGGGACGTAAATCCAGGGGACGTCAAAAACACTTAAATAACTACATGTAGGCAAATAAACTTGTGCAGGGATAGGCAATGATACCACACCTACAGCGTGAAAAGCTTACTTAGAGAAACTCGAAGGAAAAAGAATATTAGTACCAACAACGAGAAAAACTACCAAGCTAACAGATAAGAAAAGTAACAAGTATCAAAACAGGAGTTTTATATGACTAAATAACGCTGGAATGCTACTCAGTTTACCTACCAACTCGTCATACGGCTGTCCTAAATTGATCATCCTATCCAACATATCACAATATTCCTCTTAAACGTTGATGTATTCCTGTTGAATACACCAACCCCGCAACCATTAACAATATTCATATTTCAAATGCACCTCGCCAGGGGAGATATCCGAGTCTTCACCTTATAGTCTAAGAGCCTGTGTCCTCTGGAGTTAACATATGGACCCCAGTACACTACATTCCCAACAGCGGCATCAATAGCTCCATGTATTGCCTTATATAAAAATATAGCATCTACAATATCCCGTCGCTTATCCAAAGTCATTATACCCAGTCGGGTACACTCCTTTTCGTACTAAACACCTGCGTCACACAGACCACGAAGGCGCAAGTGATACAGCAACTTCTTCTGTATAGCTTTAATACGGTGGTCGGTTTATTCTTGGTCCTAGTTACAAACAACTGAACAATACTCTAACACCAACCTGACATACACATGATAAAGACGGAGTAACGTTTCAACCCGCCGATAACGACGTCCAGCATAAAGTACGAGTCCTAAATTTCTCCTACCTCTGGCAACTGTTTTATTTACATGAGCTGAGAAGAGCTGCTTGCCATCTAAGTGCACCCCTAAGTCACATGCTTTCAACATGGGATATAGCCATACCGTTAATGTAATAAGTATATTTGATGTTCAATGTCTTCCTGGAATACGTTATTCGAGGACTCAATATCATAATAATAATACTTATAGTAAAAATAATTTTATTCTCCAAAATCTTTTTACTTTTTTATAACTTTAAACAAGAAAATAGATTTTATAAAAAACGTAACTGACCCCCTGCTTGCTAATTCGCACAGTAACATTAATTTATAATTAACAATCAATTTTTACAGTTACTTTTTCTAATTTCGTTATGTTTTGTAACAATGTTATTTATATTGTTTACATGTTTAGGGCTATGTTGTTTACTTAGTGTTGTTTATGAAATAATAGATGCATGTAACTGAAAAATTGTCGTCACCGCAACGATCCTTGGAAGCAAAGATTGAACTTAGCAACGTGGCTGACAGAATATTAGTACTATAAAAACTTTAAGTAATTTTCTACTTACTTCACCATTTATCTCGTTACGGTTTTAGCAACTTTTATCCTCGAAATATTTGCAGAATGCTGAATGTATCCTCTTCATGAAAGTTTCTTATTTCTTTATTTTTTAATGGTTAATATTTACGTTGATCATATTAACACTTTTAGCATAAATTTAAAAGTATTTTGGTCAACACCAGAATAATAAAGATTGTTTGCTGTTGTTGCTAGGTAGAACGTATTTCAAAATTCCCTTTCCGATTGGGTGAGTAATCCATAGATCTTAAATTTCATCTTAGTAGGTTCAGTAGTTTTTTCTGTAGAATGAAGAAATTCACATAGTTGGACAACGTTTTAGAAACCAGCTCTTGGCTTCATGAAGCCATAAAAGTGCAGGTAAGTTGGAATGCGGTAGTTAAAGTTTTTCCCATCGTTATAATTTCTTACTCTGTTGGCCTACCATAGAGCTCGAGAAAGTAGAAAAGACTTTCTGAATACTATCGCTATTGTACGAGTTTTATCAATATTGTGACACTTAGTGTCACGTTAACATTTTTAGAATCTCGGTTCCCCTAGAAAATTCTCGAACACACATTACCTTTAAATATTGTCACAATATATTATCTCTATCACGCATAAGGGTTTTATGAACTGAAAGATGAATAATCGGAAGAAAATTACAACAGAATAAAATAATATTAATGAAATGATTTATCACTAAAAGAATTAACACGCTAAAATGGTTTTGAGATGAGAAATAAATGAATACCAGTGCTTGTGAATGTGTTATTGTATTAAGACAAGCTAGTCATGAACGTCTTAAAAGAAAGGTAAGTTTAAAATTGTCATCAGTAAACTGTAATTGTTAATTTTTATTTTAAAATTTATACGAGAGATAATAGGAATTTAATTGATACTGAAATGGGAATAAGAAAATATAGAGCTCGTCAATAGCAATTCTTGAATTATAGTATATTCAATTTAGACTGGTTTCTTTGAATGGAAATTCAAGATAATTAAAAAAGTTATTCGGCAAAGGTTCAGTCAGAACAGGAACGTAAAGTATCTGTAACAAGCAAGTAATTTCATTATAAAGTATTTGTTGGACTGATTCATTGTCTAACGTAAGAAATAGCATACATTTTTGGTCATGTATTTAAAGCGATAATATTATAATATTGCAGTAGTTCTAATATGATATGAAATTATTATAATTTGTATAATTCCAACATTTTAAAGTATTTATGAATCTTAAATTAAAGTAAGGGTCAAACAAATTTTTTATTGTGCTCTCAATGAAATTTCGAATGAATCAAATCACTATGTTATAGGTTTGAAACTGTCATTGATTAACTGGCTACCTGTACTACAAAACGTCGCATAGTTTCTTTGAATATTTTAATGTGACAATATTTAAAAGGAAAGTATTCCAAATTCTCTTGGAGAACTGAGATTTAAGAAGTGCTATTGTAAATAGTAATAGTTGTTAAAACGGGTTATTTTTAAGAAATACTGTGTACAAATGGCTTGTATGGGCTATTTTTATGAGGGGTTGGGATATCTATTCAGATAATTAGCATTTTTAAGGTGTCGTAACGTGTCCGTTTTACAACCAAGCAGAATTACTTTTTAATCCGTTTGGTAGAACTCTGTATTTAAGGACAAACAGAATCTCTATTTGAAATAGCCTAAATTGTACCAGATTTTGATTTTATATTTTATATGATATAAGATTACCATATAATAAAGATCTGAACTCTTTTATGCTATTTGTAGTAAAATATTACCGTTCGTTTTATTTTAATAGTAATTTTGATCGTTGTTCCCGTCATAAATGATGAACGAACACTAAATTATTGACCCGGAATAATGAACTTCTTTTTGAACTTAAGAGTCTTATTTTATCTACTTAATTTTTTCCCCTTATTTGAGTTGTACTACCTGTGATATGCAGGTTCATTCATTCAAGCTTATGCATATTAACCTATTTTTACAAAATGAAGATTCCGGTTTAAGGAACTAAGTAATATGTTCAATAATTTTTTCTTATATCATTTTTTTAAATTTTTGTTTATAATTCCACTATACTTAATTATTTAAAAAGCCGTAACTCTGAGTTTAGGCTTTTTAGATTTTTGAACTACAGCTATCAGAACATAACTTTTTTCAGAAAAGAACACTCGTGAACAAAATTTTGGTCACACCCAAAAACCCTTACTTGTTTTTTAAAAAAAATATTATTAAAATAGTATGATTTTAAATACATCTGCTTTTGTTAATTAAATCACTAGTTTTAATGAACTCCGCAACGAACCAGTCGAATTTTTTATCTAATTAATAATTAATTTTTTATTAATTAATAAATTTCTTATCTATTTATATAAGAAATTTGACTTGAACAAGTGACCATCTGACAACCAGTTATAAGTGCACACTCAACTGGACGTCTTTACTCAAATCTGACATAACATAATCACAAGGCTCAGAGAAGATAAATAAACAAATGCCATGTTTTTCTGCAATATGGTTTTCGACAACAAATATAAGCTTAAACCGGAAATCGTGTTTAGAATTGAATAAGTGTTCAATTAAACACTTAATATACATGTTTAAAATAATTTTTGAAATAATGTTAGAATAAATACAAATTTATTGCATTAATTATATTAAAGGCCGCCACTGTGGGCCAGTGGTTAGCGTGCTACATTGTAAACAGTAGATCATCTGTTTGCAATATAGAAAGTTGAGTTCAGTTTATTTTCTCGTTTGGTAAGTAATATATTATATAAAACATAAAGCATTCAGAATTCAAACGCTTCCATGTTAGGGAAAAGATCAAGTTACCTTAAAGCAATATATATTATCTCTATACCGTCCCAAAGAGTTGAAATTCTACATTCAAAGGATGTGCATCTTGTTGGTATTAATCAAATAATAAAATTCACTACCTCTTGAGCAGAAATTAATACTAGGCGTGGCTTCTAAAGAAGAAGAACTTTTAAATTTTCGTATTATACTGTTAGAAAAGTTAAGACAGTTTTTAGTGTGTTCGTTTTTTTGTTTTGTAAATGCATATAACTGATTAGAATATCTAGTTAACAGTATCTGATATTCGATGACAGTATTCTGAACTTGCAAAAACTTGTTCTGAAGTGTACAAATATCTTGTTTTTTATTAATGATTATGTACAAAAATAAAAGATTTAATAATTTAGGTATACATACGGAGAAACACATTGTAAAATTTACGATGGTCTAGTTGTAGTATTTCTTCCACTGATAATTTTGTGGAGGAATTGCCTTAGGATTAATTTTTATTAAATGGTTTTAAGTTTTTATTAAGTTATTGGTTAAAATAATGAGTTTTGTTAATTGAGCTGTGTAAAATTATGAAAATTGGTAAGCGCATTGTTGAATAAAAATTGCTATGAAAAATAAAGAATTGAAATTCTGACGACCAACTCTTATGCGGTTGATAAAAGTAAATTACCCTGAACCATTAAACATTGCAGCGATAACAATTTTTGTATTAAATTTATTAATTTCAATATTCCATCCTAGCCTACTGTCTGTTTATACCTATTTCATGTTTGTACAAAACCACGAGTGATGTATCTGAATTTAAAATCATCTGTTATAAATTATTTGATAACCCACCTGGTTGGTCTAGAGGTAAAGTCGTCGCCAAAATCAGCTATTTAACAGCTGATTTTCGGAGACGAAGGTTCCTGGTTCAAATCCTAGTAAAGGTAGTTACTTTTATACGGATTTAAATACTAGACAGTGGTAACCGGTGTACTTTGATGGTTGGGGTTCAATTAACCATACTTTCTCAGGAATGGTCGACCTGAGTCTGCACAAGACTACACGTCATACACATCATCCTCACTTCATTGGGTCATGGGATTGCTTATTGTTCTAAATTGAACAGATTGCAACGTACACACATTAGGGATTAAAAAAAAATTTATTTGACAAGTTATTATTTCGCCGGCCGCATTAGCGCAGTTGGTAACATGTTCGCCTCTCATCATGCGGTCCTTGGTTCGAATCCCACTAAGGCACCGCATATTTTCATACGTTACAAAAAATCATTTCACCCTCCATTGTACAAAAGTTACACCCCAACGACGTCGCTAATGACCGTTGTAGTTGATGCGACGTTAAATAAATAAATTTAAAAAAAATTATTTGAATGAACAAACGTAGTAACTAAGAGATGTTTTGTTAAAAAAGTAAGAAAATGTTGCTTATGTTGAACTTCAACGAATGAATCTTAAAAAAAACCATTTAATTATTATGTGATTTAATAGATAATATTTCTCTTGAACTTATAATTTACTAATAGATGCTTCAAGGTTTTAAGTGACCTATTCATTAATTTATAGACTGTATCTTTGTGAAAAGGATTCGCAAAGAATACAATTTTACATGAACCATTTTAAAAGGATAAATATTACAGGATGATTTTTACTGAATTTACAACGCTTTCAAAGGTTTATTTTATATATTTTTTTTTACTTTTTGTTGAATTTTGAAACGTTGATTGTTATTTTTTTTTCTTTAAAAGTTTAACTTTTAAATAACAATATTTTTTTTAAATTAGGTTTTCTTACTATGAATTATTTTAACACATCTATCATATTTATTTAACTTTACAATATCCATTAAAATTTTGTAGTGTTTTAACTGAAAACATTTTATAAGTTTAAGAAAAAATCTATACCAACAGTTATAGTATTTACTGAAAATGGCTCTAAGAAAGGAAGAGAATGTGATTTTTTAGGTCAACAGCCGAAAGGCTGGTTTCAATCTCTAGAGGTTTTACTAAGTAAAAACGAGGAGTGAGGTGGTTTTCTATTGCCTTCCTCAATGAGTTAAAAGAGTATGCTTATCAGTATGGCAGGCCCTCCAAAAAGCAACTTCTTTCCACCCTGCAAATGATACGACACCTTCACTTCATTCACCACAGATGTGGCTGTATAGTGTAATTCATTACTCTCAGAGGAGATAACTGTGACTAGTGTCTTCTACACCTCTACCTCTTCTGTTCTTAAATATTTGTCTAATAATTGGCTGACTATATAATAAAAAACCAAACTATTATTCTGTAGCCCTGGAACTAATAGATCGAGTGCAATTAATTTAATACTCAACATGCCCGTTATGGGCATAGAAAGAGAATAATTGTATAATAAATTTATAGTCACATAAAAATTGTATAATACAAAAATATTTCCACAAAAACGAAACAATAAACATTTGTAATATCGTATAATTAAATTAATAATTATTGTTCAAACAAATAAGGAAATAATTGAAAGAATTTTTTTTTTACGTTCGACTTTTCTGCAATTACTGCTAATGCAGTCGGTAAAGGCTGAAATTATTTTTGTAACGTATGAAAATATGCTGTGCCGGAATGGAATTCAAACCCAAGACCGCATGATGAGATGCGAGCACGTTACCAACTACGCCAATGCGACCGACAATTGAAAGAATATGTTATGATCTACAAAATATAAGATAAAATAGTTAATATTTTGACGTAAGAGTTGTAGCTAATAAAACAACATTCGTGTTTTTAGAGTAGTGTAAAGAATAAGTTAAGTTTGGAAAAAGACCGGGAAAAGCAATACAACAATTTATTTAATGTACCCGTTTGAAGCCAGCAATAATTCGTAGGTGCAATCGCTATCAATTTTATAAATCAAAATCAAACAAAATTCATACCTGTGAGGTATGGCAGATATTACTCTTGTAACATTTGAGGGATCTTGTACTTTACTGACAATGTAATTTTCAAACAACATTCCGGCGTTGTCTCAGTTCATTGTACAGCGACCGTTGAACTTATCTGTCAACATGGTTGTTGCTAAATTTACATATTATTCCGTTACATCCAAAATCTGGGTACTGACAGTGGAATAACATGCGACGCATGCAAATACTGAACATCTCTTATGAGCAACATATACACGTGATTATTATACGTATGCATTATTGTGTAGAGAGTCGTTATCCTCTTAGAGAAACAATGATGGAAGTTGTTCTATATTTTTATATCGTCGTAAATTTAGTCTTCAATCCAGTTTATATTTTTAATACGATTTTTATTCAGATATAAAATTCATTCAGCTATGATTTTAATAACAATACTCCTTGGGTTCTGACGAACATTCCGTGGAAACAACTCTAGGTCAAAACGCATTTAAGTATGTTCAAATAAATAATGCATGCAAAATATTATACTGCAGGGCCTATTACGTAATTGTAAGAAATGTGACACGTAATATATATATATATATATATATATATATATATATATTTATATATACATATATATATACGTATATATATACACGTAATAATAATAACTTACAAATATATAAGCGTTACAGCACCAAATATATTAGTCTTTAAACAGACAGGTTTAACCACAACATAATATTAGTAAATAATTTTCCGGAGTTTTTAAAACAGTAAAAAATACAGATTGTAAGATCTTAGTTGTTGATGCATTCGGAACATTTAAATCTGCCTTTTGATACGTTAGTAGATTCTCAATTAAGGGGATCTAATTTACTATCAATAGGGATAGTAGTTTGCATTGTTTGTATAAATTGTTTATGTTTTATTAGTGTAAGTTCCAAATAACAGGAAAGAAGTTCCAATTCACCAAAGGAATTTAGTGATTAATACAAATAAATTTTCCCTTTAAAAAAAATTTTTTCTCTTGTTTTAAATTTAACCTTCTGTTATCGACCATTTTACTAAGCGTTTCACGTATTTATTCCAAGTAGTGTAACACAACGCTGGCATGTCTACGTTTTTTACTAACTTTCAGGTAGTCTTTTTTCAATCAATTAAATTATTTAGCTGTAAATAAATGGTATAATATTTGAAACTAAATTTTGATGGAGATTAAGTCCACTGCCATAACTTCAAATAAAATCCGGATTTTGTAGTTAATTAGGTTAATTTCAATTTTTTTTCTTTACTGCCAGATTTAAGATTGAAAACATCTTCTTTAACTAGCCAAAATTAAATTTATAATATTTTGTCACTGATATTGTTAATTATTTATGTACGATAAGTAGAAAATTATGAAACGTTTGGGGTCTGTGGTAGTCAATATTATCCAAAAGGTTAATTGGCAAAGGGTTTTGATGACGTTCAACTCTGTCTTTATATTTATTATTTCGTTATCGTACTTTGTCTATAAGAGTTTTGCTTGTAATTCATGGTGAATTAAGTCATTGGTTATGAACCAAGGATAATTAGAATTACTGGAAGATTTAACGATGATTAAATTTTCGAAGTTTAAGCTAAAAACCTGGGATTACAAAACCTGCTTAATATTTTACAATAAATGTCATTTCTTTATTGAATAAATACTATTTAAATTCATCAGCTATTTTCTTTAGTAATATTTACTTATAAATGTAGCTATGCTATTAAACGAATCCCATTTGAGGTAACATTGACAGAATAGCTGTGATCAAAAATTTCCTTTACCACTTCGCGTTTCGCTCAAAAACATCCATCATAAAAAAACACAGATTAGGCCTCTTGACCTAGTCCAACTTAAACTTAGTTGCCTGCTATTAAAAAATTGGGTTGCCCATTTCTGCCGCGGTCATCTAACAGCACGTTGGCCAGTTGGCTTTAAGTCAATACCTATTTGGGTGTCGATCATCAGGTATCCACAACAAATTACCATGCCACTCTTGCCTATATATTCGAATAGTTGACATCACTGCTGGGGTACATGCCAAATATCTTTATTTATTTTATGGTGTACTAGCAAATTATAGCCTGCTAGAGGATCTTAACAATCTCATTTCAGCAGCCTCTATTCCCGATGTCTGTTAAACAGTCAGAGTCCAACACTATTATCAAATATATAACAATATATAAAAAATAATAATACTACTTTATCATTTGGTACTTACTTTAAATAGTACGATAGATGCAGTTTACCATGGTAGTTGCTAACCTGAATTTAAATAGCACTAAGGAAGAGTACTGTTCAATTTGCACATTTTTACGCTTTATACGTTACTTGTTGTCAGTTCAATTTTATTTGATTTACATAGCATGTAAATGAGTTTGCACGTTATCTTGAAAAACAGAAAGATTTTTTGATTGCATTACAGATTAAACTTCATTAAACTAAAGTTAAATTGTGGTTGTCATTTTTTTAGATTGTTTAGGAATACTACTACGTTGTTTACTCTCCAAAATTACGAACGTTTTAATTATACTCCCCAAGATAATACTAAAACTAAGCGCATTCTTTATTTAATGGTATATTTTATTCCGCTTTCTAAAATTTTTAATCTCTTAAACAAAACCGTATTTTATTGTAGCTGTGTGCTTTTCATTTGAATTAGTCATCCACAATATTTAGTTTTGAATTTTTATTTGATTTCAAAACATAATAAAATAATAAATTCAATTTTAGTCCATAGTTTTATTAGCATGGTAGGAGTTGATTAATAAATATGACGTGAAGATAAAGCATTCAATCCGTTGTTCCCAAAGTTTATATATTCTGAGAAGGGTTAAAAAGCCGCTCATACATTAATGAATTGGTCGCCTCGGAAGCTAAGTTGGTAAAAATAACTGACTGCTTGCCAAATGATTGCCGGGTTTGAATTCCGGCTAAAATCTGAATAATTTATAGAACTGTTTTTCCTTTATGTTACCGTATCAACCACACCCTATCCACTAATGACCTTTTTGGTTGATGAAACTTAAATTTACCATTTCCTAAAACTTTTCAATGAAATGTGTGCATTTTAATATCAAATCAAACTAATTCGTTTTCTTTCATTTAGGTCAATGAGTTCCTACTTTTATGAACCCCAGCCCAAATAACCGATTTGCAGGTTGAGTGTTGGGACAAACAACAAAATAACAGAAGATTATTTGAAGCTCTGTAAGACCAAAAAAAGAAAGATAATAAATAAAATAACGAGAACAATAATTTTAATAAGCTTAAACATAAAATTACTTTTTTAAATAAATTATTTTTCATAAATTATTATTATTATTATTATTTTTCATAAATAAATTATTTTATTTCTTATTGAAATTATTTTTCATAAAATTAATAAACATAAAATTATTTCTCCAAGAAACCCATTTTATATGCAAATTAGGATCCGCAAAAATTAAGCAGATTAGTATTTTGTTACATATCTAAAATGAATAATCTGAAGTTTAATAATTAATCCAAGTCCACTTATGCAAATGAAATCCATAATGGTTGAAAGTTAAAAAGGAAGGTAACATCTGTATCCAAGATTATGTTTAATATACGTAATAAAATATATTAAATAATTATTTACGATGAATTTAAAAAAAATATAGCGAGAATTTTCTTCCTGGTAACGGTTTTCGAGAAAGCGGTTTTGGAAAGGTTTTCGCGATTTACGTAGTCTAACCTAGAATACGAGGTTTGACCAAAAAATAACGGAATTTTTTAATTTTGCGGGTTTTGTAAATCCGATTTCTAAACATAATTTTTTTAACTTGTTGGTACACCTGTTTTTAAAATATTATTATGTTCGCATTTGCACCCATTTAGAATCTACAGTTTATTGTTAGTAGTTGAAATAGTACTCGTGTTTGCATTCGCTTGGCAATTTGTTACGTCCGAAAAATGGATCAAAGGGTTTCCATTAAATTTTATGTGAAAAATGATATCAAGGGTAGTACCACATTCGAAATGTTAACTATGGCTTTTGGTGAATCTAGTGTGAGTAAAACAAGAATTTACGAGTGGTACAAACGGTTCAAAAATGATCGTGAAAACATTGTAAATGACCACTGCTCTTGACGCCTTAGCACATCAATAACCGACGACAAAGTCGTAGAAGTGAGGAAAACGATTCTGTAAAATCGCAAAATCACTATCAGAGAGGTTGCTGATGAGGTCAGTATATCATTTGGATAGCTTCAAGCAATTTTTTCCTATATTTTGGTTATCAAACACGTGGCAGCAAAGTTCGTTTCAAAATTAGTGAATTTCGAACAAAAAGACGTTGAGTGGATATTGCCCAAGAATTGGTGAATGAAGTTAACAATGAACCAGAATTCCTCAGAACGGTCGTAACAGGTTACGAAACAGATTACGATGGGCATATAGGTATGACGTGTAAACCTGCTTTTAACGATTCAAGAGAACAATGAAAGACTGACGTTTTGCCACCATTGATGCCATAAAAACAGAATCACTAAAGGAGCAGAAAGCTACACCAAAAAGTGAGTTCCAGAAGTTCTTCCAAGATTGGAAAGAACGCTGGAACTAGTGTATTGTATTTGAGAATTACTTTGAAGGGGACAAAATTGATATAGATGAGTAAATACATTTTTTTAAAGAAAATCTAAAATTCCCGTTACTTTTTTTTTATTAAAACTCGATTACCTACTGTATTTTATGTTTGCCAGTGATATGCTTTAAACTACTGGCACTACTATGCTACAGAAACGTTTAGTAAAAACTGCGGCAATGTAGACTATCTTCTAGTTAAAATTATGTTTCAATTTGAATTCGATAAACTACATATTTTAATTAACGAGTTTTTTGTCATTTGAAATTGGTGGATTATTTCTCCAATTTTTTATTATAAAAGGTACTGTATATTTCTAAACTATTTATTATAGGTATTGTCAGATAATAATTTACTATTTGATCACCTTTTCACTTTTATCATCTTTTAGGCGTGTAACACTGTACACGTTTAAAGATAAAAAAAAATCTGCCGTGAAACACTCACACAACTTTCTCTTCCCAATGAAAATAATGAACAATATAACTTAATATTAGTAATAAAACATTAGAAACAAACAAAAATTAACCTCAAAAAACATAATCATATTTTAATCATGAGTTAATGATGCAAAATGAAAAACAACCGTAGTTTGGCTTAATAATATGGAAAATTATTTTTTCACACTTAACTAGGCTCTGTAGAGAAAATGCTTAAACAAAAGTTGCAGACCTATTAATTTTCTGTAAATTTTATTATAGTATACATACATTTGTCGTAAAATGCATACTAAGGCTGAACTCTTAAAAAATCAATTTTTTACAGATTTTCATGAAAAAAACAGAAAAACACAAATTACCGCTAAACTGTTACACTTTTGCACTACCATAGATATTACGGCCGAAATCTTTAAAAAACGCATTTTTTGTACAAGAGAAGCCCCCCGAAAATTTCAGCAGACATGGCACCTTATAGTTTAGAAAATGTAGTAAATGAGGCGTTTTAAAAAAATTGTAGGAGCCGTTTTTTAAAACCCCGAAAAAGTGGAAAATGACACAAATAAATTACTACTTCCGGTTGACCGATTTTGATGAAAATGTTCGTGTCGTGTCCTCTAGTGGTATCTAACTTAAGTTTCAAGTTTCAACTTGGTACAATGTTCCGTTCTTGAGATATTCTGTTCACACACACACACACACACACACACACACACACACACACACACACCTATTGCTAAAAACATGTTTTTTTGGGTTAAGGGGATCTGTAAACGTGTAGATCCGGTGAGAACTCCATTTCGAAAAATCGACATCAAACAATACTTTCCTTCCTTTATATTAATATTGGCAAGAGAAAGTAATTAATAATTCATTCAGTATATATTCTTTAACAGTACGTTCATTGCTTACAGTCAAATAAATATTTATTCATTTACAATGAATTTAGCATGTACATTAATTTTCATGGTAAATTTTAATTTTTTACACTAATCAATAAATACATAACTAAAATTGTGATTTTGTATATTAATTAAACAGAAAGAATACTTCCACAAGAAAACCATTTCATAATATGTATAAATTAAGATCAGTTTGGCTTCATACCCAAAGTTAATAATATAAATAAATGAATACTAATGTAAAAATTATAGGTCTATTAATATTCAATTAATATAAAATTAATTTAAATACTACAGGGAAAATTAATTTATTGGTAACTTTCTATCGAAAAGGTTCAATGTCATATTGATTTACTGTATTTATCATTACGGTACCGGGGGCAAAACAAAACGTAAGAAAATTTGTAGTGTAGTATTCAAATTATAATTCGTAAAATGTTACCACGGATTTTGAAATTTACATTTTAGAAGCTGCATAAACGTTTATTTTCATAGAACCGAAAACATTATTTATTTAATTACGAAATGAAACATTATAGGTGCAAATTACCTAAATTTAAATAGTTCTGTTTTTTCTAAGTTACTCCTTAGAAAAGAAATGTGCTGAATTTTAGCTTTTTGTGTGAACAGGAAGTTATAGGGTAAGTGATGCGTGAGAAAAACATTGCGTACTTCTGCATTTTATATAGATTGCTAAAGCAATAGAAAGAAAAATATATTTTTATAACTTTCAATGGTCTTTGAAAAATATGAAGTTGATTTTAATGTATAAAAGTTATTCAGTTTTATAAATTAATGTACATAGTTCGTGTATGAATTTTGTTTATGTATATAAAACGTATTCGTTTTCCGCAATCAAATTTACATTGCGTCAATTTATTACTCTGTACTTTATTTTTGTTACCGTTTTATATAAATTTTAATCAACATTCTTGTTAAAGTGAAAGTGCTGAATAAAGGAGATGGAAGTTCAGAAATAGCTGTTTCAGAACGTCAAATTAAACAGGATGAAGATGTGTCGGTTAAGTTCCTAGGCGTACTCTACACTATATAACAGAGAATGCTGTTAACTGTTGCGAAAATTTCACCTATATTAAAGGTTTATGTGTGTAGGAAATAGAATATATATATACTCTGAGTAGGTAGTAAGTGGCGCTATGTGACAAAGAGTAACATTCTGAAACCATCTCATCATCTCATCATAAGTGTTTAGCATAAAACTCTTTCTCATCTTCATCTCGCTATGCACACTTCCCCCTCAACTTAACAACCCATACATTATAAAAGGCATCTGACTTAATGTCACATAAACTAAGAAACAAATCGGATGAAACCAATTGCTGGTGAAACAAACGAGAAATGCATTCAAAAATTGAACAGAACTATATGCGATTGTTTATAATTTCAAGTAAAAAAAGTGTTCGTAAACAAATTTGTTTATTTTTTAAAAAACTATTATTAATTTATTATTTACATTTACATTTTGGAAACAATTTTATTTTGTTTTATAGGCCTATTTTGATTGGAAGCAATGGCATTGGCTATCGTCTTTTTGTTTTTTTTTCTACTCATATATTTTTTCTGAAAAAGTTAAGGTTGTATTGTTTAAATTTTCACAAGTTAATTATTCTAAATAATATTTTTTCGCATTTACAGGTATTTTATTTTTGTTTACCATACTGTTTGGTTTTAATTTAAAATTACTGTACTTGAGTCTAGGCCTATTAGTTGTGAAATTTTACCTATGTTTATTTTTGTGTTTCATTAATTCTCCTTTTTGTATTCAATCACTGAATTATCTATTAAGATATATTTTTTAATGAACTATTTTTTTTTATGTTATTTGGTTATTCCAATAATTTTATTGGACGTTTTGACGGCGTCTGTATCGTATAGTCTCAAAATAATGAATAAAAGTAAAAAACCCATCTCATATTTTTAATGGCACTGCGTCAGGGATATTATCAGTCACTTTTTTCTTACACTTGTAATTTACATTGCATTGTCGTAAGAATATTAGTTATGAATATTACTAACGCAACAATGGATGTAATATTCATTTTTTTGTTTTTCTTCAATATTTTTATTTGATAAAAAAATAACGTTTTCCGATAGCCATGTATTACTATAATTTTATAATGAATGAATTATTACAATGAATGACACTTTCATAATAAAACGTCGTAAAATAATAAATAATTATTACAATAAATAGCCCTTATTAGGCCTACCTGTTAATTAAAAAGTAAAGAATTATGTCTTTTTTCTAATTCAATCGATATTTGAAAACAATTTGTTGATAGTCAGTATTAAAGAATACTACGGTTATACCCGTTAAATAATAATTTACACTATAATAATAATGATATAAAATAATATTAATATAGAAATAATTAATATAAGTTTGTAATTTATAATTATAATTAAAATACTAATATAATAACAATAGAATAGAATATACTTGTACGTACAAATCATAGTTACACTAATGAAGTTGACTAAAAATCTAATTTTTGATTAGTTGTTTATACTACCTTTAAAATAGATGGATGATGTACGAGTGCATAATATAAAATACACCTTCAGAGTTAAAGGAAATCGCTATTCAGCAGGGTTTCTAATATGTTTTTTTTTTACTTTAATCTTGGGATTTCCACACAGATGAGTTTTCTGTAACCAACGATGTCCTTGCAAGAATACAGCACATAATTTTACAAATCTGTTACAAGAAATGCCACAAAGATGGGTTGAAAGGAAGGTGAGATTTGTTTAAAACTTATTTTTTTTACGACGGTGATTGAACAAGTAGAGGACTTGTCGTTTACTCGACGACAAAATGTTGGTGAGTTCTGGGGAAACAGTCAGGAATGTTATTATAAAAGGGTCGATGGTTTCCCTATACCTAACCCCCCGTGGTTTCATTCTAAAAAGTAGGGGGGAACTATTCAGCAAAAAGGAGAGTGGGGAACTGTTATTCCTTTCCACCCTTTTTTAACTGCAATCACGTCACACTATTGTGCTTTAAGCTCCCCTCTAGCCCACCATATGGCCCTGCTTCCTCCCTGCCCCCCATACTTATCAATCTCTTCTTCCTTCCACCGCACCGGTCTAAACTAAGGGTTTACCTCTCTCGCCAATTTAAAAGGAAGTCGACAGCTTCCTATAAAATGACGTCGTGCTATCCAATCGCGTTCTTCCTATCGATATATTTCTCTCATATTCCTCTCTCCTCGGTTTCTAAATTTCTTATCCCAGACCCTCAACCTTCACCCGTAAAATTCGTAGATTTTTCTTCTAATTGGATGTTTCCTTTAATTAAAAGCAAGTCCCATCTCATCCGGATCGGACCGGTTTCCTTTTATTTTTCTTTAATAAATTAAGAAAGTCATTCGATTCCGACTACAAACAAGGAGGCATTAATTCAGTTTGTTTCTATAGATCTTTCTTTAGCAATGTGATTGGAGAATGATTCGCTTTACATTATTGCAATAGAAAGAAATAAAGCGTATAAATATTTGTTTTACGTCTGCTTTTAATAGGCTCCGTTACACGCTCGAATTAATTTCGATTTATTTGGCCATGTCTGAAACTCGAGTTCATTGTCAAAAGTCTGATTTATTTGCTATTGTAATGATGCTGAAATTTTTTATCTCGATCTCTTCTATGCTTTTTATAACCCTATCTTTTTATTTAGTCTATAGCTACATTCTTGCATTGAGACTCAAAATTAGCTGAGAAAAATTTCTGCAAAATTATTTTTAAAGTATTGCATCCCAACTGGTAGTAAGAAATAAGTCATGAGTACTTCATCTGCAGTGTAATTTCTTAAGTTCATTCGTAATTAATTTAATGGAGAGAGGGTGAAATTATTAATTAATGGATATTAGGTTGTGCTGTTAGGAAAATGATTAGTAACCTCAAAGAGAAGGCCTTAGATAAATTAGTTAGTTTTGTTAACGTATCCTTAGAAAATTTGCCGAAATGATACTGTCTTTCATTTACCACTTCTTAGTTTACACAAAATCTGTTAAATAACTACGATATTATTTTTTCCTGTTTTATTTTAAACAATCTTGTGTACTTTTTAACCATGAAAAATAGTTGGAATTAAAGTTAAACTTTCGATTGCAAGAATTTGTCCCATTGATAACTTGGGTTTTTAAGACCAAACAGATTAAATCTATTAGAACGTGAAGTGAAATAAACCCAAATTTAAAGACTCCATAATGCCGGGCTGACTGCGTTTATATTAAAACAACAAATATTTATAGTGTTTTCACTGACAACACTCGAGGTTATTAACGTACACTATGGTTTATTGCAGAAATCTCTGATTATTTTAGTTTCAAATAAACAGAGTTTAAGTAAGAAGATAATCTTCTTAAACAATCTTTAAATGAAAATGAAATTTTCTTTAATTCATAGTCGCGAAGACGTTTTCGGAACTACGTGTCAAGTTTAACCCAACTGGCAACAGCTACATATTTTCCTTAACATCTAGTAAATATACGAGCAAGCCGATAAGAAGGTATAAAGGTGCTGTAATTTGTTGGGTAACTCCAGTTAGGCTTGCGACTTTATATGGTAACCACCTGACAACCAATGCAATAAAAACCCACTGGTATCTAAACAATTCGCGTCAAAGATTTAGCATGAATATCGATCAAATTTATTTATTTAAAAATGTATAGGCTAATGAGTATCTTAATTAAAACAAAAATTTATAAAAAAGAAAACCAGTGAGGCTGATATATAAAAAAATAAATAAGAAGTAACTACAGTAAATGAAAGAGTAAAATAAATATATTGTAATAAAACAATAAAACATAATAAATTTAGTTGACCTTTATTCGAGAAGCGTCATTAACTATTAACAAAATGGTAGTAGCTTCAAGTGTGAAAACCTTTTCAGAGTACAGGGATTACAGATTTTACGGATTTAAAAATTTGTTCTAATCGCTACAAATAATTCGCACATCAACGTAATAACGGTTATTAGCAAGTCCAACAACAATAAATATGTTTAGCAAGTATAACATCAATGCAGTGAGTTTTTTATGCACACGGATTCACAATTTTGTTATAAATGCTATTTAAAGTAGGCGCAGCAAAGATGTGTAGGCCTACAGTCAATTTATAAACTTCGGAACTGTTTTAAATATAAATATAATTCGATTGTAGTATTTAAACAAAATACTATTCACTAGCTCTCTAAAACCCCTAACAACATTAACTGTGTTCATTATCAAATTAACTGTTCTTGAACGGTTATATACTTTATATTTTGATGTAAAGGCAAGATTTTTTCTAACAATTAACGGATGCCAGGTATTGCTATTAGTGATAATATGTTTGGTTCGCATAAATATATCCAATCAATATTACTTTTCAGTTATTCCCTTTTGAAATAAAATATAAATATACTGCACAAAATAAATAATACTCCAATCACGAACTCTAGATCTTCATTATTTTTTCCGTTTTAGTAGGCCTAATACGTTCTCTTTAAAATTAAATTTATTAATTTTAAGTAAACATAAGTTTAACCATCTCGAAAGTTTCCTCCGATAAAAAAATACTCCAGATTACTACTCTAATCAAATTTAGATGTATCTCATCAATAATGTACAAAATGTTAATTACATTTAACAAACTTTAAAACATCTCTTCAATTTTTTCCATAAAGCCTCTTCTGCAGTTGAATTTTGAAAATTATGAACTCAAGATTGATTCAAAAATTTTCTGAAACACCATAGAACACCAAAATGAAACTAAGAAATTAAAATGTAACTTTTCTTTCCTAAAATGATTTCTTTTACCTGAAAGCATGTAAATAAATTAAACTAAACAGACTAACCCACCTCAAAACCTGCCCCATATTTTGAAATTTTATATCATCCATATCTTTTTTCAGATTTTCGTCAACTATTTTTTTTTTTGGTTTAACGTCCGACTGTTTTGCAATTACTGCTAATGCAGACGGTGAAGGATGAAATGATTTTAATTATGTTATAACTATGTTATAATTCACTATGTTATAGCATTCTGTCATTACGCTAAAAAACTAAAAGACAATCTTTTAATTCAATATATAATTAAAAACCATACACCATATTTACTCTATGAAAAATATTAGGCATAATGCAATCATTAAATTTTAAAACTCATTTTTATATAATTCAAGGAAAATAACATGACTGAAAAATATTTTTTCCAGCTTTTGGTCTTGTATTTTTTGAATAATTTTATATTTTGTAAATATTTTAAACTCATGATGCCTAAAATGTTTCTTTTAATTTTATATCTAATTTTTTACTCGAAAACAACATTTAATTTAGGTTTAGAAAAATGTCAACAGAAATATTTCAAATACCAAAACATAATTTTTATGTAACGAATGAATATAAACGTCAAATTAAAATATTAATTAACAAATATGTGCATGAGACACGATTTGATATTGAAATAACTCTGTTAATATGTGGTTAGATTAAAAGTAAAACGGTAACCATTATTACTAAATGTAGCAAATACATGTACAAATAAAAACTTGCGTATTGTGGACGCCTGTGTTTTAATGATCATTTACATTTCTTTTAAAATAATATGTTTCATTAAAATATTTTACGAGAGCAATAGTTAACTGAGGTCGCCTCCGTGACTAAGTGGGATTAACATGCTAGAGTGCGCTGCACATTACAAAGCAGAAGGTCCGATGTTTGATTCCCGGCTAAGAATTTTTTATAAAACAATATAAAAACCACTGTTCCGTGTCATTACCAATAGTAGTAGCTAATAACCAAAGCAGTTGTGCGACTTTAAATGAAACTAAATAAAGAAAATAAACTGAGTAAATTAACGGGAAAATTGGTCACTAAACTGAGATTGACTGTGTTTTTTACTGCGTTGTTCACTCTTTGAACGCACAAGCGTAAAATGTGTACCATTAAAGAAAACGCTCTACTGAATTTAATGTTCATTTCAGAAACGTTGTCTCTTCAATTTCTGTTTATTTGCGTACACTTTAGTACCCACAAAAATGCACTTCAATCCAAAGAATTTACAAATTATTAAACGCACAATTCTCAAAAATACATTGTGTTCCTCAATAGAAATCAAGAATTTCTTAAAAGAAATGAAATATTATGAATTTTTTCATTTGCGTAATTTTTTTAAATTTATTAAGTCACATCAACAATTTGGTTATTTGCGACTACTTTGGGTTAAGGAACGGTGGGTTTTAACTAGTAATAATTTTTCAGACCCTAGCTGGGAATTTAACCCAGAAACTACTTTGCAGCGTAGCACGCTAACCACTGGGTCACGGAGTCGGCCTACGTAAATTTTTATATTAATAAAAAAAGTGTAATTGACAGTCCTGATCATTACAGTTTATGATACGGTAAGTCAATTCACTTGAATAGTCATTTCAGATATTTAGGCCTATTTGTATACTAAAAATTCCACCAAAGTTCATTAATATTTTTTCGAACCAAATAAATACAAGTTTTTGAGTGAAAATTCTTATTAACTAATGTTATACTGCTGTGTTGTGGATCCGTCCGTCTGTTTTGTCAAATATGTTTATAAATATCTATCATAAAACAACGGTTCTGTATTTTGAATTATATTTACAATCAAGAATTTTCTATAAGAAATAAAAATGTATGATTTATTTCATTTGTGTAATTTATTTTAGTTTATTAAGTCACATCAACAATTTGGTTATTAGCGACAACTTTGGGTTAAGGAACGGAGGGTTTTAACTAGCAATAATTTTCCAGACCCCAGCCGGGAACGATGTGATGTTTTACTTATCACTCTGTGAGAAGGCCATGTAAACCAGCTTAACTCATCTCACTCAAAAAAGATTTTGGAGGTTCAAACTAGCTTGTCGGTTGCTTACCTAAAAAACAAATTTCATTGCACAACAAATTCAGCGGCTAAGCACTTACCTATTTTTAGTTTACTGGTAAATTGGATTTAAAATAAAGAATATAATTAGCCTGCCGTGGTTAAGAGAACGCTTGAATTGGCGTTAGCTGAACGTTAAAAAATCGCATCTGATAATATTTCATAAAATTATAATGTTCGAACAAGCCGCCTACATTAACTCATATTAAAAGCATTACACTCTACAAAATCATACGTATCAAAGATATAATAATTTTTCTGCTTACACATTCGCTACTACAATTAAGCGGATGCAGTCGCTTAATTATTTCTTTTATTTTTCTCATATGTACTCTTTAGGTTTGAACGGTTATGGTTTTAAACAGTTTGTGTCGAAGATATAGATTTTACTAATCAATTTCCTGTTAACTAACAGATCTAACTAACAGATCTTAATCAACGTGGAATAACCTACACAAAACGTTACTTGACAAAATATTTTTGACGTACGCTATTATTGTGTTTAACAGATACAAAATTTTTAAATATATGTCAATTTTAACTGGTATTTGACAAACAAACTTCTAAGAATGCGTGAGCAAGGCGGGCCATGTTGAGAGTGATGCGCATGTGACGTCAACGGCTCAGGTAATATCTGGCCAATCAGAGTATCGTATTTTCAGTTATTAAGAAAGCTCAATTTTAACCAATCAGCTGTTTCTTTTGCGTCATTTTTATTGGTTGATATCATCCAATCAGAGAGGTTATACTGCTGTACTACGTCAGACCGATATCAACCAATCAAAAAGCGTCTTCAGTGTTACGTCATTCGTCAGTGAGCTGCTCTCTGATTGTTCCGTACTCTTACTGGGCGTGAAGTCGAGTGAGATTTTGACATAAGGTCCACTCAATGTCAACCTGTAGTTAACGGTAGGGCAAACATATGAGAGTATTTCCTTTTCGAGATTTATAATTTCTAGGTTAATATCACTTACCAAATATGTAGTACCCCATTGTAGAGATCTATCAGTTACTCGACAAAATTGAAATTGCTTTTTGTTACTGCAGAATGTTGCAAGGTTTTTTTTTAAAATAACGAATGTTCATTCAAAACTGAGAAAAGAGACAAAAGAAACGGAGAATGATTTCTTCCGAGTTGTTCGATTTTATTTACCTAATTTTTGGCCAGTTATGTACCTACATATTTATAAGGGAATGCCTATATACAACTTTAAATAAAAATTTACGATACGTAGGAGGCAACTGAAATTTCTTATTCAAAATATCTTGAGATTGATCACAGTTATTATCAAACCGGAAAGAAAATATACTTAATTAATTCCGTTTTATAACAAGATTAGTATTTTGCTCTACCAACGAGCATTAATCGAAAAACAATAAACAATGGTCTAACGAAATGATGGTAATGGCCGATATAATTTCGAAAAAAAAATTTTGATTTTATTATGTATATTTCCTACCTGTATTTTAAGATGCTAAGTATTTATTTTGCCCGTCATAAAAACGTACAGTTTTAAAAATTTTTCACTCAATTTGCTACTTCCAGACTTAAAAAATAAGTTCGTTTTTTATCACATGTACAGCCAATCATATGACTAAAGCACTTAAGAACAGAAGTGGGAGAGGTATAAATGACACTAGTCAGAGTTATGTCTTGTGAGAGTCATGAATTTCATTTTACAATGAGACCCTGTTAAGAACGAAGGGAAGGTGTCATTCGGAGGGTGGAAAGTGATGACTTTCCGAGGGATTGGCATTCTGATACGAATAATTATTAACTCTGTAAGAAGGCCATGTAAACCAGCTCAACTCGTCTCGCTCAGAAAAGTTTTTAGAGGTTCAAACCAGCCTGTCGGCTGCTTACCCAAACAACAAATTTCATTGCACAATAATTTCAACAGCTCTGCATTTATCTATTTTTAAGATTACTGACAAATTGTATTTTAAAAAAGGAGTATTGTTAGCCTACCGTGCTTAAAAGAGCGCATGAATTGTTTGTTTACGAAATGTTTAAAAATCGCATTTGATATTATTTTATAAAATTGTAATGTTTGAACAAGCGGCCTACATTAACTCATAATTATGTTACCGATTACTTTATGGATTTTTTAACCATTTTATGTTCTTCTCGGAAACCAAATCGGTAATGTGGAATCATGTCAGGTTCTTCTAAAGAACTATGCCTTAAATAGACGGTTTTTCAAAACATCTTGATGTTATTGTTAAAAGGCTGATTGGTTTACATGGTGTTTATTCGTGCAGAGATTTTTCTGGATTATAAAGACTAATAATTTGTGCTAGTATCCATTGTTGAGTAATATATTCTGCCCTCAGGATTGCGTTAAATAATTCTGTAATAATTCTGTGTTGTTTCAGTGGTTATAGCTTTGGTCGAAGTTCTTTTGAAATTTGTCTTGTTATTAAATCAAACCCCGGCGATCATTTTGGTTTTCAATTTTAAAAAACCTTTTTAGATCTGGATGGTCTGAATATCTACAAGGAATTTTTGTTAAGGTACTTCCAGACATCATTTATTTCATTTTTACATCTAACTGTTCTGAGGAGGAGTGTAAAAACGGTTTCTAAAAGATTTGCAATAGCTCGCCTACTCTTTGTTACATTTAGCCCAAGAGCCATTTGTTCATTTTTAATGTAGTATTAAATCTTCAAGTTCATTTTCTTTATAAGCTTTTCCATAAACACTAGCCTACAGAAAGAATCAAAATCAGAATTTACAGGAAGACGGAGTTAAAAACAATAAAGCTTTGTTCAAAAGTTTTAATTCAGTTTATTAATTAAAGTCACATCAACAAAGTGGTCATTAGTAAGAATCGTTGGGTTAAAACAAGTAATAATTTTTCAGACCCTAGCCTAAAATCGAACCCGGACTTCCGCTTTATGGTTTTGCATACTAACCACAAAGCCATGGAGGCGGCCGAATTAAATAAAGAAAATACCATTTTTTTTTAAATCTTATAGACTAATTGAAATAATTTCATATTAACTTATGTTAATTTTTGTTAATTTTTTTTTGCCATTTAATACCACTTGTGCAACACGCTCGCTAATGAAGCAAAAATCGATGGACTCGTCAAGGAACAAAAAAAATTATAATATTTGACGTTGCTTAATTTAATAGAATGAATTTTGTTACATGAGTAAAACTGGATTCCAAGAAAACGACGTCGAAGGCAGAGTCAATTGTAATCTCCATTAAAATAAAAAAATAAAATATTCCTATTGAGTATGCCTGAAGGTCTTTCAGGTTGTAAAGTAAGATGTACATTTCCATCTTTATAATTTTCAAAGAAAAATAAATTATAAATTTTTCCCTGTATTAAATTCCAAATGAAAACATGTAGCAGCCAGTTATGAGGGCTCATTATTGTAAAGCATGATATATATTCTAAAATAAAAATAATTAAAAATTTTCAAAAATAAATGTAATTTAAGTTATTAAAATATTATTAAATTATTAAAAATAAATGTTATTTGTTATTCCAAATTTAAAATCTAATATTTATGTAAAATAAATTTAATAATTTTTATAACAATGAAAAGTTTAAGAAGAATAAAAGAAAGAGTTAGTCGGGAGCTGGTAACCGATATAGGCAGTTGTGTATTTTTATTTGCTCTAAATAATTAAGTAATTAGTTCAAAATACTGCACGCTACAATAAAATTGGCGCACCAACTTACGGGCAATATTGTCAAGTTTAAAATTGGCAATTTATTAGAATCAACCATAAAAACCATGTCGCGAAAATTAAGATAAAAAAAAAATATCAAGGGACTGTAAAAGTGATGGGGAAGAACAGGAAAATGTAGACAGTCATGAATTAGGTAAGAAATTAGAACTTAGCCAGGTACTAGAAGAGATAATAAGGAAGTTTGATGAGGCAAAATTGGAGAATAACAAGTCATTAATTGCTATGAAAACTGAAATTCTGGCAGAGAACAGTAGATTATTATTTGAGATGATGAAGGTGAATAATGAAAAGAAATTAAGTGAATTCGGTAAAGAAATAAAAGATAGGTTAGACAAAACTGAAAATAGATTGGTAGAGATTAATAATAATTTTAACGAAACAGCAGCTGATTTGAACCAAAAGTTTAGTAAAATTAATAACAAAGCAGAGAATCAAGGTCATGAGTTTAATCCAAATCTAATTGAAGTTAAAGATGAGTTAGAAAATAAAATTTCAAATATACAAGCATCTGTAGATAATGAATTACAGAAAGTTACATTGGATAATAGTGAAAAATTTTAAAATATTAAACAGGACATAAATTTGATTGAGGTTAGGTTCGGAGGTGAAATGAAAAAAATAAATTCTGAATTATCAAATATAAAAAAATAGATTTTAAAACGAGTGATGGAGATAAAGGAGAACTATACGAAAGTGGAATTAATATGAAAAATATTTTGAAATGTCAAGAAATACCAAAGTTTTCAGGTTATAGTCGCAATCCTCTATTAGATTTAGAAAGAATTAAAAATTATATAAATTTGTATGGGAAAGATTTTATCATGCACGCAGATTGGGAGATAATTAAAAATTTATTATCAATGTGTTTTATTAGAAATGCCAGTGTTTGGTTTCAAACAATTTTATGTAGAATTAAGTGTTAGTCTGATTTTGAAGCTAAATTCTTGATGGTGTATTGGAATGAACATACGAAAAGACGTATTCGGCAAGATTTAGAGTTGGAACATTATAATAGTAATGGGAATCTAGATATGATTAGTTATTTCCAAAATAAATACAACCTAGCCAAATTCACTTTAGAAAATATGACTGAAGGTGACAAAATAATAACACTTTCTAAGCATTTTAGTGAACGAATTCAGATGGCTGTACTAGTCCAAAAAATTCAAAGTTATCGTCAAATGGTGGTACTATTACAACAATTTAATGATGTTGAGTATAAATATAAAAAAAAGAATGATAGAAATAATGAAATGTATAATAATAATCAGCATAACAATTTTAGGCCTAATAGAAATAATAATTTTAATAAACCTATACAATATTATTGCAATAGAAATGAAAAAGAAGGGTATAATAGAAGAAATCCAGATAACAATAATAATAATAGACCACAATACAATCATAATAACAACCATAATAAGGAGTTTAGGAATAACAGTAGATACCTACCTTACCAGGGAAGAAATCAACAATTAAATTTAATAAGGAAGGAAGACAGACAAATAAATAGAACTAATGATAATAGTAATTTTAAACCATATAGAGATCAAAGAATGAAAACTAATTATAGATCAGATGATAGATCAAATGATAGATCAAATTTCAAGAGGACAGATCATAGAATATTAGAACCAAGAGTCAACATAATAAAAGGACCAGACGAGAAATCTGAAGATGACATTGTTCCATATGAAGAACATGCGGAAAACTAGTTGGATCTAGCTGCTATATACAGGGGCATTCTGGATCATCACAAACATGTACCTGTAAGGCTTTCCAGGGTAAACGATCACATGAACTTATCAACTTGGAAAACTTTAGTGAGTTACCATATAATTTATGTAATTTAAAAAGTGACAATACTAATGTAAGTCCAGAAGTTATGTTATGTGTTAATAACCAAGAAGTCAAAGTAATTTTAGATAGTGGTTCTGATATTTCTGCAGTATCAGCAATGTTTTGTAAACAGTTGATACAAGATAAAGAATTTGCTAAAAAGATCAGTATTTTACCAATAAATATTATGCAAATAAAAGTAGCAAACAGTCAGGTAGTCAGTAAAATAAACCAACAATTACTTATGCCGTTTAAAATTGACCAAATTGATTTTTTAGAAAATTTCATAGTAATTCCTAATCTTTTGGTAGATGTCTTATTAGGTTCAGATTTTTTTAACAAATATAATTGTAAGATAAATTTTAATAATTATGAATTAAAAATAAAACAAGAAACTAAAGAAATTGTAGTCAGATTCAGTAATTATGTGCATAATGATAATGAAATGTGTAATGTTAGGTTAGTGTTGGATAGGTTAAATGTAAACAAACCAATAAAAATTGAAAATCTTAATTTAAAGGATTCTAAATACAAAACATTTACAAAATTTAATGAAGATATTAATTTAGGCCATAAATTAGTATATAATAACAATGATTTGACTAATAATTTTACTGAAATTGAGAAATTTCAAGATAACAAATTTAGATTATGTTTAGGTGAGATAAATAATTCAGATTTTAATGTGTTAAATTTAATAAATGAAAAAGTAGATGAGATTAAAGTGATAAACTGTGAAGAAAAGAACTTATTAAGAAATCTATTAGTTAAATACAAAAGTATTTTCAGTAATAAACCCGGACTTTGTAATTAATATACATATAGATTAAGATTTAAAAATTCTGAAGCTATTGTCAAAAAAAAACTATCCTATTTCTCAGAGTTTATTACCAGCAGTTGATGCTGAAATACAAACGATGTTACAGAACAATATTATAGAAGAGTGTTCTTCTGAATATGTAAATCCTATAGTAATTGTTCAAAAGAAATGTGGCCGAATTCGAATTTGTTTGGATGGCAGATTGCTGAATGTACATTTAATTTCTGATAATTTATCCATGGAACAAGCTGATACAATTTTACAGAGGTGTAATGATTGTAAAATACTATCTAATATAGATCTTACTATGGCATTTTGGCAGATACCTTTAGCTAAAGAAAGTAGGAAATATACTAGCTTTGTACACAGGTCTAGACAATACTGTTTCAAAGTAATTCCGTTTGGTTTGAAAATTAGTTTAGCTGCATTGATTAGGACTCTGAACTGTGTATTCAGTAATGATTTTGATAATTATTTGTTGAAGTTTGTTGATGATTTCATAGTTAAATCAGCTAATTTTAGACAACATCTTGTGCATCTAGAAACAATTTTTAAAAGATTAAAAGAATGTAATATGACCATTAATCTTAAGAAATCACATTTCATAGCAAGTGAAGTTAAATTTTTAGGTTACATTTTGAGCAAAGATGGATTAAAAGTAGATGATGACAAGGTTAAAGCTATTAAAGATTTTCCAGAGCCAAATAATCATAAGGAGTTGAGAGCATTTCTCGGCCTATGTAATTTTTATAGAAGATTTGTCAGGAGATACTCAAATATTATACAGCCATTATTTCCATTAACGAGTAAAAAGAATAAGTGGGTGTGGACTAATGAAGATAGAGAACAGTTTGTTTTGATCAAGAAAAAATTCTTAGAAACAGTTATGTTAGCTCATCCTATGTCAGATAATGAGTATTTTTTTGAACACAGATGCTAGTTTACGAGCAATAGGTGGAGTTCTATACCAGAAATCTGAAAATGACAATCATGTAATTATGTTCATTAGTAGGACACTAAGGCCAACTGAAAAACATTTTAGTATTTATGAGTTGGAACTACTTAGTTTAGTATATTGTTTAGAAAAATCAAGAACTTATATAATTGGTAATAAAGTTACTGTTTTGGTTGACAACATAGCAATTGTACATTTACAGACTTGTAAGTTTTTAAATAACAGATTAACTAAGTGGATTTTAAGAATTCAAGAATATGATATTAAAATAGAGCATGTTAAAGGGAAGAGTAATGTAGTAGCAGATATTTTGAGCAGGAATAATAGTGAACAAGTTATAGATAAGAATCCAATTTATAAGTTAGCACATTTTAAATATCAAATAAGTAATGATTTGAAACAGAAACTTAAAAATTTATCAGAATTACAACAACAAGATATACTTATAAGAAAATTTTACAATCTAACAATAAACAATCAAAGTAAACCAAACATTGAAGAGAATAAACCAGTGTATATTATTAAAAATAATTTATTATATAAACTAATTGGAAGTAAGTATAAGATAATGTTACCGGAATCTGTACAGAATGTATTCATTTGGCAATTACATAATTTCTATGCACATTTAGGTATAAGAAAAGTATTTAAAATTTTAAATGAATCATTTTATTTCAAAAATATGTACGTACAAGCTAATTAAACGTTTATTAAGAACATGTGTAATATGTCAAAAATGTAAGTATAGCAATCAGATAAACAATGCACCAATGGGACATACTTCTATGGAAAGGCCAAGTCAAGTGATTTCGATTGATTTTATAGGAGAGTTACCTAGAAGTCGTTGTAATTGTATTTATATTCTTGTTTTAGTGGACTGTTTTACTAAATTTGTTACTGTTTATCCATTGAGAAAAGCAAATTCAAGTAGTGTGATAAATAAACTGAAATTATATCTTAAAGATCATAATACAGTAGAGAGGATTATTTCTGACAGAGGTACACAATTTAAGTCAGAGTTATGGTTAAAATTCATAAAACAAAATAACCTAAAACATTATATGATATCTGTACGTCACGCACAGAGCAATTTAGTTGAGAAATATCATTGAAGTTCTAAGAATTTATGTAAATGAGAAACATAACAAATGGATAGAATATTTAGACCATATTGTGAATGCTTTGAATAGTACACATAATGAAACTACAGGATTTACAGCTAATTATTTGCAGACAGGTAAAGAAGACGTAAGGTTCTTTGAAAAATATTTTGATAAAGAAGAAAGTATACAGAAGAAAAGCTATGAGGAAAATTTAGAAATAGCAAAAAATATAATACATAAAAGAATTGAACAGAATAAGAGATATTATGATAGCAAAATAAGAAAATTTAAATTTTTTTTTAAGATAGGTGATTTAGTATTAGTAAGAACAAATAGTCAAATTTTGTTAAAAAGAAAATTAGTAAATTGTTTTGTATTTATGGAGGTCCATTCAAAGTAATTAAAATTTTTGGTCATTCAACTTATCAGATAGGTACATTAGATGAGAGCAAAATAATTGGTATCTTTCACGTTTCAAATTTAAAAGAATTCATAAATTAGGCTAACATGAAATATGTGTAAATATATGTTACATTTAAATAAATAATAATTCATATGTTTAATAAATTCATATGTATGTTAATTGTTTAAAATAATGTTTGTATTATGTGTTTAAGATTTTCCATTGTGAATTTTTTATTTTCATAATTAGGATTAATTATTTCTTTTAGTAATCTTGTTATTTGATTTACGAAGTAGTAAAGTATATAAGAGGTTATGATTTGTTTTGTTAACATAAAAAAACTACAAGATTTTATTTATCAGAATATTTGGCTATATGCAAATTCATGATATAAATTTTAATTTCTTAGTTATTACAATTTAATTGATTTTGAAATTTTTTTTTAAACCAGCAGAATAATGTAGCAGCCAGTTATGAGGGCTCATTATTGTAAAGCATGATATATATTCTAAAATAAAAATAATTAAAAATTTTCAAAAATAAATGTAATTTAAGTTATTAAAATATTATTAAATTATTAAAAATAAATGTTATTTGTTATTCCAAATTTAAAATCTAATATTTATGTAAAATAAATTAAATAAATTTAATAATTTTTATAACAATGAAAAGTTTTAAGAAGAATAAAAGAAAGAGTTAGTCGGGAGCTGGTAACCGATATAGGCAGTTATGTGTTTTTATTTGCTCTAAATAATTAAGTAATTAGTTCAAAATACTGCACGCTACAAACAAGATGTCTTGAGAAGAGACAATTAATTCATGAGAATGACATGAGGTACGATTAGACTGTTTATAATGAGCTCCTTATTTAATATTACCGATTTTAAAATTAACTGTTCGTACAAAGCTTCTTTATTTGGTAAATAGCATTTTAGAGTAGTCTGAATTGATTAAATAATTTCCTTTTTAATTTCATATTCTAAACGTACTTTTTATTAATATGTAATCGAAAATTTAAATACTAGCTTTGAAATGTAATTTTATGTCTTAACGTCTCCATTTTGATACATTTTGTGCGATTAATTGTAATTTTGCCGTCTAATTATTGTGATTTTTAAGATAAAACCTTTGTTGTAGTTTCTTAAACAATTATTTAATTAAGTGATGTAAACTAATTTTAGTTATTTTTGTTCAATTATCTTCGTTACCAAGCAAACAATGTTTGGTATTTTTGTCTATACTTAACAGGCAGTTGATGTTGAACATCGGTCTAAACCCTAAAAGAAAATTACTAATCAACAGATTGAAGCAATTACAAAGGCTCTTTTTCAAACGATAAGAAATTACCCGTGACTTTAAAACTCTTAAACTACAAGGCAATCTATCACCAGTCTGAATGTGTGGTACCCATTTTATGGTGAAGCCAGTACAAATTTCCTGAGTTAATTCTAATATCTAATTCTTAACTCCAAAATTTACGGATCTAATATAACATTGCGCGATGACCTATGTGTCCTTTACGTCACTGATACTGTGTGTTTAGACAGATTTCAAAACCATGATTCCTTCGAAACAATTTTATTCTCCTGACTTATTAGGAATCTCACGAGGATAGAACCTCCGATGGAGTAGGGATAAATGATAATTTAAATAACATTAATATTCTTTTTCCGGGAGTTCTACAGACTTCTCCACTTCTCGTATCGCACAGCCTATTGTTTTGTCGGTGCTACTATAGTACGTGGCCTACATATTTTACAGGTTATGTGAACTACATAAGGTCATGTGAACATTCGTTTTAAATAAATATTTACTCTTTTACAGGTTATGTGAACATTAGGTTTTGTATTGGCTCCTGTTTGTGGATCTACTTAATTTTGCTGATGGTTAACCGTTAAATGCAGGTAACCTAATGTTCACACAGTAGCAAATGGTACTCACCACGATAAAATGGTAATAAATTAATAGTAGCAAATGGTGTAGTATATTCATGTAGTAGCACCGTTTTGTCTTCTGAGTCACCCTCCCTAAATTCCTCGCTGCCATAGGTTCTTGAAATCTCTGTACCTATTTTTCCGAGGACGATCTCTTCTTTTATTTTCTGGGTGGTAAAGGAACGCTCATAGGAGCCATAAGTTCACTGCAATTATTTAGAATACCTACATAAACCTTTTTTGCATCAATTAAAAATTCAAGTTTAAAACAATTTTGATATTTGTAGCACTGGTCACTGGGTGGTGACTTCCACTAATCTAGCGACGCCATTTACTTTTTATACACGGTGGATCATGTCAACCGTTACGATTCAGTTATGGAAGAACAGTTCAACGTGGAAAGTTGAACAAATATATTGCCACTAAATCATACCAAGGAATCCATTAAAAATAAAACTGTTACCGTTCAAACACGGGCATGGCCTAAACTGACGAGCATGGGTTTGAATCTCAATCTTTTAAAAAAGTAGGCTGAATACTTGTGGCGTACATAATTTTTAAAGATATTCAAATTTTCAACATTTTGATGAATAATGATTTTTTAAAATATTGTGACAGATCGAAGAAAGAGATGGTTGGCGAAGGTTCTAGTACTCATTCATAAAAATAGTAAAGAGAGGATAATAGAGTGACAAAGGAATAATAGGACAATAATGATAATAAAGGTATGTCTATTCATAAAAATTATTAATAGAACTGCGCTATTGTGTAGGACAAAAGGTCGAGTATTGTGTACAGCTATTTATGAAGTTGTTTATGAGGTTGTTTACGTTTTCTATTTACTATAGTTAACTTGTTTACAATAGATTTTTCTAGCACTCATTTATAAAGGGTTTTTTTTTGTACCTTACTATTTGTTCGGTATTTTTCGGGAAGGTTCTTTTGATTCACTATAAAAGAGACCCCCGAGTGCGGTCAGCAGTTCAGCATTCATTTGATCTTCGACGAGCGATTATTGGGGTGTTATACAGGTTAACGATTCCGAGCATTGTGTTGGTCAACGATTGTTATACTGTCTTAGTTCGCGTGTATATTTGGAAAAGTTATTGTGTACCGGTATAAAATCGGTTGTGTATTGTAAAATTTATTGTAAGTAGTCCTAAGTAAATTATTAAATTATCAATTGTTTATTATTTATTTTAAGTAAATTATTAAGTTATGTATTGTATTACTTTAATTATAATTAGTTTATTATTTATTTTGTAAATCGTTTAGTGTAATAAATATTTGTAATTATAAACTTTAGTGTATTAATTATTTAATAACCTAGATTCCGAAACGGACCTTAGCGATAAGTGTCACAATATTAACGAATTCCAAAATAGCGGCTACAGACGTAGTAAATGTAGACACAAGGAACGCCCTGTATTTTCCTTTTAACTTGGAATAAAAAGAAAATGGTAGCCCTATGTAAATACGGTTCTTAAAATTTTATAAGCGGTCCATCAATATATCAAAAAACTTTTATTTAAAAAGCATAATGTACAATACAACATACGTTCTCATTGAAAACTATGGACTACCTAATTCTATTTTTAATTGGTTTAAATATGGAAATTTTTGAGACTACAATATTTTTTAAAAATTGTTATGTGACATAGCTTTGGAAAGCTCATCAATGTTTTTTTAGGAATTGTATATGATTTTCATTTTATCAAATGGTACACCCTTCAGTGTGATTCTTTTTGCTTTTTGTACATTTACAGTTGCAACATTAAACAAAATACTTTACAGAAAATGTTTTGAAAAAATCTGTAGGGCAATTTTAACCAGGTCACTCACTACCGCTGTGTGAAAGATATAACAGTCCTTGCAAGTGTATGCAAATTAATGCGTGTGTATTTTTCTATCTGTGTGTGTGTTTCTTTAAGAGGAAGAATATTTTAGAAGTGGTATGTATAAGAATGTTCTGTTTTGATATTAATGCGATTTTCTTTTTAGATTTGGTTAGGGTGCAGTGTCTGCGCGTGATATATCGGTTAAAATATATTATTGTTATGGAAGCAGGGTGCGTGATAATGTTAACGTTAAAGGTAGAGTATTCTTGTGTTAAAGGCGTTAGTCTGATCTAAATGGAGTGAAATGTTCGAGTAAGAAGGATAGGGTGTGAATAACTTATTACCCGTGATATTTATTATTCCATTCTATTCCATCAAACACTCACATGTATAATGGTAAGTAAATTTTTTGGCCCTAAAAATCATAAATATTTTCTGTTCAATGCCGCGCAGTTGTATTTACACATATATCTGCATTTATTTCTTGAAATATATACTCTCTAATGCCAACTCCGTTTTTCTGTGATTTCTTATTCGTTATTCAGTTGAAGGCACGAGTCCCCTCCTCTAAATATCTGTACAATAATATTTAGTGCTTCCCTTTTTCTCCTCCGTAAAGTATTCTGTTTTTTGTTAATTCTTAATATGTGTATTTTAAATATAATATTTAAAATAAAATATAGTATTATAAATTCTTAATATGTGTATTTTGCAGTCTGTTCAATTTAAGAACTGTAAGCAATACCATTACGCAATGCAATGAGGTTGATATCTATGACGTGTAAATGAAGTGTAGTCTTTCAGATGTGGGTTTTGGCGGACCATTCCTAAAAGAGAGTGGTTAATTGAACCCCAACCATACATGTACACTGGAAATCACTGTAGTATTCAAATCCGTAATAAAATACTTCTAATTTTTAGCTTTTATTTGTTATCGGGAACTGTACATTATTGACAACTACCCAATTTGATCGCTGTATTTTTAAAGTGAATTAGGCATGAGTTTGAACAGGAACTCCCAGTAGAGTTTGTTCACGGATGGCTGTCAGCTGGTCACTATACAAAGTCGCTTGCTCAACCGGTGTTACTTAACAATTAATAGTGACTTTCTACCAGCTGACTTACTGGCCTGGCCCGGAGGCCTAGGAGTTTAACCACGGAACCTTCATCTCCAAAAATCAGCTGTTAAACAGCTAATTTTACACACATTAGGACTAAATCGTAAAGAATAAACAAATTATTTTGAGAATAATTCTAAATAATGTTGTATTGTAAATTTAGTGCGTTCAATAAATTAACAAATTACCATGGTAACAAATGTTATTAATCAAGCCATCAAGCTTTCTCCCGAACTTTGTAAATTTCAAAACTAAAAATGTTTAAATATATTTTTTTTTATCTTTATCTTTTACTTACAATTGCAGTTGTGCTGCGTGCAAGCTAATTGCTTCCCTCTGAGACTTTGCAGTCAAATTGGGTTAGCAAACTTCAGTGAGTGAATAAAAGTGATTATTTGTGTCAGAATATAGATGCTGAGTTTAGAATTGTGTCTTTCTAGGAAAGGAAGAATTTATTAACGTTAGGAAAGTGGCTGAAACTTATATTCTTTAGTTTTTCTGTTTAACCCCTGAATGATAAAAGTGTGGAAATTTAAAGGCTTAGGTTGTCGGGAAGTTAAGTTTATTGATTATTGTGACAGTCAGTCAAAAGGTACTTATGAATTTATTTTCCTCGATTAGGGACTATTTTACAACACGTAAAATATCCTTATTAAAATTTGTAGAAGCACATTTTACAGCCCACACTCTTAGCACTCTTTCACTGTAAGCTATTCTCCTTTCTTTGATCCATCTCATGTTCTGCTTTTGTACTTCGTGAAAACCCTCGAAATCAGTAAACGGTAGTCCAAACTCGGTTCAGTCTACTATGTTTCCTCAGTTAATTCCAATTTTCTCAATATCCTTTGAAATTTCTATAAACTACCTGTTTCCACTTATCTTTAAACCGACAACTTAGATCTTTTGTTTAATATGTTAAAACATATTCTGTCGAAACATTTTCATCATTTTTGTACAGCTCTCCGTAGAAACTGGTTTTACGTTTTCTGAACATTTTCATTAACCGTTCATTTTTCTTGAACAGCTGTTCTTTTCGTCTTCGTAACCTGCACAGTAGGGCTCCAATCTTTGGACACATTATCTTGTGGAGAATATTTCTTTCAAATTTCTTTGCAACACTTAAATCAGCCTTCCTGGTCATTCTAAGGCATTCACTTACACATAACACGCAGGTTTTAACATAGTATTACAACGTCTGATCGTAACTTTCTTATTGTGAAGTTTGTATTTTAGAATTTATATACGTAGCATAGGTATAAGTAAATTTCATGTCGCAAGGAATTCCCGGTTATTTATGGTTGGATACTGACTACTTACTACGGGTTTGGATATTGTGAAAATACTTAAGAACGTACCCTTATAACGAACTCCGAACCTTCAGCTTTGCTGTTTAGTCTGCCTCTTTACAAAATTTACCGTCAAAACGTATTGACCTTAATCATTACAGAATAGTTTTACTGCGTTTTATTTTGTATTTATATATTTTGCAACCAGTAAATAACCAACAAACGTATTTATAAATTTCCCGTTGCTTTCAATTTTGACCTAATTAACGTGACCATCACTGATGATGACCTTCGCCTATAACTGTTTGAATTCGTTTATGTATGAACGAAATCATGTAAATTTGGTGATTCGATCACTCTTGACACCGCATCTACCACAAAATCCCCATAACACAAAGATTAAAGATAAATTGGATGAGGGATCTCGAATAAAGCGTGGAGGAGGGATTTCCGTAGGATTATATCTCTATCAAGATTAACAGACCATTTAATTAACTTTACATATTCTTTGTTGACCAAATAAAATACAGTTTCAGTTTTCCGAAATAAAATGTTACAAGGGTTGATTGAATCGATTTACTTACCTCAGAACCTTTAGACTCGTTAATTGATTTAGGGCTACTATTGTCGAAAATTAATATTTTAAACTATAGCTGAAAAATTCTAATTGGGTTATAGTGCCAATTCTCCTGAGTTCAGAATTTGGAGTTCGATTGATGCGCGACACACCTCAGCTCCGCCTCCAGAAATTCATCTTCACCGCTTTTAGATGATCCTTCTGCCTCTTAGTCAATAACCACACTTCCGCACCTTAGGTACTCATACTCTTCACCGGATAGCATTATAAATATTAATCTTCGTCTCCTTCCGTACTTCATCAATGCAAAAGACAGAATTTAACCACCCTATGACCCTTTACCCTTACGAAATCTTGCTATTTACTTCCGCTGCACTTGTTTCATTCCTATCATAGATGACTCCCAGTTATTTAAAACGTTCGCGACTCTTCATTACTCCTATACCCAGCTGAATATAATTTCCTGGCTCACCAACAATCAGGTGTTTAGTCTTGTCTACATTATAATTGATGGGAAGTTAATTTGTAAAATGTGTGTTATAATTAAAAAAGAAGCATAGTTAGACAATGTGTACTTGTGGTCTGAATAAAAGATGGTTTAAAGCTAAGAGCGTCATTTGTAACGCGTCATAGTTTGAAATGTTTATTTAAAAACATTATGACTAAATTTAGAGGCAATTTTAGTGCTATGGTTTTCATATAAAAAAAACTCTTAGTTTTATTATTCTATCTGTGTTTTGGTATTTTTACTTAATTTACAGTGTTTCGTTTTGTTCGTAGTTGAGCTTAACTCCCTTATGCACGATAACAAAAACTATATTGATTTACATCTTAACATGTTACATGTCAAATACCAGTTTTCAAAAAGGAATATTTAGTGTTTTCCGGCGATTGAATTAATCACAATTCAACCTATTAAAGCTTATACAATCCTTTTCTTTCTCAATCCCAAAAAATCATTTTTTACTGTGGTTATAAACTATCCATTCTTCAAAGATTACATATTTTAAAATCATTTCGTTTCCACCAGTTTTTTTACTTTGACTGGCTGTGATTTAAGGGGGAAAAAACGTAATGAGCCTACTATCAAATCTGGTTTTTTAACGATGTGTCATAAATGGAATTTGTTTTGTGTTAGACTGTTAAAATTGAATTATTTAGCCTGCTCCTTTTCATTACGGTATTCATATTGTATTACAGAAATGTAAATAATTTCAAGTTGGATGAGAAATGACGTCTACCCTGATCTCGCAATTACAAGTATAATATAAGCCGTAGTTAGATATATAGACCTACCTAGAACATGAATAACGCTAGTTGGATTAGTACCACTCCGTTGACGTCAAAGTAAATTTAACGCAGACATGCTTGCGTAATATCTTAAAATTAAAATTATGGTATCCGTTAAAATCAATTTTTCACTTTGAAAAGTTTTCTAGTTTTTGAAAATTTTGGTAATAATATTAAGATCGTTTCCTATAACTTATTCAAATTTACACTAAATATCAACTATATCTTGAATATATACATTACTTGTTGACTTCCAATTCATTCCTTTAATTCAACAATAATTCATTCCTTTAATTCCAGCTAAAATATAAATATAAGAAATAACTTAAAAAATCTTGCAAAAGCGAAGTGTTAATGATGATATTTTTGATAATTTTCTTTTGGCTAGTATAGCTACTGAAGAATTTCGTACGTTGTTCTTAAATAATGTTGTGTCGTTTTGTAATTGGTGTTTATGTAATGAACTATGAAATAGTTCTATGTGTCACGCTTAGTTTTCTAACATTTCTTACAGGAAGACTTTTTAAACTGTAATATTTTGTATGTTGGAATGAATTTTCATGAACTTTAAGTGAGAAATTACTTAGGTGGTTACCATTCTTTCTTGAATGGTTAACAAACTTTTCTCATGTTCTTCATACTATGTCGGTCGCCCAATGGTATATATCACAACGATTTTCTGCCTGTAAACATTATTAAGATGATTAGATTTTTAAAAAAAATATTAAGATGATCTTAATCATCACACAACAGATCCAAATAAAACTGGAAACCAATATTGAAGAATAAATTGGCATCAAATTTTTCATGATAAGAGATTTTTATTTTTGTTTTTAGTATATCTAAAGTTGCATGAACTGCTTTCGTTGTAAGTGACGACTATAAGTTACGGTGCAAAATTGGTTTATTTTTACTTTCTCTTCCCTATATAAATATATTACAGAAAGGATTGTTTTGATGTCGATTTTACAAAATCGAGTTTTCACCGGATATACACGTTTTCAGACCCCTGAACCATGTTTTCGCGATTGGTCCGTGTGCACGTGCGCATGCATGCGTGTATCCGTGCGTGTGTGTGTGTGTATGTGTGCGCGTGTGCGTGCGTGCGTGTTCGTGTGCCTGCATGCGTGTGTGTGTGACCAGCATATCTGTAGAACGGAACATTGCATGAAATTGAAACTTAAGTTAGATACCACTAGCGGACCCGACAGAAACATTT
Source organism: Catonia carolina (assembly GCA_035578175.1). NCBI lineage: Eukaryota > Metazoa > Arthropoda > Insecta > Hemiptera > Achilidae > Catonia > Catonia carolina. The sequence continues at coordinate 140,371,384 of JAQMRL010000001.1, read as the reverse complement.
TCATCAAAATCGGTCAACCGGAAGTAGAAGTTTATTCGTGTAATTTTTTCACTCCTTTGCAATTCTCTCAAAACGGCATCAACGTTTTTTTTCAAAATCACCTAATTTACTACATTGTTTATGCTCTACAAGCTAGCGTAGCCTCCATATCTGCTGAAATTCTTGGAGAGGTTGTTCTCGCGTAGAAAAAAAACTTTTTTTTTAAGATTGCAGTCTTAATATGCATTTGAGCCCAAAAGTGTATAAATAAATGTTGTATAAAATTTAAAAATCTACAATTTCTCCTTCAAACACTTTTTGTAGCGCTTAGTTTAGCGGTAATTAGTAATTTTCTGCTTTTTTTCATGAAAACTGTAAAAAATCAATTTTTTTAAGATTTCGGCCGCAGTATCCATTGTACGACAAAAATTCATATAATTAAATTTATAGGAAATTAAAAGTTTAACAACTTTTATTTTCAGCATTGTTCTCAATAGATCCTAGTTTAGCTTCAAAAAGTGATTTTTCTTATTACTAAGCCAAACTAATATATAATAATATACCTTATACCTTATATATTAAATAAGGTTGCTTTTCATTTTCCATAATTCACTCATGATTAAAATTAGGTTATGTTTTGAGGTTAGTTTTTTGTTTAGTTTTAATGTTTTATTACTAACGTTAGGTCATATTGTTCATTATTTGCGTTGGCAAGAGAAAGTCCTGTTAGTGTTTCACTTTTGATTTTTTACTAATGTAATCGGTACGATTTGTCCTAACTCATATTTTTGGAGATTCTTTATTCTCACTGTTTCGTCACTTCATTTAGTGCATGTTTGCGAGATAGATAGTTCATGTTGTGTTAGTTTACAAAGAGAGGTTTCTCGGTAAAACCACTTAGGTCAATTTTTTCCCAAAATCGGATTTTCGTACTATCATTTTCAGCTGCAGTGTTGGCAAATCTGTGTTGTATTGTTTTCTCCGCATAACAACTAATGTCAAAAATACAGCTGTCTAAACATACATCGATTCCGACAAAACCACACATGTCATTCTTGTTTTCATGCTAAAAGCACTTTGTCATTGACATAAGTGGTTTCGACAAGAATAATACGCAAAGATTATTATAAAAAACTGTTTTTAAAGGTGATTTCTTATATTTTAATTTTATTTTGTATTTTGTGTAATCCAATCTACCATTGTTTTCTTCAATATAAAAATGATATTTTCTTAAAATATGTGGTTTTTCAAAACTGCTTAGAAATATTTTAACATTTTCCCGACAGAACCACACTTGTCAAAAATAATTTATGTTTTTAAGAATAAAGTGTATGGATAAATTGAGCAAAACTTTAATAAAATTATGTAATTTACATTACTTTAAAACATATAAAATCAGCAGCTGTGACTACAGAAGTGAAACGATGGAAGGACGTTTATTTACTCTGGTAAAAATTTAGTCTGTATTGACAAGTGTGCTTTTGCCGGGAACCCCCTCTTATTTCTTAAGAACAGCTGATTTCTACATTTTATTAGTTCAGGCAAATATTTTATTTCCAAATTTTAATTTAACTAGTAAAAAACCAAAATATTTAATTTTTTTAATTAACTTAATTAATTTTTTTAATTAACCAAAAGTAGGTAGTAAAACAAAGTTATTTTTCAAAATTTATTTAATATTTTATTTATGTTATTTTACATAGACATTTTTTTATTCCAAAATTAAAGGGGCCGGGAGAAGAAAGTGCTAACCCACATCAACATAATTTTATGCAATGTCATTTGGAAAGTTCACTGAAATCTACAAAAATTATGATTTTGAATTTTTGTTAAACATCAGTTATTTTCTTTTAATCTAAGTTCTAAAGATCGTAAATATAGCATTCTGTTTGAAACGAGCTGTACATTTTATTTTTACAGCAAACTTAACAAAAAAACAAGCTGGAAATTTTGTGTGTTAGCACTTTCTTCTGCCGACCCCTTCAATTGTAATTTACTACAATGTAAAAATTTAAGCTTGTCTTGAACCAACCATCAAAGAGTACACATGAGTTTTTTTTGTTTTATTTCACGTGATAGTATTTTAATGTTAATAAAAAATATATGTTAGCGGGATTATTTAAAAATATTGTAGAGAACCGTTACAAACAGCCTAAAAAATACATTTTTAACGCATAGATAAAAATTATGGTTAGAATTTGTTAAACATGAGGTTTACTGACCATGACTGATGTTGCGAAGAGGGATTAAGTTACGCCAGCTGGTAATCGTACCCGAACCAATAATTAGTCACGTACGCTCCTTCATCAGGATTAAAATGTTCATTGTCATTATTTAGCGACAAATTTTATTTTTAGTTTAGAATACTAGTTAATTTATATTTTTATGGATTAAAATAATTGCTAATAAAATGAAAACGGGCTTGCTTTAACTAGCGCATACTATTAGTTTGCTATAATATAGTCATTTTATGTGCTTTATTGCCTTAATATGAAATTGTAGTTTATAGACTCAAAAGAACATGTTGTACCTACGTAATAAATAATTAACGACTATTAAACTTAATATATCTAAGAAAATGTTAAAATGTCCATAATTGGGTCATACAAAAGTACCTATATTATAATATTCCAGAAAATGAAAATAATAAATACATTCTAAATAAATTAAAGCGCAGTACCTATAGGCCTATTATAATATTCCAGAAAATGAAAATAATAAATATATTCTAAATAAATTAAAGCGCAGTGTTCTTTTCGTTGAAAATACTATCTAAATGGTTATCCAAATTAATTTTTGTCCTGAAGCTAATAAAGACGAATTGCTATCTACTGGTAGCACAAAGTAAATATTTAATGTAAGGCTTCTAATGTTACTTAATAAAACATTTTCTTGAATGTTGGTTTAGAAGTCCTGAAAAGTTTGCATGAATCCTTATAACTACAGTAACCAGTTTTCGAAGATAAAATGCCAGCCAGTCTCTTTTGAAACATTAATCGTTAATTTTATTAACTTTTCAATTATTTAGGCTTATTAATGGAAATATTTAAAAAATGTCAAAAGGATTGTAAAGCTCTTATTAAGTACAATCATTTCCGAAAATTTGCGTATTACAGTGAACCTAATTTTTTTATATTAAATTTCATATTTTAGACGAAACAAATTGTTTGGCGTTACAGTGTTAAGAATAGATTCATATGAAAATGTCTGTCTCATCGTTAAGCTACTGTTGTTATAATTATAAAAAGATTTAGTAACATTGTTTTGTTCTGGAACTACATTATTTCTTGGAATCGCACAAACAGTTTTGATTACTACCTTATGAAAAAATAACCAAAAACATTTATTTGCAGTTTTAAACCAATTAGCCGAACGTGTCATTTTGAGTTTAATTTCCAATTTAAATACATTGTTACCTTTCTTACTAATTTTACTGTACGTGGTACCTGCACTTGGGTTAAGGAGAAATTATTAAGTTATGGAAAAACGTTTAAATTATGTTCTGTCAGGAATTTCCGTGAAAATATTTATTTACAAATAAGAAATAGATTGTTTAGGAATTGTAAAAACAAAAATGAAAAATGGAACATTGTAAAGGGGCGGATAGCGACTGTTGACAAGATTCTAAGCTGGAACATACTGTGTTTGTAAATGTATGAACTACTTATAAGATAACATCAACAACATAACATTATAATATTGTTGTGTGTTTAAATAATATCACTCAGGTAAATCTATATATTTAAAACGCAAAATCACTTCCAATGTATTTTAAATGGGAATTCTTTAAACTCTTAAATACAGAGTTCTACCGAACAGATTTTTATCATTTTTACATGGTTTTAAAGAGTATTCTTTCCTGATTTGGTAAAAGGTTCTAAGCTTGAAATTCATGCTAAATTCGAGCTTCATTTTACGAAATGAAAAAGAACAAAATATATTGTTTACAACGTATAGCTCTGTAATACCGTACAGCGGGTCTCCCACGTAATGAACACTAATGAATATACAAACACAATACAATATCATAAGGAAAGTCATGGTTAATTTCATTGAAATTCAATGGTAAGTGTTTCATATAAGGCCTTTGACAATAAAATATTTTTATGAAAATTTGTGTTGTTGTTTAGGTCAACAGCCGAAACGCTGGTTGGAACCTATAGAGGTTTAACTAAGTAAAAACGAGGAGTGAAATGGTTTATATTGCCGTCTTCCTTATCTGCATCTTATTGTGCGAATTTATTCGCACGGGTCCACTAGTTTATATTATATCCTGACTGAGTTCTTTGATAAAACATTGACTATTTTAAAATAGCAATAATAATCTAAGGTTATAAAATCATCTGCTCTCGAGTTTCATTGTTTTGTTTGTTTACTTTTTTTAAATTAGGCTAAATGAAATTTGTTTTTTAAAAAATATATTGTTGGTTTATAAGCAACATCCTATTTTCGATAGCTTCTGACTACGGAAACCGTTGTACTACAACAGACTCAAAGATTAATGATTTACCGTCAAAAATGAATACTACTGTTTGCAAGTCTAATGTCATCTGACGTACGCTTTTTCCACTAAGGATAAGGCAATAGTAGTAGATTGCGTTGAAGGTATTCCAATTAAGGAATATATCAGTGCTGTTGGAGCAATTATCGGTCTTTTAAATAATCGATTTGTATCAAGGGTTTCAAGAAATAGAGTATATGCATGTATTTACGGACATCTCCGATCGTCGATAACCTAACTAAAACCGAAATGACCATCAACGTTGATTTGTCTTCTCTGGTTATTCGACCACTATTGACTAACTTAAAAGAATAATTTTATGTCCGATAATTCCATAAGATTTAATAGAAATTGAACTTATTGAAAACGAATGTCAGGTTACATTCTTCGATTTCATTTATTAGAGCCGGTATTTCTTATCCCGGATACGCTCAAATAATGAGTTTTTGTCGCCAGTTATAAGTACAACCCAATGATATTGAGAAGTTACCTGAATCCATAAAAATGAAGTATGATATTACTTCTTTTTGGGTGTACGTTTTCAGTGATTCCGTATCATGTTTTTGTATGCAAACAGTAAGGCCACCTGGCCGAAAACTGTACCGAAAATTCCTTGCAATATTCTGTTGATTACACAAAGGCAATAAACCTTTCATCACCACCACCTGTAGCGAGCAACTGTACACAAGAAATAGATGAAATTTTTCCCCCTTCTTATCAACAATAATGAGTGATGTCCTTGTGGACAGTATCCTACAACTGACCTGCTGGTTAGAAATTCGAAAGGCCACATAGTGATACGATTCAGGACAGCTCAGATTCACTTATTGTCAACGATCTATCACAGACTACTGATTCTGATCATCCACTGCTAAAGGATAAAAGAAAAACAAAATAGAGAATTGCCACTATCCCTTAAAAAAGAAGACTTGGAAACTCAGATGTCTCCCATAAAACAAGTGCTACTAGACCCTAATAACCCTCATTCACTGAGCTATTTACAATTTAAAAGTTTTAAAGAAAAAACAAAAGGCATAATTACTTTAACAAACTCTAACAACCTCAGTATATATTTTTTGGCTTTTTAATGTTTGTAGACTTTTAGTAACTATAATGTTTAACTGTGTTCATGAACTTTACAAATGGTGTTTTATTCTGTGATAATATTCTATAACTATGTACCAATCATTTGTTTAAAACATTTTATAGTTTAATTTTTGTAGTCACTAATAACCTTTGATGTTGATGTGACTTGAAAACAATAATAAGTTAAGGAAACAAAAATGTTTATTTATTTACGTTGAAAAGGTCTTTATTAAAATTATTCATGGCTGTTATGTTATACAGCAATTTAATCAAACATTCTGATAAAAAATGTTCTCAGTTACATTTATATCTTACTATGAACGTGTTTCAAGTAACCTACAAGAGTAGGAAAAATAGTTTTAAATGATATTATGTTAATTGTAAGTGGACTGTTTTGCATCGCAGAAATCCTCGTAATTAAAAAAGTACAGTTTTTGTTTTTAAATACGTCTAGTATGCGTTTCGGTTCCCATAAAGATAGTTATTTAATTTGTTCAACAATTTACAATTAAAAAGAAATATCTTTTTATTTGGATAAAAGAAAACCGATTAATATAAAAGTACATACTTGTTTGAATTAGTTCGTGACCAAAATTAGAATTAAACTTGTAAACTAAATTCTTGTAAAATGAGTTTAATCGTTGGTAATCTAGAGAGGTTTTGCTCTAATCGTCGATACAAAGAGATCCGTTCAATTTAAATGCTTTCTCATATTCTACTATCTTTGCCCACCTTTAAACCCCAACCCCAATTTGCTATACACAAAATCCACCCCAGCTCGCTAGTATAAGAGGGTGATTAAAATTCATGTAAGTGTTTGGTTCGATAACAACTACGGTTTATGTACTTATCGTACGAAGCTACGAAGCATTATGAATTATTCTTTATTTTAAAGTTTTTGTAATACTGGTTACACTACTCAAATAAGCAGATTTTAATTAAAAAAATTTTCATAAAACTAACGTTTAGCATCTTTTTAAGCGGAACTATTTTGCCAGTAACTTTACATATTTATAAACTTTTGTAATTACTACCATTAAAAATATCATGAGTAGTTTAATTGAAAAATCCAATGCAAAACTGAACGTCCATTACATAATATTTTGTAAAAACGGTTTTTTTTTAATTATTCGCAACTTAATTAGTGTATTACGATATATTTTGTACCCAATGAGACAAGAAGATTTACTTCAAAACACATGTAGCTAGTGAATATAGTCACATAAAAACTGAAACGTTTAAACATCCGGTCAATGAAAGTGTTCTTAGAAGGCTTAAGAGGATCAAGTCCTACCAGCTATTGTTGTAGTGCAGGGTAATGTATGAAACCAGAGCCGTACACAGTGGGATAATTAGTGGATTAAGTTGTAATTAGTGTGAAGTTATAAGCCATTGATGAAATACAGAATTAAAATAATTTAAAATATACCATAAAATTTATAAATAACTACGAAAGAAAAATAAACGGTAGGTCTATAGGTATACATAGTATACATAGTTATACTAATGTATTAGTATAACTGATGAGATTTTTAAAATATTAACGGCTGACGTTGGTTTAACTCATTTTTAACTATTTGGTGGTCCTTGGAGGACCTTGATGGTAAGAGACCGTATATTTGAATTTCCAGAATCTGATCGGGAATTACCTGAGCAATAGAAAATTCTGTGAATAAACCTCCAGAAATATCAGCAGAACATTTTGTAAAGCCCATAACCATTATCATCTTCTTCTTCTTCACATAATCAAGAATTTGTTTTGTAATCCGTAATTTGTGTACGTTGCAATCTGTTCAATTCAGAACAATAAGCAACCCCATGACCCAATGAGATGAGGATGAAGTGTATGAGGTAAATGAGGTGTAGTCTTGTTAAGACTCAGGTCGATCATTCCTGAGAGAGTGTGGTTAATTGAACCCCAGCCATTAAAGTACACCGGTAACCACTATCTAGCATTCAAAATCCGTATTTAAAAGTAACTACCTTTACTAGGATTTGAACCAGGAACCTTTGTCTCCGAAAATCAGCTTTTAATCAAGAATTAAGCTGCCGCTTGTTCCAACCCAACAGCGACAAACTATTGAATTATTGACATCTTCAATGTGACCTCCCAAAATATCTCCTCCATTGTTCTATGGGTAATAGAACAATAGAGGACACTGAACGATCCCCTCAGTGTTTTGCAATAGCAAAACACTGATCCCCTCAGGCATTATCTCTACTTGCTCCCACCACAAATTTTGATATTCTGCAATCTTCCCATTCAAGTTGTAAACATCCAGCTCCATTCTTATGTCCTCATTTTTTAGTTGGTCCCTACGACTGCAACTCTTTGTTTCTCGCAGGAATCACAACTCTGTCAAATGTACTCTACTCTCCTGTGGTCTGGTACTAATTCACGACTCACTTCCATAGAGTACGACTGGAACATCATTATCATTATACCAATAATTCTGTATTTGAAATAAACATTCAGTACAAACAGTATTCCACTTAAAAATGTGGGGTGAAATAAACAGTTCATTAACATATTTTTTAAAATTTTATAAAGTGGGTAAATTGCTAACGGACAATACTTTCCTCAATTCTTTGTGGTTCCTTTTATGAGAGAGCCAAAAGAATCTTTGCAGAGTGCGTGTATATCAATAACACTCGCTTTGTTACTGCTCTTGTAGATTTTTCTTAACTTAGGCAGTATTTTATACTTTTACAGAAGTATTATTGTTTCCATTATTTTTTTAGTCATTTTGTAGTTGTAAAATATAATTTTATAAGCAACAATGAGTTAAATTCATGGACACATTTTCTTTCTTCTCTGTGCAGTAGGAAAACGTTATATTTATTTTTCAAATTTTTTAAGTATTTTGCTGTGCATATTATTGAAAGTAATACTAAACATTGCTTTAGAAAATTAGTTTTAAAGAATTGGTAGTCCAACAGAACACAGGTTTATATTTGAGGACACAATTAAAGGTGTTTATAGAGTCTGCACGAGTTTGTTGTCAGGGGAATAAAATGATGGTTTACTGGTATTGTAGAAAGGGGTGCAAAGAGAAGGGTATAGATGAACATACTTTGTGGTTTAATCCGATACTCAGGGGAGTGTCTATCGACCTCCACTTTCTCCCGGGAATAATAATAAACCAGCCAGTTTTTAACTATACCGCTGGATAATGAGCTTTCTAATAGTGCTGCAGTATCGGAGGAGTTTCCTATATTTTTTAGTCACCGCTCATTCTCCTACCTTATTTTATTTGTCTTCACTCCGTCACCAATATAATTTTCTCGTTACTTCATTTCCTATTCATTTAAAACTTTTCCACCCTGATATCATTTAAAATTATTTCAACTTAGAATTTAAAACCTGCTAAAAGAAAAAAGCGTGTAAGAAAAAATTTCGTGTTTTATTAAAAATATTAGTGAAATAAAATATTTAGCTACTTGTTAAAATAAATTTTCGTTTGAAGAAGTTTTGTTTAGTTAAAATCATCTATTTTTTCTTTTTTTTTTGGTTAATGGCGTCCAGGAGACTCCCCGGAAGTAGGTTAGGTCAAGAACTTATATTATTATTATTTTACATATTACATATTATTTTAATTACACACTAGCTACTACCGTAAGCTTACTTACTGCAATAAGTGAGTCATCTTCTAATATTTATACAATATTACTTTTCTTAGTATTCTCTTCGATTTTTTAGGTGTTCGCTTATTTTGAGTTATTTCTCCATTTATTTTAATGCAATATTGTTTAGAAAGATAATCATGAAAACTGTATTTTTTTAAATTCTATAAATGAATCCAAATTAGTTTAACATTTAAAAAATAGTGGTAATTTATTGATGTATTTTCATCCCGCATAAGTAGGCTTTTGTTCAAACAAATTAATGTTGTGATTAGCTACAAAACAATCATTTCTGTTTCTCGTGTTGTGATAGTGAACATTGAAATTTTGAATAGCAGTATTTTTACTAATATACATTATCACCTCAAAAATGTAGAATGAGGGAACTGTTAGCAATTTAAGCTCCTTAAATAATGGCCTGCATGAGGTGGGATGGTTAGCTTCCAACATACACCTAATAGCTTTCTTTTGAATTTTAGAAACCCTGTTCATGTTACCCATACTAGACCGTGATGGGCTACCATTAGTAGTTTTTTATCATTTCATCTGGGAATAATATGTTTTAATTTAAATACCCCAGATGATATTTTACCACAAAATTGATCGGTACAGAAATCCTAAGAAAGTATATTTTATCTTTTGATACTCCTAAAAACTTTACTCTTTCCACATGCTCTAGGCAATTACTTTTTTCAACTACTTTTACTTAGATATTACTACTTTTTTTAACGTTATTTTGTTTTTGAATTGGAAGTATTGACGTTTTTCCATTGACTGTTAATAACATTAGATTCAGGAACTTTACTACTGACTCTATGTTAACATGTGTGTTTACTTTAAAAGCATCTATCTTTTTCTTCCTATCGTGCCCTCTTCGACCAAAATTTGACAATCATGACGGTTATTTGAACCTTGGCCATCGCAGCTCTGAACAGCTCCACTGAGGTTCAGCAAACCTAGTCGCAAAGATTCTTCAACCAAACAATTCTTCTCCTTCCCACATCTCTGTCACCTGAAACTTGTATTGTATTATTAAGCGAAGTATTTCATATTTTGGTACACGTATTATGTGTCCCAGATAATCAACTCTCCGTCTTTGTACGGTATAAACATGTTCCTTTTTTGTTCCCATTCCTCCAAGACTGTCTCATTGGTTACTTTATCCGTACAGGGTATTTTTAGCATGTGCTTGTACATCCAACGCTCAAACGCATCTATTTTCCTGATATTTGTTTTATTCAACGTCCAAGCCTCCGCGCCATATAACACTGGCGAGAAGATGTAACGTCAAACCATCCTCACTCTCAGGTCAAGACTCAAGGATTTATCCATAAAAGGTTCTTCATTTTAACAAATTTAGATTGATTTATCTCTATTCTTCCATTTATTTCGCTGTGGGACCATTATCTTCATGCATTACTGTACCGTAATAACCATACTTCAGAGGCTTGTTATTGAAATTTTTTGCGGTCTATGGTTTTCTGGATGATGAGTTGCAGGCCCATCGCTCCAACCCCCAACCTGGAGGACCAGGTGATTTTTTATACGGGTTGTCTTCCCCTAGCCTTTGAAGAACCAACTTCTCACTGAAAGGCAGCAGGAATTTTGATAACGGAGTGTATTCTCCGGCCTGTTTGGTCCGCGAGAGGTATTTAATTTCCCTCAAGCCCTCCCAGTGACACACAAGTGCGCCACCGGACGAGCCCCCCGATCCGCCACCTGGGACGCGCTCTGTAGGGAATCAGGCTCCCCCCAGAGTAGTAGTTACAGGAATGCTGAATTCAGTTTTGTGGTCAAAGGATATCCGGACAGAAACAAAGTGTAGAATTGGAAGAGCGATACAACAAAGCGTTCTTACATATGGTGCGGAAACGTGGGAGCTAACTGAGAGAAGTAGACGAAGGATTGCGGCTGCACAGATGGACTTCTGGAGACGCAGTTGTCGTGTTTCGAGGATGGACCATATACGAAATGAAACAATCTGGCAGAGAGTAGGAAAACCAAGTAGGGTATTGGATGAAATTGGGAAAAAAGTATTGTTTTGGTATGGGCACTTGAGAAGGATGAGTGAGAGCAGATGGCCCAGTAGGATATGGAATTGGACCCCAACAGAGAGAAGGAAAAGAGGCCGTCCAACGAGACGGTGGATGGAGGAGGTGATGGGAGCAATGAGCAAGAGAGATCTGCAGGAGGGTGATTGGCTGGATCGGGAAGCTTGGCGATTGAAATGCGAAAGACGGCTTTAATTGCTGTAGAAATTCGCAAAAAAAAAACCATACTTGCTAACTCTCTTAATTGGCGTGTTGTTGAGCATTAATTGCCTTTGTATAAATTTGGTCTTCTACGAAACACCATTCTTAGGCCTTTTTACTCACTATACGTATTGATTCGCTCCAACAGAATTTGCAGATCTTTCTATTTGTTGCTATTATTACAGTATCGGCTGCACACCTAAAGTCATTTATCGTTTTTCCACTGATTATTACTCCAGCTGTTATATTGTTCAAATCTTAACAAAATATCTCTTCTTTATATTAAATAACATTGGTGACAGAATACATCATTGTCGGACTGTTCTACATTTATATCCATTTCACTCGATTCTTCATTTTCTACTTTGACCGTCAGTTTCTGATTCCAGTACAGGTTTTCAATTATGATTAAAATACGAGCGCGTAAACGTCAGTAAACGTTCATTAATTTACTGAAATACAATCAGCAAACAATAAAGCACGGCCATGAGGTATGACTTCCGGTGACCTATATATCAAAAAACTCTAATTTTTAAATAAATGACAATTTTTTACAGTTTCTACATTTTCTTCCTTTACAAGTAAACTTTTTTTAAATCTATTTTTAAATATTTTTGAAGCCGATTTTTGTAAGACAATAAAATGCATAATTAATAGGCTACTTATGCAGAAGAGATAATAAATAATACTCTGCAAATAGTGTTTATTAGTCTTACAAGTTTGTGTACCATCATGAAAAATACGTTTTAACGGCAGTTTCATTCTTGGAATAAAATCAGTCTTGTAAACTAATTAACTAAAAACCAGCTATACACACATATCGTTGGTTAGGAGTGTTAATCTGCTGACTCCATTCCCTGAAACGTTAAAGGAGAGCTGAAAAATTGAATTTGCATAGGTATCGTACGTCATTTTTGTGTGGAATTTGAAAAGTGTAAGGTTACTTGTGACGATTACAGTTCGTTAATTTTTATTTACCATTTTTTAAGCCAATCCTCTTAAAGGTTTAAATGGATTTGAGTTTCTTTGAAGCTTCTGTTGAATCAGCAGCGTTTAACAGAACCACCCTATAATCAGCAAACATTGCACATAATACATGCTATATAAATATATATTATAACATCACGTAAAATATGCTAACTGCACATGTGATATAATACTGGACCAAGGACGCTACTACCTTGAGGTAAGCCAGCTCAAACGGAATACAGCTGAGACAAGTCATTACCAGAATCGTTGATTGCAGAAACGTCGTGAGTCATATTTTTTACCATTTTGAGTTATGAGCGTAAAATAATACTTTAACATATAAAGCATCTATTGAGAGTAAAAACGACATGAATTGCTTCTTGTTTACATATGAACAGCTGATGCCATTTTTGTAATTGAGAAGAGAAACGTCGTCAGTCAGTGACTCGTGACGTTCTTACACTTACTGTGTCCATCTGTTTTGAAATCAGTTGACTGCATTAGAAGAGTCCCGCCATTATTGTGGACTGTGTTTATTGTGTATACATCGTGGTGTGAATTACTGTTTAATCGTGGTGTGTATTACTGTTAAATATTAAGTATTGCAATAATTACATATTAACATTTTTATTTATAAAAATTTCATTTGTTAGTTTTTCATAGTTAGTACTTTTACAAAGTTTTACAAGTGACGTTTTGCCAAATGGATAACCTAGAAATGCTGTCTCCAAATAAGAAGAAAAGAAAGGTTAGTATTCATCCATTGTTTTATTTTAGTAAGTAAAACATAATCATAACAATAGAGATATATGTACTACATTATTCATTCTTAAAAACCATCAAAGTTATTGAACCATTGTAACTTATTGTCATATTGGTAACAGTATTGGATAAATTTTCAATTTTCATTTTACATTTTACTGGCAGATGAGAGTGTTGCCACAAGCTATGGAGTTTATGAATGGCATAATTTTGATAAAAAATACCAGTGTTCAGGTTTGGTGTTTGTATAAACTGCTGTTAGTTAACTTTATCTACTTGTGTTAAAATTTATTCAACGTATGAAATACTGAATCTTGAAATGAACAAAATGTTTTTTTTTTAATTTCCGTCGGACTGTTCTGCAATTTCTGCTAATGTAGACAGTGGATTGAACAAATGGCCACTAAAGAGTACATTTAAGATTATTTTGCTAGCCTAAATTTTGAAGTTATACTTCTTAACATCAGTGACATGGTGAACTAACTACTATTTTTTCTTTTGTTTCAGGTTAGAAATCCAGCCACTTACAAAAAACATATTATCAAGCGAGCAAAACTAGAGGGTAAAGAACATAAAAATTATGCAGGTAATATTGTTCCACCTAAGCAGATAGTTGACAACTTATGTAACTGTCGTATGAAGTGTGAACTAACTGCTGAAAATAAGGTAGAAATATTAAAAAACTTTTACAACATTCCTTCTAAAGATCAGCAAGATTTATTCTTGCAGGGTCTAATAACTGTGGTATGTTGTAAGACTCACAGACCTAGGAAAGATGAAGCTAATTTACTTGACCACACTTTCACTTATCACTGCCTAATTGGAATGGAACGTACACGGATAAGTAAAAAAGCATTTTTAAATTTATTGTGTGTGACTGACCGAAGGGTTAGAACTATAACTAAATGCCTTGTCAAAGGAGTTGTTCCAGTAGATAAAAGGGGAAAATCCAGAAGTGCTAATGCTTTACCTGCTGCTGAACTTGAGCGTATACAAAAACATATCAATACATTTCCGGTTAAAAACAGTAAATATAGCAACAAAAATTATTTTTATCTTAGCAGTGAGCTAAATGTTAAAACAATGTATTCCCTTTTTATTAGAGACAATCCCCAATCGAAAGTAAAATATGAATATTATAAAAACTATTTTAAAGAAAACTTTAACCTTCACTTTGGACGGCCGCAAGTAGATTGTTGCTGCAAATGTGAAGAGCTTCAGAACAAAATCAGTAATAAAAATTTGTGTGATTCAGCAAAGAAAACGTATACAGCAGAATTTGTCCTTCATAAACGCAAAGCTAAAAAATTTTATACCACTCTAAAAGCTTCCCGAGGTGAGTGCAAAGAACGAGATGATTTAGCATGTTTGACGTTTGATTACATGCAAAACCTTCAACTACCAAAAATACCTGTCCAAGACCTGTTCTATTTGCGTCAATTAACTTTAAACATTTTTGAGGTTCATAACATGAAATCTGGTGAAGGAATGTATTATATTTATCATGAAGGTGAAGGTCTAAAAGGCCCAAATGAAGTATGTACGTTCCTGCTGACATACATAAAAAGTAATATAAATAAAAAAGTTAAATAGGTCCGTCTATTCTGTGACAACTACCCTGGGCAAAACAAGAATGGTATTCTTTTAAGGTTTTGTCAAGCAATTGTAGACACAAGAATGTTTGAAAAGGTGGAAATATTTTTTCCAATAAGAGGCCATTCGTTTTTGGATAATGATAGGGACTTTGGTGTTTTAAAGAAAAAAATATCAAAAATTGACAGAATTTACACTTTAAGGGATTATGTTAAAATAATTGCCAATAGTAGTAAAAATTTTAAAGTTCATGTGATCACACATGAAGACATAATAAATTTTAAGGCATGGGCTACAAAATACTATAGAAAATCATGCAATTCACTAGAAACTGCAAGGAAATCTGTTCCTAGAGATCAAAAAGTACCGTTAAGTGTTTCAATGTTTCACCATTTTATTTTTAAAGCTGGTATCCTAACATGCAGTAAAGAAATTAAATCTTTAGTTCAACATAATTTTATGCTGCAGTTGCCAGGCATGTGTACAAACAACGTTGTGTTACCAACAGACACATACAGTAACAAAATGCCAATCTCTACAAAGAAAATGCATGACATAAGGAAGTCTGCTCACTATGTCCCTGAAGATTATGCAAATTTTTGGCAAATTATATTAAACTGGCCTACTAAAGAAACAGAAAATGAAAATGAATAAAATGTATCTATGTATTCTTTATGAAACAATGTATTTTTGCTAAATAAAATTGGTTTTTGAAATGAAAATGTTTTTCTTATTACCATTGAGTGCGAAAACGTCATCAGTCGGGAAAATTGGAAATAATATAACTAATTAATGAGTAAGTATTTCAAACTGAAAGTGATACCAGTTATCTCTTACCATGGTATCTATCAGCAGACACAAACTCGTCCACCTGTATCAAGTACAACCAGAGTTACTTAGTTTTTCTTATCCCCTGAAAAATTTAGTTTTACTGACTGGTGACGTTTCTGCAATCAGTGATTCTCTGAAGGTACGATTTTATTATTCTGTATAACTCATCTGTTAGCACATGTTTTAGCTTGGGTAGGAGCCTTACATCCTAGACACTGTTTACTTGAGAAAGTGTAACATTATAGTCTAAATAATTGGATAAATAAAAAAACTAACAGTTGATATTAAATAACTAGTGTATGAGCAATTTTTAAAATAGTTCAGTTTACTCCGTTAGTTTAGCTTACATTAAGCCATTTAGTATGTTATTTAATCTTTGTACGATTGCAAAAATTAGTCTTCCAACTATTGCACTAATAATTGGAAAAAAATATGTTAAAATTTAATCAATTCATTAACTATAATATTTTATAAATTTACAATAATCTCAATGCAATCCTAGTTCAAAAATACAAAAAATATCTGTTTATTATCATGTTCACCTCCAAAGCAATTTTCACACAAAGTTCATGCAGACATAAATGCGTATAATGGAAGACATATAATTTCTGCTGTAAAATAATGTTTTATAAACCTTTACAAATTAATCAAAGTATGGTTAAATAACATATTTTAAAAATTACGGCTTTGCAAAAGTATGTTAACAAAATTATTATTTCAAAAATCAATTACAAACACTTTAAGGGGTAGGCTACCCCCTCACAAGAATATTAAAAGATTTTTTTTTTAAATAATGTTTTGCAATTTCTGATAGCTTAAAACGATGTAAATTAGCCTTCAAAGTTAAAAATATAATAAATTAAATTTAATGTCTATTTTATTTTCAAAATACTGTGAGACTTATCTTTTTGGTCTGTTTCGGGATCTGAGTAAATTAAATAATTACATAATAAAGTTTAAAATTGTAAGTATTTATTACAATTAAAAAATAACAGTATAAAGTGACTAAAATCTACGAGTCAATTACAATTAAAAATTACTTATAATGAATAACAAATTAATTATAATAACAATTAATAAACAACTTAAACAATTTACTAAATATTACTTTCAAAATACACAGTCATAACGTTTAACAATGCACAGTAATTTACAGTAACGTTGACCTTTTCAAACGCACTGTTACAATTTACTCACTGGTTCACAGACAAAAACGGAACTGGACCCACTGAATAAGTCTACTTATATAGGTGAATCAATGGGTATTTCGAGAAAGTCAGAGAGTTTCGATATAATAATAAAATATGAAATCCTTCTGGCGGCTTCTGGATAAATCTTAACAACTGTAAATAAATTACGATTAAGTAGAAGGTGTTACAAAAAAGCCAATTATCTAAATAGGTACCCACCTGACTCCTTCACAATAGTCGTTCAACAAAAGGCAGGCCTACCTGTGCTTATCAACCATTTATTACAATTTCTTGGAAACCTATTGATCACTCTTTTATTTATGTTAACATTTTTAAACTCTCGGTCCTCCTTGAAAATTCTTGAGTACTCTTTCCTTTTCGGTATTTTCACAATACGTTACGTACTAACCAAGAAAGTGGGACTTCGTTAATCATTTTTCAAACGTAAAATGTCGCCTAAACAGCTGTATAAACAATGACTTACAAAAAAATTTTGTCTAAAAGAAAGTTCGTAGAAGTTAATTTTTTTGATTAACTGCTTAGCTTTATTTATTATGACGTATAATTACTCGCAGTTTTTATAACGATTCTTAGCTTTTTGGTGGGCAAAGCAAGTGTGTTGTGGAAGTTACAATGTAACTTGCGTAAACTTGCGTTTTCGGAAGTTTAATTTTTATAAATGTACTTGCGTTAGAAAGTAAATAACTTTAGTTCAAATATACATAAATCCTTATGTATTTTAAACAACTTATAATTTTCAGATCTATGATCTGAAGTACTTAGTTTCTTGCTAAAACCAATGTTAAATTTATTGAAAAAATTCTGATGTAAATAACTCATACAACTTTCTCCTGCCAATGGAAACAATGAACAATATAATCTAACATTAGTATAAAACATTTGAAATAAACAAAAAACCTAACGTTAATAAACATAACCTAATTTTAATCATGAGTGAAAGATTAAAAATGAAAATCAACCTCAGTTTGGCTTAAAAACGGAAAATCACTCTTTCACGCTAAACTAGGCTCTGTAGAGAAAATTAAATAAATAAAATAAATTAATTTTTACACGTTTTCATGAGAAAAAATAAAAAAATCGCTAATTACCGCTAAACTAAGCATTACACAAAAAAATGTTCCAAATAAAAGTTGTAGGATTTTTAATTGTCTACAAATTTTATTAAATACATTTTTGTGCTGAAATGCATATTAAAGCCGCGATCTTAACATTTTTTACGTAAAAACAGCCTTTCCAAGAACTTTAGCATACATGGCGCCTATACTATCTTCTAGAGCATAAAAAATCTAGTACATAAAACGATTTTTGAACAAAATCGTAGGAGCCGTTTATGAGAAAATCGCAAAAAAGTAAAAAATTACACGAATAAACTACTACTTCCGGTTGACCGATTTTGATACCGGTAGTAGTATCTAACTTAAGTTTCAAGTTTCAAGTTCGTACGATGTTCCTTTCTTGAGATATTCTGTTCACAGACACACACTCAAACCAATCGCTAAAAACATGTTTTTTGGGTTCAGGGGTCTGAAAATGTGTAGGTCTGGTGAAAACTCGATTTCAAAAAATCTACATGAAAACAATACTTTCCTCCCTATACATTCATATAGGCAAGAGAAAGTAATAAATGAAATTCAAAACTATAATTTTTTTACGAAGGCATAACACAAAAATTTTATTCAATTTTTAGGTCAAATTTTAAGAAAACTAAATACTTAGATAATGCAATGAATATCTATTTCTCTGTCATTAAAAAAATTCAGTAAGATATCACTAAAACTGGTCAAAATATTTACTTTCTCGTGAACCCGTACGTTTTCACTTCAACCCACTTTTAGGGTTTGTTTTAACTTTTGCAAAGTTCTTTTTTTAAGAAAAGTTACTTATTTGAGCTTAATTAATCTATAATAAAATATTAGCTGTAACTACTAAGGGGGGAAAATTATATTTTTGAGGGCGTACCCCCAGAAACTGGTAACCGCAAATGAAAACAAACACAAATTTCAGAGCACCTTTAGACATGACCTTCTGTCATAAATCGCTACTCGACGATTTGTAAATAAATATTTTCTAAAGCGCTGAAAAAACTAATTTATTGATTTGATTTGATTTTTATATTTAAAGCGTATCATATTATATTCTTTTCGACAGAATGCTAACTAAAATATAATTTGTAACAGCGCACAGTAATAAAACTGTAACGTTAAAAAATTTACGAGTAACGAAGCAAATAACACTTACTGTCTCACAGATTCACGAAATTACTGTACAAAAGTACATGTAGTAGGTCTACAGAACAAAATGTTTTCCTTATTATTTATAATGGCCCCCATCACGAGCACATCCGCTCTTGTTCTATATTAATCCCTTCCGTTTCAGCACTTTTCTTCGGTAATGCTTTGACACATTCATTTGTCTGACGTCTGCAGTTTTCCGTTTTTTTATATTTCTAAAATTCTTACTGCTGGAAAGATCTCATTTATCCGTTAAAATTTAGACAATCGATGCGTTTAAAAATAAATGAAAATAAATAACCAAAGATAAAATACTTTTTCTTGAGATTACTTACTTTATATTTTGGTTAACTAGAATTAATCAAATTGACTGAAATAAAAAAAATATAATTTATTCCAGATCTTTTGTAGTAATCATTAACAAAATATTCTGACATAAATATTAATGCAGTGTTTATTGAGTCCATTCGTAGGCTGTCAACGAAGTTTATTATTAACATGTTTGGTTTTGTATTGTCCTTAACATAATCCTTTCATTTCGACAGTGAATATTGGTTAGAACAAAAACTGTGTTAGATTTAGAATTACTGTTGTTTAAGTCGACAGTTGAAAGGCTGGTTTGAACCTCTAGAGGCTTTACTAAGTAAACGAGGAGTGAGGTGGTTTACCAGTACCTTCCTCACTGAGTACAAAAGTAGCCTATGCTTATCAGCATGCCAAGCTTCCAAAAAGCATCTATTCTGCACCCTGCAAATGACACGTTCACTTCATTCACCACAGAGTCTGGTTGTTTAATAAAATTTTGAATTACTAACCTTACTAGAAATTACGGGTATTGGGAGAAAAATTTAAATTTTACTTACAAAAGAATCATTTAAAAACACTTTTCTTTAAGATTTACGCATATTCGTTTCATAATATCCTTTTGCCGTTGCAGGAAAACGTACAAAATATGTTAAAACGATGAGGCCCTTTGTGGGCCTTGTTTGTTTAATTTTTTAACTATCATCGTCTGTAGCCTGTTTGAGTGTGTCAACGTTTATAAAAACGCCACACCGTCGTTGAATAGTGTTAACGTGCTAAACTATTTTTAGGCCAAAATCTTATTTTGGTATCATTGGAAAAACGAAAATTTAGTGTATCTGCTAAAAACACTGCTAACTGTAATGAGTATTATTTATACGTATTTTGATGTAAAACATTTTCCTGCCATCTCCATATATGAGTTTCAGTCAGTTTTTCAGCTCGTCAATGAAGTTCCAGCAAATAGATATAGCAGATTAGTACTGTAAACCAATGATATGTGTGTATACCTGATTTTTAGTTAATTAGTTTACAAGTCTGATTTTATTCCAAGAATGAACTCCCGTTAAAACGTAATTTTCATGATTCTACACAAACTTGTAAAACTAACAAACACTATTTGCAGTGTATTATGCATTATCTCTACTGTATAAATATTAATTGTATAATTCTGCAATTATGTTAATTAATAATAATTAATAACTTTACTGTATAATTATGAATGTAAAGCCAGCGGTAGTTGTTAGTAATTGTTTAAAATTATGTTTGAATTAATGTTACTGTAATTTTTGTTCTGTTCTTTACTTATTTCACTTAATTTGGTTAATGTAAAATTAACCAAGATAATTGCTTAATAGTGCAAATTAGCACTTATTATTAATTGGTTTTATTTTGTCCGTAATAACTATATCCGCCGTATTCGCTTTTTTTGTCAAATTTCCGAGGGCTAATATTTTCACACGGATGCGAGTACATTTTTAAAGGCCATAAATTCAGCGTGCATTGTTTGATACTACCCATGAAAAAACTTACCTTTATTTTAGAAAAATGTCAAAAAACCTGTTAAAACTTGTGGGTTATTTTCTCTAATGTACGTGTAAAATGCACTCCGTTATGTTTGTCAGAGACCGTTGTGAAATGACTGAAGTTAAGTTATTTTGGTTTACGTCTAACTGTTATTAACATTAAGACTAATCCAGACGGTGAAGGGTGGTAGATGACTCTGGTATAAAAGCCAATTGCGCTGACCACCGATTAACGTGCCGGCTTCAGGTTAAAGCAATTTAAAAAAGTGAATTTTCATGAATGTCTAAGATAATAGTACTTCTGGGAATTGTATTGTGCGTTTTAAAGTATCAAAATCACAATAATATAAGATTTCTAGCTGCAGTATGTTTCAGATAGTTTTAGATAAATTAACTTATACACTAGAAAGCAATGCAAACTGTATACAGGTTAAAGAATAAATGTGCCTTGGTCACATATAAAGGGCTGATACATACGAGCTACTCGGACTAGTTTATGAGGGAAAATTTGAGAATAGATGTAGAGCTGGATAAAAGGACATTAGCATAGTTGGAACATATTAATAACAGACATATATGAGCACGCAAACCCTTTTGAGGGTGGTTACCGATTTATAGTGATTTTCCGGAGTTGTAGCCAATCTTCAATAATGGCACACCAAAGGGAAGAAGTTGGTTAACCCTGATAGGAGATTCCCCAAATCTGATTACGTTGACTGACTCACATACTCATCATTAATTCTCTAACTTCCCAATCACCTCAGAGAGCAGAAATCCGGCGCAATATGGTTTTAGAGAGCAGTTGTATTTCACCTCTCGTATGCTTAGAGGTAAAAATTAGATGACTACTCAGCAACAATAAGTATTATTTGTATACCTCTCCAAAGAGATACAGTTTTAAAATTCACCGTGCATACTCCAATATTAGTAGTAGTTTTTATTCAACCAATTTTCAAACACAATTTCTGAGGCTAGTAGGCCTCAATGTACAATGTTAGATCTGCAGAGCGGGCGTTTTTGGCAGTGTTTCACAAAGGAATTTACTTTTATATGATGTACAAATAGGTTTATTTTATAGAAAACAGAATTTCATTTGTTTTCATATACCTACGTAATTTATTTTGAGAAATATGCTACTAACTTCACTTAATTTAGTCCTAATAAAAATAGCACTTAAGATATATTGTAGAACAGAGTTTTCCGTATTTTGAGATCCAGTAATACACATTTATTTATACAATCTTGTATACACAAACTTTAATAAAAATTAAATTAATGAATAGTATGTTATATCAATCCACTTTGAATGATAAAAAGTTGATAACTTGAGTGATCATTGGTAGGTTAGGAATCGCATGAAATAATAAATAAATAAATAAAACTGAAGGCCTTTTGGATGAATCATTAGTCGAGAATTCAATGGAGAAGGCAGGCACTGGAAAAATTCCAAGTTACCCATAATGCTGGTTGACTGCATTAATACAATAAAACAGACACATAAATTTGTATAGTATTAGTATAATAAAACATTCGTAATGTATACGAGAGATCATTACTTAGATAAAATTAAATTTCCATCTCTATTTGGGTAAAAAATACAATAAAAATTAGTATAGTCGTGAATTTTGAAAGGAAATATTGCTACTAATTTTCATTTAAATGTATACAGTTAAAATCTAATGCCGTTGCTTTTAAGGTAACTTTTATAGTGTAAAATTACTGATAAATATGTTGCACATAATTTTTTCTTTGTTTGTCGAATGAATAGATCGATATCAAAACTGCAGGTAATACTTTAAAATAAAGATTATATGTCAGACAAAACGTTTATTAAATTGCATGGACTACATTGCTAAGCTAAGCTTAGCATCAATTACAATTTTTGGCAATCAATCAATTTTTACAATATTGGCAAGAAAAAGAAGTGTGAGTGTTTTATATCAGACTTTTATCGTTAGTTAAGTTTGGGTTACATTTTCCAAAACATTTTTGTAATTAACCAAATCTAAGTAATTTAATTGTAATTTATTAATTGATGCTAAGCTAAGCTTAGCATCAATTAATAAATTACAATGTTTTCAATGTCAATTTACAAAAAATCACTAATTGATGCTAAGCTAAGCTTAGCATCAATTAGTGATTTTTTCAAAAAAAAGTACTACCAGTGAAATTTGTAGGTATTTTAATTTTCTGTAACTTTGATGATAAGCTTTTACCCTCAAATACATAGTAAGGCTGCAATCTTTAGAAACCTCGTTTTCTTACCGATTTCAATGATAAAATACAGAAAACCACTAATTGACGCTAGCTATGCTCTGTAGAAAAAAATGCTTGAAGTTAAATTTGTAGGTTTTCTAAGTTTTTACAATATTCTTTTTTACGGATTAGGTTACGTTTTTGCTAGCTTTTGTATGCGTACTTTTATCGTAAATGCACATTTAG
This sequence comes from Catonia carolina, assembly GCA_035578175.1. Taxonomy (NCBI): domain Eukaryota; kingdom Metazoa; phylum Arthropoda; class Insecta; order Hemiptera; family Achilidae; genus Catonia; species Catonia carolina. The sequence goes on along the minus strand of JAQMRL010000001.1, from coordinate 140,348,074 downwards.
GTCGCAATTTTAAAAACAAACATTTTTTACCATGAGAACACAGCCCCCCACAAATTTCAGTAGATATGCCCCTTACCCATCTTGTAGAGCCCAAAAATGTAGTAAATGTGACAATTTTTATAATAACTATAGGAGCCGCATTTTAGAGAAAGTTGCAATAAACAAAAATTGCACGAATAAACGACTACTTCCGATTGACCAATTTTGATGAAGATGTTCGTGTCGCGTCCCCTTGTGGTACCTAATATACGGTCCAAGTTTCAATTTCTTACAATTTATTGATTTAATTTTGAATTTTATGAGATATTATGTTTGTCTACACACCTACGCACGCATCCATAGACACACACATTGATACAAACATGATTTTTGGGTCCAGGGGACCTAAAACTGTGTATTTCCGATGAAAGTCGGAAAATCTATAAAAAAACATCTTTTTTATCAAAAAATCTATTTACGTTTATTAGTTAACTCTTACCTAATCCAATTAAACTTTACAATGTTTATCGCAGGTAGACCTGCTTTTTCTTAACGTACTTGTAACAATGCATAAACTCGCCAACACTTTCTAACAGCACTCACTCATTCAGAAAGCAAGTTCAAACTAGAACGGGCCAACAAAAAGGCTAGCGGTTTATACACAAACGGTTTCTATCGTTTCTAGAAAGGTGAAGAACATAAAAATAAATAAAGGACAAACGACCCTGCTAAAAACATTTTACGCTTGGCCAAACAGTCTACAGAATAAGCTCGTAGAAAAACATAAAAAATTAATGATATGCTAAATAAAAAACCTTTCTACCGTATTTCAAGGGACGAAACTTCAACCTAATGTGACGCTGTTCCGAGAATCCTATTCTAAAGCATTCTTTTAATTGGCAACCATTATCCTTGTTACAATACGATGTTGTTGAAGACTACAGTTAAAAAGAACGACCGTAAAGTGGTTGGTTTAGCTTATTACTTCCCGTGTGACAGTACAAGATTCAACCTGTTGTGAATCATCTAAAGACATGGTCCAGTTGATCCACACCAGTAACATAACAAAAGGAAAAATTTTTCATCCAGAAAGAGTGATTGTTAACTCAATTACAGCCGTAGAGAATGTATAATTGGTTTTATGTAAATCCGTGCCAAACAGTAGTCTAGAATACTGGAATCAACCCAAATATGAAGCTTTATTCAACTTTATTCACTTTATTCAACGATTATTTGTATTATTTCAAAACGGTTTCTTTTTTCTGAGATGCATTGAGGTTTTAAGGTAATCGGAATTATTTATGGTTTTTATAACCCAGTTGTAATATTTTACTCATATCTTAACATGGTACCACAAGTACTTTAGTTCTTTTCTAAACAAAGTGAAACTTTTATACCTACCTGTCACCAGCTAACTGTTACCACTACCTTTTACGTGAACCAGCTAAGATTTTCCATTTTTAAGGAAGATTAGCTGACTAAAACTTTTGGAAACAATTTGATCGTACCCAGAATACTCTTAGATAACTGAAGTTTTGAATTCTTTAATATATCACACGTTTCCTGTAGTCAAGTGCTAATAGATGTATTGTTTCAAGGGTTAAAAACTCCAGTTTCAAGAGTAAAAGTGTGTTAATTTAGCGTAGCTCCTTCTAGTAATATACATCCAAACTATACAACAGTGCCCAGATAGAAACAAGAATTAATTTAATTTAATACCTTTAACAAATCACATTGTTACTTTCTCTTGCCTATATAGGAAAAAAAGAATTGCTTTCATGTTGATTTTTCAAAATCGAGTTTTCACCGGAACTACACGTTTCCAGACCCCCTAAACCACCAAAAACATGTTTATAGCGATTGTTCTGTTCGTGCGTGTGTGTATGTGTAAGTGAACACGATATCTCAAGAACGGAACATCGTACGAACTTGAAACTTGAACTTAAGTTAGGTACTAGTTAGCTACCAGACCGGATACGAAAATTTTCATCAAAATCGGCCAACCGAAAGTAGTAGGTAGTTTATTCGTGGCATTTTTTACTTTTTTGCGATTTTCTCAAAAACGGCTACTACGTTTTTTTTTAAATCACCTCATTTACTAATTTTTGTATGCTCTAGAAGATAGTGTAGACGCCATATCTGCTGAAATTCTTGGGAACGTTGTTTTCTTGTAAAAAAATTGTTTTTTAAGTTTGCGACTTTTAATATGCATTTAAGCACAAAAATGTACATAATAAAATATTAAAGAATTTAAAATCCTACAACGTTCATTCTCAACATTTTGTAAAACGCTTAGTTTAGCGGTAATTGGTAATATTCTGTTTTTCTCACGAAAATGTGTAAAAAATTAATTTTTTTTAAGATTTCAGCCTTAGTATGCATTTACGACAAAACTGTATCCTGGGTAATCAAATTTATAGGAAATTTAAAGATCTACAACTTTTATTTAGAGCATTTTTTTCTACAGAATCTAGTTAAGCGTGAAAGAGTGATTTTCCGTATTATTTTCGCTAAACTGAGGTTGATTTTCATTTTGCATCTTTCACCCATGATTAAATAAGGTTAAGTTTTTAGAGGATATTTTTTTGTTTACTGCTAATGTATTATTACTAATGTTAGGTTAAAACTGTTCATTATTTGCATTGGTAAGAGAAAGTTGTGTGAGTGTTTCACACCAGATATTTGCCAATGCGTTACTATATTTTTTGTGTATCAAAAATAACGAAGATAAACTTATTAACGAATTATTACTTGTTTGATAAAAATTATTTACGTAAACTTGTACAAGAAAGACTAACATACAATTAATTACACCAAAATGAATCTCATCAATTACTGTTCATCTACACGTTTCTTAATTGTTTCCATTTTCTAAATAGTTTTTCGTTTCCGTAGTTTTGCTAAAGTACATACCTTCAGTACTACTTGCAAAGATAAAGTAAATCTTCTAATTCGATGTTCATTCTCTAAATTTTCATATTCTTTAACGCTATCTACAAAACTAAAATGTTAAATAAGAAAAACGCTGAGGCAAAGTGAGCCAACAGAATGAGAGAAAGAAACTACCTTATGTACCTACCTCATAGTAGTCGTAAAAGTAGTGGGTAAGGGTTGATGAAGAAGTGAAATAAAAGACAAAAAGAGATGAAAATAGAAGGCTAGTTGAGATCAGATCAACAAATGGAACTTTCTAAACGAGTTTCCTCAAGTTTTGTCTATTCTACGAGTTTAAAGAAGTCTTAAGTTGTACCACAATGGATAAGTTGTATCTTTCTGATTTTGTAAAATAAAACATAACTAAATTTAAATCTACAGAATTTCTTGTTGTCTCACTGTTCTTGCCGTATTAAAGAATCAAGAATCTCATGTTTACTACAGCTAACGAAGGTGAATTGTTAAGTATAAGTGAATTATATTAGATTTATTAGTGATATTTTTAATAGTAATGTCTAATTATTTCTATTGCATCCTTTTTTTCATTGCAGTAATACCTACAATCGATTTGGAAGAGAATAAAAATTCGATTTATTGATCGTTATATCTCATGCGTAAGGAAACCTTTAAAATAAGTCTGTAGGTGTTTTCGGTTAAGTTTTAACCCCAAAAATGTTTCGTCGTTGTCGCAATGGAAAATATTACTCCTCAAGGAGAAACAAACGTAAGAGACGAAATTAATAAAACAAAGAAATATAATTTTTATAACGGGTAAGAGTAGTTTTATGTTAAAGGTGTAGACATAAACTGAATATTAAGTATTCAGTAAACAGAAAAAGGAATCAAAATAAAACTATCATAATATAAAGTTTTAACTTTCAAAGATTTGTTTAAAAATAATTTAATTGTGAATTGGAGAATAGATAAAACCTATTGACAACAAAATTGTTTGACATTTCCTAAGCATAAAACACGAGGTGGTTTACCGATGTTTTCTTTCTTATTGGGTTGAAAAACGTCATTTTATATCATTGTCAGTTCTACTTCTGTGAACGTCTACAGTTAGGTAGTGCACTACACATGCACACACTTAAAGGAATTATAGGAATTAAAGGAACACACTTAAAGGATTTTATTGGTAACGACAATGACGTTAGAGCTTTAGACGTGACGTGACACCTACAACACTGCCGGTACACATACACGTACACCTAGCAACACAAAAAAGTAGGACGATGGGACGATATTACCGGACATAGGCATATAGCACTAGCGCCTACGTTAGTTCCTTGCAAAAATTTCAATCGACCATTTAATCTAGTCCATATTTATTTATTTTTATAATGAATGCAGATCATCTTATCGGATTAGTGTATTTTATAACTGATAATAGTGTATTAACTGTTACTCTCAAGTGTACGTGAATTGCATTTAATCTAAAAAATCTGGTGTGAAACTCTCACACAACTTTCTCTTGCCAATGCAAATAATAAACAATAGTAATAAAACATTAGAAATAAAAAAAACAACTAATCTTAATAAACATAACCTAATTTTAATCATGAGTGAAAGGCACAAAATCAAAAAATGTTTGAATTAAAAGTTGTACGATTTTAAATGGTCTACAACTTTTATTATAAATTTTTACGCTAAAATGCATATTAAAGCTGCTATCTTAAAAAAACATTTTTTTGCGTGAAAACAGCCTCTCCAAGAATTTCAGCAGACATGACGCCTACCCTATCATGTAAAGCATAAAAAAATTTAGTAAACGAGGCGATTTAAAAAAAAATCATAGGAGCCGTTTTTGAGAAAATCGCAAATAAGGGAAAAATTACACAAATAAACTACTACTTCCGGTTGACCGATTTTAATGGAAATGTTCGTGTCAGATCTGATAGTAGTACCTAACATAAGTTTAAAGTTTTAAGTTCGTACGATGTTCCGTTCTTGAGATATTCTTTTCACATACACACACACACACACACACATACAGATTAATAGCTAAAAACATGTTTTTGGGTTAAGGGGGTCTGAAAACGTGTAGATCCGGTAAAATTTCGATTTCAAAAAATCGACATGAAATCAATACTTTCCTTCCAATAACTACTCTCAGTGTCTCCGTAAATTGGATGTTATATATTCATATAGGCAAGAGAAAGTAAAAAGTAATTAAGAATTAAAAATTTTGCTAATCACTGCTTTCTGGAGTAATTCAGTACTCAAAATAAGTTTTGTACGTAATGTCTGTACTATTTTGTGTGCTACATCATTCCCCACAAATTCTTGAGGTTTCATTAATTTTATAGGATTACTTTACTTCATGATTAGTTTGTTCGGCTCTGTTGAATAACACTACTAAGCCCACAGCTCAAACATTGAGTTAACTTTACCTTAACTCTCTTCCACTTCAAACTTGTTATACATTGATGCAACTGCAAATGGCACAACTTGAGTACTGATTCAACATACTTGACAGTTTGTAGCAAACACGGATGTTTAGAGTATCAGGGAAATTAATGTCCGGTGGGTTGCCAATACTGCTTTTAGCTGTTAATTGCTATGTTTCCCACATCACTCCCCTCTACAACAGTTCAACTCGTTCTGAAATCTCTCCTTCCGAAGGACCCCCTTTATTTTAACTTTTGTCCTCCCTCACTAAAATAGGCTCCGTAAATTGGATGACAAAGGACAGATCCGTTTTAAAGGAACACAGAATTTGAATTGTAGGATTTACTTTGGATTAACGTCAAAGATATTTCCTAATACGTAAAGCTAACCATATTTACATTTTGCACTACCTAAAATATTTCATAATAACTGATAACAGTGTAATAGGACTAACATTTTAATCCAAGTTTTTGTGATGATCAAGTGCTTATCCAAATTTTCGTATGAGTGCTGATATTGTTATTATTATTGAAGCAATTTTTTATTATTATTATTCATCAGCTCCACAGAGTGGTTGATTTTATCTCTAGAATTTGGACGAATTGGCTGATTAGCTCTGTAGAATTGGCAGTATTTTGGATGTTCGTTCAACGTTCGATAAGTTCTGCCACTTCGGGTTTCTATATAAATAAGAAATCGATTCAACTTGCAAAATGGTTCTCAAACGATATGAACAGTTTTGAATTTACATTTTAGCCGTCGTGTTTAATGAAATTTTATTTCACCAATATTTTATACGACATGCTTAAAAAATCAATGGATATAACTTCCTGCATATCACAGATAAGAACCCTTGAAAAATATTAAGAGGAAAAAAAACGGACCAGTGCTTTAACACTTTATTTAGTAAAACAATTGAACTGACAAAATTCAACGTGGAAACGATCGTCAAAAAAGAAATAGGCTAATTTTGACCAAGATCAACTTAAAACAAAACACGTGAAATTTTTTGAAAATTTAGACCGTATTTTAATGGAAATGGATAATAGATTTCAGGACTGTGAAAGAATTAAATTTCTTTCCCTCACCGACACTACAAAATTTTGACAATATAAATCATGATTTCTCTCTAAAGCTTTGCAAAATTTACTATCATATTATCCAAGCATATTTACAATTGTATAGTGCTTTTGTAACGAACCAAGCCTGATTTATGCCAATGATTATTACCGAACTAAAACAACGCAAGAGGTTTTTCAAGAACTTCGTGAAAACAACATTTGTACTGAAGCCTTTAATTATTTTGCTTGTTTTAACGCGTCCATCTATGAGTGTTCAAAGAAGGTTTTCCATCTTAAACAAACAAATACATAGTTAAGAAATATTATAAGCCAAGAGCGACTTTTATCGTTACCCAATATTTCAATTCGAAAAGAACTGTTAATGAATATTATGAAAAAAACAATCATTTTATGAGGTAATAACCGACACGTTTGCAAGTCGAAAGGACAGAAGAATATAATTTAATTTATTAAAATAAGTATGTACCTTTCATATGTATCCGAATATAAATAGTAACGTGTATTGTGTGCGAGCATAGTGTTAATATCACACACACTATATATATGTGTGTATTCCAAATTTTTTTACTCTCAGGAGGTTCGTTGATGCCTGTTAGTATACTTGTTTTTGTCTGTTTTTTGCAACTTTTCATCTACTTTTGAAGGCACGGTTTGTAACAAAATTTTGGCATCTGAAACAAACTTAGTATTCTTAATTATTAGTGTTCTTAAGAACGTTTTTTCTCAAGGTATAATTCTTTTATAATCAGTTTGTAATTCTAAATATATACTTTAAGCAAACACGATTATGTAAATAATTATTTCCTTAAAGTAGATGGAGCTAAAGATGAAGACGGCGATGACCATGTTGGAGATGATAATGAGATTACGATGATTAGTAGAAGTAGTAAAACAATAATTTTAATGAGTTTATTTTGGGAATGAATAACTGAAATAAGGTTCACTATCGTCTTTAAACTAAACTATAGTTTAAATAATTAATATCAGTTACATAACACATGTGTTATGTAATGATGATCATGGTTCACTTCACTAGAAACAAAGTTAAACTCAACTAAGTTTACATATTTATTCATCAATTAGGTGTATAATACAAAATACTAGCGCTAATCTCATCAAATTCGTATTGTATTAATATTAATATTAGTCTCCAAAACAATATTCAAGACAATTAAATACGGATAGAAGTTGGTAACGGTTTTAGTTCGCCAAAATCAAAGGATAATATTTAAAAGAAAGTTGTACAATTTATGTTTTCAATCTTTGCGCCAACATAAATACTTACAGCTCTACTGATTTTGCTGATTTTTACTGATTTTGGAGCACTTTTAATACTCCCTATGAAAGAGCAGTCAACCAGTATTTAACATATTTGACTTAGTAAAAAAAGATAAATTAAGGCACTATTGTAGTGACGAGGAAAATTCAAAACGATTCACACTGCTTGTCCACTAGGTACAGTAGAAAAGGAACTTCCGTATTCTTGAAATATTTTCATCATGTTGTAGAATAAACACGACGGGTGTCTTCGTTATTTCTGAAAAATTCAGAAAACAACTTTTGAAGGTGGAGTTATTTCAGAAGTCTAAAAATGAACTACAAGTCAAGTTACAGCACTGTATAAACAACTTTCCCAAAGTCATTTCGATATCAGTTTTATATATTTTTATATTACTACCTGTGTGGTCAAACTTTTATTCTTATCGTTTATAAGGACGGTAAACTCAATCGACCGTTTGTTACAAGCAGTAAAACTTGTACATAATTATGTAATTTTGACTTTTTTATTTTTTAAATGTTATTTGCAACTGTATGTACGAGTTATACTCGTACATATACTTATATACTTTTTTTACTACTTATATACTCGTATATACAATTAGCACATTTGAGGATTGTTTTTGCGATGATGGATGAAAATAAGACGTGAATGACTTAAGGGTGACCAGTATTCAGTAGTAAGACTCTCACGGGTAATTTTTTACATGATGTCTCTACTCAATCTTCGAAGACCCTTGTAAGATTAAATTGCTCCTCTAAGTATCCCCACAAGGGATCGGCAAATTTGTAAGATAATAAATTCCTTCACGAGGTATCCCCACAAGGGATCGGCAAATTTGTAAGAAACTATCGTTTCCCACCACAAGGATATGCCGAATTTGAAGATTAACTTTATTCCACAAGAGTTTGAACTCCAAATTTGTTGAGTATAAATTTTATTCCCTGTTAGGCATCGTCAACTTTACAGTGATTAAATAAACTCAAGTTGTTGAATAAATTTTATTTAATAATTTTGAATATTTTCGTAACAATTGATTAGTGTATATTTCATTTTACATGTTTAAAATTTTGTCACTTTTATATTTTATCTGATACTTTACAAAACGTGTATGATATATTTTAAGTTTCACTGTCCCTTATATCGTCATTTTTAAACTATATGTCCCGTCTATATTGTGTATTTTAATTTAAACTTTTATTTATTCTGTGGCCCGTCCACCTTCTTTGATGTTCGGAACCACACTATTCTTTCTTCACAAAATTCACAGTTATTCTTTTTTATAGTTTCCTAGCAACCATATAAATAACTCTTTTCAATATTTTTTTGGTAGTATAAATTAAATAATTTTTAAAAGTGTTTATTTTCCAATCAGCTGGAGTTTGTTTATACTCTCAACTAGAGCAAACATAAACAGATTTAACTGTGACTGGTTTGAATCGTTACACCCTGCATTGGAAATCACTGAATAAATTAGGCATATAGGGGTTTCCTTTTAGTCAGTTTTTACTTTCTCTTGCCTGTATGAATATATAGGAAGGATTTACTGTTTCAAAATCGATTTTTTTGAAATCAACTTTTCACCGGATTTACACGTTTTCAGAACCCCTGAACTCAAAACACATTTTTTCAGCAATTGGTGTGTGTGTGTGTGTGTGTGTGTGTGTGTGTGTGTGTGTGTGTGTGTGTGTGAAAATCTCTCAAGAACAAAAATTAAACTTGAAACAACTTAGAAACTACTAGAGTACCCGACACAAATATTTTCATCAAAATCGGTCGACCGGAAGTAGTAGTTTATTCGCATCATTTTTCACTTTTTTGCAATTTTCTCAAAAACAGCTCCTACGATCTTTTTTAAAGTCGTCTCATTTACTTATTTTTTTTATTCTATACAAGATATAGTATGCGTCATGTCTGCTGAAATTTTTTTTTAAGATTTCGGCCGTAATATGAATTTCAGCGCAACAGTGTATAATAAAAATTGTAGAAAATTAAAAACCTACAGCTCTTATTTTAAACATTTCTTTGTGTAACGCTTAGTTTAGCGGTAAGTAGTGATTTTCTATATTGTTTTTCAAGAAAATCTGTATAAAATAGATTTTTAAGATTTTGACCTTAGTATGCATTTTACGACAAAAGTATATATTATAATAAAATTTACAGAAAATTACTAGATCTCAACTTCTGTTTAAGCATTTTTCTCTACAAAGGCTAGTTTAGTGTTAAAGAGTGGATTTTCTGTATTATTAAGCCAAACCAAGGTTAATATTCGTTTTGCATCATTCACTCATGATTAAAATAAGGTTATATTATTATTATTAATATTTTATGGCCTACAAAGGACCACTTTAGTCATTTTACATTTAAAGTCTTTCCTTTTTTCTTCCTTTTCTTTTCCGCCCAATATTTTTTCAACAACGTCCTTTCCGAGCGCAATGTTCTTTCCTCCTCTGGAACCACTCTTCCCAATCGTTGCTTGTTCCTTCCTGGCTATAGTATAACGCGTTCGTCCTTCAATATCTTCAATGCATCTGTCTTGTGTTTTAAATCTTCTATTGTAATTTGTAACGTTCCAATATCTTCCTTTAATTCTGTGATCCATTTAATATCACTTTTACTATACCACAGTTTTTCTATTATTTTCCTGCTAGTTCTATTTTCAGGTGTCCTTAAGGTTATATTATTTGAGGTTAGTTTTTTTTTATGTCTAATGTTTTATTACTAATGTTAGGTTATATTATTTAAATTATTTGCGTTGGCAAGAGAAAGTTGTGTGAGTGTTCACACCAAATTTTTTTCAGAAAGTTTTCATTTGAAACGTGTTTAAGATTGACGAATGATATCGAATTTATTAGGTTAAAAATGAGATTAAAATTTAACTGAATTAAACTCTTCCTGGGAAATAATTAGGTAAGATTAGGTAATATTTTATTTTCTATATTTAAGTATTATTTTGTTAAATACGAAGGCTTATAATACGAATCAAATTTTTTTTTAATTAATGAAATATTCATATATATTCGTCGGTTTCAAATCTGAAGTTTCAGTTAGTTTTTGTACCAATCCTGTTGCACTCCAAATAGAACGTTCCATAACTTTTCTATAATTAATTTTATTTTAAGTTGTACGCATTAAATAATACAATACTGATACCAATATATTTACAAGATTATACCACAACAGGTAGAAAATCAAGTTAAAATCAGATTTCTGTGGAAGTTGCTTTTGATCTAATAGAACTTATACAAAATGTTTTATAAAATGCAATGACAGACTTTTATTGAAATGACGTATATTTTGTTCTTCTGCTTCCGTGATTACTTACCAGGTATTAACTGTTTTTAACAAATTTTATCTTCAGTTGCTACTTCTCTGAATCCTTTGGCTTGAGCGATCAGAGTTAAAGTTGGCAACGGCTGGAGTCCCACAAGGATCATCTATTCAACACACTACTGACACTACTGACGTGCCTATGTCTAGGCAAAATCGTCGCTTCGTTTGCTGACGACACAGTCATACTTTCTTCGGCCCTTTTTGTACTCGACTTAGCGTTTACTTTGCACTATAACCTACCTCTCTTATAATCGTGGTTCACGAAGTGAAAACTAACTCCGATATAAAAATCATCTTACTTTTCTCTGAAACGGCACTACTGCTCAGCAGAAATTGTTTACGTATCTCCCATAACACAAAATAATAAAAATGCGTTACCTTGGATTGCATATGGACAGAAGGCTTTTATGTAATGATCTCGTAAACGTGATGTAGAAAGCTTCAGATAGAAGGTTGAACTGTTTTCTGTCCGACGGTCAAAGTTAACCTCAATACGAAAATTCTTCTTCTTTATAATTTCTTTTCTTAAACCAATGTAGATTTTTGGATGCTATTATATAGCTCAGATATTCCCACGCTTGTAGCTAAACCACACTGCTCTCAATTAAAATTGCTTTGGACAGGTATGCATGCTCCATCATACATATGGAATCATAAAATCTACAAAGCTCTTAAAATCTTTTACATAAGTAAAACAATCCTACGCACATAACAGTGATTTAAATCAAAATGATCAAACGAAATAATTACTAATTTACAATTTGAGCTGTACAGATCTCCCAGCCAATACTAATCGTCCCCTTCGCAGAAGGTGGTGCACAGATTTGGGATAAATTGAGTGCTAGTCTTCTTATTTGTTCTCGAGTGTTCTGCGGAGAGTTGTTCTCCTCAAAAGTCTCAATATAATAGATAATAATCTGTAAAAGTTTACTGTTTGTGCAGTACTTTAGGTACAGTAGTTTTAAATGGCAACAATTTTTCTCTCAAAAATGATACATCAAATAATGTGATGATCACTCTAACTGTTAAAAGTTAAAGTTACATAATGGTCGTGAGAGAGGTAGGTTTTCTATTGGTGGCTCCTTAAAACTGTGATTAAATATCTTCTTAATTTTGAATAAGTTATATTTTATTAAATTAGCAAATCTCTACTCGTGCGTCTTTATAGACGTCTTGCGGGATTTCCAGGTAGATCTAAGATGGAACTTTAAGTACAAGTGGGTTATCGTGTTTTTATGACTTGTTGTGAAAGCGCTTGTATAGTTGTTCGATAAAATTTTAGATGAAAGTTATTTTCCAATAAATAAAAATAAATTTAATGATAAACAGTTCTTGAATTTTTAAAACCGATTTAATTTTTGTTTTTTTTATGCTTTCCTAATTTTACTGTGATTTTTTTCTATAGTAATTTCAATTTGAAGTATCCATTTTATATTTAATTAAAATCAGCTAATTAAGATAATTTTTAACCGAAGAACAATTGTTTTATATTTTGTGTCGATGATTATTAATACCCACACAAGCGAGTGTAACTATCAAGATGGCGATTATAATTGTGGGCTGTGGTGATGTTTTGTGGTAGTTAAAATACTACTGTTTCGAATGCAGCCAGTTTGGTAAACCCGCATTATGGTTTCAAATGAATATTATTTGATGATATAACCAGCGGTGTAGGCTTCCGAACTACGAAGAAGATATTTTAGGTCCGTTACTTTATATTTAATGAGTAGGGTACATTTCAAAAACAATTTTGTAGAAGAATTTCATAAAATTCAATGTTCAGATGGAATGAATACGTGAACATAGTAATTATCAACGATAAAATGTAAGTATCTCATTTTTAAGCTTTAGTAAATTGCTTTGAGCATTTTACTAAACCACATAACATACTGAAAATTGTTGATTTATCAAAGGGAATTCACCAATGTGTTTACAATTTACACACACATTTATGCAGGCTATATTATCTACCATCAAATCTTCCACCAGGCATTTCTGGCAATATTATTTACGTAATATAGGCTACCAAAAGCTGTAATATGTAGTATTCATTTATCGTAATTATTCCAAAAATCCTTTAATCTTCTATTGTTATATATCAACGTATGTATATTTGTTACACATAAATAAATTTGTCCTTGTGTATTATTTATATCTATATGCATCTGTCTATACTCAAATATTCAATTAACTCGGTATTAAATTTGATATAGATACAATCATATCTGTTTTAATTTTGATGGTCGATAACATTATTAATTAAATTTTTAATAATATACCCATAGAACTTTCCTTATATTCCAGCTCGTATTTTTAGGCAAATTTTATTTTTGGGAAATAATTTATATAGTTTTAAAATATGACACACACATTCTTAATGTCAATCTACGAGCGCGTATAAAAGTAGTGCCTCCATCAATATAACTGTCATAGTAATGGACCAGACAGTCTCAAAAGTGGTTAGTCTTGTACTGGAACTCTTTGTAAACAAGTCATCCTAGCGGCGATTCACCGCCTAAACCGATTCGCCGCTTCTGAACAAATTTAAAGCAATGCCATCTGCCGGAAAGTCATGATTACCATTTTCTGGGTGTGTGATGATATCGTTTATACGGAGCTTTTGGAACGTGGCTTTACTGTCAAATCCGAACAATATGTTGCTACCCTAACAAACCTGAAGCGATGGCTGCGTAGGGTTCGTCTAGACAAAGTGCCAATTCTGAACCATTACAACGCTCGTCCTTACTCAAGTCTGAAAACGCGTACAGCACTAGAGAAGCTTGGGTTTCAAGACATTTTACCTCATCCATATTATAGCCCAGATCTTGTACCCTGTGACTTTTCCTCTTTCCGAAGCTTAAGGAACATCTCAAGCATGCGGTTCTCTTTAAATGTAGAGTTGATAACGGAGGTGAGGAAATGGTGCCGTACGAAAACTTCAGACTTTCTCCGTGACGGACCATTTCAAAACATATAGGTTGGCGAAAATGTGTTGCTCTTAACGGTAATTATGTGAATCATATTGGTGAGTAGGGGACAGTTTAATCTATCATTTTACGCTATTATGTAAAAAAATATATCCATTACTAATAAAGTTACAGCGATGGAGGCATTACTTTTCAATTCACCCTCGTAAATAACATACTAGAATTCCTCGACTTGAGATTGGTCCTCCTTATTAGGAAATGGCGGAAAATTATTCATGTTCTTCATTTGACGTTTTTATTTGCAACGGCCAAATATTCAGTCTACGTTTATTTCAAAAGAAGAATTTATAGATAGCTAATTAAACTCTCTACAAAATAGAAGGTAAAATTCCTGTGAGTCCCCCACAAAAAAGGCCGTCAAATTCAGTTTAATTTTCTGAACACACATTAAGTAATAAAGACGCAAAATTAACAGTTTATACATCATTGAAAAATAGAATAACAGTCAAAATGACCTGACCGAGCGAGAGCTTTTGCGCACTTGCAAGCCTAATATATACGGCCTAACGATTGCAAATCGTAGTCAATTACAAATTATCGTCGAATAATCACAGCAGTTATATTTCCTGATGTAAAGTATTCCTGTTGAATAATGGCGGTGTTCGAGCCCAATAGAAGCGGCTGATGAGGGCTTCAGAGCTTGTACAGATCTATTGTACTCGTTACTTTGATTTCCACATTTAACGAAGGTTACCTGCTGAACCAATTACAACAGTATGATACCAAGAACAGAATGATAAGTATAAGAACAGTATGATACTAAATAAAATCTTTAGAACATTTTTTGTAGAATATCAATCTACACTTTCTAAGAGATTTATAAATTAGACTGCGCGTTCGGCTGCTGTAAACAAAAATGTAAATGAAAAACACGACTTTTCCGTCATTTTCCAATATGACAGACGAAGCTCAATACGTAGAGTCAGAGACCATTAATGTGTTATTGGACAACCGTTTGGTGTGTGTGTGTGTGTGTGTGTGTGTGTGTGTGTGCGTGTGTGTGTGTGTGCACCAAATCTTAAAACATCCTAAATAAATTCCATTTTGAAGGCTTTTTACCCTGGGCTATAAAAAAATGAGCGTAATAGAATGTGAGCTGGTTTTTAATTATTTGTTTTTACGAGTTCATTCAAAACTATTACAGTAATAAAAGAATCGACTAATTAAAAATAATTATTCATTAATTAATTAACCGAAAATCACTGTGACCATATCAAACAACTGGTGTTTGTCTATCATCCGTTGTTTATTCAGTAACAGTTAAGTATTTAATTAACGGAAGGGTCAATGTATATAATATTTTATGCAATTGTAGTACTATATTGTATCCTAGTATTAGGTGATTTTTGCTGTTATAGTACCGTGCTATTATAAAAATATATTGCCCATCACTTTGTTTACAAGGACCCATTTTACTCACATTTTCAATCGTGATTTTATGAAACCTTATTAATGATACCTATTCAATTGAAAGTTTTGTTGTACACAATAATCCCGCTAATCTAACTAATTAAAACTGGAATTTGTCAGGAATATCAGAAAAAAGGTGCTTAATTACAAAACGCTGTCCAAAAACTGTTGATATATGTCACTCAGAGTGACTTTTTTACATTCATTCAGAAACTGCAAAAGCATTGGAAATAAATATTCAATAAGTAAAGCATCACAACAACGCTACATACCTATAAAAATGCCTATGTAGCTTAGCGACTCATGCTTATGAGGCGCAGGCGAAATATTGGCTCATCATTAAGACAGCCAGGCAGCAGTGAAAATTTATAATTTCTTGTAATTGCGAATGAACTAGAAGAATGTTTTACCAGTAAGTTGATTCATATGGTTAGTACATCTTGTGTTAAGAATTTGGTTATGTTCGTTTTCTACTCTCAACTGTACACTGTTTATCACTTATTTTCAATATAATTTTTA
This sequence comes from Catonia carolina, assembly GCA_035578175.1. Classification (NCBI taxonomy): domain Eukaryota; kingdom Metazoa; phylum Arthropoda; class Insecta; order Hemiptera; family Achilidae; genus Catonia; species Catonia carolina. The sequence goes on along the minus strand of JAQMRL010000001.1, from coordinate 140,332,160 downwards.
TGTTTAAAAGTCAATAAAAAAAATTCTTTTCATTAAACATGTTATTTAGTTGTTATTTTAAAAGAGATTTTATACGTAAAAAGCATGATTAAAAAATTTGAAATCAGTTTGACTTATCCAGAGTTTTGGATTAACAGGATTTTTGTGTATTAATTAGTACTTATGTGCAGAAACATCATTCGAATAATCGAATTCGCTTCAGGCATTTTCAGTAACCGTATATGTTATTTTTCAAAAAACTTTTCTCACTAAAAATTTTAGTAGCTTCAATTTCCAAAGGGACTTTTTAATGTTCTGAAAGCTTGAAATAAATAGTCATTAATGTTAATAGCAAGAAAAATCCAGAAAAAGGTGAATGAATGATTTTTGAGAGTTGGATAGAAAATAGGAGTTTAAGGAATGAAGACAAGTTTAATTGGAACGAATGGCGTTTTAGGACGAAATAATTGGCCAGGTGCTGTAGAAAAATTTGCTATAATAATAATTATTCAAATTTTCAGAAAAATGTAACGTGCGACATAAATAAAATCATTCTGATGTTTCAAGAATTACATTTTTTTAGAATTCATCACCGATAAAATTTTTAGGAGTAATTCTTCGGAACTTGCTCTACGTAGGAAGTTTTGTAAAAAGTTAATAAAATACACTGGTGCACAAAATCTATGTTCATGATACCATTAACGAAATGAAAAGAGAAAATAAAAATGAATTAATACATTTTCGCAGTAAATACAACGATAAAGCTTTATATAAACCTATATAAAAACATCAACCACTCAACAACTTCTCGCTTATCGAGAAAGTCTGTAAAAGTATTTAGTACTAAACTGGACAAATTAAATTTGTTCCCGGTTTTGGTATTGGTTAAAAGATGGTGGGAGTCGGAGAGAATTGCATGGAGAAGCTTTAGACACAAAATCAATAGCAAGAGATATGTTCACTGCTCGCCGGCCTCTGGTAGCAATTTAGTCTCAAGCCTCACTACAATGGATGGATATTAATCCTCCTATAGCCAGGTTACTTTTGATGTTACTTGCGGCCTTATTTCAACAATCCCTACTTGTTCATACCTGGGTGACTTTGCATACACAACGTAAAATGGAATTTTTAGTATCTCTCCGTAACAATGATAAACTTAATGAAATGCTTTATTAGCTGTCTTGACAGATATTACAAAATAATTCGTCACTAGTAATTATTCGTTCTTATGTAGGCATACTTAAGGAAAATTTAATATCAAATGATTTAAATCAAAATTTAAAAAAAAAAATTTTTAGCTTCATTACAAAGTTCTTACAAAACATTGAACGGGTATGTGACGAGGTTTTAAATATTGCATTGATTCAATACTTGTTTTTTTATTTCTGTTGAAATGGCTTCTATTGCAATTTTTTCAAGGTCGGAGTGCTGCTTTCATTGAACTATACCGGCTCATAACTAAAAACCAAAACCGAGTCCTGCCATTTGGTAAATAGACTACAAATAGCTACATTAGTTGCGATGTAGGAAAAGTTGGGCAATTCCTAATATCTCTTGCCTATATCAATATATAGGAAGGAAAGAGTTGTTTTCATGTCAATTTTTTGAAATCGAGTTTTCACCGGATCTTTACGTTTTCAGACCCCCTGAACCCAAAAACATGTTAATAGCGAATGTTCTGTGTGTTTGTGAACAGAATATCTCAATAACGGAACGTCAATAACGAACTTGAAACTTGAAACTTAAGTTAGATACCAATAAAGGACCCGACACAAACATTTTCATCAAAATCGGTCAACCGGAAGTAGTAGTTTATTCGTGTCATTTTTCATTTTTTTTCGATTTTCTCAAAACCGGCTCCTTCGATTTCTTTTAAAAATCGCCTCATTTACTACATTTTTTATGCTTTACAAGACAGGGTAGGCGCCATAACTACTGAAATTTTTGGAGTGGCTGTTTTTACGTAAAGAAATCATTTTTTTAAGATTGCAGCTTTAATATGAATTTTAGCGCAAAAATGTATATAATCGTAGAGAATTAAAAATCCTACAACTTTTATTTTAAACATATTTGTGCATAACGCTTAGTTTAGCGGTAATTAGCGATTTTCTGTTTTTTCCTCACGGAAACGTGTAAAAAATCGATTTGTTTACGATTTCAGCTTTATTATGCATTTTACGACAAAAGTGTATATAAGCAAATTTATAGAAAATTAAAAGATCTACAAGTTTAATGTAGGTAAGCATTTTTCTCTATAGAGCCTAGTTTAGCGTGAAAGAGTGTTTTTCCATAGTTTTACCCCAAATTGAGGTTGATTTTCATTTAGAGTCTTTCACTCATAATTAAAATAAGGTTATGTGTTTTGAGGTTAGTTTCTTTGTTTTTTTCTTTTCGTTTATTACTAATGTTGGAATATTATATTGTTCATTATTTTCATTGGCAAGAGAAAGTTGCGTGAGCGTCTCACACCAGATTTTTTGTTTATGTCCTTATGTGATAATTTTTGAACAAAATTTCCGAAAATTTATTATGATTATTACTATAGAATTTCGGAAGAACATGTGTTTCAGTATTTTTTCCTTGCTATTAATTTCCTCGTCATATTTTTACTTGTGGGTTTTAAAAAAGTACTTTTATTTGGATTAAAATAGCAGTATATCTTAATTTTCTCTTGAAAATAAAGTTCTGTTATACAAAGTAATGCACTAACCAGTTTGGATTTACGGGTAAGAGCTATAGGGCACAGCTTGTTCATCAAAATAATACATAAATACATATGTAAACATTAAAATATTGCACAACGATTTAAACCTGCCTTTCATGAAAGAAGGAATTAAGCAAGCGAGAAACACTTATAAATTTAGAAGAACATCAAAATCCTTTCATAGTTAACCTTCTCAACAACAGTTAGATACTCACAGACTGAATCGTTTTAAAAAATTGATATACCTTTACAATTTTTTTAATTGTTTAAATCATTTAATGTTTCTTTCTTTAAAATTCTACTCTCAAACTCGGCATCATTTTCATCTCCATCATGGTCATCGTCAACTTCGGCTTCAACTACTTCGTGTTTCATGATATTAGTGTACAGTTCAGAATCAAGTTTAGTTTTATTTTATTGTACAAGATGTAATTTTTTTTTTGAAACACACTACTAAATGCTTTTTATACATCCAATCTAAAAACGTTATTATTCAGACTTTTATAAACTTCGCTTAAAGATTGTCATTACATTTAAAAAAACTGATTAAAAGAATTATTTTTCGTCAAAACATTTGGGTAAAACAGAAAATGTATCATTATAAATGTCGTTTCATTCGAATAAGGACATTTAATTTGAAAATAAGAACGGAGATAAATGATACAGTAATATTTTATTTCTTTGCAACAAATATCAAATGGTTGCAGCCATATTCGACATCTGCAAGGCAATCGTTATAAATTCGTTTACGGTGTATGACTATATTAGCAATTTAACAGCCAATGTACTCATAAAAATTCTGCTTCATGAAAGCTCAATTTCTATAAGATCGTAAAGTATTGCAAATTCTTAGTTGGCAAGAAGGTTTTAAAGTCAGTTTATTCTGGCAGTTAACGTACTAATACTGCAGAACGCGGAACTACGTTAATGGTACATTGTTATTGTTGTTGTTAAAGTCTGAAGCGAAGGGAAATGGTGCCAAACTAAGCAGTTAGGGGGTTGAAGGGTCGGTTCGTTCAACATTATTCGTTCGTTAAGGTTGAAGGACTGTAGAGAGAAGAAGGGTTAAGAGGGTCGGTCCTTGGTCGCAGTCGTGAGTACCAAAGAGCGTAAAGTCAGGCAGGAAGTGTGCATTTCAACCAAGCACCATTAGCAGAGTAGTACGTAAGCTTTGTTGTAGTCTTTTTGTATATAAAAATAAGGAAAGATTCCGTAATGTGCTTCTGTTGAGGGCGACTAGAGAATGTTGTTTTAAAAGAGTTAGAATTTTAAAATATTTTACTCTTTCCCAACTCATGGCTGTTTTTCTTTTCGTTCTTTAAAACCCCTTATCAAAGAAAAAGAAAAATAACATGTGTGCATTTAGTTTCAAATAAATTTTCGCCTACTTTATTCCTAAAAAAATAATTTTTAAATAACAAACGTTTTTCATTAATTGACGCAGTCTATTCTTTTTATTTAAAATTAATATTTTTAACCCTAAATACTCTATTTTTTGTTGTAGGTTCATAAACCTTTATTTATGAATAATATGAGTTTTACGCATTGCAATTCTTTCCAATTAGTGTTAAACAAGAAGAGGAGAAAATTTTCGCTCTCTGAGTTAATGTTCCGGTATTTATATATACTATAACAAATATGTAATGTGTTTATAACAAGTAAATATGTTTATAATAACATACGATGTTTATATGCTTTTTTGAATATATGCTTACATGTTTTTTTTTTAATACTAGACAGTGTTTGCCGGTGTACTTTGATGGTTAGGGTTCAATTAACCATACTCTCTCAGGAGTGGTCGACCTGGGTCTGTACAAGACTACACCTCATTTACACGTCATATACATCATTCTCATCTCATTGGGACATGGAGTTGCTTATTGTTCTGAATTGAACAGATTGCAACGTACACATATTAGGAATTAAATAAAAAATATGTTAGGTTTCTTCTTTGTTTATTTAACGTCGCATCAACTACTATGTTTATTAGCGACAACGTTGGGTCGCAACTATGAATCATAAAATGATTTTCTGTAACGTATGAAACGCCGTGCCTGAGTGGGATTTGAACCCAAGACCGTTGTTTATGTGTTTTATGTTTAAATTTTAGATGTTACATGTTTAAATTTAGGCAATTTTTTATTATTATGATAGTTTTTATGAATATATTATGTTTCACTGATTTAGGTAAAGAAACACATTAGTTAAATATTTTACCGTTTATTTCATTTTCTATGTAAAACAACGGAGTAATTAATTGATTTCGTTTCATAAATCTAATGTTAATTATTTCGTAGTTAATTAATCTCATTGTTTTCTGTTGTCTGCCATAATTTGTCGAAAGACTGTTGCACAAAATTAAATGTATATAAACTAATAAATATTTCAAGAGTATTTTGCTGCTGTATCGAATGAGTAATTATCCATATTTCTAGAGTTTGATAGTTATGTTGAAGTTATAAAAATCATCAAGTAATGCTTAACGATCGTCATATTTTATGAAAGGACTAAAGTGCATACTAGACTGCAAAGTGACAAGTTTTTTTGTTGATGGAAAATTTCCAGACTGGAGTGGAAATCAAAGTCGGGTCACATGACACAGAAGTCTGTTCTAGAGTCCCATAAGTTTATCTAAAACTTTTTAAATCAGTAATTTTATATCGTTCCTAATAATTTACAAATTTCCATAAAATATATTTTTCTAAAATACAAAAAAATAATATTCAAAATACTAAAATAAACCAACGTTCCAGTTTCGGTTTTGTAGGATTTAACTGTTTCCAAAACACTTGTTTAGTGTTTCTTTGATTCTAAATGTTTTTGGGTGAACGAATGTGGGCCATTGTACGGAAGGTGTTACTGAAGTTTTTTCAAAATTAATTTGTAGACGAATTGAGTTAGCCAACGTAGATAAGTTAATTTTGAAAAAACAATTGTGAATTATATATTAGTTCTACTTACATAAATTATTTTTATTAAAAATTTACCAACTTTTCTAGTAGTTTTAATTAAGAAATGTTTTAAATAGTACATCAGCTATTTCAATATTACAAAAATTGCTATACCGGATTACACCTAGACATGGAAGTTTCATTTAACTACCGAACGGTAATATTGGAAGACAGACGATAACAACCAAGTTCCCTACTTTCACGATGATGTAAATTACGTATAGACCTAATCTAACAGTACGTGTAATTTTTAAAACCTATCTGGACGAATGTGTCAGCCAAGAATGTGGCTGTGCTTAACCCTCAGGGATAAAATTCAGAGACACTAGTTTGAAACAATACGATAAATGGTAAATATTTTCTTTTATGTAACCTACGCCATGCTGCATAATGGGATCTACGAATATCGTGCGCAAATGTCACTTAACTATGAGTGTACAGACTTTTAAGGAAAAAATAATTATACATTTTTAACCGACTAATCATAAATTTCCGTGTATACCTGGTACTCACCTCAACGTTTACGACGATCCTGGAGCAAGAACCGCAATAGGCAATGGTTGTTCTGTATTAAATAGAATTGGTTTCTAATTAAAACCAATTCTATTTAATACAGTTAATGTTATATATAGGTAAATACAATATGTTATATTTGTATAGTCTTGTCGGTGTTTTATTGAATTTGTTAGGATTGGTGTGCTTCTTTAAGCTACATTATCATTGTTTCATACTCGTTTTCTTGAACTCACTTACTATACCTTAACGAAGTAGAGACTGCAGATGAAGGCGGAGCATAGTGACCTAGATCACAGCACAGAGCCAATTAACTTTCGTTATTCAGATCTTTGTCGTGTTATAGTCTCGCTGTGGATGCCTAACAAAAAGTCAGCTGTATTTCGGTGGAACAGAGTGTGATTTACCGAAGGGGCAACCACGCATCCGACCTTGGCTGTTATTAGCTAGATCTCATCTGCAGTCTTTAGTTTGTAGGTGTATAGTTTTTAGTATTGCGCACTTTTGAATAAAATAAAGAGAGGTAAATAAATACATAAATTTGTTTTTAAATGAAAGTAAATATTAATTCTATACTTTCCATACGTTTACTGGAATTTATTGAAATTTTTTGCAGTTTCATTTTTTTAACACCATCATTGCGACAGTCTTTTTAACGCTCAGTAATACTAAAAAGTAACATTTAGAAATTTCACTCGAAGGAAACTCACCGTGAATATTACCTAACCTCCGCCTGGTCACTTTAACAGACGAGTAAAAAATGTAATGTTATTACTTAAATTAAAGTAAAATTAAAATGACGTAAACACTTCTTATTTTAGAGCGCAACAGAAGCAGCTTCATTAATGCTTTTGAAATACAAAATTTTAATTACAGCATTTACAACTTTTAGAAAACAACATTAATAGTCTTGAATGTGTATACCAAAGTTTTAATAAGGTATTACATAAAATTTTATTATGCTTTAAGGAAAGAAATTAATATTATTTATCTAGCTATATCTCGACAAACTAAAAAGTTTTTCCATTTAATTATATTAGTTAATTAAACTATATTTAAGAACCAAATAATATTTTTCCTCCGCATATCCTTGAGAGGATTAGAAACTTGATTTCTGTTATAACTTGAATCTCGTTTCCATTATAGCTGTGTATGTAAGTTACTTCATTTTATTACGTTTCTCAGAAGTTTTGAAAATAATATAGATAATCAGAGTACTTTTTAATGTCAATACTTATAAGATTTACATTTAATTATTCTCCTGAAAAAGAAATAATTTTATTACAGCTTCATTATCAGTTTCACACATAACTTATTTATACTTCAAAATATGCTAATGTCTCTAATTGAAATAAAAAACAAATATTTTAAAAATATTCATAAAACTACTTAAACGACTCTATGTTGTAATTTTGAACCTTTGTTAATAAGCTTTACTCTATACAAGCTTTCCATATTTTTAATTTCATATTTTAGTTTTATTGAAAATATTGCTAAAGTATATTCCTTATCTACTTGTTAAAAGAGGGAAACGTAGAAAAATAATTCGATATTTTTATCTGATATAGTACCTACTGAATTTGTAAAAGTAAAATTGTTTTATTTTTTGTTTTAGCCTAGCAGAGCACTATAGCACTACCCATTGAATATTTTAGTATTATTCATACATTATTTGTTTAAATTTGCAAAGAAGAACATAAACAAGAAAATGCTTGCGTGATTCTTAAGCTGGTTTCGAAACATTTGTATCAGGTAAATTCGATTAGCTAACACTTTTTACACTACTCGTTTTCTTTCTTATTTCAAGTCGAATCTTCCTTTCAGTAAGAACTGTATTTTTAAGTCCCTCACCCAACATAAATCTAAATCACCCCCTAATCCGACCTTAATGTTGTTCCTACCATGAAGTTAGTAGCGTCTGCTGAATTGAGATTGGTGACGATAAGATTGGTTTTGTAGTGTGTGTCCTTTTGTTTAAAACATGTGTTGGTGCAGAAACTTTGGTAGTTTTTATCTAATATTGAAATGTAAATTTGTCGGCTTACAAAATAAAACAAATAACGGGCTCTGGATAACCTATTTATGTTAAATAAAGCTGTAAACAAATAAAATTCAATAAATATATAATTTGTATTAATTTTGTAAATATACGAGAGGTACCTACTATATTTTAAAATAATGTTAAATTTTTAATCATATTCTACGCTTTCTGTGTATAAGTGCTGATAATCAAAACTAATGATTCGAATAAAGTTCAGACTAAGAAAATTTAATCAAACATAAATACTCCATAGTGTCTATAAAAATAACTTGGACGTAGTTTCAACATAGTATTTGCAATCACAAAATGATACGGGCCGTAATCAAACATGTTTCACAAGATAAATAATGTAGACCTTGTAATAGTAATAGGAAATTGATTAAACAATAAGTTACAACATCGGGGTATTTTTTCGTATGGAATCTTTAATTTCGATTTTGACGCTACATAAATAAAGATACCCTACAAGAGTAAATAAAACTAACTTAAAATAATACGTAATTTTTATTGGTTTCGAATTCGTTTCATTCCATATGTTATTCTAATCAATTACTACACTTTGTAGTAAAACCGTTAACGTTGAACTTTTAATTTTTCACACTTTTTTAATGCATAATCTGTCATATAACAATAAATGTGACATCAATTAGATTTATCTCATGCAAAAATTACAACCCACTGATGTAATAAACAAAGTAAGTTATAACATTTAAACATAATTATTATACTGTTTTTAATTAATTATTATTTACAATCAAAATTAGATAAATAGTGTTTTCTAAAGAAAACAATCTGGTGTGAAACACTCACACAACTTTCTCTTGCCAATGCAATTAATATACCCTAAAAATAGACAATAAAACATTAGAAATAAACAAAAACCTAACTACAAAAACATAACCTTATTTTAATCATGAGTGAAAGACGCAAAATGAAAATCAGCCTCAGTTTGGCTTAACTGAGCTTACAAGCGCATTCTTCCGCTGGTTCATGATACACTACCTCCACATCAATTCGGATTCCGCACTCAACACTCCACCACACAACAACTGCACAGGGTGACTGATTACATAGCTTCGTCTATGGAACAAAAGATGTATGTGTCCGCAGGTTTCCTGGATGTCGCTCAAGCTTTTGACAGAGTTTGGCATACAGGTCTCTTACACAAACTGAAAGAAATACTACCATTTACCTACTATCTTATCATAAACTCCTTCCTATCTGACAGATTTTTTAGAATTCGTTTAGGATCGTCTTACTCAAATTTCTTTCTTGTCTTAGCCGGCGTGCCTCAGGGCTCAATTTTAGCACCACTTCTCTATTCTGTATACACTTCAGATCTACCGATCCTACCCCAGACCCTCACTGCTACCTACGCTGACGACACAGCGATATTAGCCCGAGACCAAAACTCTATACACGCTTCACTAACACTCCAACATCATCTCAATCTTATACACGAATGGTGTAAAACATGGAAAATAAAACTTAATACGACAAAATCCCTTCACGTAACTTTCACACTCCGTCATGGTGATTGCCCACCAGTATACATAGACAATGAACCTCTCACAAAGACAGATACGGTCAAGTATCTCGGTCTGACTTTCGATAAACGACTAACTTGGAGCACACATATCAAACGGAAACGTTTATTACTGAATTCCCGACTTAAACTTCTATATTCCCTACTTCACAAACGATCAAAATTACCAATGGCACAAAAATTACGCATATATTGTTCTCTTTTGAAACCTATTTGGACCTACGGATCCCAAATTTACGGTTCAACCAAACCCTCTAATTTGCAACGAATTCAAGCATTCCAGTCAAAAACATTACGCCTTATAGCAAATGCACCTCTTTACGTTAGCAACAAAACCTTACATACAGATTTGAAAACACCACTTGTACAAAATTCCATTGAATACCTATACAAACGCTTTCACGACAAGTCACACGAACACGAGAACCCCCTGGTGCGTTCACTTTCCTCCGTCCATTTACCTGATAATCCCCCTAGACGCCTTAAAAGACGCTGGAGTAGAGACCTGCTAATTTGATATACAAATTTCATTCTTGGGGAGGCACCAATGGGGGCCCTACCCCTCTCATGCCTATCATGTCATTTACATTATTATCATAATCATCACATTTGCTTGTTGTAACGTTTTACAGTTGTAAATAAAGAATTAAAGAGAAAAAAAAAAAAAAAAAAAAAAAAAAAGTTTGGCTTAAGAATACGGAAAATCACTCTTTCACACTGAACTAGGCTCTATAGAAAAAAATACTTTAAATAAAAGTTGTAAATCTTTTAATTTCCTATAAATTTTATTGTATACATATTTGTAGTAAAATGTATACTAAGGCCGAAATCTTTAAAAAATCGATTTTTCACACCTCGTGAGAAAAAAACAGAAACTCGCTAGTTACCACTAAACTAAACGTTTTACAAAAAAAATGTTTAAATAAAAGTTGTAGTATCTTAAATTCTCTACAACTTTTATTATATACATTTTTGCGCTTAAATGCATATTAAAGTCGCAATCTTTAAAAATCAATTTTTTTACAAGAAAACAACCTTCCCAAGAATTTCAGCAGACATGGCGCCTACCCTATACTGTAAAACATTAAAAAATTTAGTTATAATCATAGTCATAATACTAATAATAATAATCGTGGTGATTTAAAAAAAAAATTGTAGGACCAGTTTTTGAGAAAATCGCAAAAAAGCGAAAAATTACACAAATGAACTACTACTTCCGGTTGACCGATTTTAATTAAAATGTTCGTGTAGGGTTCGGTAGTGGTGTCTAACTTAAGTTTTAAATTTCAAGTCCATACGATGATCCGTTCTTGAGATATTCTGTTCATTCATTTTTTTAGGAGCTGAGCAAGAAAACTAAACTATTTTCGTGTTAATAATTAGTGTTAATAAAATAATTAATAATAATAATAATAAATAAATAATAATAATAATAATAATAATAATAAATAAATAAATAATAATAATAAATAATAAATAATAATTAATAATTCGTGTTAATAAAAATAACTTGAGTCTAAGGGATTAGAACCATACGGAAGTACCATATTGTGACAATATCTAAAAGGAAAGTGTTGGTTCCTGAATTCTCTAGCAGGACCGAGTTTGTAAAAATGTTAATGTAAATAATTAAAGTTTATAAATCGGGTTACCTTCAAGAAATCGTTAGAAATATAGTGTATAAATGGTTAGGTGTAATAGCCCTGTTGTTGTGACGGCTAACTGAGAAGATCGGTGTATCTACTTAGATAAATTAGCTCTTTTGTAAAGGTGTCGTTACCCTTTATTCAATGTGTTTACTTTCTAGAAACTGACAGAAAGACTTTGAATTTTTATATGTATGAAAAATCTTTGACCTTCTCGTAATTTCCATAGCTATTTATATAAGCGCAGCTGATTTCGTCTTGAGTCAGTTTTGATTTGTCATCGGCGAGTGTATTGTGAACTACTTAGGCTAAAAGTTACGTGTGGAGAAGCTCTACCCTCTATTGTGTATCGTCTAACATCTGCTGTGCATCGTTTACGTTTATTGTGTGTGGTATAATTGGTTGTAAGTAGGATTTAGTTTAATGAAGTTCAAGATAATCTAGTTACTGGTTACGTTATTTTATTGTCATTAATTTATAATAAGTAATTATTTTATTATTAATTATAAGTACCATGATTGTAGCAATTGCAATTTATTAGCGTAATTAATTAAGACTATTACTTTTGTAATTTATAGTTTATAATAATACTTGTAATTTTAAACGATAGTTTGTTAATTATTTATTCTACCCGGGTCGCGAAACGTACCTTAGAAATAAGTGTCACTATATTATTTCTATATTTTCTCGAATGACTTCAGTTCTGAAATTTGGTTGGCGTATTCTCTGTGCGATACTTAGGTAAAAACAAAGCATATTAATTACGACTCTTTTTATTATAATGGAGTAGATGAGATGCTACAGAAATAAGTATTTACAGAAACAAGTATTTTCATACTTTTCAAATGAGATTCATTTCTAAAACCCAGCATGTGTATTAATTGTAATTGTCATAGATATTTTTAATCATCCAGTGATGAGTCGATTATCCTGTGGCGGCGCGGGAGTATAGCCTAATACATTAAATTTCGTTGTATGAATCTGAATGAAATAATTTTCCTTCCAAATACGAAAGATTGGTTTTTAACAACGATTATCAATTTACGCACGTATTCTTTCAACAAACAGCGCGTTTATGAAATATTTTACGGTTATGTGCGAACAATAAGATTGCAACACCTTTTCAATTTATGAAGTGGAATCGTATCATTCTCATGGAAAATTTCTGTCGGTTTTATATTTTCAACAATAGAAAACGAATCGTTAGATAAAAGATTATCTTTTATCAATAATTTATCGTTCTGTTTTATGATGGGGTTTAATATTTTACCTAAATAAAATGCAATTTTTTATAAATATATATGTATTTTATGCTGTTGCATCAAGTGAACTCAATTGCTTCATTCAGTTACTTCCGTAAATAGAAATAATCTGTTTCATCTTAACAACGCAAGGTATTACAAAATATCTTTATGATTTTTATCTTTGTAATTATTTTTATTTGGTTATTGTTGTTGTTATTATTATTATTTTGTAAATATTTCTTCTATAATACAAGATACGATTTTCTTAAGTAACGGTTAAAATATAGCTATCGATATGATGAGAATAACAAGCATTACGTGAATACAAAATAAAAGAAGCAAAAACGTATAGATCATGGCAATTTAATTTTATTGCTGACGTAGAAGTGAAATAGACGCGTCCTGCTGATAGAGCCAACAGTAATGCTACGAGGGGATTATAAAGGACATTACTGACACAGGATGCGGCTAGAGACAAAGCTGTAGTTCAGAAGGTCTGTGAGGAGGTGCCTCTTTGTCTATTGATTTTAAGACACATGACGTCAGCCAACGTTTTACATTATTTTCAAAAACATTCTTTTTCAAACTTTAACAGTTTTTATTGTAGGATTTTAAAGTAACTGACAGCTGTTGGTATCTTATAATGAAATATGATTATTTTAATTTTCAAAATAAATAAATTATTCCTGGTGCCTTGAAAATTATTCCAATTGACTTATGGATCAGAAACATAATACGGTAACTATTATTATTTTTAGGTTAGTTGTAGTATATTACGAAGAAAGATAGATACGTTCGCTTAGTTTTTAAAGCAAGTTTAAGAGGATCTGAACTTACGTATGGGATATACGTAAACCATTACTAATTTTCGAAAAACTTTGGGATTATTTTAGTACTTCACACAAATACATAAAAAAATTATTATTATTTTTATGAAATTAAAACTTTACTGTAAACAGACTTTGCAAATTAAAATGTTCCACTAAAATTACTGCAGTAAGACCTACCTACTTTTATATATTGCGACGTTCACTCTGGGTTATTTCGGGATCTGGTTATTAATTTTAAATGGTAAAACTTCCTTTTAAACTTATCAAGTTAACAATAATTCAAACTTTTTAATTTCTTATTAATAATAATAATTATTAATTTTAGTTATTAACATTTTGTTTTAATTACAAAGATGGAATATTATAATATGTTCTTAATTCAGAAAAATAAGTAATTATATTGTTAGTGTTTACTGAAAGTTAAAAATCTCATATCCACATTCAAGAATGCTTGATTTAAGGGGAGTGGAACGGCTCTATGTTATAATGTTAAATTGCACATATTTAAGACCCATTTTCTCCAAAACTATGAGATATAGAATGATACAATTTATGTTGTATATTAGTTTACATGTGTAGAGGCTACTGAAGCAGCATAGTATTAATATACCTTTAAAAAAAATTGATGTGGACGAAATTATACTAATTTTTGGTTAACATAAACATTGAAAAATTAAAATTATCATTGGACTTGTGTAATTCTGTTTCAGTAGAATCTTTTTATGTTCAGTAAAATTCAGTAAAACTCTTACAATAATAATGTCTCATGGGTTTTGAGAAAAAGGGGTTTTTTGGTGTAAAATATTGAATCTTCGGAGAAACGAAAAAACTATAAAATACATAATATATGAGTTCTTACTATGCTAAAATCCACCAGGGCAATAATGGTTATCTTCATTTTCTTCTAATTGAAGCCTTCTTTTTCGTCTCATTTTCGTTGCTTCTTTTGAAATTTGTTCTGCAGCAATACCTGCTTTTTTATCCGATCAATATCCGCCTTTTCTAGCGCCGTAATAGTATTTTTACCAAGGTCTGATACATGTAACTCATTGCATCATAACGTAACTGCATCATAAGCACCTACTTGAAAGGTAGATAAGCCAATAAGTACATTTTTGGGATACGGCTCCATAGAACTTTGTAGAACAGTTCATTTAAGTTCTAAGTTTTTCCAAGAAGGCATTATCGTACAAGGTCTGGCTTAGCTAAGTCTTAAAAGATTTGTTTCATTTCCTGCATCACAGCAACTAGGATAGAATTTTTGTGGGTATATATTTACTTTCAGCAGCTGCTATAATGTACGTTCACCAAGTATTCGGATAAGGAGGGCATAATTGATGGATACCTATTTTGCGTGGGTTTTCAGACTAAGAAATTTACTACGTGCAAGAGAATTTTCAATTTTTTTTGAAAGGTAAAAATAATGTGCTGTACAAAGTTTTGGTATCAAATTGTTCAGAAAATAGTATATCTACATTAAAAATAAATTAAACGAAAATTTAAATTTTTTCGTTCAACTCCCCTTAAAGATATTCCACAGTCGTCTAATATAAATTCGTACGGCAGATCAAGTACGTTATTTCGGTTTAAATTATTTCGCTCAATTAGAACGTAGAATTTAATTTACGAATTAACGCAATTTTATTTTTATTTAATTTTTGTAAGATTTTGGAGTGCAACATTGGAGTACACCAGCAAATTTAAACATGTAGATCTTAGAGCGATTCCAGTCAGACCATCAGACACATGTTAAACATACCCTGATATAATAAACAACAAATTTATTTAAGGAGTACCTAACATAAACACAACAAAACAAGAAATTTCAAAATTCAATATTAATTTTATTTGACAGACTTCGCAAACATAGAAATTTGTTAGCAATTAATTTATTAGAACATAGTCCAAATCTAAATTCAAGGTTCTCCAAAAAAATTAAATCTCAAAAAATTAGTACCATATTATTTCTATGCCGGTTCCTCGTTAGTGTTTTGGCCGCTGTAGGCGTTGCGAACGCTGTGAAGTGATAGCTTCTGCTGCCGCGACATAGCTCAGAAAGACACTTTTCACAGCGCTTGTACGACTACGAGTGCCTAACACATACGGACGGACTCGGCTAGTTGGAGGCAGTAAGTAGAAGGTGGTCAGTCAGTCAGTATCAGTCTTCTACCCGAGAAGATCGAGACGGAGATAGATTGAAACACTCAACATTGAGCTCACTCTTTTACTCCTACACTGACCTCTCCCTTTCCACTCACCTAGCCAGCGCCCGTTCCTCTCCGAGGCATCAGCGAAGGTGTTCGCCGCGTCACCGACCACTCCTATTCGTTAGGTAGCGGTGTAGACGCACTCGGCCTAGGCAGCGGCTTCTCCTCGCCGAAGCAGCAGCGAAGGTGTTCGCCGCGTCGGCAACCGCTCCTATTCGTTAGGTAGCGGTGTAGACACACTCACCTAGCCAGCGGCTGCTCCTCTCCAAGGCAGCAGCGAAGGTTCCTTACCCCTCTCAAAAACAACTACGTCTCCGGATGCCCTGCCGCTCCTGCTGCCTGCGTTAACCGGCTAGAGCTACGCCCAGTGTGCGACAAACTATTTGTTGAGATCTGATTTTTTGGACTTGTCTTATCAATATTGTAATCAAAATTCAGCTTAACTTCAGCTTCTTTATATGATTTATTAATTTTCTTATAATTGTTATACGATTATTATTTATAATATAGATATTATAATCATTACAGCGGTCAAACATCAATGGATGGTTGACTTTCTTTAGTTCTTTTTCACTTTTCTAGCATAGGTAGTCATGTATCGTTCAAAGAAAATGAACAGATTATAACGTAGTGGTAAATAAAATTAAAAGTAAGACATCTTTTCTTCAGTTAATTTAAAGTCACATCAATAGCTTGGTTATTAGCGACTAAATTGGGTTATGTAACTGGAACGGTGGGTTCTGACAAGTAATAGTTTCCAAATCCTACCTGGGAATCGACCCGGGACCTCCAAATGTTGGCCAGTGCGTTACTACTTCGCTACGGAGGTGGCCCCCATTAACTTTTAATCGTACCTTATTAGTCTCCACAACCTAAAGCAATTCACTATTATTTGTCAGCGACGCGAAGTTGTCGTATTCCACAAAACAACAAAATTACAAAATGTTTAATGCAAAAGATAATTACGAGTTTTAATACAAACTAACTAAATTAGAAGAGACTTCATTATTATAATTGGACAGGGCAAAAAGTAAATTAGACTGTAAACAGTAAAATTCAGTATTTACATAATTTCGTTATAAATACCGTACGGAAATATGCAAAATCGATGGTTTGTCACAAATTGTAAACTTGAAATACAATGCAATATCGTACGAGATTTGTAAACTGAATGAATGTTTTCAGTTATTGTAAATAACAATTCCGATATGTTATGTTATTGTTGCAGGGTGCGTACTGTTATTAGCGAATAGGAACTTTGGTATTTTAACAAATGAATAAAATCACTCGACGTAAATAGCTCGGCAAACGCTGTGCAATATTATTGTTATTGCTTTTAATAATATTACTTTTGCCCGTCTGTGAATTAAATAATTTCATTTTATTTTATTCATTTTATCCTCTAGGTGTACAAAATACAGCCCATTTCCACTTATTGCCATCGGAATATGCAGGATAGGTCTGCGTCAATAGCGTTACACAAAACCATCCTCAATAAAAAAATAATAATAATAACTTCAGTGGAATATAATCGTACTTTGTTTTTAATCAATAGACTGTTATTGAAAAGATATTGACAAAAATAAACATGTAATCTCTGTTCCCTGTTACAAAATATTGAAAAGAGATACAACTAATATCTATAGGATATTGTATTATAACCGTGCTTGTAAATATTTCGATATTTTTGACTCTTAATATCTAGCGTTTAAATGAAAAGTGTGAATAACGGAAGTATGAAAAACTTTAAATTCACAAATCCTAGTTATTGGTTTATCTGCTCGAGGGACATAAGTAAAATCTCTTTTCAGTAATTTTGTTGAAATCAATACCGACATAAGATTTTTATTTTGTTCATTTCTTTAGGGAGGAATTCAAATAACGAACTGAATTCCTTCGAGGAGAACATGTTTTAATAATTTCTCTGCAGGAATTTTATACTTTTGTAATTCTTGAAAAGTAAAAAATATCACGTTATTCACTGAAATCTCATTTTACAGTATTCTTTTTTTATAAAGTTGATCAGAATTCGATAACAACGTTTCACTAAATTGAAATAAATAGGTACAATATAAACAATATATATAAAAAGCGTCTAAGACGCCACCCTAATTTAGACAATATAAAATAATAGAGTAATATATTTATAATATCACTGTATAAATATATTTATAAATTAATAAATCAATCAACTTAGTGAAAAAAGTCAGAAACACAAAAAAATCATATATTAATTAACTTCATCACAACAATGAAGTTATTCGCATTATAAAATATGTTAAAATACTGGTTTTACCTTCTAAATTTTTATAATCTACTGTATTTATAGAAAATATCAGTTCTACTAATTATAACAATCTTCGTCCACTTGTTGAAATTAATTTTCTTCAAAACAATTATGTAAATTTTAGTTTTTGAAGCACAATACAAAGGGTTGTTCGTGAAGTACTATTGAGACATGCATATTAATGTTTGCTTAAAGTTTTCAAAACCTATTTAATGTTACGAAACTGATTTTCAAATTGTTACTCTTTGAAATTTTGAACAAAAAATCCTAGTCTTGATAGTAGTGAATAAGTTTATTCTCAAAATTTCGTCTTGGCTGTCTTTAAAAATGTTCAATTTTAATGATTATTAAAATTTTTAATTCAAGAAAATTTTAAACTCCTTTTTTATATTACTGCACCTAATTTGGGACCAATGAGCAATATCTTTTGATTTTAATTGCTAAAATAGATTTTTTAAAGTCAACAGTTTATAATGTCAATTGTTATTGTGTTCCCAATATGTTCACCACACTATAGGCTACACTGGCTTAAAGGTTTCTTTCTCTTGAGCCGGCAAACTACAATCGAGTTGTTGAGAAGTTGTATAGCTTCAGTCTCCACATGCTCATGGATATCGTGGTTTATGTTTCTGTCCAGATCTTGTTTCATTTAAGATTAATAATTTATCTTCAGATCTTAGAGCAAAGTTTTGTGAAGGTTTGCCTTTCTGAATACCCAAGGAGCATTGACAAAGTTCCTTAAAACTTTATTTTGTAACCTCTGGATAACTTCGATGTTACTCTGACGGGTGTAGCCCCATTTCTGTATATCATCATCCAAATTGGCTTTAGAATCTGTAGAATAGTAGCTTATTGTGGGTTGAGAGACCAGAGATTCTTCTAATAAACCGTTTTACTGTTATCAATAACTGTTTTAAACTATTTTACTGTACTTCAGTTTGAGTCTTCTCTCATTTTATTACGCGTGGCTTCCAGCGCAGCGTTGTACCTAACGTCATTTCTTCGTATTTGGCTTCATTTACATAAGGTACTACGTGGCCTTTAATGAAGATTGACACATACTCATATTATGTGTTCGTAAAATTAACGTAAACAGATTTTTTATCGTTATTCTGAAGTCTATTTTCCATTTCAGTGGCTGCTATCTGTATTTTTCCTGCAGTATTGTTATTACTGTTACGCACTGCTAATAGTCTACCGTTGTGTCAACAGCAAACGTTACAGTAGTTCTTTTTTCAAAATTGGAAATACCATCAGTGTAAAATAAATACAAAAGACGACCTAGTACACTACCCTGTAATACATCTGCTTTAATTTCTTTAAGTTTGGAATAGGCTTCTTTGAAATATATTTCTTTTAAGAAACTTTCAAGAACGTCTGTAAATTATCAAGAAATCATTTTTTTAGCTTATGTTGCAGCCCTTAATGTAAAACTTTATCGAATGCTTGAGCAACATCAAGTAATAAATATTCTTATTTAAATCGTTTCTAGAAAACAGGCATATTTTTTTTGATAGAGATCTTCACAAGTTAACTTTGTAGAAAGCAACTTCTAAGTGTTATAAGGGGCCATTCTTTATACTGGTCTGAAACCATGGACGAAGCGATGTGGACTTTACATCACCTGAATAAAACACAAGTCTAGTTACAGTAATTGAAAGTTGAAATAAATGCTAAATATCTCTACTCTTCATCTTTCTCTACAAAACACTTCACCTTTACCAAAAATTTGCTTGGGATCACCAGTATAAAAATTAAGTAACTTTTCCTGAACTTCAAAATCATCAGCTTTATGAGTAGGTTCATTGTTAACCAATAACTTACATTAATACTGATGTTACTATTTACAAAGGTTTTCCAGTGTTCATAATATTTATTGATGTATCGATTACAAATTTTCCGCAGTGGAAATTCAAGAAGAGTTCGATCATCCCAATCTAATTTCTATCGTTTAATCACTATGGTACAACACTCCGTCTCAAATTTAACTTTACATAATGACCTAAACAACTAATTCAATGAGACAGCAAACACTTCTACAGCAAATTACAAACTCATCTGTTTGTTTTAGATAGGGTGGAGCGCGGTAAATTGCTTTTTTGAGTTGCCGGTTGTGGCAGCGCTGTTGGTCGAAGAAAGGGGAGAGTGAGCGTTGCTTATAGTGGCTGACGGAAAGCTTGTCTTCAGCTGCTTTTCAGTTGCCATCATGCAGTGGACACGTGAGGAGCGCTCATTTTGCGTTGAAGCCTATTTTTCAAATAACCACTCGATCATTGCAGTGCAACGAGTTTCTCGTTTACGATTCGCTGTTCCCCCACGTGGACGTGTTCCTGGATGACAATCAGTTGTAAATTGGGTAAATGCATTCAGAACAGCAGGGAATGTGTCATCTGTACGAAGAGGACCTGAGGGAAGTGTTACAACACCACAAAACATTGAACGAGTTAGAGCAGCAGTATTGCAATCTCCGAAACGCTCTGCTCGGAAGCAAGCACTTGCTCTTGGCATTTTAAGACGTTCTCTCCACCGGATTCTTCATAGTGAACTGAATTTTCACCCGTATAAAATGTGTGTGGTGCAACAATTGCCAGCACGGGATTATTTAACACAACGAACATCTTGTGAAGACATGCTTGCAACCATACCCCGTGACGCAATGCTGTTCTTTTCTGATGAGACACATTTTCACCTCAGTGGGTGTGTAAACAAACAAAACATGCGGTACTGAAGTGAAACAAACCCCAGACAAGTTTACCAGAGACCTCTACATTCGGACCGCGTCACTGTGTGGTGCGCCTTATCAAGAGTAGGCATCATTGTCTCTTACTTTTTTCAGACAACTGTGAATTCCGAACGTTACTTAACTATGCTGCAGGGTTTTTTCCAGCCGGCTCTCGAGGCAATGGAATTTGAGGATACATGGTTTCAACAAGATGGACCCACTGCACACACTGCGAGAGTTACTATGAATGTTTTATGCAAACGTTTCCTGAACGACTTATCTCTCTGAGGGGTGATCTGAACTGGCCGGCACACTCACCAGACTTAGCCCCATGCGATTTTTTCCTTTGGGGTTACCTGAAGTCTAAGGTGTATTGCAACCGTTCCAACACCCTGGAAGACCTAAGGAACAATATTGACGCTGAGATTGCAAGAATACCAGTCGACATGCTTGAAAGAGTGCATGAGAACTTCAGAAAACGTATGCAATAGTGTGTGGATAGCGAAGGTCAACATTTGCCAGATACAATATTTAAAACCAAGTAATTTGTAAATTCCATTACTGTTCAAAATAAGTAAAATATAAAATAAAGTTTCTAAAAGTTCATTATTTTTTTATTTCACTCCCAAATTAGCAAATTACCACGCTCCACCCTTTTATGTGCAGAAAGATTATATTTAACAAGGGTTAAAAAGATAGTGGATTTAAGACCTCGTTTTGTAACGTTCCAAAAAATAGAAGTAATTTCAAAATTTAAAATGTTAATGTTTTTTAATTATTTACATTTTTATTCTTCCTTGTTTTTCGTATATAATTTTTCATAAAAGTGTTTTTAAATGATTATATTAATTTTAATTTTTATGAATAATAGAGGTCTGGTTTATAATATGATGTCAATTTGTAATATTTGTCTTTGTTCAACAATTTAGTCGTTGTCCATCTTTTTATACAGTTTAAAATAAATAATACGAATCCAAAAATATACAATTATAAAGAAAATTTAAAGCGATGGGTTTTACTTAGATATCTAATATGTTTGTCTTGTCTACTTTTAATCAAAATAAAATAAGAAGGTCTAACAGTAAATGATTGTAAGTTTATTTAGTTTCTTTTGGATAATACTTATGTTATGTGAACTATTTATTTGACTACAGCACTCCCTACTTTAACAATATACGTAGCTTTATGTGAAAGATACAGGTTAAAAGAGCTATGTTATTCAGATTATCATTAAAATTCAACTGAGTTATTAGAGTGTAGTAAAAAGGGCATGGATGCGGAGGGAGGGTGATATATTTATTTAGAGTTTGTGGCGTTCTGGTGAGTGTACCCGAAGTTAATTTTACTCTCTTGTTGCTAAGTTCCACTGAATTTGAGATGGGTTTTGACTTTCCAGGTTATAATCAGTTTGCATGCAACCATTGCATGGCTCGTCTGGCTAATTCAGCCAGTGTTGATAATGCGATTAGTACGACTGCAGTTGGAAACAGCATTTCCAAATTCTATTCGTGTGTAACTTGGTTCTAATTTAAGGAGTAACAGTATTACTGCTTACCAAAGATATTACGAAATTAAATCATGTATCATACTCCAAATAGATTCACAGTTCCTCCATTTTATTTATTTATAAATACTCTACTAAAATGAAATGACGTTTGTAACTCAAGTTGATTCTGAGTGATAAAATTTTTGACTAGCTTTTAGTTACCAGATAATTTTGTTATAATCCTTTGATTTTCCTGTCTGGTCATTAATCTTTTAATACAAGGTATGAATTTCGACGATTGACGTATCACAAAACGACCTGAAATTAAAAAAGAAATCAGCTTATCTATATGACTAAAATCACTCCATTTATTTTAAATCAGTTGTATCAAGTTCTTGTTGCAAAAAGCAAAAAATATTTATTGTTAGATCACGTTAAAAATAATTTTGTTTTATTTCTTCTGTAATCTTGGAAATAAATTACATATCAAATAAGAAATAGAAGTAGTATTATTTTATTATTTTAACTCTACATGTAAACAAAAACAAAACTCAGAATACACAACAATAACAACTTGAAAAACCCATGACTTGAATCAAATCATATGTTAACACCTCCTCCTCTATTTGCTGTGATGCGGTACCTTACGTAGTATCAGCTGGTCAATATGTCTTTTGACGATCCGCCCATCATCTAGATGAACTGTGTACATCACATGTCCATGTTTGGCAGTTATATGGCCCAAGTGCCACTTGGTTGATCCATTGACGTATTCGCGAGCTTGAACTTTATCTCCAACCTTAAAATTCCTGTTGATTCCAACTTGTAGTCCCTTTTCCCGATATTTCGTTGTTTCTAATGTTGGAACAATTATGGAGAGGCTCGTTCTAACACTCCTTCCAAACATTAGGTGGTATGCTGATGTTCCAGTGGCATTTGGCGATTGTCTGAGTTGCATAAGAAGTTTTTGTATTTTATTTTGTAGTGATCCCTTTTCTCCCTCCATAGACCTTAGCGCCCTTTTGACAGTCTGCACGTATCTTTCAGCCTGACCGTTTGAATTTGGGTGGTATGGTGCAGATGTTCTGTGAATAATTCCACATTCATTCATTCTTGGGAAACAAATTGTCTTCCATTATCGGATACCAATATGTGAGGAAAACCTTCTTCTTCTTCTTTATCTCTCCCTTCTGCCTCTCAGCGTCGGGCCTTCTATAAACTTCTTATACTCCACTCTGTCCAAAGCCAATGCTCTCAGCCGTCCTTTGCTCTCTCCCCTTCGCCCCCCCACACCCTCAACATACTCCTCCCACTCCATCCTTGGTCTTCCCCGTCTTCTGGTTCCCTCCGGTCTCGCCTCAAAAATTCGCCTCAGTCTGTCCTCCCTATCTCTTCTCACCACATGACCATACCAACCCAATGCCCTTCTTTCAATCAGTTCTGTTACTGCTGTTTTTAAGCCTAACTCCTCCCGCACATTCACATTACGAACTCTGTCCCATCTTGTCTTTCCTATCACTCTCCTTAGATACTTCATTTCCTGAGCTGTAACTCTACTGTCCAGTTTATCTTTCATGGTCCATGTTTCTGACCCATACAGTAATGTTGGTAAATATACTGACTTATATATTCTGAGTTTGGCGTCTCTGCTCACCTCTCTTTTTCCAATAAGTGTGTTATTTAAACTATAGAATATTTGGTTGGCCTTTCTGATTCGGTTGTTCATCTCTTCCTCCATTCCCCCACTCTCATCAATCACTGTTCCCAGATACTCAAAACTCCTCACCTGCTCCAACTCCACCCCATCCCACCTCATTCTCAGCTCCTCCTTCTCACCTCCAACCTTCATCACTTTACTCTTTTTAACGTTCACCCTCATTCCTCTCTCCTGCAGAGTACTGCACCACTCCGTTATTGCTTCTTGCAAATCCTCTGCTTTAGAGTTTATCAAGACTATATCATCTGCGTATATCAATGATTGCAGGTACACTGGCCGGAGATTCCAGTTCCCTACCTTATATCTTTTTGTTCGTCTCTTGCAGATTTTAGCAATGGAGTCCATGAAAACGATGAATAAAAGTGGGCTCAGACTGTCTCCCTGCTTCATTCCCCTCTCCATAAGAAATCTTCCACTTTCCTTCCCTTCCATTCTGATCATTCCATACACATTCCGATACACACTCTTTATCACCCTCAACAACTTCTGTGGAGTCTCTAATTCCTCCAATGCCCTCCATACCTCCTTTTTTGGAACAGAGTCAAAGGCTGCCGCCAAATCAAGGAAAGCCAAAAACATTGTTTTTCCCCTATTGTTGGCCCTTGTCATAGCTGTTCTAAACACGTATATATGATCTTGAGTCTGCTTGCCCGGCCTGTATGCCGCCTGTTCATCCTCGAGTTTTCCCTCTACTTCTCTCCTCAACCTACCTTCCAGTACCCTGGTGTACAACTTAAATATCACAGATGAAAGACATATGGCTCTGTAGTTTTCACATCTAGTTGTGCTTTCCTTTTTATGCAAGGGTATTACTACATTGTTCTCCCAATCTTCAGGTATAGTCTCTTCTCGCCATGCCTTTTGGAATAGTGTATACAACCATTTTATTAATTGGTCTCCTCCATATTTAACCATCTCAGGAGCTATGTTGTCTGGGCCTGCCGCTTTACCCAATCTCATTTTTAGGACAGCATTCCGAATTTCCTGTTCTTCAATATTGACCTCGTTTGTATTCTCTAGCTGTTCTTCCCCGTCCCTTCTTACCAGCTCCTGGTTCTCCTCTTTGAAGGTCTTTTCATAGTACAATCTCCAGGTCTCAAGTACTTCCTTTGCATCAGTGATCAATTCACCTGCCTCATTCTGTATACTTCTTACCCTTCTTGATCTCCCCTTCCTTAGCCCCCTAATTGTCGTCCAAAACTTCCTTTGGTTTGTTCTATAGTTATTCTCCATGTCCTTTCCAAACTCCTCCCAGGAATCCATCTTAGCTCCTCTCACCACTTCCTTAGCCAACCTTCGTGCTTCAACATACATTTTCCGATCCTCTATTGTACCAGTTTGCAGATATCTCTTCCATGCCATCTTCTTTCCTTTCACCGCCTCCCTGACTGAATCATTCCACCATCTAGTGTGCCTCACTCCCCCACCCACCACCTTTTTCCCGCATACTTTCTCAGCCACTTTAAGGATTATGTTCTTTAGCTTTTGCCAGATTTCTTCAATTGATCCATCAGCACCCTCCCTCCCTAACATTTCCTCTAACTTATTAGTATATTCCCGTCTACAGTCTGGTCGCTGCAATTCCTCCACCTTAATTTTTGTGAATTTACGAGGTTTTACTGCTTTTCCACTTCTGAATCTTGTTTTCATTATCAGTAGTCTGTGCTGTGTATTCAGTTCTGCACTACGATACACCCGGACATCCATGGTAATTCTCCGAGTCTCCCTCGTATACACAAAGTAGTCAATAGCACTACTCACATTTCTTTCCTCTGCCACGAATGTAACCTGGTGTATATGTTTATGTGGAAAGAAAGTATTTTCAATCAGCAGCTGATTATCCACACAGAACTCAACCATTCTGTCCCCATTTCTGTTCCTTGTCCTCTCAGCCCCATATGCTCCCATACTTCCATGTCCCCTTGCCATATCATTTCCCACTCTTGCGTTCCAGTCCCCCATCAAGACCACACAACCGAACTCATCCCTGGCCTTGTTAATTGTTCTTTGCAACTCGCTGTAAAAAAACTCTTTTTCCAGTACATCTTTGTCTTCTGTCGGGGCATAAAGTTGTATAAATGAAATTCGTTCCTGTAACTGCACATCAACTCTTATTATTCTCGAGTTCACTGGCTCCCAATAGATAACCTTGTCCGCTACTGCATTACTCAAAATCACCCCAACCCCTTCCTTTGCCTTTGCATCCCTACTCACACCTGAATACATCAACACATATTCCTTATGCAACTGCAGTGTTCCATGCCCTTTCTTTTTCGTTTCGCTTATTCCCAGAACAGAGATTCCATACTTCTCCATCTCCTCCACCAATTCCACGTCTTTCCCTGTCAGTGAGGTTATATTCCAAGTTCCAAAAATCATGTTATTTGTCCGTTTCCAGTCTTTTTTCCGTTTAACCTGTCCGTTTCTCTCTATTTTGTCTCTTTGAATACGTTTATGTTTCGCCCTGCGTGGGATATTAACCCTACGGCAAGGCTAGTTAGGTGGAGGGGCTGCCTCCTAAGGATTCCTAACAATCCTGTTTTGGAGAAATACTCCTATTTCTCACTTCATGATCCTATCCTCCTTGATCATTACTCCCTGAGACGTCAAAGATTGAGGCATGACCATCAGGTTGTGAGAATTGACTGAAGATTGGCTCCTCAGCCCCCAACACCTATCAGCTTGCTGACCCGATTTCCCGCTGGGGTTTAACCCAACCTTCCATCGAGTTGCTCAGCGTAACAGGGGCACCTCTTGTAGGTTAAAGTGTTGGAGTTGGAGTGAGAGAGGCTAAGAGCGGTCTCTTGATTAACCGCTTATTTTGATACCGATGTTGTGTATCGTGACGCGTCATCACTCCTCTTTGCCAGAGCCGAAGCCCTCCCCAGGTCACTTCCCAGGGCCCTGTGAGGAAAACCAAAGGTTGAAAATATTCTTCGTAATTCTTGGATTGTCCATGTGCTTGTTGTTGTTCTTGTCTGTATTACTTCCACCCACTTACTGAAAGCATCCACCAATATGAGGTACTGTTGGCCGTCTGTTGGCCCTAAGAAATCCATATGCACTCTCTCCCATGGATTAGAAGGTGGTTCCCATGGATGGATAGTTTTCCTTGGGTTGTTACGCTTTTCAATACATTGTCGACATTCAGCCACCATCGCTTCAATATCCTTGTCCATGCTTGTCCACCAGCAAAAATTACGAGCCAAAGTTTTCATTTTTATTCCTCCCAAATGGGCCACATGAAGTTCTTGAAGCACACGAGATCTGAGAGAACGAGGAATCATAACTCTCCAGCCTTTCATCACACAATCATCTTGAATAGACAGCTCGTTATCGTGAAATCCATATTGTTCAACAGATTGTCCTGATTTTAAAGCCTGTAAGATTGGACCTAAAACTGTATCCTTAAGGGTTTCCCTAGCTACTATGGTACTGCTGATATTGAGTGTTTCCAGTTGGTTTATTTGGTACCTAGAAAGGTCATCTACAACATCTTGTTGGACCACTTCAGTAGGGAACCGTGAGAGATAATCAGCATTTGAATGATGAGCGGTTTACCTGTACTCTATATCATAGTCAAACCCTGAGAGAAAATGAGCGTAATTGAATATCCGTGTTGCCGATATTGTTGGTAAGGTTTTTCTTGGGTTGAAAATCGACACTAACGGTTTATGATCTGTGATCAGTGTAAATTTGCGTCCATAACAAAACGGGAAAAACTTCTTCAGGCCCCAATATATACCCAAGGCTTCCTTATCGATTTGAGAGTACCTTTGTTCAGCTTTTGTCAACGATCGAGATGCAAAGGCGATTGGTCTATCGGTTCCGTCGCCGTGGCGGTGAGATAAAACGGCTCCCAAGCCTACTGGTGATGCGTCCGTTGCTAAGATCAGAGGTAAGTTTGGATCAAAGTGTACCAAAACGTCGTCACTACTGATAATATCCTTAATCTTCTGAAAATTCCTTTCACAAGATAGACTCCAGTTGAACTTGTTTCCTTTTTGTAGTAGCTGGTTCAAGGGATGTAATAGTGTTGCCAAATCCTTTATAAATTTATTGTAATAATTTGCTAGGCCTAGAAAGGTTCGGAGTTCAGATATATTTTCTGGTCTTTTACATTTCAAAAAACTCTGTATCTTATTATCTGACTTGTGCAGCCCTTCACTGTCGATCATGTGACCTAAATATTCAATTTTGGACTGGAAGAACTTGCATTTTTCTCTGTTTAGCCTCAAATCATTTATCTTAAGCCGTTCAAATACTTGCTCCAGTCGACAAAAAAGCTGCTCGCTGTTAGAACCTTGTACAATTATGTCGTCGAAGAAACATTGTACACCTTCTAAATTGTTTAATGTTTTGTCCATGAATCGTTGCCACACCAAAGGTGCAACTTTCACTCCAAACATTAATCTGTTCACCTTAAATAACCCTTTATGGGTACTAATTGTTTGCATAACAGCACTGTCCTCATCCATCTCCAAGTGTAAATATGCATTTCTAATATCAAGAGTACAAAATATCTTGCCACCGTGCATTTTTGCCATTATATCCTCAATTCTGGGTATGGGGTAATGTTCGTCCTTGATCACTTTGTTCAGGGTCACCTTGTAATCAGCACAAATTCTAACTGAACCATTTGGTTTGACGACTGGTACTATTGGTGTGCCCCAATCTGACGATTCGATTCGGGTGATTATACCCAATGTCTCTAAACGTTCAAGTTCCTTCTCTACTTTTTCCTGTAATGCATATGGCATGTGTCTCGGTTTCATGTACACTGGCTGGGTCTTGTCATTTAATTTGAAATGACCCTTTTCATTTGGTATTTTTCCAATTCCTTCTTTGAAAATGTATTCATAACGAATCATCAATTTATCCAGTTCTGGGATATTTTTCTTTTCATCACTTGAGGTTATTATATGTATGTCAGCTGCATCAACCTGGATCTCTCTTATCCAATCTCTTCCAAATATAGAGTCTACACATTTGTTTACTATATACAGTTTTCCGACAAAACTTTGGTCTTTGTACTGAACTTCAACAAACACCACTCCTTTTGGATTGATCATTTCACCAGTATATGTCCGTAGTTGAACATTTGTTTTGAAAATCCTTTTTGTTGAATTTAAAAGTTTGAACGTGTCGTAAGATACAATACTTAGAGCTGCACCCGTGTCTAACTCCATTGACATGAGTTTCCCTTCCAATTTCACTTCAATCATAAACTTGTCATTCGATTTTGAATGAAATTGGTAAATTTCATGAGTGTTATCTTCTACACCTTCGACAGTTTCCTCTGATTGTTTTACCTCTTTGTCCGGCTTTCTCAAACATACTCGTGATAAGTGACCAAAACGTCTGCAAAAGTTACATTCAGTGTTTTTGAACTTACATTGATTTGCTCTATGTGAATCATCACCACATCTATAGCATTTGTTTCTTAGTCCCTCAAAACGAGATTGTTTTGCAGATCGTTGTGTATCCACGTTGGATTTGCCTGACTTATTATCATTATTGGGCTGTCTGTTCCTGCTAGACACTTGGTGAACGTCATCTTGATTATCCTGTGTTTGTATTATCCTACTCTCACTTTTTGCTAGTTCCAATGTAGCTGCCCTTTCGACTACATCTTTAAACGATTGTAATTGTTTATCTTGAAGCAGCTGAAGACGTATATCAGAGTCTTTTAGTCCCCTGACCAACTGCATGCGAAGTAGAATTTCAGATACTGATTCATGGCATTTTGTACAAGTAAACTGGCAATCCACACTGAGTTTTCTTAAAACATTTGCGTAATCTTGTACAGATTCATTATGTAGTTGCTTTCAGTAAGTGGGTGGAAGTAATACAGACAAGAACAACAACTTGAAAAACCCATGACTTGAATCAAATCATATGTTAACATCTTCAAATATTACTGCTAACAAAAAATAAATTGCTTTATGTGGATCTAATTAGGCTACTACTTCTTTAATAGTAGGTATAATATTTAATTATATTTTTCAGATGTTTTGACAGGTCTATCTAATTAAATATACTATTTTATTAAAGAATTAATGAAAACTATTTATTAGAATTATTACTAAAATTATTTTTAAATAATTTAAATTGTTGATGATTATGGTTATACTCGATAGCAAAATATGAAGTTTCTTCAGATTTTTTTTTATATGCAAATTTCAACTATGATATTCTATTAGTGAAAGTTTGTTTTTTGTGAAAACGAAGATGTATATTACCTTTTGGGTACCCACTCCAAACACGCTATATTGATATTAGTGGAGAGTAGTCATGTCATATACGTCTATGTAATATTTAAGTTATAGCTAATGGTGATGTTTTCGTTGTGGTTCTGGCATTAACTCGTACATCTTAAGGAAAACATTAAAAAGTTATTTCAACTGAAAATCATGTTTTGCTACACGAATGAAAAACTGTCGTTTAATAGTTTTGATAAAAATTGCAGAATCTATGACTGATTTTTTTCTCTCGAAAATAACAAACTATGAGTTACTCAGAATAGAAAGAATTTTTAAATAGAAAGCATGAATAGATTTTAACAGGGTATCTCAAGTGACATGTAGTGGTCTTATGAATAATGTCGTTGATGTTGCCAACTTGACAACACATAAATTAATAATAAATGGATTTAATTACTTGGCTATAGATACTGGACGAGGTATACGGTAGAGTTAGTTTGTGTGTTAAACTATTGTCTGTGGAGCCAATATTATCATGCACATACGAGCACCCAACATCCGAGGTTCTATTGTTCTACGGCCAACTTCTGCAGCAATCATGCATAGTTACATGCATGGTGATAAAGTTGTGTACTCTATACTATGCTTTATAGATCAGCGCACTGCTGTGCATCTTCCCTCACTTATTACTTACAATGTATTTTGTAATTGTCAACTGAGTGCAATTGTTTCGATTAAAAACCTTGGCATCTTTGGAAAATAATTCAAAATGGAATTTGGAAACTATAAATTGTATCCGCAAACAAAACTTTGATTTACTTCTTTAGATTTTTTATATATTTGGTGGATTTTATGAGAAAACTGTATAGAACGAATGAGGAAATTTTTTCTCTTTATTCAGGAAATTCACAATCTGTTAGATACAATCAGTGATTGTGATAACACAAAATATGGAAAAAATTAACTTGATAAACGTGAGTGGAGGCACAGTCCAGTGATAGAAATCCGATGTGAATAGATAAGTGTAGCATTAAGTGCAGCATATCACTGTAATGGATAGTCAATTACAGTACTAATTGACGAGATCCCGGCTCCATCGACGTTTTAGTCGTCTTATTGGATTGTTTGGGAGAGTCTGAATAGCCAGTTAAGAACAATGGGTTACAGTGGTTCACGAGTTCCTTTCTAAATTTTGTATAGAGTTTTAAAAAAACTTCATTTACGTAGGGTACGTTTAGGTCTGAGTGTAGCGTTGTTGTTTTTTTGGTTACATAATAGAGGGGGGTTAACAGATCCTCCGTAAAAGCTTTGATTGAAAACGCTGAATTTTTGCTATTTCCGATGGTTTTGCACAGCAGTAAAGCTGACTGGCATAGCTCCTATGGAGCTATGCCAGTCGAAGGTAGAGAAGGTAGGAGCTGTAAATGGTTAATTTAGATGTAGTTGGTAACTTGGATTTGCGTGAAAGAAGTCTGTACAACTGTCTGAACCTGTCCTGGAGTGCTTTTCTCTTCTTATCCACCTGTACATTCCACTGAGCCTCTTATCTAGATATAAACCTAGAATGAGGAAAATAAAACTGAAAAATTTTCCCTGTTACTCTTTCTGATTTTCACTACACATGATAACAATGTTACTAACTAATAACATTATAATGAAAATAATGGTTTATCTGATAGTTGAATTGTTATTCTACGATAGTTAAATTCATTTTGTTATCCCATGCTTAACTCGGTAGCTTTCAAAATAGACTTTTTTTCTTTCAACCTTTATTTAGTATCAGGATTTGTTTAATTTCAAATGATACACGTATCGTGTTTATTGCTTTTGTACAGTTATTGTGGCGCATGCCTTCTTAATTTTGAAGAAAGACAATCTTACTGAAATTTTTTCAGTTGATCATCAGCCAAAACTGGAAAAATTTCAGTTTCAGTATCCTCACCAAATATACTGTCAAAATAGAGTAACTTAAATTTTATCAGCCTTCCTACCGGTTTTGACATTATCAGTTAAACGAAATAGGCAACGCATACTCATATTATAACCTTTATCTCTCACTCATATGACAGTTTCAATTGCATTTCATTTTAAAGTTAGTCATTTACTTTGTTTAATATTGATGGATGTTGAATGAAATATAACAGTGATTAAGCCTTGTTAGTATTTGTTAACTGGCTTCTGCCAGAAAATGATGTTTTAACCACAGAATCATATACTTTACTTTTTTGTGGAGGTCCTAGATGTTTCTTTGCTTCTCGCGTCCTGCAGCCCATCGCCGCCTGTGGCCTTCTTTAAGTGTCCTGGCTCCTGTAGTATCTTACCTTCATTATCGTTACCCATTTTTCTATTTATATGGAATTTTTACCCATGGTTCACGAGTTTGATATATATTATATATATTATATAGAGTTTGGCTATATTCAAACTTATGCTAACGGGTAAATAATAAGAAATGAAAATTAGAATTTTATTTCAGAATTTGAGAGTTGCCAAAATACTCACCAGTTCCAACATAAATTTATTTTTGTGGATTATTACATAAAAAGCTAAATTTTCAAACTTAGCAGACTCAGTAATACCGCAAGGTGGTACTCCAGGATTTTTTATTATTGTTTTACAATACGGAAAATTACGATCTAAGAATTCCAGAAACATTTATCATCGTTTTATTAACATTAGCTATTTACAATAGTACAACTGGAAAATTTAGGGCCCTTCCTATTTCAGTATTATTACAGTTTTGATCCGAGTTATTTAGTTACGATTATTTAGATGTATGCTTGTACCAAAATAAGTGTTTAATTCATAAACAAATAGATTCTACATAAAATATCAGAATAATATCCATTAGTTATGTCTCGTAAGATTTTATTTTATATGACAAAATATGTCAAGTACATTCAAATATCTTTTGGTTGTATAAATAAAAAATATTTCTTATAAAAAAGTGCAGTCGCAATGTTTATCTAGAGAACATATTATTTGAATGCTTTTCATATAAAACAAACAAATAAAATTGTAAAAAATAAGCTTATATAATGGTAAACACTTATATTATTTCAATTCCTTCTTGCAATAAACATTAAGAAGCAATAAAAAAAGAGAAAGAGCTTAAATGAAACATTCTTTTTCATTATTTCTTCTTATTTTCACGTCATTTCTCTTTTTCACTGCCTTATAAATAATTGAACAAGTAATTCGCCTCTCCTTGACTTAGAGGAGAGGAGTGATTCAAGAAGGGTTGGAAGATGAAAGAAAAAATCGTTCAAAATGAAAGCAGTTTCTTTTATTTGATTACTACCGATTTCTTTTCCCCTTTAAATCGGGTGGTAAACATATTCTTTCAATACTACTGGAATGTTCTGGCTTAATTCAATTTTAGTAGGAAGTCTGACGAAGACTTGCGGTTAAAAGTGTGTAGATCGTCTGTTGTTTTTTATTTATATTGTTAATGTTCCATCTTTAATTTATTCTACTTTATATACGGCGTTTCATAACTACGTTATTTTCCTCAAATGAAACTTTTGATTATTGGATAATTCAATATTCTAAAACCTTCCATCATAGTTTCTTTTTTAATGATTTTTACCCTATAGTTATACTGTTCCAAATCGATTCGGAAACCTTTTAAGTAACTATATAAAACGATATTTATTGAATTTTAGATTTCCATGGCTGAACGAACAATCTTTACTAAACGATTATTATAGACTTAAGAACACACCATAACTTAATTTGATCAAAAATTAATTATAAAAATTTGGAGACCACTTAAAAATTTCTTGAAAATATTTTTCCGTATGCATATAAATAGAAGTAAAAATAAAAATTTGTGCGTAAAAAAGTAATTACATAAAAATGTATTTATCTACTCGAATAAAACAATAAATGGCCTCCCTCAATGCGTAGTGGTTAGCGTACTAAGCCACATAGGGGAAGGTCTAGAATTTGATTCCTGGTAAGGGTCTACAAATTATTACTTGTTGAATCCCACCGTTTCATAACCAAAACTGCTGATGCGACTTTAAAAAATATTTTTAAATAAAATAAACGTATCTCTTCAACTAAAAAAATGTAAATATTATAACTTAATTATAAATGTTTCGTGTTTTCATGAGTTTCAATAAATAATCTTATTCACTACACTGACCGGACATCATAACTTTACACCTCGGCGGCCAAATATAAAAATGATATACGGTAATATTTGAAAATTTACTATTTCTAGATTAACTACTATTGTGTCAAAGTACTAGTTAAACAATCTAACCAATGATCAATAGTTCTAAAAGTTCAAGAATTATAAAAAATTTGTGCTTTTTGTAAAAATAAATTATTCTGGTTTATATCTTTCATTTGTAGATTTCTTTTTGGTGAATTCGACGATCATGTTTCTGTAATAGTTATGTCTATAGTATTGTCATTTAAAACAACCTGTCGTCTCGATTTGATATATTATGTATACATCCTTTCTGCATTATGTAGCTCTAGATACTGAAGTAAAGGAGCGTAAGGTAGCATTAATCTGTCAGCTACACTTACAGGGCTGAAAAATTGCTTCCTTGTATCTTAAACATGAAGCGTAATACATAGCTGTAAAAATAAATACAATCACCCCGGGTTTGTTTTCGTCGTGATATATTGAATATGAAGCCTTTCGACATAACTGTGGTAACTATTTATTTCGAGATGAATTATTTTGACAGAAAATTTTTAAAAAATACACCATTAAGTGTAAAGTTTATAAGTTTGTTATAATTTACAATAAAATCTTTTCTCATCTTCCCTTGCGATGTCGTGTAGTAATAAAAATATTACTCTGTAATTTATTTTGCATGTTCATAAATTGGTTCTATGATTTATTTACACATAAGATAATGCAATTTTTAAAATCCATTTATATGAAATATATATTTTCTAGTCCAGTGGTATATTACATTAAATTTATTAGACTGCACATTTAAAATACAATATCTTACTAACAATACCAAATCTAGATATTAGACCATTCTTCGTGATTCATTAAACGACCGTTGACAACACTGCCATTTATATAACTTTATTTATACGTAATTTACAGTAGTACATCATCTTTATTATACTCATAAGGACATAAGTCCATTGAGGTAAACATAATTTAAAAAAAAACAAATTTTTTGAGAGTATGCAGCACTTGAAATCCTGACCGGCAGGCAAGATACTAATTACTAATTATAATTGCTTTAATACTAATTTTTTTTTTTTTGGCGAGTTTGTTTTACAGCTGTCGCCGTCTCTCGCATCCTAATAACATCCACATTTGTCTGTCCAAGCAGTCATTGTCTGTCAGTCCTCTCGCCTGCATCGCCACCTCCATGCCATACTGCCAGGAGTGCTTCGGCCTTCCTCTTTTCCGGTTTGACTCAGGGACCCAGTCCAATAATATTTTTGGCCATCTCTCAGGAGGCATTCTCTTCACATGCCCATACCACTTCAAACTCTTTGCCTATATTCAATCGGCAATATTCTCAGTCAGACCCATCTTCCTTTGAATATCATCATTTCTCACTCTGTCCATTCTTGTATATCCACAACATCGCCTCTAATAATCCATTTCCAAAGCCTTGAGCTTAGCTTCATACCTTTTATTCACCTCCCAAGTTTCTGCACCATATGTTCCAATGGTTTCAATGACTGTGCTGTAAATGCGAATCTTATTTTTCTTTGTTATTTTTCCATTCCATAGGACACTGTTCAACTGCCTTATTGCTGACCGCGCTTGACCAATTCTTGCATCTATTTCCTCATTGCTTCCTCCATTTGACGATAGCACAACTCCGAGGTATTTGAATCTTCTTGTTGCCTTTATGATTTCACCTCCAAGACTCAAATCTTTAGCATTTCCTCCAACAACCATATACTCTGTTTTCATTCTGCTTACTGATAGAACCAGTTTGTGTACTCCTCATCCAGTTTCCGTAGCATGTAGTCAATGTCTTGTTCATCTTCAGCTATAATAACCTGATCATCAGCAAAGTGCAATGAGTACAACCTTTTATCTCCAACAAGGATACCCATGTTGCAACATTTCCTTCTCCAAACTTTCAATGCTTCATTCAAATATATTTTGAACAGTGTAGGAGCAATGCAACATCCTTGTCTTCATAATACTAATTTAAAGAAGATAATAAAAAATATTGGGTGCTAGCTCTAGCAGTAGAGCGTCAGAAAATTAAAAAATTAAAATTAAAAACTAAAAATAAAATTATGATTCTTCACATAAAATTAAAACCTCAAATGTAAATGGATAACAAAATATTTTCCTTAACGTACCCTAACTTATTTTAAATATTGCGAACCTTTTTTTCTTGCGACTTTAATAAAAAATAAAACTTAAAAACCCCTTAATACTCGTATATACGAAATGAAATTTACTAAATACCTCTTAACTAAATATTTTTCCTCCTTTTCCTTCTTCTTCTCGTCCTCCTGGCCACCTCTTCAAAGAATTACTATCTCTTGCTTCTTACAAAACTATTCTAAGCTAAATCCAACTGGAATTGATATCAATCTTTTGCATCCGAAACAAGAAAACCTTTGGGTGGCAAGTCCTCTTCTCCCACCTACTATTCAACCAACCTAGAGGACCAAAGGAAGAAGAAACATCCCAATGATTGGCTAAAAGTTGGCAAGTGAAAGGTCTGAAAACATAGAGGGGGAAATAAACCCACCTAATAAATACTACCTCGTATCAGATGATTGATAGTTGGTTATATTTAGAACTTATTGTCTAACTACTATGCTAATGTACCTACTTCTAACAATAGGTTTATCCCATACAACAGTTGACGGGATTACCTTA
Source organism: Catonia carolina (assembly GCA_035578175.1). NCBI lineage: Eukaryota > Metazoa > Arthropoda > Insecta > Hemiptera > Achilidae > Catonia > Catonia carolina. Next base: position 140,295,243 of record JAQMRL010000001.1, on the reverse strand, counting down.
GTTCTGGAAGTTACAGTGATTAGAATGTACCATAACTTCCATTGTTTGTATTCTACAATGGCACAAGTATCATGAAATTTCTAAAATTATTGTTGTAGAATTTTTAGGTTGTTTGTGATACTGAAGATACTGGTTTCACTCTATTCTGAAAATAATTTGAAAATTCTGATTTGCATTAGAAGCGGGAGGCTCTATGCTCCCTAACTCGTCGTGTAACAACTCTAGACTTACTTTCAAAAAGATCGATTGAAGGGGTCGGCGGAAGAAAGTGCTAACCCACAAAATTTTCAGCATGATTTTTCTTAAATATTCTGTAAAAATAAAATATTCATCACGTTTTAAACGGGATACTACATTTACGATCTTAAGAACCTAGATTAACAGAAAAATAGGTAACAAATGTTTAACAAAAATTCAAAAACATAATTATTAGATTTCAGTTAACGTTCAAAATGACGTTGCGTAAAATTATGTTGATGTGGGTTAGCCCTGTCTTCTCCCGACCCCTTCAATTACTTGGTACAGAGTTTTTATGAAAGTAAATTATCTGTAGCCAGATTTTTATTTATAGCTTCCTACGTTGTAACTAAATGTAGAGAATAGAAGCAACGAGGGTTTTGATTTTATCATAATTTCAAAAATTGGAACTCTTACTGTTGACTGTAGGAATAGTTGTAATCTGATCAATCTGTGTCACCGCATTCACTCAATCCGGTAATCAACTAGACAGTGTTGTGTCAAAGTTCCCGGGTTGATTTCCGGGTGTGATCTGGAAAATTTCTTTATTCCATCAGTTTATTACTCCATTTTGACCTGTCACTAATAGTCGAGTGTTTGACGAGACTTTAAGAAAGATGGAAGAAAACAAGATTTGACTTTTGACTGTTAATTATTGTAGGTGCACTCTAGATTATATATTGATAGGTCTGCCAGTAAATTATTTATACTTTGGGTTGTTGTTCCAATAAACTTACTTTTAAAAAATACTTATTTTTTAGATTTCTTAAATAATTGCTGGCACAAAAACAGATAAACGAGAGAGATATTAATTTTTTTTAAGACTGAAAATTGTTACACGAAGTAAAAACTGAACAATAAGACTTACACTGCTGCATCTAGAACATCTGTGCTTTTCCATCATACACCCTTTGTCCTTTACAAGACTGTTGAGTTTCTACTTTATCTAAAAATATCTGTCCATTATGTGATAGAACTATTGTCTCTGCATTTACTCCAAGTATGCAACATCTGCTGCACGTTTTACCTGAATTATGTTTTCTACTATGGAGACAATTTTGAGAATTTTGCTAACGCACTGGCTGTGCTTCCAACTATTCATATTTTCTAAGTGTATTAATAAAACTCTGATACTTTTTCTACCTTTACTGCTGCTGAAGAATAAATTTTAGTTCATTAAAATTAGAATAATTGAAGAAACTGATTCTTGAAATTTTAATTAATTCATGTCTCTTGTTTATTCCTGCAAAAGCTAGAAAGTTTAAAGTCACTCTTATGGTAATATATGTTAACTCTGTACAATTTTATAATCTCTGTAAATGTAAATTAACATTTAGTCATTTTTTGATCATGAAAAATTTGTATTAACGTATATCATAAGTATTTTTTTAAATTCGTAAACAGATTGGTAGATGAAAGAAAATGCGCTTATTACTTTCAAATTATTTATTCTTTCTTATTATTGTTTTATTTAGAATTCTTGTGATATGTACTTATAATGATAAATTTTCTAATTATTCTTTTATAGTTTCTTTTAATAGATACATTATTTGGACCATAAGTCCTCTCCACTAGTCAGCTGTTTAACAGCTGATTTTCGAAGACGAAGGTTCCTGGTTCAAATCCTAGTAAAGGTAGTTAGTTACTTTTATACGGATTTGAATACTAGACAGTGGTTACCGGTGTACTTTGATGGTTGGGGTTCAATTAACTTTACTCTCTCGAGAACTGTCGGTCTGGAACTGTACAAGGCTACACCTCATTTACACCTCATACACATCATCCTCATCTCGTTCGGTCATGGGATTGCTTAGTTTTCTGAATTGAACAGATTGCAACGTACACAAATTAGGGCTAAAAAATATGGACCATCGGGGAGAAAAAAATTAAATAATAGTGAATACTAAAAAGTCTTCTTTTTTCTGCCCGTCTGCTTGGCTCAGTGTTAAATCGCTAGCCTAGTATGTACACTGTATAGCAGTAGATAGTCCGGGGTTTGATTCCCGGCTAGGACCCGAAAATTATAACACATTAAAACCCACCGATTCTGTGCAAAAATAGTAGTCATTAACAACCAAAGCACTTGATAAAACTTCAAATAAGCTTAAAATATTTTTTGATTAAGTGGACATTTATTTTGTACTTTAATTTTCAATTAATACTTGTATTAAGCTGGAAGTCAATTTTTATAAGTAAATTTCATATTTAGCCTATGCCATCACGTGACTTTCTAACTGGTTCGTAGGGTTTCAGCTGAAGGCCTGAAATTGAACAAGGGTTCCCAGTGGTGTACAATAATTATTTCTGCCTGTAAGCTGATCACTTTACCAAGTTTCTCCTCTAATCAGTTTTTCGTAATTTTTAAGGTGCTACTTACTAGATTATGAGTTGTCTTTTGGATTACAAATCTAGTTTAGCTACATACTTATGAAAATATATAAAAATAGTTTTCATTTTTATCGTGTCATTTAATAAGTTGATGGTAATGAAGTTTAAAAAACAACTATTTTAAATAATACAAACTAACTGCTATAAATATACTTTCAAGCTTATGTATCATAATTATGAAAGGGATCTCCAATTAATTACCTGTGCTCAATGTTAATTTGATTAAATTCAGAAAATGGTAAGAAATACCTGTTAAAAGTATGGATTTCGAGAGTGAATTTACTTTTCAAGTTGTTTTTTTATCATATTAGATAGACCTTCATATCACTAATAATAACGTTGATACCTAACTCCATGAATCTTTAACGATACTGATAGGCTTACGTCTTTTATTCTATCAAGAATATAACCATGCAGTGTACCATAAAACTTTACAACGTTAAAGAATAAAGTACTGAAATATAATGTCAAACTAGTTTATTTTTTACCGGGTTATCACACACACCTTTAAACCTTATCTTATACCTCAGATATAAATCATTTTACTCCTCTACGTACTGATGCTTTTAAACTTTCTTAAGAAAGGACTTTTATGGGACGGTATATCACGTTATATTTTTACAGAAATGGTGGCTTATACAGAACATTGTATTTATATTAATGTAGTTCATGCCTGAAATTCTACGTAATTTATTAAAAATATGTTTTGTTTATTTTTCAGGTGTGTGAAATATACTTTTCCTCTTGGTTACAATGAAGTTAAATTGGTAAGTTACGTGGTTTTATAATAAATTTCGCAAGAAAGTGGATTACGTAGTTACAAAGGCAATAACTTATTCCAGAACATATGTAAGACTTTATGACCAAAATTATATAGAAATAAGTTCGATTTAGTAATTACTTGAATAAAATATCCGTTATGATTTTCTAAACAGAGCTGTCAAATAGTCTCATAATTGGTAAATACGTTTTTTTTATTTAAAAAAACCAGGAAAATATAAAATACGGTAGTTAAATTCTAACAAAACCGTTAGATTATTAAAATTTTATTAATTTTCAACAACAACAGTAGACAATAAAATATAGCATAGCAAAACAGTTATTATACTATGCACAATTGTGCGTACGTAAGCTACACTGAAATAAAGCCGTATGTTTGGTTGTCCTAAATAAGTGAATAATTTAAATAATGATAATTTTTATTTCAATCCAAAAAGCCAAAAGAATTATTTAAATTTTAGGTACAGTTGATTTCGTATACGTTAAGTTAAATATGTTATCTCAATTGTAGGCTTTTGTGCCTGTGTATTTTTTTACATGAGGAAACCGAATTTACCGGTATACAGGTAGGTCTTTACCTGGGGTATGCGGAGCTCGATTCTCAGACGAGAACCCTGTGGGGCACCTATTTTCATCATCTCCCGGACGAACCATGCATCCCCTTCATAGAGTATCTGCCTCTGGCGACGGTAGTCTTCTGTGATGATTCAAAGGTTTTCTGGAACGTTCTTCCTGCTTTAAGCCTCCAACATTCTGTGCCTGTGTAATTTGTAGCTGTATCTGCGAAATTGGTATATTGCAAAAATACATCTGTAATGATTTTAATGAAGATTTTAATGAATTTAACAATTTTAATGAAGTATTAACATACCACATTTTTGTTTCGTTTATTTACAAAAAAACCTGTGGTATTTGTCGGTTTACTGTTAATAATCAGGGGATTAAGCAGTAGATAACGGATAGCCTAATTCAATTCAGAAAATAATTAGAGATTGACAGATGTTAAACTGATTCATTCTATTTTTGTGAGTTGATGTAGACAGCACATTCATGTAAATCTTTGTAGAACGCGGTTTTAACAAGAGATTGAATTTGTTGGACAGATATTGTTATTATTAGAACAATATTTCTGAGACATAAAGGAAACATTTTTTAATCAATATTTAGTTCAATCAATATTCATTAATAATTCCAGTAATTTATTTTTTAGTGCCAATAATTTATTAAAAACTAATGATGGAATATTTAAGAAATTAGATAAGCGAAAAATATCAAATCGAATGATCAATAAAATGTCTTAGGTACACGTAATTTTTACTTAATTTCTAAACGAATTTTCTTACTTATTATTCCAGATGAATAAATTTCTATTATAAGAATCTTATCTTGAAACTTAAGATACCGTTCATTAATGGAAACTTGAAGGCAATGTTATCGTATGCTATAATTAATGTCTCTTATGAAAACGTTAAATTTTAATTAAACAACTTAGGTAGAAGTTGTAACTTAACCGAGGGTTATGTCATATAACTGAGAGTTATAGAACAGGCTATCTTAGATAGGCGATTTTAACTTAGAAGAGATACACACTTGCCTCTGTAATAGATCCTGTTTTAACGCCAGTCTACTGTTACTGAGAATTAGTACACCATATACGGTTTTAAACCAGACACTTAAATTAGATTGATCGCTGTACAAGTCAGTACTTCTAATCTTGTTAGAACATTTTCAGCAAGTTTCTATTTTTAAGTTACACTAAATATAACTTTATACACTTCTTTAAGTAACATTTATCAGGAAGTTGCTCGGTGTCTTAATCATGTTGCAAAGGACTTTATTACTAAGTCATTGTGACAAAATTTCAAGAACCGATTTCAGTGAGTTTAGCCCACACCTATTTATGCGTAGTCCAGACACTACGGTGTTTAATATTGTTAGATCATTATTGTATTGGTAGTAAATTCTTCCTTATTTATTTTTTTGCTTTATTCATGCACGACCTTCAGTTTTTTCCGGAAAATATAGAATTATGCAGTTTCATTTAAAGTCTTTTGAACCTCTTTGTTTTCTTGTTGTTGACAATAAAACCTTTGGGTTACGAAATTTATTAACTTAAAAAATATTATAATACTACAGACAGTAACTATTTTATTATTACTTATTTTGAACTGGGTATCATCTTTAAAAATTTAACTAGTAACTTGAGTATATTTTTTCCGTTTATGAGAGTACTGATTCAAACCGGATTTAGAGTGTCTTCCCGTTCCCAACATTCAAAACTAAATGGACTTGCTTCAATGTATCATAACTTATAATTTGCTTAATTTAACTTACCCATTATTATAACTGTAATAATAACGCCCTTGTATAAAAGTACCAGGGTTTACTCCGCACTTAAGAAAATTTTAGTTTTTCGTTTCAATCAGAAATCAAACAGAAAAATAAGCAGTTTTCTTTTTGTTTTCATAAACAGTGTACGAAGTTCTACGGAAAATATTTCAAATAAGAGATTTTGCGTACGAAAATTTATGGATTTCATAGAAACAGAACATTGAAGATTGCAAAGCATGAAACAAGATACACACAAAGATTTTATTGAAAATGCAGTATCAGAACAGGAAATACAAGCTGGTTTGTTTTACTAACAGTGAGTTGGATTGTTTGCAAGTAATTCTTTATACAAGAAACTTCTACTGATTATTTTAAATTCTGTAAGTAGCACACGAATAGATTATTATCGGTAGAGGAAAATATTGTCTGTACAGGTTTTACTGAACTTGGCTTTGGAAAGTGCTCCGTAATAATTTACAAGTTTCTAGTTATACAGAACACTGTACTGCTTTTATCCAAGTATCCCTGTTAATTCCACAACAACCCACTGATGTATACTGTTAGGAATTAAGCTGGTATATTGGTTGCCTAGCAACGATGTACCGATAGAATCCCATTACGTACCGATTAGAAAACATTATTTCGTCCTCGAATTTTCCGTTGTTAAAGTAATATCTTTGTTTCTGCCTCAAAAACTCCCAGGGTACGTATTAAGCGGAATTATTTTAACGATTAAAAAATTCATGATTATAAATAACAAATTTAATTCCCTATTCGTTTTTGTTTCCCTAACTAAGGAATAACAAAGGTCTTCTACTACTTTCTAAAAACGACGACTAAAAGTATTCCATTATGAAACCATACTGTAGGTATCTTTTGAGATTATGGGATCACAACAGTATTTCTTTGTTAGTCTAGGTTCAGAATTATCAGCATATTAATGTGGTAGGTCCTGCGTTAAAAACGTATAACAAATCATGGAGAATATAAGACAATAATATGAAATAAATTCTTTTTAATAGGCTATTGATAGGTATTTTAGTTTACACCGCCTTCGTGGTGTAGTGGTTTGCGCGCTAGCCTACCGAACGGAAGGTCCGGGTTTGATTCCCGGCAAGGGTCTGGAAATTATTACGTGTCTAAACCCATTGTTTCATATCCCTAAGTACCCGCTTATAACTAAGATATTGATACGACTTATAATAAACGAAAATAAAAATTTAGTGACTTGCAACTACCATTTAACATACGTTTTCGGAAAATACAAAACGTTATTACTGTAGTTACTTAGTATGAGAAAAAGGACCATATAAATTTTATTACCATTTATTTGTATTACGTCCGCCTACTTTCGAATTTTTAATTCTAACATAATATGCTTAGATGTATTAGTTAAGGGTAACAATAAGATTATATCTTGATTAAAACTGATACGACATTGAATGAAAACTGCCTTTTTAATATTGATTGTAGTGACCAATAAAAGATTAGAGAATTCAACTTGATGTGAATGACAATGCAATGTTAAAATTTAGAACTATTCTTAGAAAATCAGAAATGACGTTACTGAAAAGGTTATGACTAAAGCAACTCAATTTTTACTTTGAATGAAATGTCACTATTACAGTGACAATGAAAGGTTCTTTCAAAAGAATATGTTTTATTACCATTCATCGATCACCCTTTGTCTTTTCACGACGTTTGGCTTTATCCTACCATTAATCATAACAATAAACATCCATTATTATTTTCTTACAAAAAGCCATTTTCTATTTTTGATATTGAATGACTTCTTCATAAAAAGATTTTTATTCTTAAATCCATGTGTATTTATCTTTTTCTTGATAATATTGAGTAATTTTTAACTTTTTGTTTTTACATGGAGACCAATAAACAAACATAAAAGTGAATTCGGAGTCAGTATTTAAATATTTGTATTAAATATCATTTAAAAAACTATGTTACTTAAAAATGATCCGTGTAAAATAATTTGTAAGTTTAAATTCCAAATCCTTTTCGCACTACAAATTAAACGTTTTAACTGGATGACCAAAAACGACTTATTTCAACTTCCGTAATACCTTTTTTACAGAAATGTTACATAATTTTAAAAAACCTTTTGTCAGCATCCAGTGCCAGAGAAAAATATCATTTCAAAACTTTTAACTGTACAGGAGTACCATTAAATAGTTTTAAAATAACAGAAGCTAAAAAGTCTTACAGCAAAATTAAAGATTTTCGAAATAAGTTAGTAGTTTGGGTATAAAATGCATATTTACTTATATGCTAATACTGAAATATTATTATTACTTTTATATTAATTTATCGATAAACTTTCTTGAATTCGTGTCACTAATAATACTTTTTTTTGTTGTTTATAAAATGGCAGTAAAACTTTAGTCATAGGTAACTACCTGTATTTTAAAAATTCTAGTATCGAGTATAAATTGGAATTAAAAATGGATATACGGTAAAACTTCACTAACTTGGAATACATGGTGAGAAGGCGAGTCCGAATTAGTAAACTTCGGAATTAGGAGAGTTTTAGAAATACTGTAATACTGCTGTATACTAGAACGTATGATGTAGTGGTTAAATTTGTAATTTCAAGCTAGTATAATAGATTTTTGGAAAAGATCGAAAAAATAACTTTAAAACACATTTATTCTATTTAAAAATAATTACAGTATTTCTTATAAAATAAGTTTAATTTTTTTGTGTCCAAACGTGAAAAGTAATGAAGGATTAATCTACAAAACAAACACTGCTTAGTAGTAGTGTTATGAAAATTATGACCAGTTTATGTAAAGTAGCCAACATTATAGTAGTTACTTAACATTTTTACTGATTTTACAGCAAGTTATTTACTTCCACTACAATATGGTTGATCAAAATTGTCAGGTTTGCTATATTTGTTTTTTTTTTTGGTCACGGGGATTAAATAGTTCGAAACTTATGTTTAATTACATTTTGATTGTATTTTAATAACTTATTTCTTGCTTCATTTCTTTTAACTTTAATAAATTTTAGGAAAGTCACTACCGCTATCCACAAGTTGTATTAGTTCGTTCAGGTGTTGCAAAACTACAGAAAGCTTAATTTTTTAAAATTTAATTTCGTCAATACCATCTTCATTTTCAACAACTGTCTCTTCGTGATCTCTTTGTATCTGGGCTACGATTTTATCTTCATTCAATTTTCTGCTCCAAATTCATTTTCATCTATTGCCAACCATTGCCTTATTTTCTAGACGTCCTCAGTACTTAAGCTTCTCTAAACTTTTCATCTTCTAGCCCCACAAGACCAAATTCACATTGCTTATTGTACAAGAGTTTGTTACAAGAACGCTGATTGGTGATCCCTACCTAGTACCTAGTTGACAGTCGGAATTACCGCAAATTCCAAATTAGTGAAGTTTTACTGTAATACGATAACTTTTTTATTTTTTACCGGTAGGTTACTTATGTCTTTTACCCTGTCTACGTTGAACAAAACGACGATGTGTATGGTAAATATGTTATATAATAGCTATTATACCGAAGCATGAAACACGATATAGCTACTCCAAAGGTGATTTCTAGAAAAATTAAGGCTAGGAGTGAAATAGGAGCACCGGAAAAACAATAAAACTATTTGTTTAATTCACTTCTGTAACCTAGTTGAATAAATCTCTAGTTTTAGTTATATAAAAAAGTTTGTTAGGGTTGTATTAATTGTAAATTCAAATCTAAAATAATTTGTCCAGTTTAAATCGTTATTTAGATTGTTTTAATCATTTTACTTTGCTAATCGTCCTGAAGAGAGTATTCCGGTTCAAATTATTTGTTTAACAAATTAATTTAGTATAAAAGTACAATTAATATTGTTTGTAATAAAAGTCGTATTTACTCAGTATAAATATTTAGGATACGCTGTATGGGCTATTTGTGTCTCTTTCTACCGTCATGTGTACCAAATATAGAGTTATTTGCATACCGTTTGTTTGTAATGTTAGTGCACATAACCTTCGTGATTTATCAGCCAACTTCGTTAATACTGAAACCCACAGATTATACGCCTAACTATTTTCTATTGAACTAACCTCTTTGTTTTGATTGTATTCCGATGTCCTATGTCATTTGAAATTGAAATGCCAATGTCTCTACACCGTACCGAATCCAACTAACTTCTGTCGTTTGTCATTGTTCTCATTTAATCATTCAGGAAATTAAATTAAATACTTTTAAATTTGTTCTTTTAAATACGGTTGTTATTCTACAATTTTCAAATACAACATTGGTATTTGAATCCATTACACGAAAATACTACGTAAGCTTATTATCCTTGATACCGAGTTATTAGAAAATATTACCGAAAATAACTCGGTAATAAGTTGTAGAATAGTAACTTTGGGTAATAAGTTTTCAAATCACAACAGGTAACTTTCACACTTCGGCCTGCTGAAAATTCCCCAAATTTACACATCGATGATATTAGGCTTACAGTTGCAGACAAAGTTAGGTACCTTGGTTTAATATTTGACAGACGCCTCACGTGGAAACCACACGTTGCACACGTCAGAGCAATCTCAGACTCACGGTTTCGTATGTTGCATGGCGTCTGAGGCCGTAAGTTCTCGCTACCTCTACACTTAAAAGTTATCTTCTATAAATCACTAGTACAACAAAATTGGCTATATGGTGGACCAATGTTTGGAGCCTGTCACAATACAACTCTGAATATTCTTCAAAGACACCAGTCAAAAGCACTTGGAGCAATAACAAACGCACCTTTTTACGTAACCAATCATACCCTTCACGAAGACCTGAAAATACCAACGGTTTGAGACATTGTAAACGCAACTTACAACTCATTACACAGAAAATCAATTGACCCAAATGTCCAGTCTCTTTCAACTAACGATATCCCTGTTAACAGACGACTGAAATGAAGGTGGAATAGAGATCTTCTCCGACCACCATAAAAAACATTTCAATTTAACTTGTCATGCATGTTTCATTTCATTAAAAAAGAAAATAATTTCACAAAAACAATCATTCATCATAGTTTATAAATCATTAACATTCAAAATATTGGCACCGCATTCATTGTAAAATTTCACGCCGAAATCGGTCACTGGATCGATTCACATTCAAGTCACATTCCCGCCATTCCTCATTCATTCCATGTTATTTACTAGTTGCGCTTTAAAAAATTGTACAGTTGTAAAAACACATAAAAAATACATCATTTAACACTGTTAAATTTGGAATCACGAAAATATGCTAAATTGAGAAAATATAAAAACAATAAAAAGTTCATACTGCTTAGGAAAAGTTTTTACCATTAGTAATAAAAGATATTAACAAAAAATTACATCTAACATTACAAATTTAGATTTTTCGACTAGGTATGCATAAATATGTAGAGAGAATTATAGAAGATCTCTGCTCCATCTTCTTTTAATTCTTGAAGCCTGGTGGATTTGCCGTGTCACTAATAAGCGGATTTTTATGAATATGTAATTTCGAATAAAATTTAAAATAACTATTTTTGATAATGTCGCAAATGAATGGTGTTTTTAAATCGGTGTGTAGTGTGTAATTTGAGCCAAAGTAAATTTAAAAAATAACAAAAATTTACTATTTTCATAGGTGTATAGCGTACGAAAATTTCAGTTAATTTTACTTAGTTGTTTTTTCTAGCGAGTTAATTTGGGTAAATTACTTTAAATAACCAACTACAATCTATGGTTGTGTTTGTTGTAATATTCAGAAAATACACAATAGGATCGATTAAAATAATAGACATATTAAATAAATTGTATATAGAATAAATTGGAAAATATTTATTCAAAATAAAGAAATTTATGGTTAGAAGAATAGAATATTTTAACAGAAAATGTTTCCCGAGGGATACTGTCGGTCAGTTTGAAGAATAGACTACCTGTGAAACGTTTCTGGAAAGGATAGGGACCCCCTCTCAGGATTCGTAATTCCTAAGGGACTGTTATGTGGTCGGATAAACGGCAAGAGTTTGGGGTTCGTTTATGTTGGAGCTCTACTTTTGCTTTACTGTATTATCTGCTAAAACAAAATAACTACTGAAATTTCAAAATTTTCATTCAGATGCCTCTATATCAACATTTAGTACTCTTAACAAGTTAAAGAAAATTATTTTTAATAATTTATATACCGTGCTTCCCAACAAACCTGACGTACAGGGAAATTGGACAATGTCAACACTAATCTTGTTATAAGGATGTAATCTTACTTTTATTACTCCAGTCGTTAGGAAACAGAATAAAAATGAGTCTACAAAGGATTTAAATAGCTAATAATTTAATTATTAGTAAATAAAGACAAAACTTTCATTCAATTTCGACATAGCGCGGTACTTACGTAAGAAAACAATTCGCTTCCATCGTTATATAAACGTTCTCCAAGCGTGTAAAGTGGCCAGTTTATTTTAATTTTTGATATTACAGTACGAGAGGCCGTGTATTTAAACCCTACAAACTATTCTTAATTTTTTTTAGATAAATAATTAAACTTAATACTCATCTTAATAATTATTAACTTAAATAAAACATCTTTACTAGTTAGTTAGGTAGTTTACTAGTTAGTTTACTAGTTAGTTATATTCTTTTGAATTAAAATTACAATTATGATTTCAAATGTTCTTCATTGTTTATTTAATCCTGGAATCCTGGTTGAGAGGGCTGAGAAGCCCTATGATGGCGACATCGTGTTAAGGAACACTGGTCGCTCGGGGAACAATTTTACTGAATAATTGCAACCTCATGAAATTTAGGGGGAATTTTATAGTTTAAAATTAGGAAATAGGATTCTGGCTCTTGCGGGATTGGGACTGGGACTTCAAAGGAGGTAATGTATTTTAAGAAGTTACTCGTGGATGAAAATTTATATTAAGGGACAAGTGGGTTTAAGAGCGGCTCTTTTCTTTTATTTTGTTTTTCAGTGGCCTTTTTCAGTTATGTGGGAGTTTTATTGTCTTGGGGAGGGAAAGGCACGCACCGAACTTAACGTGGACAAATGGTACAATTTTAGGTAGGAGTTAGTTTATGATTTTAGGGGAGACGGAAAGGGTAGAGTTTGGCATAATCACCGGCCTTTTATTTTCTAAGTGTTTAATAATTTAAAATGGCGGCTCTTTTCACCGTAGTGGAGTGATTATGCATAGGAACATGGGGAGAACCACCAACTGGGGGGCGTGAGTCATACAAGTAGATGAAGGGGCATGGGTATATAAGAGGAATACAGGGCGGAATAAAACTGTGGCAACTCTAAATTTTGATAAGTGGGTCATACTGGAATTTAGATAAAGTCGTGGAATGGTAATGGCATAAAGACTTCGGGTGGATGTGGGCGTCGGTACAAGTCCTGAATGATCTGGGGTCCGTCAGTTTTCCCGGCGTCGTGGAGCCGTTTCGAGGTATTGTAAATAAAGTCCTCCATAGAGGGGAAGAGAAGGTGTTCGTGTACGATGCGATTGGAGATAAGATAATGAAACTTTGTGATGCACCGGAGGACTTTGTTCTGGTATGCTGAAGTACGTTTTTTGTTGGTCTTGGAGAGAAAGGGCCACCATACCGGCGACCCGTACAAAAGGAAAGGACGTAGAATGGAGGAGTACATCAGAAGTTTCAGTTTTGAGGAGTATGCAGTAGAAATGAACAAAGGGACGAGTAAAGCGAACAGGGCCCTACCCTTGCTAAGCTTGTTGTCAACGTGCTGCCGAAGTGTCAGTCGTTTATCTAGGTCAACCCCTAGATATCTGACGCTGTTCTGCCATGGGAGGAGTTCCCCTTCCAATCGTAGAGGCGGAGGAACGTTGCGGTTTAATGTAAAATGGATTGCTTCGCATTTGGTGGGGTTAAGTGACAGTCTCCAGACACGACACCAGCTCGTGACGTCTAAAAGTTGAGTTTGAAGCGCGCGGCAATTGAGGCGGAGGCATCTGCCGTGACGGTACAGAATAGCGTCATCGGCAAACAGTCCGATTTGGATTGAATCACGGACAGGGAAATCGAAGGTGTACATAAGATAAAGGATGGGCCCAAGGACCGAGCTCTGAGGTACACCCGCGGACGAAGGGGTGAGTGGGGACATGACCATGTGGAACTGAGGAATCGTGACAGAGACTTGGAATTGTCTCCCAGTAAGGTAGGAATGAAGTAATCGGACAGTTGAGGGGGGTGTTTATTTAAAATAATCATTGATGAAATTAACAAAATAAAGTTTAAATTAGTAGTAAGACTCGAACTCGCAGCCTCTTATACGGTAATATCAAACATAAACATAAACTGACCACTTTACTCGCCGGCTAACGTTTAGGCAACAATAGACCAAAAATTTTCTTATGTAAGTACCATGCTGTATCGAAATTGAATAACATTTTTGCCTTTATTTATTAATAATTATATTAATAGCTATTCAAATCTTTTGTAGACTCATTTTTATTCTGTTTCTTAACGACTGGAGTAATATCAGTAAGATTACACCATGTAATGAGATAAATGTTGTCATTACATTGTCCGATGTTAATTTCCCTGTACGTCAGATTTGTTGAGAACTCAGTATACCGTAAAAGGAATTTAAAATTAATAAGTTATGCTTTAACCCACCATATTTTATATTTTACACAAAATAGTGTATTGTGTAACCTGCACTGAATTTATTTTGTATCTTATACCCTGAATACCACCAAAGTTTGTAAAAAAATTATTTCTCTATTATATTGTGACACTTATCGCTAAGGTCCGTTTCGGGATCTAGGTAATTAAATAATTAATACACTAAAGTTTACAATTACAAGTATTTATTACAACTAAAAGATTTACAAAATAAATAATGAACTAATTATAATGAAGTAATACAATAAATAACTTAATAATTTACCTAGTACTACTTACAAACAATTATATAGAATTCATATGCACAATAAAACTGAACACATAATGCACATATACAATAAGACCGAATAACAATGTTTCGGAACCGTGAACTGTTCTACGCACCGATAGCACACTCAATAAACACTCGTCAAAGATCAAACGAATAGTCACTCTCTGACCGCACTTGGCTCCCGTTATATAGGTAGATCAAAGAGATATTTCTAGCAAAACAGAGAAAAAAATCATTTCTGGAGAAATCTTAACTAATGTAAACAAGTCATAATAGAATAAAAGGTGTTACAGATAACCAACCGACTCTTTCACAAATAGTTGTCCAACAAAGACCCTACCTTATTATACCCAATAGCGCGGCCCTTTTTAAATATCCTTTTATAACTAACCCTATTGTTACTTTGTCACTCTTATTATTTACTATTTAACGTTCTATGAATTACTAGAAATTTCTCGCACCAATGTCTCCTCGATATCGTCACAATATTTTATAAAACCAGGTTGCAGTAATCTTAATATACAGTGATTTAATAATTGTAGTGTACTCGCACACCCGGCGCTCTTCAATTTCCACTCTTATGGTATCTTCAAGGAGACATTGGGTCAAGTTAAGCCTAAGTTCAAAGTCAATGGAAAGATGCTGAACCTATAATAATTAGTTCAATATTTATTTTATAAATCTTTTAGTTGTAATAAATACTTGTAATTATAATTAGGTATGCTAATGTCCTTTAGTACCTGCTCGACGGAGTATATTTAAGCAGCATGTATATTTCACATAACTGCATGCCTGTTGAAAAGGTAACCCTGTCGGGTACCATTGAAAATAGATTAAGATTTTTGAAGAGTGGTTGAATAAACGTTTTTAAGAACTCTTGAATTGATCACATTGCCAAAGGAGAGGTCCTTCCGAGAATGGACTGTCAGCACTCGATTTTTACAATTAAACAACGTTAGTTGGATTACCTCTTTATTATAAGACGCACAGAATTGGGCTACAGATTTTTATATCAATATTCACGGTAAGTTTGAAAGCATTTAAGGAACTGGTAGAAGACGGATATTTTATCTCACTAATCTGAGAAACTAGTGGGTGTTACCACAATGGAGCTCTTACGGAGCAGTAGAAAACCTCTCCACCAGGTAGCGCATATGAAAAAAGGATAATTCAGCTTACCTCAGGTATGAAAAACGAAACTCTATTTGTACTGGTAAGGAAGGCAGGGCGTCTAAGGTGAAACATCCGAGACTAGTGGCGTTAATAGTAAAACAATTAAAGAGGTTGTTCCCAAAACCCACTAAGTCACATTTTTAAAGATATTGACTACCTACATATTTTTTTAGAAGGCACAGCTCATTGATTGGTAAAGTAGTGTTTTTTTCTTTAACCCACTAATCGTTAAAAAATAGCATTTATGAATATCGAATCTTTTCTGGAAGCTACCAAGTCCCTTTTTCTTGTTTTCCAAACTCTACTATGTCACCCACGCATGCGCATAAGGTGAGCCCGCTACATTATTCTCGTGATGAGTGTCAAGAGGTATTGTCGTCATACGAGTTAAGTGAGTGTATTAGTGTTGTTATTAAAAGTAAATAACTTGATAGGCTTTAAACCGATACAATTATTTTTTAGGCTCATGTAATATTTTCAGTTCAAAAAAACATTTTTTACATAGGATGATAAGTTTTCTAAAAAGTAGATGGAGGCTAATTGTTAATTTTATAATATGCCGAATTTAGTTTGATTTATTAATAATAATTGAAATATTTTGTTTGTAAAAGTTAAGGATACTAAGCGTTTTATTTGAAAGTTATTTCAAAATTATTCCTTATAATTGTGAAATAACTTACAGTACAACTTAAGATTACACTTTGTTACATTATACATAGTGTTAGGTATGTTTTCCAAAGTACACTAAGTCCACGCATGTTTTCTAAAACTGACCTAAGTCCATCGCCTTAGTGCACTTTGGAAAAAAAGTGCGTTGAATTTTTGAATAGTTTTGAAAAAAGGCCAAATTAACAAATAATATTATCTATTAATGTACAAATAGTAAAAATACATAGTAATCATTAACAAATTTAACTGGGTGAGCCTAATTTAAGAAAAAAAGATTTGCTGAAAAATTACATTTTTGGACTTAGTAGCGTTTGGAAAGGAGCTCTTCAATTTATACTCCCTAAAAATTTAGTAACGCCTTTTATTTCGGTTTCGTTAATTACTTGCCGATAACTTTAACTAGGAATAATAAGAATAAAAATACTGGTTAGAAGTTTACAACGGTATAATGTACCTACACAGGTAGATTCAAAGTATTTGGTATTGAGCCACCAGGGAATACCAATCGCACTAACGCTATTAATTATTGTTTATAAATGTCTAGGCCTACCCGATATATTGAAGTAATAAACTACGTTTTAATATTCGTTCATAGTTTCGTATTATCTTTTTTATGGTCTCCACCAGAGGTCAGTTATGACGATATAATATTAAATTAAAATAACAAACGAAATCAGTTAGCTGTCAATTGAAGTCAATTAAATGAGGAATTGATGATGAAGTTTTTATTATTGGAAGAGTTAAACTGCGTTAATTACAATGTGTTTAATCTGCTGTTCTGAATGCTTGTTATGAATTTAATCTGCGAAGTTATTTTGAAACGTAATTACAATCCCTCGAAATTAGGGCTAGCTACCTCAGAAATCTCGCAAATATGGGTTTATACTACATTAAATTATGAAAATTGTTCATGAATTCTTTGACAATAAGAATTTAATCCTGAAATAATACACGTTTATTTCTTTGAAACTTGTTTCATTTTAAATTGTACAATAACTACCAGGAAAAAATGTGTGTATTTACAAGGAAAATTGACGTAAAGGAGAAAACCACCCAGTAAAAGAGCTGCAAAAAAACAATATTTTGTTAAATTTAAATTTTATTTATATTATTAATTCATTAGACATGCTAAAGCAATTTATATCTAAAATGTACACAAAACAACAAATGTCATTAATGTTTAGCTTGTTTTTCTTCAATTAATTTGATTTAAAAAAAATCATATTTGATTTCTACATAAAATGTTAGACTACATAACGATTATATACTGAAAGTAATAAGTTGTACAGTAGCCTAAATAATGTGTAGCGTATGGTTACCGAACGAACGTCTTCCAGCTTAACTCAGTGTCGTGGTTAATATTGGTTTTAATTAAATTATAAAAACGATTTTAAATTATAATTAACTACTATAAATAAAACGAGTTTTAAGCAAACGAAATTGGTTTATTAATGAAATATTATTTTCAATGAATTTTTTTAAATTTGGAAAAAATATAATTTCAATTAATGAAATTTGATGAGTATCTGGTTTTTACCAATTCGTCGTCGTAATGAGGTTACTTCAATATAATGTCAACATTTATATAAAGTTCGTTAGATTGTACTTTGCTTATTATATTGTCTGTATAAAAAATAACTTCAATAATCAAAATGTCTACAGCGACACAAATAAAATCAATTATTTAATATTTACAAATTTTCTGTCGATTCTATTTGCCGTAAATGGGATCTATTGCCCGAATAGTTATATGTTTATGTCAATTATAACCTAATTAGGGTTTAATGAAATTTCAATCAAATATCAAAATTAATCAACAGCATAAAATGTACATCTTCAATGAACGGTAACCTACTACCGACAAAGATTATTACACTGTTAACGTTAATGAAAGTTAAAAAATATTTTATGAAATTTATATAAAAGATTTTGTATTTTTCTTTGTTATTACAAAATTTCTTAATCCACTAACATGGTAAAATTCATTTAAATATTTATCTATATAAAATTATTTTATTAATTAATTGGTTTGAGACTATTAAATTTAAAGTTATTTACATGTCAAATTCATATTCGTCATAAACTGATTAAAATGAAAATTGTTTGCATATATTATATTACTGAAAATAAATACGGCTAAAGAATTCAATTTAGAGAAAAAAATTTAACTTTTAATATGAATTATGATTATTATTTAAATAAATTTGAAAAACTCGTACAAAAATTGATTTTTTTTTAATCCCTTATGTGTGTACGCTTGAAATCTGTTCAATTCTGATCAATAAGCAACCCCGTGACCCAATGAGATGAAGATGATGTGTATGACGTGTAAATGAGGTGTAGTCTTGTACAGACGCAGACCGACAATTCCTGAGAGAGTATGGTTAATTGAACCCCAACCATCAAAGTGCACCGGTAACTACAGTCTAGTATTCAAATCCGTACAAAAGTAACTACCTTTATTAGGTTTTTTTATTTATTTATTAAGTCGCAGCTTGGACATTAGCGACTATAGTGGGTTATGAAACGTTTAAAAGCGACTTGTTAAAATTGCCAGACCCTAGCCGGGAATCGAACCCGAAACCTCTGCGTGGTAGGCCAGCGCGCTACCACTACGGTAGGGAGGGGGGCTTTTTCAGTGCTGTTGAATAGGAATCCCTATTTTAAAATCGTGGAGGGTTTTATTGGTTACATAAAAAGGAGCGCCAGAAGCAAGTCTTAAGAATTTTGATTGAAACTTTTTTTATTGAAACCAGGAAACTTCGTCATCAAAAATCAGCTGTAAAACAACTCACTCGCGGCGACGAGTTTACCTCTAGACTAACTCGGTGGGTAACAAAAATTGATTAACTGAGAATTTTTAAAATTTTACTATTATAAATGATCATTATGTTTATACTGTCAGTTAAGATTATCACTAAACAGCTAATTGTAAATGTAGTTGACAGATCATCTGCTAAAAAGTAAAAATATGTAACTTACTTTTAAGTACTGGAAATTATTCTTAAATTATACTATTTTTTTTTTAGAAAATTGGTTTTATGTATTGATCGTTGACAGAAATTCACGCAGCCAGTTAAAATATACAACACTGTAGTAGTATGCAAATGCTGATGTCATTGAGAATACATTAAATTTTCTTTTTAAAGGAAGTAACGACATTAAAACTTATAAATTTATTTTAGTATTCAGTATAGACTACTGTAATCGCAATTGAATATTTCCTTAGATAATGCTTTTTATCAAATTATATTATAAAGGAAATTAATGCAGTGATCTAACGAAATATGTACATACATAATTTATAACAAAATTAAGAATCAACTCTTTAATTTTATTCATTATGGAATACGCCTACCATGAAATGGTTTGTTGTACGGCAGAAAATCCATCGTAACTGCTATAAGAAGTGTCGACATTATTTTCGTTTCTATAGCAACATTTCCAGCACCGCTACATCGTTAATTCAGAGGTACTATTCTCACCTAAGCATTTTTCATTGAATAATTTTATCTGCTTAAAAGAATTTATTTCATTTGTATTATTTCATATTTTTCGAAACTTTTCTGAATGTAATTGTATTAGTTTATATTTTAAAACAATATATTTAATAACTTTAATAAATCTAACTTCTAAAATATAATTCGATTCAGTAAATTCTCCGACTGATTAATTACATTACAGCCTTTACAGTTTAACAAAACCGCAAATAATAGGACCATCTCAATAGCTTTTGTGTCTATAATAGGTGAAATAGAACAAATTTTATTCACACTTTAACATTAGTGCTAGTTGGCAAACTAATTTTTAAAACATTTTTCTACAGAGTAACGATACAAAATAAGCATGTATGTCATTCAAAATATTTTTTTTCTTTTGTCTGAGAAGGTGCCAATACTATCTATTATTCTGCTAATTATACATATAAATTCCAAGTAATACTGTCTACCCTTTTGTTGACAGAAAATAATGGAGGATGGTAATTGTATATAGTAGGAAAACTTTAAACACAAGTTGTGATATCTGTTCATATTTCTTTGTACTGAGCTAGACTATGATCAGACACCGTAATAACTAATTACCGTTAATAACTCATTAGTACGCTAATTAATGTTTTCGTTGCATAACTAGCTGTTGTAATAGTATAATTATGTAAAAACAAATAAAAAATGAAAATAATTATAACTAAAATGATTGGGCAGAAACAGAAGCAGAGGCAAAAAAATTTAAAAACAAGCAGAGTATCAGATTACTAAATTCGTTACAAACAACAACACCAAAAATAAACATATAGTTCGAGCCTAATAAAATAGGAAGAATTTTCAGGGGAATAGATAAATAAAAATTTGACTGAACATAAAATAATTCTAACAAGGGTAAAAAAAGCTAATATATAAAATACCATTTTACAAAAAATGGATATAATAAAAACTGCTTTTCAACAAAACATAATATCAGACATTATCAAACATATGTACTACTGAAAGCATGATATTATGAGTCAGAAACATAAATATATATGTTTACATAACATGTATACGAATGTATTTTAAATTTCATGGATAAACCTTGAGATAAAAGAGGAAATTCGCGAGAAAAATATTTTATCCCAAAGGAGATCAAACGTAGAAACAAAGGAACTTATAGGAAAACCAGTAACAAACTTCATAAGATTAAGAAGAATTCGAGATTATTTTGGGCAAGTATAAAGAAAGAACAATTTAAGACTTATGAAGCAAATTTTTGAGATAATAATGGCCGATGTAATTTGAAAAAACGTTATCTGGCTTTACTCATATTTAATTCCTCCCTCTATTTTAAGTGCATAAAATTAATTTTGCCCGTAATAAAAAAGTAGTGTTAAACATTTTTTGCACCTAATTTGCTAGTTCCAAACTTAAAAAATAAGTAATTTTTTATCACATGGTCAGCCAATTATATGACTGAAGCACCTGTTAATTAAAAAATCCTAAATCAACGAGGAATAAACTTCACAAAACGTTACTTGACATCTTTGACCTACGCTATTATTGTGTTTAACAGATACGAAAATTATGTAATATCAAATGAAACTGGTGTTCGACAAACGAATTATTAGGGATGCGTGAGTAAGGCGGGCCTAGTTGAGAGTGATGCGCGTGGCACGTCAACGGCTCAGGTAACACCTGGCCAACCAGAATATCGTGATTTCGGCCAATGAAAAAACCAAATTCAACCAATCAGATGTCTTCTTTTGCGTCATTTTGATTAGTTAATATTGTCCATTCAGAGAGGTTATAGTACTGCACTATGTCAAACCGATATCAACCAATCAAATAGTGTCTTTTAGCGTTACGTCATTCTTCAGGATGCAGCTTTCTGATTGGTCTGTACTCTTACTGGGCGTCACGTCGAGTGAGATTTGACATAAGGTCCACCCAATGTCAACCTCTAGTTAACGGTAGGCAGAACATAGAGTACCTTCTACTCGAGAATTATAATTTCTAGGTTGGTATCACTTACCAAATATGTAGTACCCCATTGTAGAGATCTTTCGGGTACTCAACGAAATTAAAAATGTTTTCTGTTACTGCAGAATGTTTACACGGATTTTTTTAAAATTACAAATGTTCCTTCAAAACCAAGAAAAAAGACAAAAGAAAAAGAGAGTGATTCTATCCGAGTAGTTCGATTTTATTTACCTAATTTTTGGCCAGTTTGGTACATATTTTTAAGGGAATGACGTTTTACAACTTTAAATAAAAATTTATGATACGTAGGAGGCAACTAAAATTTCTAATTGAAAAATATCTTCAGACGGATCATAGTCAATATCAAACCGGATAAGAAAATATACCTGATTAATTCCTATTATAACAAGATTACTATTTCACTCTACCAACGAGCATTAGTCGAAAAACAATAGACAAAGGTCTAAAAAAATGATGATATTATAACAGAATCAAACCTAATGGTATTCTAGGACTGAACGGAATCTATGTTTGGTGTTAAGTTGGACACGGTGGAAGGTAATAATAAGTTTAGACATCTCTGACGAATGATTTAAAGTTACTAAAATAGCTAACAAGAGATTACAAAGGTTTCAAAACAAGAGAAAAATGAGAACTATAATTAATGGTCAGATGAAAGGAAAGAACAGCTATCGAAGAGGATGAAAGAAAGTTGGAAGAATATAGTAAGCGGATTGAAAATGATCAATAATAACTGTTGTGATCTGACTAATATGTTGTACCGGGTGATTCATTTAAAAGTAACCCGCCTACACCAACAATCAGGACGCCAGAGGCGATCGCGAATATTGAACAAAGAATCACTTTAAGCCCAAAGAAGTCGGTACGAAAGTTATCTCAACAAAGCAGTATAAAATATGCTTCATGCTTGCGTGTTCTTAAGTCTTTAAAATTGAAACCTTATCGCGTAACATGTGTACAAGAAATCAGGGAGCCAGACAAAGAGAAGCGTTTGAACTACTGTTTCTGGTTTTTTAACAAAATTACGGACGGTGAATTAGATCCTACGCGATATTTCATGAGTGATGAAGCTTGGTTTTATTTGTCTGGCCATGTTAATTCACAGAACACTAGATATTGGTCAGTTGAAAATCCTCATGTGTTACATAAATCTCCACTACATGACGAAAAAATTGATGTATGGTGTGCGATTTCTGGACATCGTATTGTAAAGCCCATATTTTTTCATGAAACTGTAACTAGCGATGTGTACGTCAGAATTTTTAATGAATTTCATGAACAGTTAACTGACGATGAAAGCGAGTACAATTTTTCCAGCAAGATGGTGCAACATGTCACACGTCTCGCCAGACCCTATCTCATATCAATTAGGCTTTTCCCATGCGAGTTGTTAGTAAAGATTTGTGGCCTCCTCGATAACCTGATTTGAGTATGTGCGATTTTTTTCTATGGGGTTATTTAAAAGGAACTGTTTACCAAACAAACCCTCGCAGTATACATGAGCTAAAGAATAACATCGTGGCAGCTATTCAAGCTACAGACGTTTCCGTATTGCGTCGTGTGTGCATTAATAACATTGAACGAGCGTTCAAGCGTTAAGCGTTCGAGCGTTAAGCGTTCAAGGACGCCACTTTCAGCATCTACTGTAAAGGTGAAGGTGAAATTTGTATATAAATTTTAAATAAATATGTAAAATTATGTATTAAGTAATTCTGTTTATTCATTTACTATTTGAATCCAATTGAGTGCCGAAGGCCGCTGTTAAATGCAGCGAGCTACTTTTAAATGAATCACCCGGTATAATCCTAGTCATTAAGAGGCTAAATTCGAAAAAAATTTCGTAATGACCTAATAAATTCAACAGTTAGGGAACATATCGTTATCTGATATGGCTACCTCTTTTTGACACATTACTTAATAATTTTTGGGGTTTTAGGGTACTTCTTTATGTCACGTGATATAAAAAATGTACAATTTTATTTAGCAAGCATAAACCACACGTTCGAAATTACGTTTAAAAAGTGTGACTTTCTTATTTTCTTAATATTTCATTTACCTTGATACTCTACAGTTGAGGCAATAAAAATAACCCATTAGCTATAAATAACAGATCGCCACTGAGACAGTTAATTGGCACTAGAAAATCTTCCCCTATGTTCGTGGGATAAAAGTACTCACTTCTTCGTTTCTCTCAATATAAGAAAAGTTAAAAACTGCCTTGCATCCAATACATTGTATTTCACAACATAAATTTACTCGCTCATTTCAAAAAATGTATAAGCAATAACCATAGCAATTGTTAACATTACGTACTTTGTCAATTTTTCTTTCTCTTAAAATGAGAAACAGCCCGGAGTAACACATTGATTAAAAATAATATAGAATTAACTAATTAACTAACTATTAATTTATTAATTAATTAACAATATAAAATTCAACGGACGAGAACGTTATGTTTAGCATTTTAAAAAATTCCTCTTAAGGTTTTTCGAAGATCAGTCATTTGAGTTTGCGTGACTTTTAATTTAAACGTTTTTTGTAATTACTATGTGACAATTCTGCAGAAATCACAAAAACAATTAATTCACAATGAAGTAAAAATAGCACGGACAAAACTCCGCCTAATTTTGAAACATACTATTTAATAAATGTCTGCTTGTTTTGAAAGATGTTCAAGGATATTTTAATTTTTACTGTGCAGAGTTCCAAAGTTGTTTATTGTAATAAAAATAAAAGAAAAACTCTTCATAAGCAGCAACTTACTGAAGTTAAAGGGTTGACCTTAGCAGCATTTATTTAAAGATTTTAACAAATTTTTAATACAGACGTTAATATTTGTTGGCAATTCATTATGAGTCACCTTAGAAGGGTATTACCAATAACTTTGTAAAACCTTACATAACGTTATTCTTGTTAAACCAAAAAATGATTGTTTAGCAATGAAATTAATATTATACAAACCAAGCAGAATCGGACATAACTTAACGCAAGTTATGGCAAAATGTTTTTGTTAAAGAGAAACTCTACGCTACGCTAACTCTGCCCTATCAAATTTTTACTCAGTTATTTTATAGTACACTTTTCTATGGTACTCTTATCTCAAAAGTTTCTCTTTGTGACGAAGCTAACATTATTTATTTATTATTGCAATATTCAGCACAATAAGAACTGTATTTTAATCTTATTGTATAATTTGTTATTATTCCAAAATGTTCAGTTTTTTATATTATTTATCCACTATCTAAAAATTGTAAAATTTTTAAATAGTGAATTTTTATCCTACAGCGGTTGATTTTAATTTTTCGTCGTTCACTCATTAAAATTAGGTTGTTTTTCACTTTACATTCTTTATTAATGATTAAACATAGGTATTTAGTACACCTTTATATATATATATATTATATATAGTATTTTTAAGTCGAACAGAAGTTGGTTTTCATTTACCGTCTTTCATTCATAATTAAAATAACGTTGTTTTTCATTTTACATTTTTCACTTTTGATTAAACATAAGTTATATTTTTCATAATTCATATCGACAAGAAAAAGTCGTGTAAGTGTTTCACACCAGATTTTAATTTTTGTCTAGAAGAGGTTTCAACTGAAAACTATCAAATGAGATCACGTCGTAATTGTCAAGCAAATTTTAATCATTTATTTTGGTATAAAATTATATTATATTACATAGGAATTTTAATTTATATAGAATTTTTATTACACTATCCCAAATATTTTAACGTCAAAATTATAATTCACTTATATTACAGAATAAATTTTAAAAAATTCTTTGTAGTCTGAAAATTTCGTTTTGCCTCTCAAGTTGTCTGCATAAATTATTTTTAATTAAAAATGCAATGAAATTATGTCACTCCTGTTTTATAACAAGTTAATTCATAAATTAACTTCGTGTTGTCCGTAACTTAAAGTCGGAAATATTCAAAAAACTGAATATAACTTGATTTTGAACATGATAATGTACCCGATTCACATAATCAATTGAAAACATCCGTTTAATTTTTTAAAAGCATTCACATCTAAATTTTTATTTCAGAGGTTATTACTTAAATACGGATGTAGTTATTTTCCTTTTTGTTGAGTGGATAATTTCTTAATCGGATTAGCAAAGAAAAATGGTAAGGTAGAGGAACTCAGATGGTTTTAACTTTCTAGACTAAGAACAAATTTGTGTGGCCTCTGTAAATACAGCTTGAAACCTCCAGATTCACCTCATTTAAATATTTCTTCCTTTTTATTGTACACTCTCCCTGCTAGTCTATCTCATTCTTTTTGCATTTTCTTTCTCGCTCACACTTTTACATTTTCCAGCAGCCCGACTCTAATTCTTTCACCTTATTCTTTCATTCCTATCTGTTAGAATAAAATGTAGACAGACCTATTTCACCTATCTCGCTTTCCCGTTATATTCTATTCCTTTTAACATTCTCCATTCTGGTTTTACTTCTGTGTAGAATCTGCACTACAGTAATCCACCTTATTAAAAACCTTGAATTTTCAATTTGAATTATTCTTTCTCCGTTCTACGTACACTTATTTTACACAATTCTTAACAAATTAGATTATTTGAATATTATAGTTAATCCATTTTCGCGTCTACTCAGAAAATCAACAATCCGATTGTTAATTGCATTTTTCATTTCTGATTTTATCATGTTTAGGGTACAAACAATCATTCATATTTTTAACAAAACACTCGTTTTAAAAGACGCAGCTAAAATACATATTTACAATTGAATCTTAGAACGAAGATATTTTTACTATTCTGGAAAATTTTGAAATGTCAAACGCTATTTCTTCGCAGTTATGATGTAATTAATTCTGTTAGTTATTTCTTCTCTATCTTAACAGTTACTATTATAATATTTATGTTGTTTAGAAATGCTATATTATTACGTGAGTAGATTAGCAATAGTTTCAGAAGTAATTTTCTAAATTCTACTGGTAAGAAGCATTTATTAAAATAAGCACACATATGCATATTACGTAGGTAACCACATATTTTATTAACTATTTACCCAATAATTGCACAGTTGGTAGCCTTTTTTTTGCTGCAGAAAGCTGTTTTTTTTGTTACAATTGTTCTCAAACTTTCTGGGTCGTTTATCAACCCCAAATTTGTTTAAAGTCTCTGTGTTTTATTTGTACTCGTATAGTGATAACCGCATGCATATTAGATAGTTTACTTCGTTCAGATGGTTTGTCTTAGTAGCTATATGTTTCTTTCACTTTAATTGTTTATTTACTACTGTCTAGTTGTGAGAAACCATTAAGTACGTTTAAAATTCACAGCTTGTTACATAAACTGAAGACTTCTGAAGAAAGCATCACTCATTAGCAGGCCTTCTGCGGTAAAATTTGAAGTTAATTGTAATGATTAATTGCTTCATTTATTGAGGACTGAATAAATAAGAGATCATTTTATCTTAAATCCTTTTCCACCTTATGCGGCGCCGATTATTATAAAGAATGACATTTTAGTCCCGTTACCCAATTTATAATGTAATTTATGAATGGGAAATGTAGGTATAATAAAAAAATGTATTTGTTACTGATAAAAGAGATTTAATAAAAAGCTATCATTACTTACAATAATTGTTAA
Source organism: Catonia carolina (assembly GCA_035578175.1). Taxonomy (NCBI): domain Eukaryota; kingdom Metazoa; phylum Arthropoda; class Insecta; order Hemiptera; family Achilidae; genus Catonia; species Catonia carolina. The sequence goes on along the minus strand of JAQMRL010000001.1, from coordinate 140,267,672 downwards.
AGAATGTGCTCAAAATGCCTACCCCTTCCGGTTATACACGCTCCGACTCTTTTCAGCATATTAGCAGAAACCTTTTTAAGAAATGCATTGGATACATTCGTGATTAACTCTGTATTGACTTTAAGTCCATCAATTGTGTGACGATTGTTTTTGAAGGCCTCGGACTTAATGTAGCCCCACAAAAAGTAGTTCGAAGATGTAAGGTCTAGGGACCTTGGAGGCCATAAGCTTCCTCATTATTCGACCGCCAAAGAACTCTTGCAGAAAAACCATGATTTTTCGAGACGTGTGGCATGTAGCGACGACTTACTGAAACGAGCAATACCGTTCTTGAAGTTCCAGGAGGGACACATTGGTGCACAATATCCCTGTATACTTCACCATTTACAGTCGGTTCGAAGAATATGGGTCCGACTATACGATGACGAGATATTGCATACCACACACCAATTTTTGCAGGATACAAAGAATTTTCTTGTAAAGCGTCAGGATTTTTAGCCACCCCAATTCAAGTCTTTTGACTGTTCGCTTAACCGTCGAGATGAATCACTAAAGAACACTGTGCTTAAAACTTCGATTCCGTTATCATTTACGAAAGACCTAAACCGACGGCAATATTTCAATCGCTTGTTTAAATCTGGAGCCTGAAGCTCTTGGACTAATCGTGCGCGATACGGATACAATTTTACTTTTTTAGCAGCTTTCTAAGCACTCGAATATGACAAACCAACTTGCAAGTAAAGTTTTCGTAAACTTTTTCTTGGAGAATTGAGCAAACTTGTTTTCATATTCTCTAAAACGTCGTCTGTTAAGAGAGTTAGTCTACCACTACGTTTTCTGTTGCAAACACTATCTGGATCTTGAAATCGGTTTGTTAGCCTAGAAATGGAAACTTTTTCTAGTGGAGGAACACCAATAAATTTAATCTGAAATGATTATTTTACAAAAAAACTGCGTAACAGGACTAAAAAAGCACTCTGTATTATACGGTAGATATTATAACTTTGATTCTATGTTATAGTTTTCCCAGGCTAATATGAAGAGTTAATTCGTTTATTTTAGAAGAAAGGTCGTGAAATTTTAAAAGTTTCTACATTCGTTTTTGGCTCACTTAATTTTTTTCTGATTGGTCAGACAAAAAATTTGAAGTAAGGAATATCGAAGAAGACAAGGCTTTGGTGTTTTTCTTTTTTTTTCCCTGCTGGTAATTATATCGTACTTCAGAAAATGAAGAGCAGAGTATTTCATAATTGTATTTCATAATTGTATTATTTCATAATTGTATTTCATAATTGTATTTTCATAATTGTATTTTTTCAAAGTTTTATAATATTGCTCATGGATAATTTTTTACGGACGTTGCTTACTATCCAAATATTATCGTTGTATTAGATAGTTTCATTGACATCAATATGGTAGTATCTCGAGTAATAAACTATGTTCATTTTAACTAGAAACTCTACATTTCTAAAATAAATTGTTATTTTATTATCTTGTCATTTTAGTCCATTAACGTACGCAAACTGAAATTTTGTTGTTATAACTGTTTTTGATGTACTACATTTTTTTACTTTCACTTGCCTGTATGAATATATAGGAAGGAAATTATTGTTTTCATGTCGATTTTTCGAAATAGAGTTTCCACCGGATCTACACGTTTTCAGACCCCCTGAAACAAAAAAACATGTTTTTAGCGATTGGTATGTGTGTGTGTGTGTGTGCGCGCGCGCGCGCGCGCGTGTGTGTGTGTGTGTGTGTGTGTGTGTGTGTGTGTGAACTGAATATCTCAAGAACGGAACATCGTACAAACTTGAAACTTAAAATGCTGAAATTCCTGGAGAGTCTGTTTTCACGTCAAAAATTGTTTTTTTTTTAAATTGCAGCTTTAATATGCATTTTAGCGAAAAAATATAAGAGTATAAATAAAAGTTGTAGACAACTTAAATCCTACAACTTTAATTTCAAAAATCTTTTTGTATAACGCTTAGTTTAGCGGTAATTAGCGATTTTCTGTTTTTTCTCACGAAAACGTGTGAAAAATCGGATTTTTAAGATTTCGGCCTTAGTATGCATGTTACGACAAAAGTGTATATAATCAAATTTATAGGAAATTAAAAGATCTACAACTTTTATTTAAATTATTTTTCTCTACAGAGTCTAGTTTAGTGTGAAAGAGTGATTTTTCGTATTTTTAATCCAAACTGAAGTTGGTTTTCATTTTGCGTCTTTCACTCAATGCATATAAATATAGTTATATAACATAAATATATAGAGATATGATATAAATATAACTCAATATATAGTTATATGAGGTTAGTTTTTTGTTTGTTTCTAATGTTAGGTTATATTGTTTATTATTTGCATTGGCAAGAGAAAGTTGTGTGATTGTTTCACACCAGATTTTTGTGGTACTGTAGATCTATGATCCGCTCTTACAGAAAAATGATTAAATGTGTTGTGATAATGAATCTTAAGAGTGATTGATACCCTTGGTATCACTCTATTTAAAATGTCTTGTCTTGTTCGTGACGTGAACTGTTAAGATAATCCTGTATGGTGCATTCTGTGCAGTCTTCTGTTTGTTTCAGTGTTATCTAGCAGATTACGAATTCTGATAGTTTTCAAGTCGTGTATTTCGTTCTGTACTGGGAGTGTTCATGTCTCTGTGTATTGTAACTGCCGCTCTATCGACATCGATAGGTTGGTAGGGGCGTTAACAAAAAAACAGGAAAGGAAGCTAATAAAACAAATAAATATACTCAAGTTGCGGTTGCATAAAATTCGTGTCAACAAAATATTAAATTTAATGAAAAATAAGAATAATACAGTAATAGCATATAATGGTAAAAATCAATAAAAATTAGTAATGTTAATTACTTTTATAAAAACATGACTCAACTTAGTTAATGAAGTAATACATAATTTAATAAAAATATCTAATTAATATTCAAAAGCTAAGTTACAAAAATTACTTATTACCAAAATATTTACTTTTAACAATAACTGCCCTATTTTGTAAATAAGATTTGAAATCAACCATGGTTGTTAAATTAAGAATAGAAAATAAGAAAGTTTGGCCATTTTCCCTTTTTTATAATAATAATAAGACAGAAAAATCCAGCGAATACTGGTAAGATATTTAAAAAAATATAAGTTTTGTAATGGTATTTAAATTTAAAAAAATATATGGAATACATAATGAAAATTTTATAAAAACTGCTTTAGTTATTTTAATGCAAAGGCTACTCTGCTGTTTTTAAAAAAAAACACGAAACTGACAAAATAAAATAGTTAATAATTTACTCAAGAACATGCTTGACCAAAGTAGATCCATCAATTGAACGGCCACAACATGTTGGCAGCAGTAAATGAAAATCGACGCAATAAGGTTGATTCAGATGTAAAATTAAATAAATAATCACATACCATTCTTTGCAGTTTTTTTTAAACAAATACCTCCTTCCAATTATTGAAAATAGATGGACTCAGTAGCGTTTTCATTTTTATTTGTTTTGTTTTACTAGAGGATGAACTATCTCATTTCTATTTTAATTCTTAAGGTTAAGCACGGGGAATCGAACCCTGATAATCGTAACAATGTTCAATTCAGAAAGACATAGTTCAAGTTTAATAAACACGCACAAACACTTTAAATCACTAGTAACCCGTAAGAGTTCTTAGTTCCAGAATGCTATCAGCCAATTAACTTTCTAAAATTTAATTTGGGCATAAAGAATTGCAATTTCATTTTAAACAGATTGCAGAATCCGAAAAGACTTTTGAAAATGAATACGGAAACTAATAAATTAAAACCGCAAAACAGACTGTTCATACATAATAAATAAAAGAAGATAAAATAACAATTAAACTTTTTTACTAAAAAGTATAAAACAAAAATTAGGCCCGAGACATTACGCAGTCGCAATGCACGTCCTTATATTTCGACAGTCGAGACACAACTCTATGTAACAGGAAAGTTTTCAATAAATTCGGCACCAATAAATAATTAGAAAAATTGGCCACCTCTAGTACCAACAGCAGACGCGAGGGTCGCCAGCTCTCGGACACGATATAAATGCAATAAATAAATCAGCCTATGAGTAGATGACTAAACAACCGCTAAAATATAAAAATTTAAAAATCAAATAAGTAACGGCCCCAAAGCCGGACGTTACAGTATTCTAGTGTTGATATTTGTACCAACGTGAGTTGTTTTGAAGTATTTTTGACTGAAACCTTTGAATTATTTCAATTTTTCTTTGACTTGTTGGACACCGGAACTGCATCCCGTAAGTTCACACAGGTTTAAGTACCGTATTATAAATCGTTTATTTTGAACCGATGTACTACTAATAGTACGGAAATACAAAATTCATTTTTTTTATTTTGAAACGAATAAAACTAATACCTCCACCACTACTAATCCACTACTAATACCTCTAAAACTTTATACCCCCACTATTTTTGTATTTTATTGTCTCCAAAAACAATTTATGAAGGTGGTCAGAACATTGTATCGTAATAAAAGTAAGCAGTTTTTTTACGAAAAGTTTACTTTTCATTAGGTCATGTATCCTATGTTCCCGTAGGGACTGCTTCAATCTTGTTGGAAGTTTATCAGAACGATAAGGTAGTGTTACAACGATGTGTACTGTGCAAAAGTTGGTTATAACTTTTGAGTAACTTCCTGGAAACGTTGGTGGAAGTAAGAAAATTTTCTTTGCATAAGAAATACGTACGTTTAACTCTTAAATTGAAATGTAAACATATGTGTATTACGGTAAAATTTAAATGGAATCTTCTGTAATAACGTTACAGCTATGTTTATCGGTTGTTTGTAAGTTTGTAGGCCTGAGGAAGAGGAACTGCAAGACAGGAAGGAGACACCTCACTAAAATATGCGTATAGTCTTGCGTAACATTAGTTTTCCTAGTATTTTTAATAATTTTGATTAAGCCTATCCATTAAAAACATTTGCCTTTAAAACTGAAATAATTAACAGATATTTTAATTTATAATAATCTACTTTTTTCGAAGTCTTTTATGTCAATTTAGAATTTATTTCTGTAGCAATCATGCTGCAAAATTCTGCGGTTTAATATTTAAATTTAATTCCATTCAAAAATTGCATCGTTCAATAGTTTAAATAAGTTATACAACTGACCTCTCACCTCGTCTCTTATTACGCTAGGTATAGTAAGTAAAGCTCTTACCATAAAAGAAGTCCGTTGTGTTTGACTAACTTTATTTCGTAAACTAGCTAACAGAAAATTTTGAATGGTACATTAAATAAAATTTTGGCCGTTCTTTGTTGACTGAAGTAAAAATTTGTAGGAGAAACGAAAGTTTACGCGTAAAAAGTAGGACCCTGATCTTAGCTGGTTTTCTATTAATAGGCTTTTAAAATGTGTTGTGACAATATCTAAAAGGAAAGTGTTGGTTCCAGAATTTTCTAGCACGACAAATTTTTTTAGAAGCATTAATGTAAATAATAATAGTTGATAAGTCTGGTTATTTCCAATAAATGGGTAAAAATATAGTGTATAAATGGTTAGGTATATAGTGTATACCTATTGTGACGGCTACCTGAGAAGGGTCAGTACCTTTTTAGATATTCAGACATTTTGTAATGGTGTTAAATTGTATGTTACGTTTATTTAATTTACCTTTTGTTTAGTAGAGCCATCCAGAACCCGTCAGAAAGAATTTATTTTTATTCTAGAATTTTAATTAAGTTAGGTATTTAAGCGTAAGTCGGTTTGGTTAGTCAGTCAGTCTTGCGTTGTCATTCAGTGAGTGAAGTGTATACCGCGTTAACAGTTACGTTTGGAGGTCAAACGTTTATTGTGTATCGTCTAGCGATTACTGTAAACATCGTATAATTTGTTTGTAAGTAGGATTTAGTTAAAGTAAGTGCGAAATAATTGTACTGCTTGTTAAGTTAATTTAATATTATAGCTTTATTCTTTCCTATAATTACGCTATTATTCATTATAATAATTGAAACTTATTAGCAGACCTAAGTTATTAATTTATTATTTGTTATTTATAGTTTTTAATAAATAATTGTTTCTAATTCTAAACGATAGTTTGTTCATTATTTATTTTACCCAGATCACGAAACAAACCTTAGCGATAAGTTTCACAGTATATTACTTCGTCCACGGTACATAAAAATCGGTATTCACGTATGTTAAAGATTTCCGGTTCTTCGAAATAATAATTTAGTATTTTCGAGTGTTGTAAACATTACAAGTTCAAACCAACTGTTCCTTAACCCAGATTAGTCGCTAATGGCCTAAATGTTGATGCGACTTAAATCAAACAAGTCACTTCCTAAATTATGTTTGTTGACTACAAAATTTTTAAAAAATATGTTAGTTGTTATATTTTGAGTAGTCTAGCGCATAGTAGGTAGTCTGTCAGTAAATTGCTTCTCATGTAATTCAAAAACACACGAAATTCACACACACGCAACTGATATTTTCATATATTTTTCAGACTGTATGAAGGCTATTGTTTCTAAACACGTAAACTGGAAAATATACATTTAACAGTATGAAAACGGTTAGAAACAAAATTTAGACAACTCTTTTGGATTTTCGGACCGAAATCAAAATGATTACTAACAAACATTTGATAAGTGGACATACGGTACCCAGTTGTTTGGCTTAACCAATAACTCAAATGTAAAAATTATTCAGCGTTTTCAAACAAACGTCATCCAAGCTGTAAAAGCTGGGCTTTAGTACATGACGAACAGCCACAAACACAAATATCTATTAATTTTAATTCAAAGAAAAAATTTTTAATTTGAATAAAGCGTAAGAAAAACGGCTTCAATTGCGTAAAAATTACTTAGCTATTAATTTACTGAATGAAGCTGGTGTAAGAAAATGACAAAAACAGAGGTATTGAACAAACTTCATTTTGTTTAAACTTTTTTTTTTGTTTAAACTATACTAAAATACAACAAGCAAATTTGGTAAAAGTAAAGAAAGGATGACAAGAAGATGAAATGAAAAAGAACAGTGATTGGTATATTTTCTATTAGATAATGTTCATAATGCATGAATGATGAATAACAATATTACAAGAAAAGAAGAAAAAATAAATGAATTAATTAATTAATCACTTTATAGAAGATCTCGGGCTCATTGACATTTTAACTTGAGTTGCAAATTCCGTGGTATTGATGTATCTGATAGTTTGGTGGTCAATTCGTTGTGGCGATCATGCAATCTTCCGTGTAAAAACGCTGCAGCTTGACTTAACTACTTCTATTATGAAATGGAATTTCACATTTTAATGGAATTTTAAGGTCATCAAGTGGTAGGATTTTGTTATTGACATAAAAAGGTGCGCAGGAAATTTTGTAATTACACGTAGAAATTTTGATAAAACGGCTTGTAATTTCTGTAGGTTACTCGGTTTAGCTGAGCCAAAAATTTGTAGCCCATAGGTTCATATTGGTTTAAAATAAACTTTGTAGAGCAATAACTTAGATTTTATTGATCACGGTAACCTCCACGCCAGGTAAGTATAATGCCCGTGAGGTAGAAGACATATGTCATTTTATCGGTAGGTGTCTTGTTTTGAAAGATATTAGACTGGTATGGTTGGGGGCTACAACTCTTGAAGAGGGAAGGGTGGTAAGCTACTTAAATGGTGAAAATTGGTACAGTCTAGTAGGATACGTGAGGGCTGCAATCAAGTATAGAAAATATCTGATCACAGAATTTAATTACTGAAAGTAATTTTTTTTTTTTTTTTTTCTTTCTTTTTGGTGAGGATTAATAAATTTTGCTTTACGGGGTGTGCATTTCTCCTTTGTGAATACAGGGGGGCTTCGTGGTGTGGGTAATAAGGCTTACCTATTGATAACAAATAATCAAATGAGTTTTTATTTTTTTTAATTTTAATAAATTATAACAAGAGGGTTAACATTTACTTATATGTTTTAATTAATGTAGGGTTTTTGTTTTAGTGTCTTCAACCTGGCAGACGGCCTCTAGGTCATGTCATAAGTGAATACAGTAGTAAATTGATTTATTTTATGTTATTTTATTTTTCTTATTTTTTTCGTTGTAGTTAAGTTTAGTATTAAGTGTATTTTATAAGGTAAATGTTTGTAATATTGAGAGGATAATAAAATTCACTATTATTATTATTATTATTATTATTATTATTAACTTAGATTTTAGAGTCAGTGACGAGCGGCGTCCAAGTAGTCGGAATAGTTCTTTCAATTTAAGGTTCAAAGTCAGTCTTTTCGTTTTTATGAGTCGCCTAAGTAAGTCGCTTGTCTAGTTGAAGTCCAAATATTTGACTTGTTGTTGTGGTATAGGTTTTTTGTCAAGAAATAATTGAGAACATTCGCATTTCTGGAGAGAAAAGGTGAATATTTATTTTTGTGTTTACGTCCGACTGTTTTGCAACTACGAACTTAAATATCGCTTTGCGCAGGGTTTTTTTGGAAAAAATTTTAGTTGTACAAGCAAAGTTAATCAAACGAATTTGAATCGTGAGAACCTCATTCAGTTATTTTTTTTATATTTTCAACTTATTTTTTAGTAGAAATGGCTGATATTAATTTTTATTTAATTAATAACTCGATTTCTTGGAATTTTAAAAAGTAATTAGTAAAATTATCGCTTCGTAAATTTGGCACTCTATATTGTAATATATTCGTATTATTAATATTTTCATTAATTTATCATTCACATTTTATTTCTCTTTAGTCGATATTTTTCATTAAGGTTTCAAGTTAATAAATTGGATGCGCAGATTTCGTAAATTAAATGTCAGTAGAACTGATAAGCACAGAAAAAATTAATGATGTAAAATTCAATTACAGTTTTTGTGTTATTTATGAATTGTTAATTTTGTCAAAATTTGTTTTGTACAAATATAAAATTCCTTTGTGCTCGTCAAATTATATTAATTTTAATGAGAAAATTACCAAATTGAACTTAAAGTAGGCCGAAGCCGGTATTTTTTAATGCAAGTTTTACGAAATCACAACTTCTGTTCTAGTGTTGTAACAATTATAATTAATTTTTCAATCTTCAAGTTATTATTTTCATTTATAAAATTCTAGTGTAGAAACGCACACGACTTTCTCTTGCCAATGCAACTAATGAACAATATAACCTAACATTAGTAATAAAACATTAGAAATAAACAAAATAAAAACAACCTCAATAAACATAACCTAATTTTAATCATGAGTGAATAATGCAAAACGAAAACCAACCTTAGTTTGGCTTAATAATAAGGAAATTCACTCTCTCACGCCAAACAAGGCTCTGTAGAAAAAAATGCTTTAAATTAAAGTTGTAGATCTTTTAATTTTCTATAAATTTGGTTATATACACTTTTGTGATTCAATGATTCAATGCATACTAAGGCCGTAATCTTAAAAACCCATTTTTTACAGATTTTCATGAAAAAAAAAACAGAAAATTGCTAATTACCACTAAACTAATTATCGTTATACAAAAAATGTTTGAAATAAAAGTTGTAGGTTTTTAATTGTCTACAGCTTTTATAATATACATCTTTGGGCTAAATTCAATATTAAGGCCACAATCTCAAAAAAAACATTTTTTGCTTCGAGAGCACAGCCTCTCTAAAAATTTCAGCAGACATGGTGCTTACGTTATCCTGTAGAGCATAAAAAATGTAGTAAATTCAGGCGATGTAAAAAAAATGTAGAGGCCGTTTTTGAGAAATTTGCAAAATGGTAAAAAATTGTACGAATAAACTACTACTTCCAGTTGACCAATTTTTACTTTCTCTTGCCTATATGAATATTCAGGAAGAAAAGTATTGTTTCCATGTCGATTTTTCGAAATGGAGTTTTCACTGGATCTACACGTTTTTGGACCTCCGAACCTAAAAAACCATGTTTTTAGCAATTGGTGTGTGTGTGTGTGTGCAAACAGAATATCTCAAGAACGGAACATCGTAAGAACTTGAAACTTTAAACTTGAGTTAGATGCCACTAGAGGACACAACACGAACATTTTCATTAAAATCGATCAACCGGAAGTAGAAGTGTATTCGTGTAATTTTTCACTTTTTTGCGATTTCCTCAAAAACGTCTCCTACGATTTTTTCTATAAATCACCTCATTTACTAATTTTTTTATGGTCTTTAAGATAGGTTAGGTGCCATGTCTGGTGAAATTCTTGAGGTGGCTATTTTCTCTTAATTTTTTTTTATAAGATTACGGCGCATTTTAGTGCAAAATGTATATAATAACAGTTGTAGAGAATGTAAAACCCTACAGTTTTTACTTAAAAACATTTCTTCCAAAAGCTTAGTATAGCGGTAATTAGCGATTCTCGGGTTTGTTCACGAATATGTGTGAAAAAAAACCGATTTTTTTTAAAGATTTCAGCTTTATTATGCGTTTTACGACAAAAGTGTATATACAATCAAATTTATAGGAAATTAAAAGATCTACATTTTTAATTAGAACATTTTTCTCTACAGAGCCTAGTTTAGCGTGAAAGAGTGATTTTCGGTACTTTTTAGCCAAACTGAAGTTGATTTTCATTTTGCATTATTCACTCATGATTAAAATTAGGTTATGCCGGCCGCATTGGTGCAGTTGGTAACGTGCTCGCCTCTCATCATGCGGTCCTGGGTTCGAATCCCACTCAGGCACGGCATATTTTCATACGTTACAAAAAAATCATTTCATCCTCCATTGTAAACAGTTACACCCCAGCGTCGTCGCTAATGACCGTTGTAGTTGATGCAACGTTAAATAAGTAAATAAAAAAAATAGGTTATGTTTATTGAGGTTAGTTTTCTGTTTTGTGTATTTATAATGTTTTATTACTAATTTTAGGTTATATTGTTCATTATTGGGATTGGCAAGAGAAAGTTGTGTGAGTGTTTCACACCATATTTTATGAAAATTTTTGTGCTGGGTCCTTTAGTGGCACCTAACTTAAGTCACCAGTTTTAACTACTTACGTTATTCCGTTCTTCGGATACTTAGTTTACACACACACACACACACACACACACACACACGCGCACACACACACACACACACACACACACACTGAGACCAATCACTAAAAACATATTTTTGGGTTCGGGGGTCTGAAAACGTGTATATCCGGTGAAAACTCGATTTCGAAAAATTGACAAGAAAACAATACTTACCCTTCCCATGTATTCATATAGAGCAAGAGAAATGAAAAAAACATATTTTTAAAAATAATGTTATAACTTGCATCATATCAGTACAAGTATCCAGTATTGAACTACCACAGTAATGATATAATCTCATATAAAACTATCTTCTTCCTTCTTTTTCATATTATTTTACGTCCGACTGTTTTGCAATTACTACTAATACAAACGATAAAGAGATATAGTTAAAAATAAGTGATGAAAAAATTCCAGACCTGACCGGGAATCGAACCCGGGACCCCTACCGTAGAAACCAGTGACGCTGACTACAAAACCACTGACCGGGCTACCTTATTTCTAAGTAGGTCGATTGCAAAAGTATAAATTATTCACATATAGAAGACTTAATATATTGCAAACAGTTACTTTCAGTAGTTATTAAATATTTATGAAATAGCTCAGGCTTCAAAATGAATTAACTTTGTGCAAAGAGCACAAAGCACACCGGAATTGAAGATGATCCATTATAGCTAAAATGGTTTTTCTCTGCCACAATTTTCTTTATAAATTTAAATTAAAAATTTCGTTGTGTACTAAAAGTTTAACAACAATCTTTTGATTCGACCTGCTTTTTCCTTAAAATATTATTTCGAAATAATTTTACACAGTTTACTCGTACTAGTGACGGTAAATTGTATTTTCTCTGTTCTATAATAAGAGACACAGTAGAAAACATCTCGGTTGTTTACGAAATAATTCAAAAATAACGCTGAACTGTACCCATTCTTCTTTGACAAATTCTAAATAAAATCTTACTCAAGATAAAATGGGTTTGAAATAAGCTAAGCGCAATCCTTTTTCTATCAAATATCTCAGAATTTGTTCGTTTGTATCGTATCTACTGTAATATTTGATTTTTTGATCTGCTTTTAATGTACTCTCACAAATTGTATACATTCAGTAAGAGAAAAAAGAGTTAGCAAAAAGCCGAATTTTAAGGAACAGAAATATGTTGCTATTGAAACAAAATTTCATTAAATTGATGCATACGAATCAAAGGAATATCGTCTGATAAAGAAGAGAGTACTACTTTTTCTACTTATTGAAATTGCTTTTTATATTTCCAATAATTGCAGATCTTGTACAGTTTGGCAGAATTAGTGTTAAATTACTTGGCGATTATTTTTTATTTCTTCTAACCAAAATTTTGGAAATAAAAACAGCGGCTTATGACAAATCTTTACGTAAACAGTTCATTTTCCAAAGAAACTCATGGGAATCAGTAAAGAGAGAGCTGAGACCAACAAGTTAAAGAAACATACATCCATTGAAAAACCGATGTAATAAAAATATATTTAAAAGGCTTAAATACTGCATATTTAAAAATATATTAATTAAGGTGTAAATATATTTTGTAAGCTACCAGTATGTAGTACTACTGCAGTTTGGTAATAAAATTACACGTCATAGAGTGTACACTTATTAAAATAGTAACACGTACTACATTCCAGTTTGACAGTTTTGAAACTTTGAATTGCAAGCCCATAGATGTTTTCTATGCATAGAAGTATATGAGAACACTTAATCTCCAAACATTTAAGCAAACAGTGTTGAATTCTGACGTAATTCAGAACATTAGTAATTTTAACCGATATTAAGAAATTTAAGAAAAAATAGTCCGCTTTTACTTCGTGTAGACCGTAATGTGATAAACCAATGCATCAGTTAGGTAAATAACTACGTAGCTGAGAAGCAAGAACATCGTGCAAGAATATAAACATGATGACACTTGAATAGTAGTTACATCGTCCGACTTATCCAAACCATTAATGATGGTCTGCAATATATAAGCAATTTATGAAAGATAGGGATGTGACGTCACTCACAGTAAAATGACCAACCAATCAGAGTGCTGCATTTTGACCAATCACTTTACTCTAAAGTTGGTGGACTAGTTTTAGAGACCAATCACAGGGCTTTATTATAAGAAAGTTGCTTCGACCATATTATCAATCATAGTAAAGCAATATAAGTAATCTAATTGCTTAGATTATGGGCTGTTCATTGGCGGAGAATTGAAGCCTCTCATTTTTCTGTTTGGGTGCGACATCACACGCTCCTAGATATCAACGCAGGCCGCCTTTCTCACGCTATCTTATCAATTCAATCAGCATATTTTACCTTCACCATATCGTAGGCTACCAGAATGTCAATACCGTTGGTTGTTACATTACACAGGGTGAAGTAGGCACGTGTATTAAAACATTAACGCACTTTATGGTACTACAGACTGACAGATAAAAATAATGGGACCCTGGGAACATGTTTTTTCTACGCTTAAAAATTTGAACGTGATAATTTGAATCCGAACGTGATAATTGAGATTCCGAGATAGTTGGTTTTGATCTATGTGTATGTTACAATCTGTTCAATTTAAAAACAATAAGCAACGCTATGACCCAATACAATGAGAATGATGTGTATGACGTGTAAATGGGGTGTAGTCTTGTACAGACTCTGGCCGACCATTCCTGAGAGAGTATGGCTAATTGAACCTACACCTGTAACCACTGTCTAGTATTCAAATCCGTATAAACGTAACTAACTTTACTAGGATTTGAACCACGAAATCTTCGTCTCCAAAAATCAGCTGTTAAACAGCTTACTCGTGATGACAAATTTGCCATTAGACCAACCCGGTGGTTCCGAGATAATTTAGAACGTTAAAAATGTAAACGAAAGAGAAAAAAGTTCAAACGAAAGATAAACAAAATACAAAAGATAAATGAGAATGTTTATTTTCTATTTCTTCTAATATGTTTCTATTGAGAAATGTCAAACACAATTAAAAAATCATTGAAACAACATTTGTTGTGAAGACCTTCATTTTTTGGAGAGGTAGACATACTTCCAATTGCAAAAACAACAAAATTTACGTGATGAGATTTCTTTTATTTAATTTAACCTTTGTCTGTTTAACTCATGGTCTAGCAAAAATTGTATTCTTTTCAATAAAACGACATAGTATTTGGTAAATTTATTAGACCTATATGATATTACAAGTGCTGTCTGCACGAAACATTATCACGTACAAATGATTGTTGTCCAATAAACATGGCAACACTTTAAATGAGTAAAAACTGGACAGGAACCAATATTTAGTAATATTTTTGTCTCCGTAATTAAATTAATTGTTGCAAAACAGCAATGAACAGCAAGCGAAAGGTAGTCAGGTGTGGTACCACAATGGATTTTTGGAGATTAGTGCTGAATTAAATAAACAGCAATTTGCAAAATTAACTCGTTTAATACTCGTAACATCGTTCAGAAATACAATTTATACCACGTTGATGACACTTTACAACAATTCCATGTGAATAGAAGCTCCTGTCCCAATTTTGGCTTATCGTTAATTAGAATTTGCCAATGTGTAGGACATTTGTGAAAGATTGGGACGTGACGTCACTTCTAGTGAGTATACCAACGAATCAAAAGTGCAGCATTCTAACCAATCACGTTACTCTCAAGCAGATCATTTAATTGGCTGATATCGACCAACCTCAGAGCTTTACTATAGGCACATTGATGAGTCAGTATTAACCAATCATAATGAAATATTTACCAACAACAATCTTATTGTTCACATTTGAAGCTCCTCATTGGCCGCGAATCGTAGTCTCTGGTTGGACGGTAATTATTTGGATGTAACGCCACACGCCTGTAACACCAACGTAGCCAGCCTTTTTCACCCATCTTACCAATTTAAGAAGGGTATTGGGGAAAAAAGGGGCATGTCAGAAAATTCAATTTTTCATTTTTTATTGCATTCGATATGTTACCCTCGACATTTCTTAGTACTGAATGAGTGCTGCTTAAGAACGAGAATTGTCAGTAATTATAACTAAAAATAAAATACCCGTACAGGTTAAGAAGCAGGAATGTCCGGGCGCTAGCTGTCCAGCAGTGAGTCAGACTAGCTGTAGTATAAGATGTCTTAAAACTAATTTAAAAAATTCAATTTAATCTATTGTTAGTCTATTTCATTACTTGTATTAAAATTTAGTCCTAGTTTTAAAATTTCATTTAAAATGTCCACTATTCATCCTAAGTTTAAACTAAACTAAAATCACTATAAAAATAATGTCACCTTTTTTATTTTAGGTTTGATTGATCTTGCAAAGGCCAAGTCTGATGATCTTGCTCACTTTTCAAGATTTCGCTCACAGACAGCAGCCGAGTACTTTACTTTGCCTCGTGCTAAGTGAAGGCCTTTGTAGTTTAATATTTTTTAATATACTTACATGGCGTAGTGATTAGCGCAACTGGCTTCTACGCCGGGGGCCCGGGTTCGATTCTTGGTCAGGTCTGCCATTTTTTTACCACTTGTTTTCTTATAACATCATTCTCCATCGTCTGCATTAGCAGAAACTGCAAAACAGTCAGATGTAACACCAAAAAAAATTATAGTAAATGGCAAATTTTTTGTAATTGCAGATAGTTTTGTAACATAGAATGTCAGTGGTTTTTCATTTGACATTCCTTGTTTTTAAACAGCAAACGTGTACCTTTTTATTTTAATATATAATTATAGTAAACTGCCACGTAAGTTCCTTAAAATCAAGAACTACACAGCGAACGCCCCAATAAAAGTTTGTGTTGTTCTAAGAGCCCATACAATAAAAATAATCATATACTGGACGTTCTGAAAAAGGGTTCCAAGAATTCAGGGCGTGATTCCTCACAACAAGAGAAGAAAAAAAGTTCAAATTAACATAGGTCCAATCATTAGTTACCGAGTTGTACAGGGTGAAAGATTTCGTCAGAATTTTAGTTACCCCGTTGAAACGAAGCCCTACAGATATTTGTTGGGCGTTAAATTAGGCATACATTTTATCGTATCGTATGTAAAATGAACAGAAAAATTGAACAAAACACGTTTTAGACCTGTAGCTGAAGTAATTTTTAAGATATCTGATGAAATACGGAAAACTTGGTCCCGAAAAACAAGTTTCTTTTAGGTTTCAAACAGATGAACATTGTTAAATGGATTATAAACACAAGAAATTTTTATACACAACTTGTAGAGAATTCAATTCTGAAGAGAATGATGTAAAATAAGTCAGTAATAGACAAACGCAATTTTAAAAAAAATTGTTTTTTAATTAAATAACAAAAACGCATGAAAAATAGACAAAATCTGTTAAAATCTCTACTAACTTAATTAATGTAATACTTAAAAGAAAACACTCGTATTAAAATAAATTAATGAGTTATTTACTGTTTATTTTTATCAAGTAAACATTTTTAACAACCATAAATGATCATACATCAAAAAAGTAACAGTTGTTATAAAAAATAGCCACGTCACAATAGATGTTAAAAATACAAGCATCCAGCCGTTTTTTCATGGACTAGCGAACTCTTTCTAAGATCCCAGGTGTTCACGTATCCTCTGAATCCCATTAATAATCCTTGTGAGCAACTCTTCTTTGGTACCCACAGGCGAGTCGTAGGCAAGCGACTTTAAATGTCCCTATAAGAAAAAGTCTAGAGGTCCTCCACAGTAGAGAGTTTAACAAATTTTGTCTATTTTTCATGCGTTGTTTTATTTAATTAAAAAACAATTTTTTTTAAATTGCGTTTGTCTATTACAGACTTGTTTTACATCATTCTCTTCAGAATTAAATTTTCTACAAGTTTTGTATAAGAATTTCTTGTGTTTATTATCCGTTTAACAAGTTCATCTGCTTGAAACCTAAAAGAAACTTGTTTTTCGGGACCAAGTTTTCCGTATTTCATCAGATATCTTAAAAATTACTGCAGCTACAGGTCTAAAACGTGTTTTGTTCAATTTTTCTGTTCATTTTACATACGATACGGTAAAATTTATGCCTAATTTAACACCCAACAAACATCTGTAGGGCTTCGTTTCAACGGGGTAACTAAAATTCTGACGAAATCTTTAACCCTGTACAACTCGGTACCTAATGATTGGACCTATGTTAATTTGAACTTTTTTTCTTCTCTTGTTGTGAGGAATCACGCCCTGAATTCTTGGAAACCTTTTTTAGAACGCCCTGTATATAGCCTATACATAGGTCTTGTAAACAAAAAACCTTTTCCTGTAAAATTTTTTAAATCCGTCATTTCTCCTTCTTCTTCTGGACCCTTCTATTAAATTATAGTCTTATTTCTATTATTTACAATATTAGGCTATCAGAGTGTTGATACCGAAGGTTGGTAATAAAATTAAGCTTAGTAAAGGTGATACATATTAAAATAGTAACCGTACTTTACGGTCTGATCTACCGGAAGGTCTGCTATATATAGAGTTCGATAGGAAATTTTCGTTTCCTACGCCTAATATCAAAACCTTTAATCTCCGAACTAGTTGGTTAATAGCTTCCTCAATATTGCTCTGCTTTGTATTGGTGTAGTCCATAAAGTGAATAACCATGGCATCAGTGCGATAAATATGTTAAAAACCCCTCATAAGATGTTGTTTTTTTATTTTATATTGTTTCTATTAAACTGTAATTTGGAAATACTAACGAAGATGTGATGGGAATTCTGCACGGGGAGAGCATTTTTTAGAAAAATACTGTTCAGAATTAGCGGGATCTGAGACCTAACTGGTCATATAAAATCCTTAGCCTTATAACTATAGATTGTTATACTTGTGTATATTTGCTGGTTTTATTTCACAGAAACTTTTTATTGTACTTTTGTCAGACTAAGATTGCTTGATTCCATGTTGAATTATAAAGTTATAAGACCTAAATTATAGAGAGTTTCTATGTTTATTGTAATTTTCATTACACTACTTTGTAGTAGTATTATAAAACCAAATAGAAACCTAGTTTTGAGATTTATTTTAGTTGTTTTATTATTTATTAGCGTTTGGTTTATAAATTATTTCAGTATATTTGTCAATGTTAAATCAAATGATATCTTCATTTCATTTCTATGTTGGTTGCCTAGTAAATTCAGTGTACATAGATCAAGTACATGTTGGTTTCATTTAGTAGAAGTTTACGCTAGACCGACAAACTAAACAACCCTTTCTAAACTAAACTCTACTTTCTCAACGTTCCAAATATTTATTCCGCTCCGTTTAAAATTAACCATTTATCAAAATTTTCTGAAATCAATTTGATTGTATGGAAACCAGATTGACGGTTCCACCTGCCTTATTTTTTTTTTTTTTTTTTTTTTTTTTATTGACATTCTGCAAAATTACAATCTATTCAATCATGAACAATAAGTAATTACGATAAGTAGAAAGAAACAGTTATTCACATCAGCAATCCAGTGATTACTGTTGTAGCCACTAACTTAAATGTATACTATCATTAACAATAATATTAGAAATGTTAACAATGATATTAATCTTAGTAAACAAGAACATTTATACTCACGTACATCAACAAACACGCGCACACACACACACTCACGCAACCACTCTTAATACGTACATTTTACATGTTTTACACACTAAATCTATGTACAAGGTCTAAAACGTTAAATCTTTTCAGTCTCACAAAATTATTTACACTATTGTCTAATAAGTTCACTGATAAATAATTTGGATGGACCTCAAGCCGTCTTTGATACCGAACACTGAAGTTTTTAATTTCTTGTTGCCTTATTAAAAATACAATATTATCAAGGCAAGGTTATCAGGGCGATTACTAATGCACCATATAACATACAAAATGGTATTCTGCACACTAACTTACATATTAATTACGATATTGATCTATGGTTGATGATGTACATCGCTGTTAAAGTAAACTGTGGTTTAATGTTTATGTTTCCAACTAATTTCAAACTTCCAAAAGTTCTGTGTATGTAGTCACGAAAGTCACTATCACACATGATTAGCCGTTGATTTATATAGTATTAGCAATATAGCCTGTATTTCCATTATGTTTTTGTCACTCAGAATTTTTGTACTAGTATAAAATTATTAAACTTACAAAAAAGTAAATCAGATCAACTTATCTTTTCTTCGTAGCATGAACGAAGGGGATAAGAAATTCGATCGCAATAAGTCACAAGAGTGATTCACTTCAGTCAGTCGCTCTTTTAAATCCAATCTTTTTCATGTCTTAGTGACCAGCTTTATTCGTTTTCCAAACCCACTCTTATCTTAAACCACACCTCTAATCAAACCCTTATCTTTTCGTCAATTCTTGAAATCCTGTCTCACCCAACCTACGTAACGTGGTTCCTTCATTCTCCAAAATTTTACAAATATACCGAAGTCTTTTGTTTTCACACAAGGAAATAAATCAATCCAATATTGGTTTTCTTTTGTTACCTATACTGAAAATTGTTCTGCTTCTAAAAGGAAAAAGGTCATTCCGTCTCAGATTATCGTTTATTATATTTACTTGGTGAAGATCAGATAACGATTTTTCTAGTCATATTATTTGTGATACGTTTTAGTTATTTGTGACTCCGTTTTGAAATTATTTAATACTTATACCACATCCAATACTATATATAAAAAATATTAATTTTCTTTTTTGTATGGTCATGTATATTTTTATAAAATACTTATTACGTTCAGTGAAACTTCACTTTGCTAGAACACTTTGTTGTATGTCAGAAAGTCAATAACATGCAATTTTCAAAAATTGATCGTCTGTGTAGGATACTGTTGTGTACGAATATACAACAATATGTGTTGGTATGTGGTCTCTTCATTTCTCAAAACATGTGTATTACAGGCTAAACTTCTTTCTTCTAAACTGGTTTTAAAATTTGTGACGTGTATCGTATTAATAAAGATATCAGAAATTTCTACATGGTGCTGAAGTACGAGTAAATTGCTTAATTACACTAGACTACAAAAGGATAACTTCCCGGGATCGATTCTTCGTGGAAACTCAGGTATCGTACATCAATTATAAAGAAGTTCCTGCGCCAATGGAGTTGCGAGAAAACAGTTCAAGCAGTTTCAAAAACTGAAATAACAATAATAACAACAACACTTAATTACTAAAGTATAATACTCAATTAACAACTGTAGTTTATTAGATTTGAAGAAGTATGATTGTGTGTAACCTTCTAATGTGTTGAAGGCACAATAAAAATTATAGCAATGAATATTAAGGGAAATTAATTTTGAAATGCGACTATGTTATTTTTTTATGGATTATCTCATAAAACAGATCGACCAATGTGTTACATATACATGACCAATGTGTTGTTATAAAATTATGTAAAATGGAGATACTTCAGTTTTAATTAAAATGTGGAGTAGTAGAATTATCATCCACACAAGAGATCGCCGGTTTGTAACATTATAAATAAGTTATACACAATTTATCATCATTCTTGCATTAATTTTTATTCTTTTTCATATATGATATTTTATCTTCTTTATTATTCTTATTTTTATATATTTAACAATTTGTAGTACATTTTCTTTTAACCATTTTTAGCAATGTAAACAAATTATATATGGTTTATTATTTAGAATGTATTTTGTTAATTTTTATCATTATCTCCAAAATCAAGATCTTGTGTCGTCATATTATTATTATTATTATCTGCATATTGTATATTATTACATGTTTATATATTTTAATATAACTATTAATTATACAAGATTAAATATGATGAGTTTGTGTCCGTCCTCCCATCTTGGAACCCAGAACACAACTTCCGAAAAATTATATAGTTTCTTCTTTTCTTGTTACTTGAGTTACCTAGTAACGCAAATTTGCTTAAACTTCTTTACTACTTTTAAAATAATATTTTATTTTTTTAACACATTGCTTGGATCAGCTGTGTTTACAGTATTATGTTTTGACAGACCAAAATATAGATATGTTTAATTGTACCAGTATTTTGGTATATTACAAATATCCCCCCAATTAGAATTTTTAAAACAAAAAGAAATTTAACCCCTAATCATAATGATAAATTAAATTTTGAATTTGCTTTTATAAATTTAATTAAATGAATTTTAGGCCAAAACGTTATAGACCACTGTCACTGAACAACTACACAAGATTTAGGAACACCAACATGTACATAGTTAAACTTGTGTACAAACAAAAAAAAAATTAATAACATATATAGGATAAATTAAACAATAAAACATAGCAAATATCTGAAACATTTTTTTTTTTTTTTTTTAAATGATTCAGTAATCACACTATAGTTGTTCACCTTTGTTTAATAATCGCTAGCAACACTGTTTATGTAATACTTTACGTAAGCAAATAACTTAGTTAACAAAATTAAATGTAGAACAAATTAATATTATCTATATCACACACATAAATAACAATATAAAAATGATATATAACCACCATATAGTTTTTTTTTTTTTTTTTTTTACAATTATTCGGTATTCTACCAATTAGTCCTTGTCTATATATACATATATATATAATATAAATCTGGTCTCTTTAAATGACATACTCTATACGTTTTATTCTATTTCAAATATTTTTTACAAATTATTCTGTTGACAAAAAATAAATTATTTTTATTTCCTTTTAATAATAGAATATTTCTATTCTCACAAACTTTAACAACATCAAAGGGACCCTTATACCTATGTGTGCATTTTTTGCTGTATTTCTTTCCTTTGTTTGACAGCTCAAAATTCCTAATTAACACCTGATCTCCTATATCAAATTTTATTTTACTTATTTTATTTCTATTACAACCCTATCAGTACTAACACTGGTCAATGTATCTTCCTCTAGCAATTCCTCATTTAAATTACTGTTAAATACAAAATTAACTAATTGACAATTATCATTCTCTTCGTTTAGACTTAGTCCCTCAAAGTTAGTATTAATTTTACCATCTTTTATTTCGATTTTTGATTTTAAATTTGTACCATATTCAGGAAACCCTGTATCATTGTCAGACATACGGGGAAAATTTATTTTATATATTTTTTGCACATCTGCCTTTAGTTTAAATGTTCATCTTCTTGGTGAACATCTGCTTCCACCTTTATTGTATTTACTTTATTCTCTAAATCCCTTTCAAACCTCTTATTATCATGAAATTTATTATTTCCGTGTCTATCACATTGCCTATTAAACATATGTTGGCTACTATAGTTACTGAAATTATTTCTACCTCAGTTATCAAATGCAAATCGGACGTTAAACCAAAAAAAAAAAAAAAAAAAAAAATCGGTTATCATACGATTTTCCATTATTGTTCCTATAATTAACCCGGTCCATATTATTATTGTTATTATTATTATTATTATTATTATTATTATTATAGCTTCTATCATCCCTATCAAATTTTTGTTTTTGGTTAAACATAATTTTTTCTCTATTATTATAATTATTTTGTCCTGCCCTTCTTACCTCTACTTCTCTACAAATATTCGAATTCTCTATTTCGTCTAACAATTTCACGAAATTTTCCACGTCGTTTATGCACCCAATCGTCCTAGCTCTATTATTTAAATTATCAAAATGTCAACTGATTAATTTGACTAACTCTTTTTCTGATAATTGTGGCTCTAAATATTTCGCCTTATTTATTTTGTTCATAAAGTAGACAGACATCTTTACCTGTCTAGTATTATCAAACTTTCCAAATTGTAGGTTATATCTAACTTCTGCCTGTGTCCCGTCATTCCAAAATTTTTCTTTAAACCTACTAATGAAATCTTCTAAACTATCTATATCCTCTCTCACATACATCCACCACGAGTATCCTATTGTACTATCTATCATGTTTTCATTGATAATTGGCTTTATAAATTTCCAGTTCTTTATGTTGTTTATTTTAATCTCATATTTAAGAGAGCTAACAAATTCCATGGGATTATTGTTTAAAAATTTAATTTTTATATTATTATTTCTACTATTACTGTGAACAATTTTCATTTCCCCAGATTCTAGATATCTTTCAAATTCTCCTTTCAAATTTTCTAAATTCTCATTCGTTTTATTTACTATTTCCCTATGTTCTATCAGATTAATCTCCATTTTATCTTTAAAATCTTTTTCAATTTCAAACTTAACTTTATCAGTTTTTTTAGATTGTATTCTTTTATTTCCTTTTTAAGATCTTTCACACCCTTGTCATGCTTCTCATTTAACATGCTTATATTATTCTTACACTTATTAACTTCTAAAACCAAATTATTTTCTACTCCCTTTATCTCAGACTCTAAATTACCTAATTTTTTATCCTGTTCTACAATTTTTATATGGAAAATATTCAATTTTTTATCCATCTTTTTCTCAATACCTTGCTCCAAGTCATCTATTCTATTACTTAAATCCCTAACGAGTTTACTCATATTATCTTTTAATTCCCTGGCTTGCTCATCAAATTTCCTATCTCGCTCTTCAGATTTCCTAGCTTGCTCTTGCAGCAGGTTCAAAATAAGCTGAATGTTATCGTCTGACTTTACCCTAACACTTCCTGTATCAATATCTTGACTAAAGCTAATATCACCTGATTTCTGCACCAAACCTTTCTTCTGTATTGGCCATTCTACCTCGTCCTCGCCCTCGTCAGCTCCATCTTCACCTTCGTCTTCTGAGAAGTCACTTCCTTTAACCCCATCAGCTCCTCTTCCTCCTGTATTCGCAGTCATCTCCTCTTCTGTTGTGGGCACAGCAGTCTCAAATGTGTATGAATCAGAATCGTGGCCTTCCTCCTGCAGAGCCTTTTGCAGTCGTTCCATTAGTACAGCTTTCACACCTTTACTTTGTTTATTACGTTTTTCGAGTTCTAACTTTAAATCTACGACGCGAAGATCTATCAATTTCCTGTGATTACCTTCAGACATATTTGTGAATTAATCTATTTGTTAATTCGTGAATTCATCCCCACGATTAGGGTTGCCAATTTGTGGAGTAGTAGAATTATCATCCACACAAGAGATCGCCGGTTTGTAACATTATAAATAAGTTATACACAATTTATCATCATTCTTGCATTAATTTTTATTCTTTTTCATATATATGATATTTTATCTTCTTTATTATTCTTATTTTTACATATTTAACAATTTGTAGTACATTTTCTTTTAACCATTTTTAGCAATGTAAACAAATTATATATGGTTTATTATTTAGAATGTATTTTGTTAATTTTTATCATTATCTCCAAAATCAAGATCTTGTGTCGTCATATTATTATTATTATCTGCATATTGTATATTATTACATGTTTATATAATTTAATATAACTATTAATTATACAAGATTAAATATGATGAGTTTGTGTCCGTCCTCCCATCTTGGAACCCAGAACACAACTTCCGAAAAATTATATAGTTTCTTCTTTTCTTGTTACTTGAGTTACCTAGTAACGCAAATTTGCTTCTTTACTACTTTTAAAATAATATTTTATTTTTTTAACACATTGCTTGGATCAGCTGTGTTTACAGTATTATGTTTTGACAGACCAAAATATAGATATGTTTAATTGTACCAGTATTTTGGTATATTACAAAAATTTTAACACTCCTCCAATAAAGCTACTTATGTGTACGTACAATTACATTGGTAGTGTGTAAATTTGGATTATAGTGCTTCAGGTAAAACATATTCTACTTTAGGATGACGTATGATAACGATTTACTGATGTTTTTTTCAGAATATTTAACTGTAGTTTTGTTCTAGTTTGATACATTTAAAAAAAGTAGTAAAGTATTTTGTAATAATGAAAAAAGGGTTAATATAATTTCAACGGAAACTCTTTAAGTCAATGTTACTAAATAAGTTACAAGGAATCAAAATGTTTATTCAGAAAAAAAGGATGTGACGGAGTTGTGAATTCTGGAAGCATGAAATGAAAAGTTGTTTTTTTTCTATTTTTCAAAACAAGGAAAAGAGATTCATAGTAAATTCAGGTGGAAACTTCTTATTTCCTGTCTTAACGACTGTTTGCAAAATATAAGTAGAATGGAAATTTTGTCGTCTTGTGATATTACTTTTAATATTGAATTTTTTAAGGAGTCATAACAAGCAGGAAGGAAGATGTTTAACTAAATTTCATTTAAGTGTTTATTCTACAAAAGAGCCCAGTTCTTTTTAATATTACACATAATCAGAATCATGAAGAATACAAGAAACTATTTACACTGCCTCTACCGTAAATCATAACCATTCTTTTGAATTTTATGATTTTCATTACAAAAAGGAAACATTACCACTTTATATAAATAGAATATTTAAATTTTGTTGAAATAAGATTCAATACACCAGAACGGACAGGTTATTTACATTATTCATATTTTGAAAAAAGCTAACCTCAAATTATACGTTTTTAATTTTTATCCTTCCTACCATTTATTGTATTTTATTGATATTAAAATGCAAAAATTGAGAATGGCGAGATTAAAAAAATCTATGTTAGATAATTTCAGATTTTCCTTTGCCCGGTTTAACAACTGAACTGGAATTTGTATGACATTACTTCACTCCCAGTGTGTGTTAGGATTTAAACGCGCGTATTTTCCATTAAAATTATGTCAAAATTCATAGACAAATGTTTACTTTTCTTGCCTATATGAATATATAGGAAGGAAAGTTTTGCCTTCATGTCGATTTTTTGAAATCGAGTTTTCACCAGATCTGCATATTTTAGACCCCCCCCCCCAAAAACATGTTTTTAGCGATTGGTCTGTGTGAGTGTGTGTGTGTGTGTCAAGAACGGAACATCGTACGAATTTGAAACTTCAAACTTAAGGTAGGTCTACTACCAAACCCGACACGAACATTTTAATAAAAATCACACATTTAAAAATAATGTATAAAATCACATTTAAATAAAACTGTCATTTTTCACTTTTTAGCGATTTTCTCAAAAACGGCTCCTACGATTTTTTTTAAACTCGCCACATTTACTAAATTTTTTATGTTGTACAGAATAGGAGATAGAGTAGGCGCCATGTTTGCTGAAATTCTTGGAAAGGCTGTTTTCTCGTAAAAAAATTGTTTTTTAAGATTGCGGCTTCAATATGCATTTCAGCACAAAATGCATAAGAAAAAGAGATTCATAGTAAATTCAGGTGGAAACTTCTTATTGCCTGTCTTAACGACTTTTTGCAACATATAAGTAGAATGGAAATTTTGTCGTCTTGTGATATTACAAGACGGTGGTAAAAATTTTTGAGAATTTACAGTTGAAAAGAATTTAAAATCCTACAACTTTTATTTTAAAGATTTTTTTGTATAACCCTTAGTTTAGTGGTAATTAGTGATTTTCTGTTATTTTTTTTATGAAAATGTGTTAAATCGATTTTTTAAGATTTCAGCCTTAGAAATTTTATCCATTTCACGACAAAAGTGTATACAGGGTGATTCACGAAGATTTGCAGAAACTTTTGGAGCCCATTGTACAAGTAAAAATAATGAAAAAAGTTTATATAAACATGGGTCCGGAAATGCTTCGTTACTGAGTTACAGCTAGCGAAAGATTTCCCCCGGATTTCAGCTCACCAGGTGAAATGAGGACTTCCTGAAATTCTGGTAAGGTAGATTAAGGGGCGAATTCAATCATTTCTTATAGTTTTTGACGTGATAAATTGAATAAAACAGGTCCCAGAACTGTAAGTTAAATAGTTTTTGAGAAAAACAGTGTCAAATGCAAAAAATGGAGTGAAAAAAACACATTTTTTCATCTTTGTTTTTCCGGTTAATTTTACTTTGTACTGTTAAGAATAAAAATTCATTTAATCAAACATCTATTCGCTTTCTGTGTACTTTATTTACACCGGTTTGTTCAGAATAAAATTTTCTACATGTTTTATTCAAAAATTTTAACTGTTTCACTGTTGGTGAAATAACAAAGTTATTCTTGCCCAAAGATGAAAAAATGTGTTTTCACTCCATTTTTTGCATTTATCACTGGTTTTCTTAAAAACTATTTAACTTACAGTTCTGGGACCTATTTTATTCAATTTATCAGATCAAAAACCATGAGAAATGATTGAATTCGCCTTTAATCATCTTACCAGAATTTCAGGAAGACCTCATTTCACCTGGTGAGCTGAAATCCGGGGGAATTTAGCGAATTTTCTCTACAGAGTCTAGTTAAACGTGAAAGAGACATTTTCCGTATTTTTAAACCAAACCTAGGTTGATTTTCATTTTGCGCCTTTCTCTCACGAATAAAATTAGGTTGTTTATTGAGGTTAGTTTTTTGTTTGTTTCTAATGTTTTATTACTAATGTTAGTTAGGTTATATTGTTAATTATTTGCATTGGAAAGAAAAAGTTGTATGAGTGTTTCGCACCAGATCTTTTTGATAACATTTAGGATTTATACAAAATTTTAAAATTGTTTAGGGGTAGGCCTACCTGTTTAATAATCATTAAAAAAGTTTTCATTAACAGAATAATATTTTTTATTTTACGGGATTGCCTCCTCTTCTGTGTTTTGACAATTTTTTATTGAAATTTTGTTTATATCTTTCCAAATGAGAATTAACATTATGAGCTGCTCTTTTATATTTTAAATCTTTATATGTTAAATGGTTTTACTTTTGTTTACACAACTCTAACCATTATACAGAATATCTTAAAAAGATAAGGCTAAACTCTAAAAAGTGATTATTTAGCTAAAAACAATACAAAATGTTCGCATAAACATAAGTCTGGAAAGTTTCTTTAGTGAATTAATGCTGTCGAATTATTTCACCTGGATTTTAACAGTAACGCCGGTGAAATAAAGCTGTACTTAAAGCAAGCAGAAAGGAAGATTTAAATTGTGTTTAAAGCCTTTAAATTTAAGAGACAATCGTGGTAGCATCTTATGGTTTCTAATCTGAAAAAATCAATAAAATAGGTCCCAAAACTTCATAATGTCATAGTTTTAAAAATATCAGATATACAACACAAAACCGCATTTTGTTGAAAAGCAGTAATTTTTAGGAACAATTTGGTATGGTTTTGTGTGTGTGGTTTATTAATAAGTCAAATTTCAATATCCTGTATTTAATTTTACTTATTCAATTTACGACTATTTTCTCAGAATTAAATTTTCTACGTAAAATAAAAAATTAATGATTTAACAAAGTTATTTTACGTTAAGCCTGAAAAAGTATTATTTTCTATATCTAATTTTTGCTTTTTTGTCAGATATCATTCAAGCAGGAAGGAAGATGTTTATCTAAATTTCATTCAAGTATTTTTTTTACGAAAGAACCCAGTTCTTCTTCTTTTTTAAACCTGAAAAATAGATCCCAAATAACGATTATTGTATACGCACACTGGTTCGGCAACTCACTTCAGACAACACAACCGAGTGACATCCACTTTTTAATACCTCGTACCATACTTATCCCCGACAAAGAGTTGTCATTTATACACACTTTCTTTAGAGTTCGAAAAAAATAAAAAGGAAGAGATAAATAAACACACATTAGGGTATTTGAATTTTTGAGAATTAGCTCAAAAGACACAAAATAGATCATAAGACCTTCCATCAAGTAAAAGAAGATCGACTAACGAAAGAGTTGGCGTCTGGTAAAAACTTTATACAATAGCAGTCATTGACAAAACTCAACACAAAAACTATTGTTGTCAACTCACTAATAACTGTACCTATTTATCAGACTATTTATAGTCTTGTCACCGTCGCCCCCTTTGATTAGGTACTGTGCTGCCGGCTATCAAAGCTTCCGACGTAGCAACACAGGGAGCCGCCAATAGTTCCGTGAGGGGTGGTAGGCTTTTGGCGGCGTACCGACAGAGGCCAAGACCAATAACCGCCTTCTACCACAGTGCTCTCAGCAACTATATAAAGAGCGCTACACTGAGCCGAGAAGATTCAATTCCGATCCAGACAGCAGACAAGACGTCCACCATCGGCAACACGGCTACGGACTCCAGCGAAGTCGACGACCCCGCAAGAGAGAAGATGATGCTTCCGCTCGCCGACCCGTCACCGTAACCAGTCGACCGAACCATCATCGCCTGCTGACGCGAGCGATGCTCACAGCGGTCCCTCGACCGAGCCTTAAGCCCACCAGACCCGACGAAGCAGCCATCAACGCACTTCTACGATGGAAGTAGATGACGTCTCCGCTGGACGACGACAGGCCGTGTCACCCATCCGACCGCCACGACGACTAAGATCGACCTCTCTCCAAGACGACCTCCGCTTAAACGGCCCTTTTCAGGGTCACAAAAAATGAAAGGTTTTTTAACTCTCCACTTAATGACGCCATCCGGTGACAGTCTCTTCAAAAAGTTTTGTTACTGTCAACGGCGGATAATAAAACAATGATGAGTTTTAACATGTTAAAATGTTCAGATTCTTATAGGGAACCTAGCCCGGGACCTTCTGTTCTTTATGTCTAACACACTAACTACTACGCTTTGGATGCGGCCGGAATAATTTTAATTATTATAATAATAAGTAAACGCGCAAGCAAAAAATTGCGTATAGAACAACATTAAAGGACTAATGGCGAAAAATTTTATTTCATAACATTGCAAAAAATAGAGTTTCCGTAAAATAAAATAAATGAAAAAATTTTAATAAATGATTTTGTGACTTCCTATCTATCTATCATTTTTTGTTAGTTTTACTCTGGGTTATTTAATTGCTTCTTCGAACTAAAATGCAACTTTAGATGTTGTATTTCATTATCATCAGCTAAACTACTACAATTTTCAGTTCTTATGTAATAAAAACTTCTTACTGAACGGTTATATTCGATTGGTGATAACCAACAATTACTTTGATTTTAATTCACTCGATTTTAGCAATTCAATGCATATGCTACAGATCGAATGAATTACTGCAACGTTCGGTGAACTGTAATTACTACATGATAAAATCCAAACATCTCAAAAGTAGGTTGCAATAACGAAGGAAAAAACCATTATAAGTCCCCGACTGTATTGCAAGTTAAATAAATTCAAGCTATTGAAATTCCAAGAATATTTTCATTTGGAACAATGCCATTAACAATAAAATATGTACATTTGTATACTTTTTAGTTGTTTTCATTTATTATTAATAATTACTTATCCTGTAACAAAAAAACCTACATCATTTGCTTTCACTTAAAATTTAAATTAAATTAATTTGTTCCAGATTTAATTAACTTAAACGTTCCGATTTTAATACGAATTGGTGCTCATTAACATTTTATTCTAATTTACCGTTAATAGATTCGCTTGTTTAAGCTTAATAACATTATTTAAATAATTGTTTATTGTAATAAGTTACACGGTAAAATTTGTTTGGATTAAAAGTCACTTTACAATCAAAGTAGATCAGAATTTTATAGCATTCGTGGTGTGAATAATAAACAAAGACACCGGATATTTTTGTGACTCGTTCGTATGCAATTCACATAATTCAGTCATTTCAATTATCCCAAACAACATTCGTTGCAGTAAAATTCATGTAGGCTACTAATTTTATAATAAATAGTTAATAGGTACACACTAACGATAGGTGGTCTAAAATAATTCACAATGTTTCAGGTAGTGACATTTTTTTACTGGTTTACTAAATTTGAAAATACTCCAATTCATTTACAAAATTCGTGATCGTGATTCAAGTAATGGATTGAGAGCCCGAATCATCTGTAATTATTAATCATACTTTAAATATTATTGTTACCATGTTTATTTGCATCCATTAAAATTTTTCTGACAATTAAATCTTAGGAACTGTTTTATATTTTGACGTCAAATTTTTAATTTTCAACTGTTAATTATTATCGGGAACTGTATACTATAAACAAACCAACCATCAAATTTTATCACCGTTTTTGCTGATTTCCCGAATTGTGTATTTGAATAGAAAACCGTATTGCAGTCTGTTGGTGTGTGGCATTTATCTGGGGAATTCAAAGCTCCTCGCCCAACCGGTGTTACTTAAAGATTAATTACATTTTATCATCTAACTGAGCTGGCTCGAAGACTTGAAATTCTAATTCGAATAGGTTTTGTGAATTTAGCAGGTTAAAAATTGTATAGATAGTATTTTTTTTTTTTTGATAATTTTTATAGAGGAGCCTTCAATATTTTTTACTTAAGCTGAACTGACCACTGTTAAGCAAAGTCGTTTTGTATATTGTAGGCAACTATGCATTGAAATAAAAACCTTACGAGTATATTATTAATACTTTTCCTTCTAAGCTATTAAGTACTATCCCGTTTTTTTTGATATACCATATTTTTTAAATTTGAAATTTTTTACCTACCCTACTATTAGTTACTATTAGTGTCATTTTTTTGTATACAAAAATGCCAGTTACATGATTTGTTATGTTTACTTTTATATGAAATACATGACCATGTGTAATGTTGTTTCCAGTTTGAAAAATTTACTCGCCTAATACAACTCTTCCTTTTTATTTTATTTTATTTTATTTTATTTATGTATAAGTTTTTCTAATTTAAAGCTAAACTCATTTAATTCAATTTTGTTCAATTCTTACACAATTATTTAATAATTACAAGTGAGTTATACAATATACCCTTATTGACACTGGAAACTTTATTAAGAATTATACAATTTTTTTAAATCGGAATCCAGAGTCCGTACCATCAACCCTGTAATTTTCTTCTGTCCTTTTCATAAAAGTGTTAAAGAAATGTCATAAAGTGTAGCTTCAGTTGAGCGATCCAAACTTTTATTAATTACTTACTTTATAATACTTTTTTTTTTTGTTTCTTTACAAACCCAAAAAAGTTAACAGTCGAACTTTAAAAACAGTGACTGGAAAAGTACAGTAAACAAACACGCACTTATACTAATGTTACAAAACTACTTTGGCGACACTACATGAAAAACAAAGAAATAAATTTTTTAAATTATACATTTTAGTAGCATAATATACTAAAATACTAGAGAGACTGTTTCAGTTCTGAACAGTAGTGGTACTGTGACATATACCATTTGAAATAATTATAAATTTACCGTCATAAAACGATTTTTTCATCGCCGCAGGCAAAGTATTAAAAAGATAGTGTTTTTTTTTGTAATTTTAAGTAAATGTTTTGTCATAGCCTAATGAAGAATCCTACGGAATATAGTCTACAACTAGAATTTAAGTTTAATTAAATTTTCACATATTCAGAATAGTATTGTAACAATACTGAAAAGGAAAAAGTATTCGAGAGTTTCCTAGGGGAACCGAGAATTCATAAATGTTGTAAATAAATAAATAGAAATATGAGTAAAATAGAGTTTTTATGAAAAATAGTCATAAAGGGTCTTGTATAGTAAGGTACTAGGGGTGCTATGCAGGTAGGGGTCTATTATTGAATAACTATAGTGAAAGAGCCGGGTGGTTACCTATTTAGATAATGGGTTTTCTACAACACCTTCTATTCAATCATAGTTTGTTTACATTTGTTTAAGATTTATCCAGAAGTCGTCAGAAGGATTTTGTATTTTATTATTAGGTACGTCGAAAATGTCTGTCTTTTCTCGAACTCTCCATTAGCCCACCTATAAACGCGCCGGGTTGTATAGGTCCAGGGTTAGTTACGTTTTGTCTGTAATTGAGCAAGCGTATTCCATAGCGCATACCAGTACGTTAGAAGAGGTCAACGTTACTGCGAATAACTGTCTATTTTTTAACTTTTATTTTATTCTGTATTGTTTTTTTTTTGTATGTAGTAAATAAGTAAATTTTTTAAGTTATTCATTGTATCAGTTAATTGTTATTAGTTTGTTACTTATTAAGTAATTTAATTTGTAATTTACTTGTAGATTTTAATCGCTTATATAATTGTAAATTTTAGTTGTAATAAATACTTGTAGTTTTAAACTTTAGTGTGTTAATTATTTAATTTACCCAGATCCCGAAAAGGACCTTAGAGATAAGTGTCACAATATTGTACATTTTCTTTCCTGAATATTGTATACTAAAGCGTATGGAATGACCCAATTTGTCCCAACTGGAAGATACACCGCGTAAGTGTTAAAAACTAAGGCTTATGTGTTAAACCAGATTGTAAGGCTGATAACTAAACAACATAAAAGTTTGAGGACAACAACATGCTTTAGAAATATATTAGAATATATATATTGTTAATATAATAATATATATATATATATATATTATTATATATATATAATTAATTAATAATATTAATTATTAATATATTAGAAAACAAGAAAAATTTTCGACAATTAACAAAATACAATAACTAATTTCATGTATGAATTTTAGAATAACGAGTATGAAAGCAAATTTCCATGAAAACATGTCAGCCGCTGTTCAAGAAGGATAATTTTCTACTTTAATGTGGGATATCCTTTACACTACGTTTTCCCTACGGTTCAATTCCCTACGATGACTGGTCTGTTTGTATCTGACACACAGATTATCTAATATACACGAGTACATTTAGACATATTTTATGTTGATCTATTATTATTATTATTATTATTATTATTATTATTATTATTATTATTATTATTATTATTATTATTATTATTATTATTATTAAGAGGACTGGGTTACCGAAGTATTATGAGGAGTTTTCTTCTCTCCGAAAGAAGGTGAAGCAGATTCTTCGGCGAGATACTGCTGTCAGGGCTGGCAATATTGAGGCTGAATTGCATGTTAAGCCGGCCAATCTCTTTAAATACGTGAAGTCTTTCATTCGGGAATCACGGGATGTGCGTCCTATTAAACTAGGCGATCGAACTATCACCGAGGCCAGCGAGTTGTGTGAGGTCTTTGGTAGGTATTTCCAGTCTGTCTACCGGCCGGTGAGTGCGGCTCAGGAAGGTGATGCAGATGAGGGGGAAGAGTCTATATCATGTGTTGATATCCCAACCATCACCGAGAGAGACGTCATGTCATGTATTGCGTCGCTGAGGCCTAGGTCTGCGGCAGGGGTTGATGGTATTCCTCCTTTCATAATTCAGGGAATTTCCGGCCTGATTGCGCCGGTACTTGTATATCTATTTAATCTTAGTCTAAGGACTGGTATATTTCCAGAGGCATGGAAGCGCGCTTTATTGTCTCCTATTCCTAAGAAGGACAACCTACAGGAAGTTGTTAACTATAGACCAGTTTCGGTTCTGAACTCAACGGCTAAGGTTTTCGAAAAGGTGGTATATCGGTATTTATATGCTTCTTTGAGTAGATATGTCGATTCTAGTCAGCATGGATTCATGTCAGGGAGATCGACAGCTTCAAATCTTGTTGATATGTTGTCTTTTGTCGCCCCAGAAGTAGAAAATAAGAAGCAGGTCGACGTCGTTTACTTTGATTTCATGAAGGCATTCGACTCGGTGTCTCACTCTATTCTTTTAGGTAAACTCAGGCGCTATGGTGTGACGGGTGCTATGCTTGGGTGGCTCGGCTCTTATTTGTCCAACAGAACTTTTCGGGTCAAGGTGGCTGGGGAGGTATCCAGTGAATTCGTGGCCACATCAGGGGTCCCACAGGGTTCAAATCTTGGTCCACTGCTGTTCATCCTTTTCATAAACGACATAGGAAAAAGCCTGAATTCAAAAATCTTTGTTTTTGCCGATGATGTGAAACTGTGCGCAAGAGTTAATTCCGCTGATGAATTTAAAGTGCTTCAGAAGGATGTCAACAGTATTCATGAATGGGCTGTTGTCAATGATCTTCCTCTTAATTTTGAAAAGACAAATGTAATGACGTATTCGAGGAAGACTTTAAAAGTCAAATATACTTATTACATTAACGGTATGGCTGTATCCCGTGTCGAAAGCGTATGTGACTTGGGAGTGTACTTCGATGGCAAGTTGCTCTTCACAGCGCATGTAAATAAAATAGTTGCCAGAGCAAGGAGAAATTTAGGAATTGTATTTTATGTTGGACGTCGTTTTCGGCGGCTTGAGACGTTGCTCCGGCTTTATCAAGCATATGTCAGGTCGGTGTTAGAGTATTGTTCAGTTGTTTGGAACTAAAATAGAAGATACACCGACCAGAGTATTGAAGCTGTGCAGAAGAGGTTGCTGTATCACTTGCGCCAGCGTGGCATGTGTGAGGCGGGTGATCAGTACGAAGAGGAGTGTACCCAAGTGGGTATAATGACATTGAATAAGAGGCGGGATATAGCAGATGCCATGTTTTTGTACAAGGCAATTCATGGAGCTATCAGTGTCGATATTGCGCATGTAGCGTACAGGGTGCCATATGCGAACTCCAGAGGGCACAGGCTTTTGGATTACGAGGTAAAGACGTGGATATCTCCCCTGGCAAGATGCGTAAACATTATGAATTTTGTTGACGGTTGCGGAGTTGATATATTCAACAAGAATATATCAACGTTTAAGAGGGAAACTGTTAAATGTTGGATGGATTGATTCAGTTGGGACAGCCATATGACGAGTTGGTAGGTGAACTGAGTAGCCTACCAGCGTTATAAAGTCATATTGGACTCCTCCTTTGATAATTGGTTTTTTTACTTGGCTGTTAGCTCGGTTGTTTGTTTTTTGTTGGTGTTTCTTTTCTTCTCACCATTGTTCTCTTTACACACTTTAGGTGTGGTATCATTGCCAATCCCTGCGCATTTTTACTTGTGAGTTTAGACATATGAGTTAGTGTTTTCTTTTGACGTCCCATGTTTTTACGTCCCGATGGGTAAGTGCAGCGTTCAAGGATTTCTATCTGTTGCTGTACTTGCTCTACTCATGTAGGTCGTCCTCGCTTCCCTGTTAGTTATCTTCATGGAGGTTGGGATGGCTGTAAGGGGTGAGTGGAGGCCATCAAAAAAAAAAAAAAATTATTATTATTATTATTATTATTATTATTATTATTATTATTATTATTATTATTATTATAATTATTATTGATTTTGTTGTTGTTCTATCGTGTAAAAATTTTATAAATATTTCCCTTTTGTCGAATCCAAAGTAAATTTAATTATTTTATTATAGTTATAAACATTAAAATATAACTTACCTACATCACATCAGTTGAACGGACAATGGGTTTTTGATAATAGTACTTTTTTACAAGTAGTGGCAATTGTGATTTATTGTTTTCCTCTTATTTATTTTTTTTAATTTTTTTAAATAGGCCTATATATAGGGTAGGTTTTATTAGATTTATGTCTACAGTTCTCTATTTCTTTATTATCTTATTGCGTCTTCTGTGCGTTTATTTATCTGAAATATTTTTCGTTTTTCTAGTAAAATGGTTTTTTTTATAAAACCACTAGACTGTTGTGGGTCAGTCAGTCTGTAGTAAACAGTTTGTGATGTGAGTCAGTGTTATTAGTTGTGTTAAGAATTGATTTGTAACTTATAGAATAGAATTTTTGTGACAGACAAGTAGTTTAATATTATTATAATTTGTATAATCTGTAAGTCAAGAATTTATTATTTATTTGATTTAAATTACCATATTTTATTTTTAGTTAAGTTGAGTTTAAGTGGTCGTTTTTATAACATTTGTTTATTCGATTTACTGTATTATTAAGTTAAGTAAATTATTTAATTACTATAAATTGTAGCTGTAATAATAATCGATGTAAGTAATTAACTTGTAAATAAATATTTGTTATAAAAAGTGAGTTTCGTTATTTTGAAACAACCAGGTCTTGAAAAAAATTCGTAATATACGTTACAATTTATGTTTTCTTAGTTTTCTCGGCTCAAATTTAGTAATTTCATTTATTTTAAGTTTTTGATACGACGGGGAAAAACGACGGGATATCAAACCAATGTAATCAATTAATTTTATTCCCACCCCTTCGCTGGATGTAAACATTGCATGTGTTTACTAATATGAATTTTGTTCAACTTTAGTAATATGTTTTTTTTTAATTTATTTATTTAACGTCGCATCAACTACAACGGTCATTAGCGACGACGTTAGGTGTAACTGTGTACAATGGAGGATGAAATGATTTTTCGTAACGTATGAAAATATGCCGTGCCTGAGTGGGATTCGAACCCAGGACCGCATGATGAGAGGCGAGAACTTTTGATGAGAGCAAGCACATGATGAGAGGCGAGTAATATCTTTTATTCAAGTGATATTGGTTAAAAGTATTAGTAGACATGTGACAGAAGAATCATGAAAGCTTTTATTAAATCCGTATCAAATTTTGTCTTTGTGATTTTAGCGCATGGTAAAATTTTTATAGATGTTCTATAGTACCATTAGATAGTTTGGGAATGTTTCACAGACATAACTGAACAATAGAAAAAACACTGATATAATAATATAGATAATTACTGAGACCGTAAAGGAAGAGTATCTTATTTGCTATTAGATCAAAAACGAGTAATCATGAAGCAAACCTGAATGCATTTAAATTTAAACTTTATATTTCGTTACACTGAACGTAACATTACTCTGTAACAGTGAAACTGTCAGCAGTATTTCTAAATATTTTATGTAAACAACATTAAATCAGAACACTGAAAGAGGCCTCAAGAAATATTA
Organism: Catonia carolina; assembly: GCA_035578175.1. Taxonomy (NCBI): domain Eukaryota; kingdom Metazoa; phylum Arthropoda; class Insecta; order Hemiptera; family Achilidae; genus Catonia; species Catonia carolina. The sequence goes on along the minus strand of JAQMRL010000001.1, from coordinate 140,230,151 downwards.
ATATATCTTTATTCTGATAGAATGGAAAGCATTACAGAAATGTCAGCGAATCGGAAAATATCTTTCAACAAAAGTTATACGAAGATGTATCTTTGATTTATTTTAGTCTTTTTAAAAGTTTTACAAAAATAAATTCTAAAAAGAAATCATTTCACCAAGTGTTGAGAAAATAATATTGCAAAAGTCTCTTTTGTCAAAGGGTATCTAAAAGTAAAATGTGAGATATTAAAATGTATATTATTAAATTTAAATTTATAGATGGCACATTTAAATTACGAATTAACAAGATTCTAGGGCTGTTTTATGCCGTTATTATTACAAAAATATTTGACAGTTATTATAAAATCCATTTTAAATAAGAAAATCCTGATTGTTTTATAATTTATCTCTTAATACATTTTGTAACCATTATTTATTAAGATATACTTACATTTAGTCTTATTGCTATAATAAAAACCACTTAAATCAGGATAGTTTGGTTTCTGTAGAAATAACCTACCAAGTAATAAGTTAAAAGAAGCGTGTGGGGTATCGTCGCTTATTAGTGACAAACAATGAGTTCGTGTAAGCACTATTCTACAGTTTCTATTTTAGATTAAATTGAGTGTTAATTTAATTTTATTTGAATTTTCACTTAATTTTCTTTTGTTTTGAAAAGTAGTGTTATTTTGTTTTTGGCGAATTTACTTAATTTAGTAGTATTTTTTAAATTTATTTGTACTGTAAGAAAATATTTGATTGTACGAGTATTTTAAGAAAGATGCCCCTAATCTTTCTGGATAGTTACGGAAAAATTAAAGAGACTAGTCCACTAAAATGCTACTTTTGATAACAAATTGAGTAACGATATAGATAAATCCGAGCCATTTGTATATAATTTTTTAATCATATTTCAAATCATATAAAAATATTCATAATCAGTACGTATTAAACACCCAAAAAAATTCCAATAAATATCTATGTTTGCAATAAAATTACATCTCTTGCATACTGCTTGCTAGCTGTGTCTTAAGTGCTATGTATTTCAAAAACCTTTGAACTTACTGACCCCTGTGTCTTTTTTATTTGTGGCTGTGCATTTGTGTTAGATTTCCCTCACCCAAACAGAAGTTTCTTCCTAACACCTTTTATCACAATAGTTATAATTGTGTAGAAAAGCTACATGACAAAGCAGGGTAGCATACCGCTTTGCAGGAAATTATATAAATTTGATTTATGTTTCTCATTTTTTTAAAGAGATCATTGTGAGCGACTGCAATAAAGATAATAGCATTCGTTAGTGTGTGTCCCTTTTATATTTCCATTCCCCTCGTTCTTCTTCCTTTTTGTTTCCCTTTCAGTTTTCCACATACGCTAAATTCTCTTTTAACCGTTCTGAACTAAAACGTATATCTGGTGAAATTACATCCTACAACTGAGGTTTTTTAAAGGGAAAAGACATAATTTGTTTTTAGAGATAAAAACATAAGTGTATTGTCACAACCCATACCCTATTTCAAACGTTACTATTTGTTTAACAATTCCCTTGCCGGATACGTTGTAAAATATAAATTGAACCAAATGTGAATTGTAAAATTTGAATATTTTATAAAAATGATTTAGTATGAATAATATCACAGTGGAATCTTTAAATTAAAGAAATTTTACTGAAAAACGTTGTAGAATACTCCATTGCAATGAGTTATTTAACAATTAATTTTTCGCGTCTTTATTTAATTTAAAGCTTGTAGAAACGCAGCCCTTGTGACATCTTAATATTTATTTTATAGGTTTCTATTATTATGCGAACAAAATTTATAAATTTTATTTGTCGTTAACAAATAATTACATTCAATGAATGTTTATTCTTCTGTCTTAAACACGAAAGATGTATTCTTAATTTGTCCTTCAATAATTTTTACCAATCCACATACATGGCAAAATTTGCGCAAATTATATCTTAGACCAGGATGACATCTTAAACGCAGCGCTGACATCGGAAACTTCAGTTCCAACATATTGTCTGTTCAAAACCGGAAATAATTTGATCAACAACTCTATGTATTGGCGAATCGTACTGTGGTGTCGACGAAACCCAAATTGATGATCAGGTATTATCAAGAATCATCGATGAAAGAAATAATTCACGGAAGCAGAAGTTTCTCGAATAATTTAGACAGCACGGAAAGCAGACTAATCGGGCTACATGAAGAAGACACAATCAATGGTTTTCCTGACTTATGGAAAAGTACAATCTGTGACAGGTTCCACTGGATGGGGTTGTGAATGGTGTGTAACATAACATTGACAATTTGAGTAATTAATATAATTCTTGATTCTGGGATTTCCTAATTATCTCAGAGGTAAATTAATCGTATCCCGGTAATTTTTGCAATTACAATTATTTAATTTCATTCCGAATTTGGAGCTCAGTGAAGTTTTTTGGGGGTAGCGATATAAGGAAAAAGAGATGAAACCGTACCTTCTATTAAATTCGTAAACGTAGACACAACATTGTTGCGAGGTTAAAAGTTTTTCGTGAGATGGTAAGTAAATACACCAGCTTTGTTTTCATCTGATTTTACCCAAGAGATTACGAATTTGCAAAAAGGAGGGCAGTGAGGAGCATAGCGAAGAATATGGTGTCACCGTCACCCCCTTTGATTAGGTACTGTGCTACCGGCTTTCAAGGCTTCCAACGTAGCGACGGAAGGAACGGCCAATAGTTCCGAGAGGGGTGGTAGGCTTGTGGTGGCATACCGATAGAGGCCTTTGTCACCAAGGCCGAGCCAATAACCGCCATCTACCACAGCGCTCTCGGCAACTATATAAAAATCACTACACTGAGCCGAGGGATTCAATTCCCATCCAGACAGCAGACAAGACATCCATCATCGGCAACACGGCTACCGGACTCCTGCTAAGACTGATCGACGACCCCGCAAGAGAGAAGATGATGCTTCTGCTCGCCGACCCGTCACTGTAAGCCGTCGACCGGACCGTCATCGCCCGCTGACGCGAGCGATGCTCACAGCGGTCCCTCGACCGAGCCTTACGCCCACCGGACCCGACGAAGCAGCCATCGACGCACTTCTGCGAGGGAAGAAGATGACGACTCCGCTGGACGACAACACGCCGTGTCTCCCAGTCTCCGACCGCCACGATGACTACGACCAACGCTACTCCAAGACGACCACCACTTAAATAGCCCTTTTCAGGGCCACCAAAATAATAAAGGTTTCAACTCGCCACTTAATGTCGCCATCCGGTGACAATGACTAGTTTCTTTCCACAAACTCTCATCACTAATTTTTTAATTTTCAACATATGCGGCAAATATTTATTTTTTAAGTTGCAAAATTGATGATTTAAGTAAATTTGTCAATTGATTTAGTCGAATTTTATCAGTTGGTAGTCTGGAATGGTGCCACAGTCTCCTAGCTTGTCTTTTTTGCAATCAATTATCGAATACGGAGAAAATAGCACGGACCTTTCGTTGTACGGAGATTGAGAGGTGTTGATGAGATCCACACTGAATTTAAATTTCTGTGTAAAATATTTTACTGCGTATTCCGCATCACTGGGATCTTTCAGAGGATAATGTAAATTGAGCGAAGATCGAAGGTCAAGAAGAAACATTAACACAGACACGAGCAAAAGTAAAATTTATGGAAGAAATCTCCGAAGTGATTTAAATTAAAACTGGTGTAGGGAGGGTGATAGACTGTCACCAATTCTTTTTAACTGTGTGCTGGAGGAACTTTATCAGGAATGGGAAATGAAACTTTCCAATAACTGATTGTTAAACCAAGTACACATTGGAGGATCAAAGAATGGTACAAAGATAAATTGTCTTGCTTTTACGGACAACCTAGCAATCTTTTACTAGCCTGCAACCTAACAACCGATGACTAGCGAAAAGGAAGGGGAAAACAATAGACGAGGAAAAATGGCAGGTGCACTTCGAGGAACTCATTTATTGTGTAAGAGAAAGCACTCTCAAGACAAACGAAGATAAAACATTATAATACTGTAATAACATGTGTGGCTGTACGCGCGTGAGTTCCTTAGAATGACCGAGAGCTGGTCTAAGAGAAGCAGAGAAAGTTGAGAGAAAGATCCTCCCCAAGATAATGGGTCCGAAGGTTACGAGGTCAAGAAGAACTGTATCAGGAAAATGAACGATTAATGAAAACGATTAGAAAGAAAGGCTTAAACTTTACGGACACCAGTAGTATCTAGAGAATGGATGACAACCGGTTGACAAAACAAAATTTTAAGACACTAATTAGTTAGACGTAAGACGTCGGATGAATGGTTTAAAGAAGTCGGAAAGGTTATTTAGAAAACCGAACCCAATTCAGACAGCAAATTACAGACTTTAAGAGCTTCCATGAAGAGCTAAAATAGAAACCGGGTGGGCAGAAGAAGGAGAAAAGCCTACAGGGAGCAAATGCTATGAAAGATTCTTGATACTGTATCACATTGACCCATATAATTTTAACATAATATTCTGGTCCAATGTACTGCCAATGAATAAATAATACTGATATTTTATTAAACTCTTTAGTAAACAAGGATCAGTACATGTATTGTCTTTTATTGTATTATTTTTTCAAAATTATCATGCAGTACACAATATATTTCAATAATTTCCCTCTAGAATAGAAGGATTAAACATGCCGTTTATACTCGTATATCTATTACCGTTTTTATGAAAGCAGTATTTTATAAAAAAAATTAATTGTACTTAAAAGGATAGTAGTAGGATTATATAACTGCTGTCTAGCAAAGAGATAAAACAGAATATGCTTTGAAATTTAGGTCAGTGTTTATCAGGAGATTTTATGATCCTTTCCTTGTTTTCGTATACTATTCTTTTTATTGAAGCCATTTGGTTTTTATTTTTCAGTAGACAGGAAAAAATTGTTTGTCGTGTTTTTGCTGTTCATTTAATATTTGTTAAGGCCTAAGTTGTTTTTTGTCTTACTTTTACCCCCACTAGGTTTATCCGAATATGAAGTGTTTGCGTAGCTCTTGCATTAGTAAACAAGAAAGAGTGACCGTTTAGAGCATTAAAACGTATCCTAAGTTCCCCAGATAATCCTTTTGAAATGCAAGTTGTTTAGCGTTTAAACGGGTATATAAATTATAAATAAGGTATTAACTAAGGCGTATGCAACACTGAATATATATTACGCGCTACTTATTTCGAGAGCAACGGGGCTAAAGCCGTGTACAAATAGAAACGAATTGGTGACGGTAGCTCTACAACGTAAACTGAAGTCACATTTACTCGGTTAATGTTTGCACTTAGGAAACTAGAAGTGCGACAGCAGTGTTCCTGTCAACTGACGCAGCAACTGTAGTCGTTCTTGTCATTTTTCTGTAAAAGTTACGAAAACGAGATCTAATTTTATAGAATTGCACTTATTTGTTTTATAGTAGTTAATTGATTTCCAGAGCCTTCAATTGTGTTATTTATTTATTTGTGTATTAAAAATATAACTCTCCTCTTTAGATGATCCATTTTTAGTATAATTTCAGAAGTCATATTAAAAGTTCTTAGTTTTAAATTGTTACTTGAATATTATCCAACTATCAGGAATATAGGAATAACAAAAAGTTCTGTTTTGCATCAACCGTCCGCCCAACCAAGAGAGAATAATCCTTTTTACTCCTATTCATTATTTCAACGCTGGTGTACCCATACGTCTGTCCTTTCTTCTCATCTTACACAGTTTTTATAGTAGACAAGCCGGTTCTTTCAAATATCTTAATAGCAAAGTATGCAAAGACACTGCCTTCGTTTTTTTTTTAATTTATTTAAACTCGCATCAATATCTTGGTCGTTATAGCTATTTGGTTTAAGGATTGGTGGGTTGGAACGTGCAATAATTTCCAGACTCTGGCCGGAAATCCAACCCAGACCTCCGCTTTGCAGCGTATCACCCTAACCGCTGGAAAACGGAGGCAACCCTGCCTTTTTGTGTAGCTTTGAATCTCTTAATGACGCTCACTTAATCCTACAATATTACTTAGATCAAATATCGATATATTTCAACAAATGGAAAGTAAAGGCTTATAAATCTATAAATATCACTTTTTCCCTTCACCTCCAAACATTATCGACCATGTTCATCAACAACTCAGAAATTCCGATAAACTCAGAAACTTAACATGGTCAAAATACATACCTAACACTAAAATACAGTCAAAAACAAACAGGTTCGAACTTTTATAATCTTCTTGGAACGTATTTTTATGTGCTTCTAAAACAAAACCTCTCCATTTACAAATATCTCCAGAAACCCTTCTAAAAATATGTTAATCAAGTTTATGGCTGTACAGCTCGCAGCAATTTGTCTCGATTAAAAATAATTCAATCAAAAATTCTAGGAATCATTACAAGCTGCACTTGGTACGTACGTAATCAAACACTATAACCACCTTATAAATCCCATACGCCATTAACATTATTAAACAGTATAAGAACAATATAACTAAAAACAGGAAGATGCCTGATAAAAATGATGCACTCATTACACCTACCTGATAATCACCTGACAATGTTAAAAATATAATGGAACAACGACCTATTGTAAATTAACGGCAATTTCATATTGAGACAAAACTAATTGTATTCACGATTCCATATTTTAATAATACAACACGAGACTGTTGGGTGGTCAGCTTCATCACATCATTCAAGCCAAATTCCTTCTCATTCTCAGCACATCTGTAATGGTTGTTAACAAGATTATAAAGAACGGGTAATGAAACATGAAAAATAACTAATAACGTATTTTTATTTAGAACTAAGTTTTTTACTGTATTGATAAAATATTAATACAGAAGTATAACAGATCAGTTCCAGGTCTAAAATAGTAAAGAAACTTATCAGATGTACGGACAGTTGTATAAACTAGAGGTGACAGTTTTTGCCGCTTGAGAGAACTTGTAAACAATACATCATCGAGTAGCAGGTCACCAGGTCAATAGGACAATTATGCATACGCCGCAGTATAGTATAATAAATCTACGTTACGTTGTTAGGATATTCGTAAACAGCAGATTAACCATTTTATTTGTCTTTTATTTTATATTATTTAATATATTTTTATTGTATATTTAAAATATTTTGTATTACCAATATTTTAAAAATAAGCCTACTATACTTGTAAATAATGGGAGACCAGTTAAATACTTAATACATTTTATGAGTAGGCTAACGAAACCTGTTGAATTATGATTCTATGAATTTGATAATAGAAATTTATTTTTAAAATGACAGATGTATTTTTTTAATTCTCTTGTCAAATTTGAATTTATTTCGTTGTATAGTTGTAATAGGGCTTTCCGGGAAATTAAATGTTTCAGTGAAACCAATAATACTGATATACTGCTGTTTTTTAATATTAAATACTGCTAAAATTTCTTCAAATTTTCGTGCAGCAGCTTTAATCTCGATGTATAGTTTTTTTATATTCATACTTTTAAAATGACAGTGAGGTAGTTTTTGTGAGTTAATGATATTCCAATACTTTAAACTGTAACAGTGACAAAGAAAATTACCTGTTCAAGGATTATCGTGTACGTTTGTGTGCGTTAATCTTTGTTTTGTTTTTTCTGCCGGTTATAATAAGTTGAATGAGAATGCGGAAGGTTCAAAAGGTCAAAGAGACTACTATTTTTATCAACATCAGCGTGTAAAGTAGCTAGACGAACAAAACGCCATGTTAAACCCGTAGGTCACACGCGCGCGCACAAACACTACTCTATCCTTTTTCTACTACCCCTACTTTTATCCAAATCCTTTTTGTAAAGCTTAGCCTGTCAGTATCTGTTGCTGCGAAATCCATGGGCCACGAACTATTGAACTACAGGCTTTTGGCTTTTCCTTGCACGTATTGCCAGTTGTGTCAAACTCCCCGTTTGATTTTCTCTTTTTCATGCAGTTAGTAATTCTGCTTTTAAAAATAAATAATGTAATTTTAGAAACAGGAGGAAAGGTTAGCACATTAAATAATGCTCCTTATCATATCCAATAGTTCATTTGTTACAAAAAAAGTATGACAATTGTTTCTGAATCAATTATTTAAGAGATTTTAATCAGGTAAAAACAATAATTAACACTACTAATATGTTCGTGTGCAGTCAAAAGGTTTTCTCTATTTAAACAGTCAGTATGTATATTTAAACAGTCAGTGTTGATACGAGTATGTGAAATTTTAGGCGAATAGTGGAAGTTTTCTAACACAGAAAGCAATTTTTTAAATTATAAAATAATGTACATAAGTATTACAAAAACGTAACAGAAAACCACTGATGATCTAATTTATATCGCCTACTTTTATGACTTAATATGTATAATTTACCGTAATTCTTTCTCAATATAAACATGAATATTTAATTCTCTTATACATGCTTATTTCATAACTTGGAAAAAAACAGATACATATACTCTGAACGTTAAAATTTTACAAATAAATCAGACCAGTCTAACTGATATAAATTTCAAATGAACTTCGCTTTCGTTCACTGCTACATAAATCAAAAGTTAGCGCTGGAGTGGGTTACAGATTGACGGATTGTATGTGCATGTATTACTTTACAAAAGTAGGATGAGTAACAATGAGATTATTCACCGTACTAAAAAATGCATTCGTAACGCTACACTAAGTAATAAATTTATTTCATCAGAAACTAAAATACCTTTCACATAATTAAAACAAAAAGTTTTGAAATCCAATCATTCATTTACTTCAAAAACAAAATCTCAGAAAGTGATAAAATACGAGGATTAACCGTACAAAACTTAAAATAGGCTACCCAATAACTCTTCTATCAATTGCAACCCAACGTGATAAAAATTTATTTTGATTTGTATAGGAATGAGAGGGCAAGTATTTTTCATTCTCCTTGAAGAATATTCTTTTCTTCACTTCATGGATAAGGCAGAACTGCCTGTTCCGAAAACCACCTTTCTTTTTGGATGACCAACACCCCTTCGACCATTTGGTTTATAACTGCCGTATGGGCTCACCACCTAGGCCAGAATAGAGGACTTGTTCAAACATTATAGAGTGCTCAGCGCAAAGCCCTTTATAGTTTTTACTGGTGCGTTTAATACATGCTCTTACGAGGCTACGACCGTAGCGGGAAAGGCTACCCCGACGGATTTTAATGCAAGAGTGGGGGCTGCCATATAAAAATTGCAAAAGGGCAGGAAGCCGAGATCTTTGGGGAGAGGTTTTGGGTCACTCCAGTGGGCAGAGATCAGGAACCGGGAGAACCGGGTAATTTAGATGCCATTACAAAGTTGCCCTACACTACTTTGAAAAAGAGACTTAAAGCTCTCGCTTTGGAAGCGTGGCAGGCCGAGTGGAACACCTCGCCTAAGGGAAGATCCTTGCATGAATTCATACATGATTTGGGGGGCTGGTACACCTCGAGTATTAATTAAAGGACATCAAGAATCCGCATCCTCACTGGTCATCGTTGATTCGCGGCTTACTTTAAGAGGTTTTGCCTGCTAGATGAATATTCGTGAATCTGCGGGGGAGGTCCAGTTACGAGACCATCTGCAGTACGACTAAGGCAGTTGACCAAGAGCGGGGACTTCTTGGGAGGTCCAGTTAGCGACTGACCCTGGAGCTTCAAGACCAAGGGGAAAATTGGCCCCTCACGGTACGTGATAGCTTGTAGCCTGTAGAGCTGCATAGCTCTCTGGTGTAGGAGTTCCTAGGCGAGGTAGCAAAGTTCTATATCGTCGTCATGTAGTATAACTAAGGAGCTGTCCCAGGTCTGAAACGTATCGAGTCACAAAATTTATTTTTCCCTTGCTGGAAACATAATGGTGACAAACACTTGCTGGGACGACGTAAATTGGCGACAATAGTCCTAACTAGGTTTTATATCTTTAGTATTTATTTCTATTTTTCTGACCGTTTATTCTTTTGACTTTTAGGACCATCTTCTATTTAATTTCTGATGGGCGCCTTGTAGCCAAGAGGTTTCCCTGGACGTAAGAGTAAGTTTATGCACACTACCCAGCTTGCCAACCTGGCTCACCCTCGCTCTCCAAACTTAGTTTAAAATTTTATTATTATAGTTAGAATATTCTGTGACAGTCGCCAGTCACGAGATACATAAGAGTTCTGCAGAAGTGCCTCCGGGTCTATGCTTTCGGGCGACCAATTGGTGGGGAGGCCATGAAAGGACCAATCGGTGGCGGGAGAAATTTTTGCAAACCAATTACCCCTTCGACCATTGGGCTTGTAACGCATTACCAACCAATGCAAACGGGTTCCATTCATGCATTCCAGAAGACTACTCCAGTTGATTATGTACTCATTTATCTTCTTCTCCAGACTAAAGATAAACAACTCTTGCCTTATAACGTAACTTCTGATCTTGTTCTTAAGATTACAGCCCTTCACTGCCCGAAGAAATTTAATTTCCGCAACTCTGACTTAGAATCGTTCTCTATTTGAAAGCACCCCATGGCTCGGTGATAGTTATCACCGCCATGGTTTTGTAAAACTTCAGTTCCGTTTCAGTTTGTGTTTTAAGATTCTGTGAATAAATTTATTGATTTTATTCGTCACATTGTCATTCTAAAAGATACTTCACACTCCAAATAATTAAAACTATATATCTGTATAAATTTTCGATCTTACTGGGTAGTGCGTATCTATTTAAAGGTTGCTATGCTAGGCTCCTACAAAGAAGTTTTTAAAACAGAATTTTCAAAGATTTTCCAAACAGTTTACACAATACTAACAAAAACGTTAAAGTTTGTGAGTGTGATTGTGTATAAAATAGGCATACACAGTTCTTCAAATTAAATTCCTGATTTTTTGGTTACCTATCCTACATTTACTTACTAATTGTTTAACAGATTGTAAATATGCAAAAATGTGAATAAAAACATTTGACTGGAATTGCACAGCTCAATGAAATTCATTGTCAAATGTCACCTTCCATCAGAATTGATAACAGTCTACCCTGTTGTAACAGAAAGATACGGAAATAATTTTTTTCTGTAAAAATGTATATCAAAGAATAGGCTGCTATTTAATAGCATTTGCTAAACTTTAGCACCAGACAGCACCGTACCTGAGTACTGGGCAGCTTCTTTGTTAAGAAGTAACTCTTAAATTTGTTAACAAACCGTTTATCCTTACAGTTCATGTTTTGTATGGTATTTTTACGCAAATTTTCTTAGATAGAATTTGTAAGTAAACAGGATGTTTGGGAGAGTAAAAACCCCTGATTAAAATAAATTCTCTTTCGGTGTTACTTAAGAAAGCTACAACTAATCAGGCATTTTTAGGTTATTAAGTACGGCAGTGGTTGATAAACATTAACTGCAAATTTGAATGATGTAAACAATATATAGACCTTAACCGGAAATCAATTCAAGGAGTTTTCCGTTTCATATTGGTTGATAAATAAAATTTAGTCTATCATTGCGTCAAAGGGGTGGCCACTTTTATAATTAATTTAGTAGTTCATTACTTATATTTTTATGATAATTCATTTGGAATTCAAAACAACCACAGTAGGACTGTTCGGTTTACCACACTAAACATTTTTAAAAACAGTAATGAGGATTACATTAGACAGATAATTGAAATGGTAGAACTTCATATTAAATTTTGTTTCAAAGTTAATTCAATAATTTTTTATTGCTATGACTAAGATTGCTCGATAGCTGTCCTTGGTTCTTTCGCGCATCCATTCACTGAGAACAGTTTCTCTTGATATCAATGAATTTTTTCCTTTCGATTTCTTATTCAATTACCAATTTCTTAAAAGCGAAAACGAATTGTGTTTTTAAACTTAAATCTTCATTACTGGAGTTCGTAAATAAAGATGTCTACTTACTTTACTGTTAAAATAAAAAGACATAATTTTTTGAATCTTGATTTTAGAGTAGCCTATAATTAATTCATCCCTCACTGAGAAATATTTGATAATCGTTATTTGCATTACTAGAATAGTTGATGTATTCGCTTTAGTGATATTGCAGCTGAATTCCGAAACGCTATCAATTGAACATATGACTTTATCAATTTTGTAATGTGTCGAGTTAAAATTATAAGAATTTTTGTCTCGTTATTTAAGAATTTGTACAAAATATTTTGGATTCATTAGTGGATTCAAAATTTAAAAACTTTAATTGAAAACTAAATCAATGCAAATTTATTTTTCTGTCTTTTTAGTTAACTAACAAAAGATTTAAAACTAAGATTAAACACAGGGTACTGTATAAATTTTCCAAATTTCCATAAACGATAAAGTTCGTTGAAAACAATCCCTATAGTGTTCAGAAGGACAGGATAGGCAGTTTTAAATACATTAAATCCGTTCTTACCTCTTGTAAAATGTTTTTTTCTCTCTAAAATTTTATAGCAATTAACATTTCAGGAAAAAATAACAGGGATATTAATGATTTAAAAAATCTCCAATATTTATAAAATAACTTTTATTTGCCTAAAAAAAGTTTCTACTAATTGACCGTATTGTTAATTAAACCAATTATTAAAAATTAATGCCACAAAATTTCTGTATCACAAGAGTACCATATAATGGGAGTAATATCACGCTATAACGTTTAAATTTTGTCTGATAATGGGTATTAAATAACAATTTATTTTCTCGATATAATACTGCGTATGACAGATACAATACACTATCGAAATATATGTCGTTCCTAATATAAAAAATATTAAATAAAAATAATTTATCGTAGTCAAATTTTACTAATTACGTTCTCCCCCAAAAACTCGGAGGAATCTCACATTAAAATTTTTACCAGTGAGATAAGAAAATTTTCAAATATGAAGCTCTACATGGCCACATCAATTCTGCCATTTCAACTTCTTGGTAATGAAAATGTCCCCAGAAGGCTTAAGAGGAAGAATCCCTTCAAACCAGTGAATCAAACCAGTGAGTAATGTGAAGTGCAAAAAGTAGTGAATAGTTTTACTTATATTTTAGTGTTAAGTTATAAAACATTGTTGAATGGATAAAATCATTTAAGCATTCCGATTTTCAAGATAATATTAACGAAAAAATAATGGTTGGTTTTTATTAAAGAACAGTTAATGGTTGGCCCTGCTTTAATCTATTAAAAAATAAATTTAATTTTTTTTAGATGTGGATAAATTTTCTACAATGTCATTTGAATTATACAGTTCTGCAAACACCACAATTTGCAGCCAAAACTTCTTAAATGACTTCTAGTTATGATCTGCTTAATACATTAAATTTTTATTATACTTTTTGACGGTAACTGTTTCGAAACTATGAAACCAATACCTCTCAATGCTAATACCACGTGTTCATCTGTAACAGGTTACTTTACCGAAATATACAGAAAAATACTACCGTACTGTGCATAAAAGCTCTAAGAGTACCTAATAATGGGAGTAATATAATTACATATTTTGGAACTGTTTTATAATTTAATAACTACGAAGAATTCAATTATGTTAATTTAATATACCCGGCAGATTAAAAACTGAATAAACAGGCTCAGTGTTTTAACTAAACTAAATATTTGGCTCAACAGATAAAAATGGAATACGTTTCAAAAGTAGAGTATGAGAAAGAATATTACAATCTGAAGATTTGAATTTGGAACATTTTGGTTCAACGTTTGCTACAACTAATATTATAATTCAAGAAATTATAAATTGACTCTGGTTTTTACAAAATGTTAAAACAAATAATGCCAGTTGAAGATTTAATAATTTTACAAATTGAAACTGGATGGTTTCCTAAACTTATGCAACAGACAGAAAGTTGGACGTTTTATAAGCAACAGAAATTTATTGAATTGAAATAGAATATATTGACATAGGCAACTTCAAGCATAAACCTTATTCTTATGATGTTACATTTGTTAAACAACTCTGAACAAATATTTTACCGACTCTACTAACATCAATTTAATAAATGTTTGCAAACGTTTTACAGTAATTTTTTGCAGATATTCATTTTATATTTTTCTCGTAAAAATACATTAAAATATTTGACAAAACTGTATCCGAGACAATATTTATTTTACTTAGTTTAAATTTACTGAGAAGTAAGAATATCTTTGTAGTAATTAGAATATTTCATAAAATTGAATAATTTGTTTTAAAACATCGTTTAGACATTCTAAAGTTGTTCTTAGACCTTATATTTAATTTTATTAAAAACCCCTAATGCAATTTTTAATATATCTTTAAACCTTCTCTTACATACAAATTTTAATTTTATTAACCTATATTCTTTAACTACTATACTTATATACTTATTACTCATTACTTATGTACTTATATTTCTTATATACTTGTTACTTATTACTTATAGACTTATTACTTGTATACTTTATACTTATATAAATTAATTATTTACGTTCAGTGGTTTATATTATTATATTATTATATTTAGTTTGGGTTTATATTATTTCGTGCGTCCCTACGAACTAACAGAAAAATAATTTATAAGTCATAATTTAATATTTTTCATCTGGGTGTCGCAGTGTAAAAACTGATTTATTGTTTTCTATTTAACTCAATAATTTGCTCGGTAGTGATCAATAAATGAAAAGTTGTACAACTGGATATTTTTAACTAGGTACTAGTATGGTTTGATTTATTAGTAGATATAAAAAATACGAGACCCAATCGATAGATGTAGGTTAATGGTGAACCTAAAGGGACCTATGTTTTATAGTATATTTTGATAGGCTGTTAGCAAGTTTCTCGCTCTAGAAATGCTAAACGTAGATGCACAAATTAAAAAACTGAGGGTTAAAGAGATTTTTCAACAACTACGTTTCGGTAAGCTATTCATAATCCCGACTTTACCTATCTTCAGCTATTATTCAAGACTCGAATATCTCCTGGCGTATGCTAGTAATTAATTCTTCAACTTTCCAACAAAAAGCTCTGTTTGTTACTCAGAAGAAAATTCCGGTAATTAGTTTCAGTAGTTCTCTTTTAATAAAAAGCCTGGAGCATCTTCAAACAATGAAGGAAGATAGAATTCCAAAACTGGTTCTGAAAAACAGAGCTACCGGAAAAAGAAGCTTGGCAAGACCACTACAACGGTCAGAACATATAATTTTATTTAAGTTACAGCTTTCTATTAAAAAATATGTTTGATGTCAAAATCGGCTGAGTGGCCTAAGTCGTGAAGATAAGTAGAAGGTTTGAATTCGCTTGTTAAAACATTAAAAAACTTTTCTCAACTCCAAGGAGGAAATGATGTATTAGGAAAATTTTTTTGATTAAACACGATATTACTAAGTACCTCAAGTATTGATGCCGGCGTATAAGATTGCACTTGTACATGCAACCCGCAGAACATGTATACTGCAGTACCTAAAAACAACAATTAAAGGAAATAGCTGATAAAAATTTCGAAAATATGTCTACAAAATAGTTGTTATTGACTGTATGATGACGTGTAAAAAATCACTGTCAGCATTGCTATACTAATAGTATATTATTAGAAAGGCATGACTATTGCACCGCGTATCTCACACGGCCAACACTATCTCTCTCTAGCAGAAATGCAATCTTATACGCCGGCATAGTACTTTTGGTAGATACACAAAACATCATACCAACCAAGATAGTTATTAGAATACACCCCGATTTTTAAGGGTCAGTCTAAATACACACGGTAATGTCTTACACAAAAACTCGGAAAATTCTCAGTTATTGGCGACCATGAAGAGTAACTAAAAAGTGAGTAAAACAAGATTTATAGAAAAGTTAAATTTTTCATTCGATAGCCGGAAATTTGATTTGGGAACTGTAAACTGATTAACTGATCCATTAATTTATTTACAATCTCATTTTTAGTGTTTGTCTAAAACACTAAATTGTTAAACAATGACTTTTCCTGTTTTAGCCAAGATGTGTTTTTAAAAGAATCAAACCTGTACTGAACTAGTATCCATTTAGTTTTTTTAATAACTTAAAAAAATCATGGTATTGTTTGTTTTTTACTGAAGTTACAGAAATATGAAGAAGTGCTTTTAAAGAATAGAAACATGTTAACTATACACCAACGAACTAAAGACTGCACATGAGATCTAGCCATTAACAGCCAAGGTTGGGTGTGAGGTTGCCCCTTCGCTAAGTCACACTTTGTTCCACCGAACTCCAGCTGACTTTTTGTTTGGCTGTCATCCACAGCGGGACCACGACGTGACAACACAGGATACGATTAACGAAAGACAATTGGCTCTGTGCTGTAATCTAGGTCACTATGCTCCGCCTTCATTTGCAGTCTCTAGTTCGTTAAGCTCATGGCTGCAAATTTTCCATCATAAACATATTTTCTTGAAAGAAAGCTTTGTTTCTCTTTTAAAGGTTTTTCATGTGCACAGTTTTTACGTCTACTTATTTCTACATGTTATCAAAACGAGATTTAAATAAGAAACTTGACACTGCTCCATTATTGTTGTTGTTCATTACAATGTTCTGACCTTCTCTACCAAACTATAAAAAGAAATTATAAAATGTTACTCAAATCGTTTTCATTCAGACAATAACTTAATTGCAAGTTTTATCTCTAGAAAATTTCAGGAGTAATTTATGTTTGTATTTTCCTCCTTATATATTTTTTCAGTACAATGTAGCATATTCTTATTATCAAACTCACGTTATGTGAATTGTTTGTGACCTATATAATGTTGGAAAGAAAAGTTAACTGTTAAATTTTTCGTGCCATTTTATTCAAACAAATATTTCTCTATGAAGAAAGAAAACATGCATTAGTTTGTTCTAATACCTCTATATTTTTAATTTGGAATTGTTAGACCTTGCAAGCAAATGGGGTGAAGGAAATGGCATGGAAGTACGATGACAAGAATGCTTTGAGGAAGTGAACCGCTTTGTTGTGAGGCTTCAGTTTTTAAGGTGTCCTTGTTGCTTATAAAAAAAGAACAAAGTCACGTAGATGATTCTGTCCACATTTTCTTCTGAATGAGATAGGCTTATAAGGATTCTCATGGATAGTAACGCACAATTATTATTGCAATTGCTGAACAAATATATTTGTTGTATAATGGTGGAATCATTTCCTAAATAAATTAACTTCCATAACCTGTGATAAGTCAAATACTGATTTATTATTTTAAATAGAATTTTGTTTTTAACCTAAAATAAATTTTATTTTTTATAAAAAGAGAAAGGAAGGTTATAGACTAATTTTAAAGCTTCAATTACTGATGTTATAGAATTCATAGAACAATATAAATATATGTAGGCCTAAAATGTTAATTAGTCAATTAAGAATATATTTTTGCATTGTAAAGGGTTCAGATGAAATAAGAAAATTAATGATCAGCTGTATCCTGTGATGATATATTTTCCATTTTACGATGACCTAGACGGAACAACAGCACCCACTAAACAACTGGCCTCTTTTCTACTTCTGAATTGTTCTATTTTATTTCACGCTCATTCAGTAGGGTACAACCGAGTCCATTTATCTTAGGTTCTCTGATGGAAAGCTTCTAAAGACGGAAACAACTCTTTTCATTCCTCGAAAACTAATGTCCAGAGTTAATTCACAACATTGAAATGGTTTACTAAATCGAAAAAATAAAACATTTGGTTGCCTGCCAATTTTATTTAAACCTAGAAATAACAACCAGTCAAAAAATTCTACATCTACTGTTTATGTGGAAATTAATTGTATATTTTAATTATTTTATGAATCTTTTAAGTCATTAATAAAATATGAAACAACATTAATTTCATTTTAATACATGGTCAACCGTAGTATTCAATGTACTTTACGAGGAAACCGTTTGAAATTATTTTAATAAACGAAGGGAAAATATTTGCACAAACACAGTCATAGAATTTTAGCATTAGTTGTAGAACTCAATATAGGTTTACTGTCATGACATTACCGGTTTAAATTGCGTGTATACATGAAATGTTTTATTTTCTAATAATTTGCAAAAACGATTAAGTAAACCCCGTAGATGTTAGATATTATGCATAAAGGTTTCAGGTTTTAGTGTTTCTCAACACAAAATATTTTCATATTTCTGTTTTTCTGTAACGTTAAAAATACCATACGTGTGGTTCTATCTCAAATATTGTAACTATCAATTTTAGTAATAGTTGAGTTACTTATAAAACTAAAACTGTAATTAAGAAAAAAGTTATTGGAATATTAACTATTGAAATAAAACAGTCTATGAATATCCGTGAATATTGATATTTATTTACCAATAAACATTAAAGTATTTATTATTGATTAACTTCCGTCTTGGACGTTATACTTGAAATTATAATTACCTTAAATATGGTCTTAGACCGTCAATATTATAAACGAACGCTTTGCGTTAAACCAAACAAATGATCATAACTTTTCTTATTCTTTAAGAACAAACAATCTCTACCAATGACATATAAAAAATAATACCTCGATAAATATTTCATGTCTTTAACTATTTTAAAATACACAAAAAATTATTAAATTAAAGTTCAAATAAAACAAAAAGCAACTCAAATAAAAATGAAATAAAAATAATATAAATTAAATCAGTCTCTAAATTAATACTAGTAAACACCTGTACTGTTACAATAAAAAAACCTTTAAAATTAAAATATTTAACCTTTTTTTTAAAGGATTGTAAAAAATATTAAAAAATTACAAAACAGGTGAATAATAAGAATATCTTAAAAATCAAACAACAGTCATTAAATTTATATCCAGCAATATAAGACAAACAGTATTGATTTTAAAAAATTATCCTTCCGATAGCATCCACATGTCAGAAAACAAAAAAATAACATTGACCTGGAAAAACCCAAATAACTCCACCAAAATATTTGGGAAAACGAGGTCATATCGCAATAAGTTAACAAATATATTTCTTCATTCCTTCAATATGATATTTACCAATAAATTTTCCATCCATATGAGTTAATTTGTATACATTTTCACAAAGTTTTTCAAAAACCTTTAACACTCCAATAAATAATTTTCCAAATGTATGAATTAACTTACCAATTTCTCGTGATTTCGTATCATGTTTGATCAAAAATAAATCACCAACATCAAACAAAGATTTATTTTTATACCTAATATCATAATATTTCTCATTATTCAGACATTTCTTTTTAATATTTTCTCTATAGATGTCTATGTAAAATGCAAAATCAAATATTGTAAAACATGAGAGTTCCTCTTTTATTTGCTTTATATCTAAAACTTTCTCCCAAAATCCCTGGTATTAAAAAACTTTTAGTAAAAAAATAAATCTGGTGTGAAACACCAACACGACTTCCTCTTGCCAATGCAAATAACGAACAATATAACCAAACATAAGTAATAAAACATTAAAAATAAACAAAAAACTAACCTAAAAAAATATAACCTTGTTTTAATCATGAATGAAAGACGCAAATGAAAATCAACCTCAGTTTGGCTTTTTTTTAACGTCCCACTGTTCTGCAATTACTGCTAATGCAGACGGTGAAGGAAGAAATGGTTTTTTGTAACGTATGAAAATATGCCGTGCCTGAACGGGATTCGAACCCAAAACCGCATTATGATCAGTTTGGCTTAAAAATACGGAAAATCACTCATTCACGCTAACTAGACTCTGAAGAGAAAAATGCTTTAAATAAAAGTTGCAGATCTTTTAACTTCCTATAAACTTGATTATATACATTTTTGTCGTAAAATGCATAGGCCTAGAGCTACTAAGGCTGAAATCTTTAAAAAATCGCTTTTTTACCAGTTTTCGTGAGAAAAAAAAGATAATCGCTAATTACTGCGAACTAAGCGTTATACAAAACAATGTTTCAAATAAAAGTTGTAGGACTTTAAATTCTCTACAACTTTTATTATATACATTTTTGCGCTAAAATGCATATTAAAGTCGCAACCTCTAAAAAATTTTTTACGAGTAAACAGCCACTTCAAAAATTTCAGCAGACATGGTGGCTACTCTGTCCTGTAGAACATAAAAAACTTAGTAAATGAGGCGATTTTTAAAAAAATCGTAGGAGCCGTTTTTGAGAAAATTGCAGAAAAGTGAAAACGGTACGAATAATTTACTGCTTCTGGTTAACCGATTTTGATAGAAATGTTTGTGTCGGATCTGTTAGTAGTACCTAACATAATACATAAATAGTAATAAACAGACACACACACACACACACACAACAACAACAACAAAACAACAACGAACAACAATCGCTAACAACATGTTTTTTTTTTGGGTTCAGGGGGTCTGAAAACGTGTAGGTCTGGTGGAAACTCGATTTCGAAAAATCGACATGAAAACAATAAATTCCTTCATATATATAGGCTATATATATTTTATATAGTCAAGAGAAAGTAAAAATATGGTGCATACTGTGTTGATTCATGTTTACAAGAGTTCAAAGCAATGACTACATGTTCTAAAACAACTATACCATTTACAATGATTCTCATTGACAAAAATTCGTAACAGCTGTATCAAGTTTTTATTATACCGTTCAACTGGATCTCCAGAAGCTTCATAATAATATGTTTGTATCAACTTAATACCATTTTCATCAAGAAAGTTCTTTAAACTTGTTTAAGAAAACTGAGGTCCGTTATTACACAATAACTTTTTAGGTAAACTATGGTTGTTCTGTAAAAATGGAGGTAATTTATTTAAAATAGCTTTTGTAGTCGCTTTCCGTATGGGATGTGCTTTTAAAACTTTTGAAAAATAATCGAACTGTAGTGTTACATGTAAAATTTATATCTCATTGGTACAAGCGACCGTATTAAATCTATTGAAACCAATAGTTTTTCCGTCTTGGGCGTTATACATGTGTACATGAAGTTATAATTAACTATAGTCTATATTATAAAAAATATGGTCTTAGACCGTCAATATTATTGACAAACGCTTTGTGTTAAACTAAACATATGACTATAAATTTTCTTTTTCTTTAAGAATAAACAGTCTCCAACAATGTCATATAAATAATACTTCAAGAAATATGGTTTTGTATGGTTTTAAACTGTATGTAACTATTTTAAATTACACAAATCATTATTAAATTAAAGTTAAACTAAGTAAAATTAACTCAAAAGAAAATTAAAATAATATAAATTAAATAAGTCTCTTGAGAATAAACAAGTTTTGGGAGCAGACAAGAAAGCTAAAAGCCAAATCTGTCGCTCGTACTTTGAGGACTTAAATGTGTTTGGACTGATTCAAGTGCTTCAATATATGCGTAAATAATTAGTCTCTAAAGTTATTGTAAATACCTCTTCTGTTACAGTATGTAGGCCTAACTCTGGACGTGCTTGACAAGAGGAAGGTATGCAATAGGTTACTGTCATACATATAGATGTACGGTTTTATTCGTGATTTTCTATTCTTTGTGGTCATTTATCGAGTATTGTTACTTGAGTAACGAGTTTGCAACTTGGGGTAAAGAGAAAAAGCATCAGTGCGCATGCGCAACTGCTTTAATTTCAGTTCAACAAACACAACAACTTTTACTATACCCAGAGCATATACGGAGCCTTTCGTAGGTTAACTGTACGAATATAACTGTTTGTTACCGTAAACAAAAATGTTAGTTTCTCAAAAACGTGAGCAGACTATTCATAGTCCTGAACGAAATCTAATACACGGTGTAATAAAATGCTGTGAAATGAAGCTAAACAGAAATGCCTTTTCCTGCCTCTTAACAAAAGCATGAGCGAGTGGATAACTACTGTGATGTTTCTCTTTCCACAATTCGAAATATAAGGAAGGAAATTAAAGACGAGTAGAAGCTATCCTTCAACAGTTTTGTTGACACCTGGTAAAAAAGGGAAACTATTAGGTGTACTAGTGAGACTGATAATGAAGACGTCGGTGACAGCGATAGTAAAGAAGGGATTCATTTGTAAAAAATTTTGTTTCAAGGGAATAAGGTAGCTGGTAATTGCAGTAAATCAAACATTTCTAGTCATGTAACTGGAAACTGTAAGGACTACCTTTAACGAACAAAGGTACAAAACTATTAAAAAATATTATGCCAGAGAAGTCCAGAGAGCTAAATGTAAAAAACTGCTGAAGTCCTTCATAAATCACCAAATTTAAACTCAGCAATATGGGAAATAATAAATAAGAATCGAGGTGTAGTTAGCAACAAAAGTTTTACTGACATACCTAATATTGTTAACAAAAACAATGAACTTATAGAGAATGGTGTAGAAATTTGTAATTATTTTAACAAATATTACCAGGAAGTAGCTTTAAAACTTAAACAACAGATTAGGGAAACAGTGGGATGTTATGATCCAAAAGGTAACAAGGTAGTAAATCAATTCTTATTTAGCCTAGTTTCAAGTGAGGAATTAGAATCAGTTATTGATAGTTTGAAAAGTAAGAAAACACGTGGGTTAGATGGGATTTCTAGTATAATTGTTAAAGAATGTAAACATCTTTTAATTACTCCTCTCCTTCATTTGATTAACTTCTCACTCGAAGCAGGTGTATTTCCAAACAAATTGAAGGAGGCTAAAATATTGCCTATATTTAACAATGGAGATAGCCAGTTAGTTGAAAATTATAGGCCCATAAGTATTTTAAACACAATCAGTAATATTTTTGAAAAGGTATTATTTATTAGGTTAATTAGTTTCTTGACTGAAAACCTAATCATCTCAGAGGATCAGCATGGTTTCCAAAAAGGTAGATCAACTAAAACTGCAATTGTTTCACTTGTGGAGCAAGTAGTTGATATATTGGACGCCGGGGAGAAAGCATTGGCAGTGTTTCTGGATCTGAGCAAAGCTTTCGATTGTGTTGATCATGAAATTTTATTGAAAACACTAGAGTCATTAGGCGTTAGGGATGTAGAGTTGAAATGGTTTCAATCTTACCTTATTTTAGATTACAGTGTGTGGAGTTAACTAGGGTTGTTAGAGGGAAACTTACAAAGGTTGTATCTGGAAAGCATGAAGTCAAAGCAGGCGTTCCACAGGGGTCAGTTTTAGGTCCAATTCTGTTTCTATTGTACATTAATAGGTTACCAGAAGTCATACCTAATGGCAGAGCTTTGTTGTTTGCTGATGATACTTCATTAATCAGTAACAGTTCACTGGTAGATGCTCTTGAAGTAAATACACATGTTAACATAGAGTCCGTAGTACAGTTCTTGAATCAAATTTTATTAACAGTTAATGGGAAAAAGTGTCAGTACTTGCAGTTTAAAAATAAACATAACGTTAAAGAAAGTAGAGAAGTGGATATATTTATTCATAATAATAGTTTAGAGCATGTAGAAACAGTGAAGTTCCTGGGCGTATCTCTAGATAGATCTTTGTCCTGGGACTTCTATACCAATCAAGTTTGTAGTAAAATATCATCTGGGGTATTTGCATTAAAAAAAATTGCCAGATTAAATGATAAAAAATTACTAATGGCAGCTTATCATGGCCTCATTCTGTCTCATATCCGTTATGGTATTTTAGTACGGGGTAATTCTAGCATGGGTAATATGAATAGGGTTTTTAAAATTCAAAAGAAAGCTATTAGGTGTATGGTGGGAGCTAACCAGCTAACTTCATGCAGGCCGCTATTTAAGGAGCTTAAATTGCTTACAGTTCCCTGTCTCTACATTTTTGAGGTGATTATGTATGTAAGGCAAAATAATTTTATGCAGAATTTCAATGTTCACTATCATAACACGAGAAACAGGAATGATTATTATGTGGCTAATCACTCCACAAAATTGTTTGAACAAAAACCTACTTATGCAGGGAGAAAATTCATAAATAAATTACCCCAATCTTTAAAGTGTTGTGAGGATTTGAATTCCTTTAAAAAAAAATCTAAAAAATTACTTGATCGGTGAAACTTTTTATAGCGTACAAGAATTTCTTTCTCGATAGTAGTGATACATTGTGTGATTCTTATATGTATTTCAGGTGTTATATCTAATGACATGTCCTATACTCCTCCTGGAGTCTCCAGGGCGCAAAAAAAATGTAATGAAGCTATAGGCAATATTACAGGTTACATTTATTTCTTATAAGGTTTATGAAGAAAACATTTTCTCGGAATAAACCACAGCTTACAAAATTTATGTAGAAACTGCACAGTAGTGAAAGTGTGAGTAGTATCCCACTGTTGAGGTTGGTATCACTCTCAAATTTTCACTTTCCTTCCTCACAGCCCATCCATACACAAAAGGCAATCTCGTGACTTCAGTATCTATGTCAGTTCAATATCAGCGTAGAGAAATGCATATACGGACCCAGGAAATGTCTGTGAAGCTTATTAAGGAATTCCATTCCTGTTCGATGTTGTTGGATATAACAACGGCAGAATACAAAACTAATAAAGAAAGTAAACAAAAAAAATATTAAAATCTTCATAAACTCGATCTAGCAATGTTTCAGAAATCAGAAGCATCTGCAAGCCTTATTATGTGAATCTAAACTTTGTTCATAACTCGGTGTTTTATGTTTAAGTAAGCCATATAGTCTATAACAACAAAAAAACACGAATGAAAGTCGCTTCTTTATCAGTTATATGCACATCGTTACATGCACATTCGTTAGTGTGAACACAAAGAGAAATGTTTGTATCTTTTACGGCGTATCCCCCTCCGTGCAAATGTGTCCGTTGCTTGGACACAGTAAACATTTTGATTTCAGTTACTACACAAATAATCTTGATGCGATCTTCCAAACTTGTCTCCAAGTGTGGACGAGGTATTCATTACCTTGCACTTTTTTATTGCACCCTCCCACCAGTTCATTACAAGTTTAAAAGTCTTCGGCAGGACTAAGACTAAAGAACTTCTCACACAAGAAGAAATAACAAAATATAGTATGCGTAGCATCGTAGAGTTTTTATTGTGCTACACATTCTTCAGAATACATGAATATTTCATTATCAAAGGCAGAATTTATCAAAGTAATTATGTGATTAAGTGATTACTGATTTAAAATATCAAAAACTTCAGAAATAATAATATATTATTTTATAGAAATATTTTTTCGTACGGTTCATTTCCGCGATTTTTAAATCTGAAGAGCTTCAAAAAACCAGTCGATGCAAAATTTCGTATACATTATTGAAAATCTATTTTGCAACATTACTATCAGAGCCTTCATAAATCTAAATGTTTTAACAATTGTTTTATTTTTTTAATTTTTCCTAAGTTACACAAATAAATGTATACAACGGGGAAGGTCGTTTTCATATAACTATAATTTTACAACTACTGTCAGAAATGTCGGGATTTATGTTACCGGGAACTTAGTGATAAATGGTAATATTGTTTTACATAACTGAAAATATTAAATTTAATGAATAAAAATATTCCTATTTTTCTCTCATATTATTTCACTAGTAAACTAGTTTAAAAGGTAGAATTATGATGTACACAGTACAAATTAACTAACTTATTGCAAGAGATAATAAACTATTCATTTTCAATAATTGTGGCAATACAACAATGTGATACTATGTGGTAATACTACGGTATCCATGATAAATTGAAAACAGAAAATTATCATCATACAAATTGTATTATGACGCTAATTGAAAAGTTTATTGCAGTGACTGATAATTAATTAGCTCTTTAATAAAGTTTAAATGCATTATTAATACTTAATTTAATACTGTTTTGAGGTGACAGCACAAATGCGTAACTTGAATCTTTTTCGATTTAAATAGAATTATTTTATAAATTTAGAATTCGGTTACTTAAACTAGAATATTATTTTCTAGAGATGAAAGGGTTATCCAAAAATTTTAAATTATCACATTAATGAAAATTTGCTTTCATATGCAGGAAATAGTTAAAACTTAGGCAGCGAACAAACAAGAAGAGCACTTCTAACAACATTAGGAAGACTTGTCCCAGTGGTTGTCTAAAACAATACTGATGTTTAAACAATAAAGCACCATATAAAAGCATTCTACCAGTAAAATCATTATAAGTTTATTTTCAATTTAAAGGATTTTTGTTTTGTTTTAAGTAAAATTTAAAATATTTGCATCTAGAAGTAAGCTGGAGAGAATGTTTACATAGTTTTAAAAGTAACGTCAAAGGTAGACAAAAAACGATTTTGGTAACTTTATTTACTACTATTACACTAACAGGTTGAGTTGGTATAAATTTTGTTGTAACATCTAAGTTACGATATATAAGTGAGAACTATAATGTGTAAAATGCATTTTATGTTTAAGTACATGATACATCTTTACTAATCAAAAACAATTTTTACTTTACATTATTTTAACAAAATAATAAAAGATATATTACAATGCAAATTAAAGTAGTCAAATTATAAGCAAATTTTTCGATAAATATACCCTTTGGTACCACCTCCATGGCGCGTGGTTAGCAGTTCAATATTCTGGTTTCGATTTACGGACACTGTCTGGACATTGTAACACGTTAAAAGCTTATATTTTAGAAGTAACAGGAGCTGCTAAGAGTCAAATTGTTGATGTGACTTAACGAAACTTAAAACATTAAAGTAAACATCTTTGAATTAATTTACTAGCTGAAAACTGACCTACTAGTAGGTTTACACAACCACAAACAGAAATGTAAAAATAGTTTATTAGTAAGAAAAAATTCTGCAAACATCTCACAGACAAAAATAGATGCAACTGTTAGGTTCACTTCAGAGGAGAATTTTCTGTTACTCAGTGGTTTTGTATTTTTTTTTCGTGTGTGTTATAACCATTAACAAATGTCCGCTAAGTCTGTACTTCATATTTTCTCCTAGTACATCCTGCGAAACCCTCGAATTCGTCAATTATTTTTCTATATTTGTTTCTGTCTTGTATTATTTTAAGGGTAAACATACACACCATTATAAATGATACTGTAGACATGGTTAAGGAAATAAATTTATTCCCTTAATAACCCTTAAACTGATAAACAATTGTTTATTGTAATAAATTAAGTACAGGCTATTGCAACAAGGAAAATGGTTTGCCGATAAATGAAATGTGTTAGAAAGGAGTTCTTGAAAGGGCGGTCGAATTTAGTGTAAAATACGAGGAATGGGTCTTTGTTATGCCTATTATTTATAATTTTTACTATTTTGTAGATTGCTTGGCTGCCCATGACGGACAGGTGGAGTGTCAAATTATTTACACTCAATCTGTTCGTTGCAGGGCTAAAATAAATAGTTCTGTTTCTTATCACATGGTCAGCCAATTAAATGACTGAATCATTTAAGAACAGAAGAGGTAGAGGTGCAAAAGACACTAATCAGAGTTATCTCCTCTGAAAGTAATGAATTTCATTATACAGCCAGACCCTTTGGTGAATGAAGTGAAGGTGTCGTTTGCAGAGTGGAAAATATGTGCTTTTCAGAGGGCCCGGCATGCTGATAAGCGTACTTTTCCACTCAGTAAGGAAGGCAACGGTAAACCACCTCACTCCTCGTTTTACTTAGTAAAACCTCTACAGGTTCAAACCAGCCTTTTGGCTGATGACCTAAACAACAACAGATTGCTTGGGTAAAGCGAACAAAGTGTTAAAAGGGTCTTGATTTTTTTAGAAAATATCAGACCGCAGGTATAAAATCAGCGCCTTTGTAGTCAGTCAATTAGTACTTGGACTGCAAATAGAATTAGTGTTTACGGGCCGTTTTCAAAATAATGTCGTTACGAGAACGGTTCTGAATTACGTCAATAGTGCGTGTGTGAACGGGTGATATCAAGTGGTTTCTGACAGGTGAATCTTGTTTTGATTGTAAAGTGACAGTATCTTATATATTTTGAGTTTAGTTTAAGTTTTATGTTTTGTAATTAATTTAATCTGATTGTAATTTGTTAGTAGTCTAAGCTTAATAATTTATTGTGAATTATTAATAAAGTTAATAAATAATTTTTATAATTTTAAAGAACGTTTTTCTATTAATTATTAAATCAAGATCCCGAACAAACCTAGGTTTAGGTGCTACAGTGTTTTAAACTTTATTCGATGATTCAAAATTTTAGACAAATAAACTCTTTCTGTTGTCTAAATCGATGTATAATGTAATCCTTTATATCTGTAAACCTCTTCTAAAGAGTAAAGTTCTATTAAAAATCACCATTGTAAAATCATAATCGTTTGCTAAAATTAATATGCTTCCTGGTGTAAACAAAAGGCATTTTTCCCAGCTTGGGAAATGAATTAAAAGTAAACGAATTTTAAGTAAAACAAACGATTAAACAATCGTCTTGTAAAAGGAAAGATTCAAAAACGTAAGAAAAGACTTATCAGAACATCAAATGAGCTCTTCATTGGGCCACCTCCTCTTCAGTTTGCCTATAAAAGAAAAAATGAGATCGTTCATCTTGGGGTATATCATAAAAAGGATACTGTTTTCCAGCTTATCTACTGCACAGTGTTTTCCTTCTTCTCTTACAGCTGCACCTAATTTGAGCCAATCTGAAGCTGATGATAGCGTGTATTACCTTTTCTTACTCGGGATAACCGAAAATATTTTTCTACGTGCATAATTTCTAGAAGACATAAAACCTTATGTGTATAGCCCAGTATAAAACAGCGTCGTAAATTAAAGTGGTTTCTTCTACCCGATAGCCATCTCCTTAGATTTTATGTTCAATCGCCAATAAAATAAAATAATTTTTATAAAGTAAAATTTAGTCTGTTACACATGTCGATTAGTATAATATTAGTTCTATGAGGAAAATCTATATACCCTGTGGTATAAAGCTAGGTATATTATTAGATTTTAGTGAAGTAGTAGGTTTAAACCCCAAAATTAGATTTATGAATAAGCCACTTGGTTTTTAATACAAAAAAATCAAAAAAGTTACCACCAAAAAAAAAGAAACTTTCCTAAGAAAGAGTTTATAAAATGTTTACTATTATATTGCTTTTCACGGTTGATGAGCTCTGCTGTTCCATGCGTTTAGACCAATCAGAACGTTTGCCATCGTTGTCAGATTGTACCTGACGAACATTACGCGCGCATGCGTATAAGAGCCGTAGTAGTTCACTCATGTCTTGCATCTCGTACTGAACACATCGATTTTAGAGCGCGGTAACATGCAATACTTTATAATATAATCAGCTGTTGTATGTTCATAGGTTGATATTGTTATTGAAAAACCAAAAAATTGACTGACAAAATACATAACAGGACTACGAGAGCAAGTATTGGCAACGTTGCTGGCAAGTTATTGGCTACTCATGAAGTGGGTAGGAGGCAATCCGTACATTCAAAGCTCATCAGCCTTGTAAAAATACTGTAATTGTCTCCGATAGGAACCAGAAGTTTCTGTGATATAAATATTTGCATTCGTTATAGCGCTAAATTTTAAAATAAAGTTGGTAAGTTACCATTATTGTCACAATATTATTGTCTAATAAACTATTACTAGAAGGCGATAAAACAGCCTTCCTCGCCCCGAAGAATTACCGTTATTAGTTTAGTGCCGACAAAGAGTTTTAACTATTTCCAATTTTCCCCAGTTTTGGAATGAAAAAACTTTTGAAATGATTATTTTTTGCGCATAAGTTAACACAAACTTAAAAAAAATCTCTAATGTTTAGCTTTTAGGAAGCGAAAAATCTTTAAAAAAAGGTGAAAATCTTATAAGAGTTTTCTAACTTTTTTCACATTTTACAATTGGCTGTTGTAAATTTCTTACTTAGCCATAACCTTTAACACAAAACAATATTATTACAATTATTAATATTTTTACATTAAATAAATATTGTACTCATATAATAGGGCTGCTCGTATAATATATTTGTACTATATTTTAATAATTTAAAAGATTAATTGATTCCATTAAATCGGTGTGTATGGTTTTTGCTTAAAAAATACTCTCTTTACATCCGTTTTAAGTAGAAGAATATTAGACAATTTGTATACTTCACTGACAGTTCTTAGAAAGCACGTTATGCAAACTCTTAAAACAAAGAAAACAAAGATTTATCGAACCAATTCTTTTAATGTTATTCTCTTACTTTAATGTATTTTTAATGAACTTACTAGGCTACGATTTGGTAAACTTTCTGTGATATATATTCCTTAAGTTTCTTTATTAATCTGCCGTAACAAAAATTAATGTAATTTTTACCACAAATGTACTTTCAAATCTGTAAGGTTTCCGTGTATATTGTGGTATTTATTTCAATTTTTCATGGACTGAAAACCTGCTGCACAATTTATGTTAAAAACTGTGCTTTAGTGCGATTACTTAATTACATTTCTCATCTCTTTAAATCACTAATGGGTTCTCTAATTTTATCATAAATGTTGATGTACTTTTTTATTTATCCATTACCCTTTTCTAGTACTTAGTGTACTCTTGCAGTAATTGTAAATTGATTCACTTAATTTAATTTTCTTCTGTGGAATACAGACAGCTTTTGAGATAAGTTTATTTAGAAACATTTTACAGTAATACATCTACAGTAAAATAAAAACCATTTAACACAAATAATTATGTTCAAAACAAAACTATGTTCTGGGCCATTTAAATATTATAACTCAAGGTTTTGTATTTGACTGACTAAAATACCGTTTTCTCGGAAAGCAAATGCAAAGTAACATACCAATATAAATTTGTATTTCTTTATCCACACAATGACTAAAGTTGAAGCGATTAATCAAATAATTCATATTATTAACGTTATGCTGATTATCCTGACCTTCAGCTGCCTAAACTAAATAAGATTCTCTTGAAATATTTTAATTTTTTACGAGTTAACCATTGCAGTAACAATATGATTTACTCGTATAACTTACTGAATTTATAGTAAACAATTTTTTGGTTCACTTTCCTTCCAAAAGATATTTATTTCTCCAATGCATCAAAAGAAAGTATTTAATTCTAACTCCTATGCTACGGGTTTTTTACTAAATTACGAAATATGTGAGTGTCTTTCTGTATCTAACCGCAAAGAAGTTAAAAGAACTATAAAGAATTTCTTAAAAAATTAAGAACTATTTCTATAAGAAATATGAAATTATAATATATTATATTTAGAAATACCTTAATAAATTAGAAATCCATTAAAAACAATTCTTTATGACACTTCTAGACAAGATTGAAGACACGGGGAGATTAAAGAGGAAAAATATTTTAAACCTACCAGATTGTCAAAAATCTCTGTTAAAGAACACGTTCAAATTCCAGTTAAAACTAATTAAAATACTTTCTTAAATAGTAAAAGAAATTAATAAGAAAAATTATATCAATACTGGTTTAAAACTACTAATTCAGTAACCCTCCAAAGTTCTTAAAATGTTGTATAATTTACTTTTAGACATCAGACTATAAAATGCCTTTTGTACCAAAGTTTTCCAAAATTGTATTACAGAATGTCAACAAGAATTCCTATTTATAAAAACGGAACATTCTTCTTTTGGAATAACTGAATTACGTTTAACTTAGATATTAATAATATCTATAATGTGCCTAACTGTAAACTAGGAAAATCTAAAACATCATGTCAGTATTATTTGTATTTACATTTACGTAAGGAGAGTTTCCAATATCATAAACGGCTTAGTTCCAAAAAAAAATTATGTAGTTATTTTTAGATTCACAATTTTATAACTTGCATCACACAATTAAATATTATAAATTAGATGTTTAAATTTTTTATTTCTCATTACTGTTTAAGAATTTCTTCTTTTGGTAGCTTCTCCTATCGGAAGCTGGCAATCATAACATCAATTCTTAAATTTCTTACTTTTGTCACTGCTGCCTTGAATCGTTCCACGAATTTTCACCTAGTTTTAATTAAACCTAATATTATCGCAGATTTTTTTAACCAACCTGTTCTTCGTCTTCCTACACTCCTCTCCGACTACTTTTCTCTGTATAATCAACTACAGCAGATGGTATTTCTCTCCACGTATAGCATGTCAGAAATACTCTAGTTTTAATTTCGTTGTCTTGTTAATTAATTCTAGCTATTTATAAATATTTGATGTAAAACTTTTTCATTCGTTTTTTTTCTTTGTCGATGATATTTTTAACACACGTCAATATATAATGAACCTAATTATTTGACTTAGGTATTAATTAAATGACTCTTTAAAAGTTAATATTGAATGAAAATAATATTTAAATAAATAGTGAGAATTTAAAAAAATAGTCATAATATTTTTATTTACCTCTTGTTTAGCCTCTTGAAGACTACGATTACAAATATATTAGCCAGTTCAGGTCAGTTTTCATTGATCTTTTTAACACCCTATTCTGTATTCTTTCAATGTGCACTCATTCTCTTTGATTGTGTGGTTCTTCCCTTTCATCTGACCATTAAACTTCTGGTCATAATTTTGCTCACGTTGAAAAACGTAAGTAATTTTCAGTTAGCTTTTCTAGTAACCTTAAATAATTCGCTAACTATTTAAACTTGTTTCTATCTTTCACCGCAGTCAACTTAACGCCCAATACCTCAAAGTCCCTTTTAGTCCTAATTAGCCTACCATTTAGATTTTGTTTCTCATTTCGTTGAAAATTTGTTTTTTATTATTCTTTCTATGTAAATGTTTAAAAAATTGAATTCTCCTTAACCTTATAAATTCTATAATCGTTTTTCCTAATATTGTCTATTTCTGCGTTTGATTCGTCTGTGTTTACATTATCTTCTCTAGGAACTAATATGGTCAAACAAATTTCCTTTTATTTTCTACCGTTTATCCCTAGAGTATATTTTTTTGGAGATGTTGTTTTTGAAGCGTATAATGTATTTAGTATTATAGAACATTTATTAAAAATTTCGATTATATTTTTCACCCTTCCATTTTCTCTTCTTTTAATTAAACTAATTTTATTATAGTTTATAGGGAACCTTTAAATTAAATTCAATGTATGAAACATTAATAGTTAACAATATTTTATAATTTACTGCTAGTATGCAGTTTTTTCAGTGCACCTACTGTGTATTACACGTGAGATGTAACACGGGTGTTTCAAATATCACAGATGCAGTTGACACTCGCTTACGAACAACGTATAATTTTGTATTCAAATTCATTACAATTTATAAATTTTCATTAGAGGACGTAACCGCAAAAATACTGAATTGTATTTATTTTTGAAGAAAATTTATGTTCATTAGAATTTTAATAACTATACGGGAATATTTTAATCTGAAATTATTTAACCCTCTGAGTACCAACGTCCGGAAAAGAGGACGTAAATATATTTTACGGCGTTACAACATCCGCTTTACCGGACGTCCGGCTAACCGAACATTTCCAAAAAAATTTTAAACAAAAATTAAGGAATAATGTATTTTGAAACCGCCTCCATGGCGTAGTGACTAATGCGCTAGCCTACAAAGCGGAAGGTCCCGGGTTCAATTCCCAGCTAGGGTCTAAAAATAATTTCTAGACCCTAGCTGAGAATTGAATGTTATAATTATTATAACACGTTAAAACCACCATTAAGGTAACCAAACCTACAGCAGTTGCTAATGACCAAGCGGTCGATGCAACTTTAATAAACCAAAAAGAAACTACTTTGTATATTTTTTAGTGTCAGAACGATTTATTTTTTATGAACGCAATAAAAATTCATTTTTAACCGAAAATTTTATTTTCTGTAACGTTGAAATTTTGGCAGGCTTTACGCCTGCAAGTTTTTGAAATAAGGGCTTCTTTCGTACACCTTTTTGAAATTCAATGGCACTTTAGAGCAAACTTTTAAATATTGTTTCGGCCCTGAAAGGGTTAATCCATTACATTAAATAAATTATTATTTAATACTCGTAAATACATGTGATAACACTAAGTAATTTAAAAAGAAAAGTATTAATAGTAGTAAAACTATTATCAGATGATTTTGTTATAAATAACAGTTTCTAGGAAATTTTGAGTAGCTAAGATATTACGACGGTTAAAATAAATAAATCGACAGATAGGTAGAAACTTGTCAGATCCATATCCGGATTGTCAGGCCTGCTTATTTACTATCTCACCATCAAATGGCAGACAAGCATACGATCAAACAAAATTGAATCGAACGACTAACAAATTCTCTATATTGCCTATACTCAATAAAAAAACGCTAAAACATGTTAAAATACTGTGTTCAAAAATTCAGTTCATTCAAGTACACACTTTTAAAATTACACCGAAGCAAATAAATTGAAATCAGAAAGTCAATCCTTTAACGTAATAACAGGAATAAATAAGTTTTTTTTCATTTGCACAGTCCTACTTTTGTTAGAATTCAGCGAAATAATTCGTTTGAATTGAAACTTTTAAAATAAATATTATACTTCTCTCTAATATAATGCGGACGATGAAAGAATAGATGAAAATGAGTAATGAAAGATACCGGATCTAACTGAGAATCGACTCGGGACCCCTGGAGTAAAGGCCAGTTGCATTAACCACACTCTACATGCCGACTCACACTTTCGATACAAGCTTATCGTTTGTCATGTTCACTGCGCATACTAGTCGATGGTTTTATCTACATATTTTCACTAGTGCTGGTGATTTATTCGGACAAAATTTGAACCAATGATGTAACAATATTGATCTAATAGATAATAGCTTATTTACAATCACCAATTACTACTGGTTTTAAGATTTTTAAGTAGTGAAATGCCGTGCAGAAATTTAAAAAAAGGTTTTGTAAAATAACTCTTTGAAAAAATTAAATAGATAAAATTGTTTATCAAATTTGAATGTTTTTGTTGTTGAAATTAGAGTAGTTACCTGTGCATCTTCCTGCCTCTGTGTTGATGCAAATAACACCTATTACTATTTTAATTATCCTTAAATCTTTATAAATATCTTGTTTAAGCATTTAAAGTATGCTAAGCAAGTTGTTTGTTCTTCATACTACTTTTTCGGTGACTTCCCAAACTCTTCCTACAGGGGTACCGGAGAGCGATCAGTGGAATCCTGTCACCTTCCATCCTCTCAACAAGTCGAACCCATCTTTTTCTATTCTTTATAACTTTTTGTATAACTCGTTCACTTTGAACCAGCTTATTTCGCACGTCACTGCTTTGAATTTGATATCTCAAAGATTATTCCTTATATAGATCTTGAAGATATTTTTTTAGCCGCTTCTATTTTTTCGATTAGTAGAACGTTTAATCTGTGCACGTTTGTTTCCCTCCGTTTTCAAATTCTTTCAGATATCACGTTAATTTTAATTCGGTAACTTTTTCCTCAGAGACATGGTTTTGACACATTTAGCATGGATGCAAAAAATCACGGCTGCACCACCAGGCCGGCACAGCATTGTTTTGACAAAGGAGAGTACCACGGGTCGTTGTAATACTCGAATAGTTTTTCTTATTTACTCAAAGATTTATTAGCTAAACATATGTTTTGTAAGCTAAATATATCTTTTATACAAAGTTTACCGCAAAAAATATTATTTATAATTACGATTTATAGTTGTATTACGATGTCGGAGCGGACACTTTCAAAATCCGTTTAAAGTTATTGGCAACAGTTAAAGATGACCTTTAATGTGGTACTTACTCTTAATGCCTGCAAAATATTTTGTAACACTGCTAATGCAGTTTGAGAAAAATCTATAAAAACAAGTAGGTACTATATCGCCGTAAGGCGTCCGGCACTAACGTGTTAAATGCGTAGACATTCTACAGGGGTATTTTTAAAGCAATTTATGCAAACCTATAATGTACCAAAGTTTGTTCTTTTTATGAACTGTCAGTATCCGTGAGGAAATAAGATTGTCACGTGATACTCGTAGCAAAGGACTGTTTTATGATGATCACATTATTAATATTATAGTCACGGAAAATGATAAAATCTATGTTTTGTTGACATTGCCGAAGGTTCTGTGGCAATAAAACGGATTACGAAAGTAATCCGCATAGTAATGCTGTACGTAAGCGCAAATGATTTTTTTTTTTAGTGTGAAGGTATATGATTTTAGTAGAACATAACAGAAAGTAGTAGCAAGGGAATAGAAAAAAGAAGAGGGCTAATGGGAACGGTGTAAAACGATAAAGAGAATGACAGAATGTAATTTACAATTTATATCGAGGAGCAAAGGAAACAAATAAAGTAGTTAATCGATCTTATTGACTACATGTTTCATCCCAACGTTAAAAACAAATTTAAAGTTTCCTTTTATCTTGGTTTAAGCCGTGATTAATTAAAGTTAACGGGAAGCCTATCCAATTTTTAGTGGCAGCTGAACACATCAAAATTAACCGAACCGGTTGATTACTTACTTTGATATTATGTCATTTTCGTTATCAAAATAGGTAGGCTTAATAAATACGTTCTACTTACAAGAACAAAGTTTGTGCGCTTGTATCATGGATATAGTAAACGTTTGATGTTCTTTAATTTGCACTCAACCATACTCATTTTATATACGTGAAACATATTTACAGTTTGTAAAATAATTTAACAGGTAATATTTTCTAACGATATTCTGTGTGATGCTTTCGTTTTCAATTAGCATTATATCATTAATAATTTACTCATGTAAAACTACATACACAGTTAAGATAAAACTGTTATTTGTAAATTACAACATTTCCATTAAAAAATTATATTAATAATGTTTCTTATACGTTTTATTCTATACCTTTATCTTAAACTTTAAAATGGTCACTAGATCTGGTTTCGATTACAACTTCCTTTAAATTTTTAGTAATCATCGTGAGTATGATACATCATTAAATTTTCACACGTTTTACTCAAACGTCCAGTACGGTTTATACTTTTTATCCTCTTACAATATTGAGTGTGTTTGTTATTTAATTGTAAGTCAAGATAAGTACACCCAAGGTAAATAGAGGAGACGGTAGGGGTCACGTTAGAATGCGCAGTAGCTGATGACGTCACCGGTGCCTAATAACACGGTCAGCTGTTTGCATCATTTCGGTATTTGTGAATATTGTTAGTCTAAATACCGCCAAACGGTATTATGTGAATTCTTTGTGCAGTTAATTTAATCGAATATAATATATTCGATTAAATTAAAATAGCTACAAAAGAAAATAATCTTCTGCAGTTCCACATCATAAGATACCAATTCGCGGAACTGTTTAAAATTTTAGTAACTCCGAAAGAAATTTGAGACATTGAAAAAGAGAAAAATAGTAGAATTTCTTGTTTCGCGAGGAGAAAATTATGGTTTTTATGAACCTCCTATTGCTAATGAAAATAATCCATTTCACACCGAACCTACAACGCAAACGAATCTGAAGATTTTATAGCGTTGAGAAACGAAAATTTGTGTCTGCGAGAAAAAATTACTGAACTTTTGCAAGAAATAACTTATATTAAAGCCGAAACACAGATTTAAAAAACACTCGCTGAATACGAGTTTAAAATATCTTCTTGCGGAAAATAATAAATAACTTTAGACCTAACTGTTAAATATTCACAACCATTTTATTTTCCTACTAGTAGGAAATTTCAAATATATATTAACCAACAATTAGGTCCGCGCTGCGCATGAGCTTACTACGAGACTCTGAACGGGTTGTGTTGAACATAATTGTGTTTGCAAGCACTACTGGATGAATAAAAATTTCTACAAGTATTAAAATAACCATGTTGCTTTAGAACCATATCTCTTAGAAGTTATAGAAATAATATTTATTGTTGTTGGGTACTTACCTCCTTTCTACCTCCTAGTCGCAAGTAATCGAAATGCAAATACTTTATTTTTCTGTCTAACCCCTTAGAAATAAATGTGCAAGTTTCAATTCTTCAGGTAATCAGTAGATTAGAGAATTAGTGATTAAAGAGCCAGTGAGTCAGTAAGGACTTTTGAATTGGTATGTAGAGATACCTTTAAGATCTTTTAAGGTCCTTCTAAGGTCTTTAAGTAAGATCCTTTAAGATCTTCTTCTTTCATGCAAATATAAAACACCAGACAACAGTAGGTCATCCCACCATGGCCATCCACGAATGACGAATGGTCATCCACCTTCCAACATTTCACCGCCTGTCTAAAACTTTTTGTACTTTGTAGTATATATTCATCAACCAGGCGGGAAATTCTTATTACATCCATACGCTGGTTGTGATGAAACTATCAAATCTGTAAAATTTTACGTTTTAGAGGCTGAAAATTCGGTTCATTTCTAATGTGGCTTTTTCTTTTCAATCTATTGAAGTCTGTCACCAACCTCAATATTCTCATCCCCTGTAACCTTTGTGTAAGCAAGGTTTTAAGCGTACAAAGACTAAAGTGAATATTAAATAGACTGAATAGCACTATTAAAATTTATTAAAGGCACTAATGTAAACAGTATACCTTAAAAGATGCAACTTTATACGCAATGAATCAAACCTAGAAGTTTGACAACGGTCATTTCGCAATCAAAACACTGTTAAAAAGTTAGCTAGTCATGTTAATTACTTACATTAAAAAATGATAAAAAATTAGGCCTACAATAACATTAATTTTTTTTTGTTACAGTTGATACGGCTGCAAATTCCATCGATTCGACCCATCACACTGAATCACAAGGTAAGTTTATACATTGCACAGTTGGTAGAGAGAATAGTTGTCATTACGAATCTTCCATTCCGTCCCCTATACTACTATATTGAATTATCAATAAAGATTGAAGAAACGAAAGGTACCATTTTATTAAATCGAATTTTCTTGGTTTACTCTTGACAGATAATTGAACGTTGAGCATCGGGAGTTAAAATGAGACTTTCAAACCACGTTATTAGAATACCTAATAAAAGCACATACTAGACAAACTATGAAAAATGTTTTAGGGGCCTACTCATACGTGCTAAAAACCAATAAATTTGATGCCCAACGAATAAAACATAAAAAATTTTGTAGGAGCACTTTCAAAATGGATTATTTTTTTCTAGTTTGCAACTATGTATTTTTGGAACGTATTTAAGTTCTGAATTATGAAACAGAATTAAATACGAAGCACTACAGTAATTATAAATTTAACATGTAAATTAGTAACATTCACAAACATGCATTCATTATTTTCCTTGGAAGGAATCAGTTTATTGAAGGATTTTGATATTGAAATCAGTTTGATACAAACAAACTAAATTTAAACCGAAGAGCTAAACAGACTTTTTGTAGAAAATGGTACTATTTACTCAACGAATGCCCATTTACTAGAATAAGTTGCCAGCAAAATAAGTTAATTCGAGCACGCTTTTGTAAAATTAAAATTGTTTTATAGTCTTCCTACTTTTAATGATTTTTTTAAATAATCAAAGATTAAATGAACTGTAGAAAATTCTTTCAGAATACTACACAACTAGCTTTGGTATTGAATTCTACCCATTAGGTTTCTTATAATAGTTTACTTAATTACGGTATTATGTATTACATGGCATTGGGTACACTCAAATATAAAATTAAATTCACTTAGTATCGTAAAATGTTAAAAAAGAGGGAACGATGTGAATCATTTTCTCGGATGACCAACGATTACATAAAACTACAAAGAATTACCCGCATTTACTTATTTAAATGTGTAAGAAGCAAAATACTCTACTAAAATTCGGTCATTTGCAGAACTCGGTGTAAAATTCGTTGAAGGTTACTTTTGTTTTTTTCCTTTGTAGCTACGATGGATTTTAATTGATGAGCCACAGTAGCAGTCAGTCATTTAGCCAGGAAAAATCCTAAAAAGTTAAAATTTTGTAGAGGTTAGCTACATTACAGATTTATTTTAAAACTTATTAAACAGCTAATTAACTGTTTTTATATAAGTAGTTGATTAAGTAACTATAACTGAAGTATTTATGAAATTTTAAATGTAGTTATTTTACAAAATTCCCAGCTATTAAAAAAAAATTAATATTAACTTATTGTAGGCCTATCGATTTTCATATTTTTTTACAATAATGCACATTCAGTAATTTCAATAAAATATTCAATGCCAATAAACATTTTTAAATTGGTTGAAGAGGTTTTACAAATATTATTTTATAATCTTAAAACCCTCATTATTTAAGTATTTTCAATTTGTAGATTAATTTAATTGTATTTTACCATTTTTTAATATTTTTTCTATTTATTTAAAGTCATCGGCTGGCCCGTTGGCGTAGTGGTTAGCACAACTGGCTTCTACGCTGGGGTCCCGGGACCGATTCCCGGTCAAGTCAGTCATTTTCTCATCTCTCATTTTCATGTATCATCCTTTTTACCGTCTGCATTAGCAGTAAGTAATTGCAAAACAGTCGGACGTTAAACCAAAAAAAATTAAAGTTATTCATAAAAGTATTGTATTTACTAGTATATATTTTAATAAGTAATTTTAAATTTTAAATTGTTAAATAATACGTTAGAATCTTTATCTGACGGCGACGAACGACTTGAAAAGATACTATCTAGTTATAAGAAAGTACTTATTAATTTAAAATTTAAATAATTGAACAGAAAGTAAAGAAATAAGGCTTAGCTTAACTACGGAGCGATTTAACCTCCTCATTTATTTGGAGAAGATAATGGTAATGGGTTTTAGGGATACTGATCATCTCAGAAGCAAAATAGTACTGAATGACAAGACTTGATAACAGGTGTATTCGTTTGTTTACTTGGGTTGTGATGTATCTGATTTGCAATCAGTAGATGCAAAAACAAAATTGGAGAAAGTTTCAAAGGATAATATACACTGCGAGAAAGATTCTGGTCGGCATAGTACGGAAGGAGACCGTTTTTATATTTATGAATAAAAATGTTTCTGCCTGGTTATGCCTGTGTAATTCAGAGTGTTGGGTCCTCACTGCTCAGCAGATATCTAGAATTAAGGCTTCAGAGATTAGGTTAAGTTCTTTAGCAGGGTATCGTTTGCTGGATCATAAACGCAATGAAGGTATTAGGGTGAACTTGAGATGTCAAAGGTACATAATAGGAGTGGTATTGTATTTTCGAAAAGATAGGCAAGAATGGTATAGTCTATTTGTTGCAGATACCAGTTAATCGAACACCCAAAAAGGTGTTTACTTACAAGCCAACTGAACATATATGGTGTTGGGTGACCTTGGAAGAGTTGGAAATTTCAATTTCTTCATGAAAACGCAGATTACTATGTTCGAAGCTGGAACACGCCAAAAGCCTAATCTGTATTATTTGTGATGATAATGACAATTTAATTGAACCGATAAAAGTAATAAAGCTGGTTATAAACTGGCTTTCCCTCGTACGTTTCTAAAAAAAAATAATTTTTCTGAAAAATGTAAAATGATACGACATTAAAAAATTAGTTTCAAAACTTGGCCGTGTGTTCCCAATACCGGCACCAGACTAAGAATTGAAAAGAAAT
This sequence comes from Catonia carolina, assembly GCA_035578175.1. Lineage (NCBI taxonomy): Eukaryota > Metazoa > Arthropoda > Insecta > Hemiptera > Achilidae > Catonia > Catonia carolina. The sequence goes on along the minus strand of JAQMRL010000001.1, from coordinate 140,188,914 downwards.
AGGATTGAATCGCATTGAATAGCATTTTCAATAAAGTAATGTAGGTGTCGTGTAATGTGATTTCGGTATATTCACTTGCCTCTTAGGTAGACATTCTTGACATGAACAGCACATGCAGAAAGAAGCAAGTGCCAATCTGTCTACCGGGTTCAGTGCGCTGATACTTTTTTCAATATTATTAAATTAAATTAATAGATTATGTTAAATTGAGTACTTTCTACTTTCTACATTACCAACTATCTGCGGAAAACCCAGTTAACCACAATTATTTTGGTTCTGGGAAAGAATAAAGTGTTTTTTTATGACACAGACAAAGGAGAAATTTAAAATATTGCTGTCTCTCTTGAAATTAGATTGCAATGATTACCACTCAAATCGTTTTTGTTTTTGTTTTATGAAATTAATTAATTTATTTCAATCAATTCGCAACTGTAGGCTACTTCGTATTGAATTCAGTTGAATGGTTATTATGTGATACTTTTCTCTAACGTTTTTTAATAAAGTAGAATGTGTTATGAATAGCATACCGACTGAATGAAATTCTGTAACAGTATATAATAAAAGGATAATATATATTCTCAGCAATTCTGAAGTGTTGTTTCAATATTATTTAGTAAAAACTCTATTAATTATTTACTTTGAAATTTATTATTAAAACTGATACAAAATAATTATTTCATATCAACAATTTAATTAATACATTATATTAAAAAATTCTCTTACTCCATTTCAGAAGTTTCCGTGTTCAAATCAAGCCATCAACGTAGTTAGACAATAAAAAAATGATAAAACAATAAAAAATTGTTACATCGTTAGTATTCTATCATTATTCATTAAGTTAAAAATATAAATTAACTGTTAATTTTTATTAATGAAACTGCAAGACTGTAATTTTTATTTTACTTTTGTGGCTGTGAAATATAACAAACATGGCCCAAACGTTTATTATTCTAAAATATAATAGAAAACATTAACAATTAAATAATATGACATTTGTTGTTGGGCCCCTCTGTGGTGCAGAAATTACCGTACTAGACGCCAAAGCAGAATAAATTGTTTCCTATTACCACCTATAGTTTGGAAATTGTAACACATTAAACCAACCGTTCCATAATCGGTGGGTAATTTTCTGTCACATCAAGCTCCCCGTAAAAGCCATTTTGGCAGCCAAGTAATTGAATGCTCTGACCTGTTCAATAAGACAGTTATTAATCATAACTTGGATCTTACAAGGCCCCTTCCTACAAAAGTCATTACTTTCAATTTTGTGCTGTAAATACACAGGTTTAAGTACTTCATAAATTCTAAAGCAGAAAAATAGACCTCTGGAGCATCTCTTCTAACTTTGCTATTAAATTTATCATCAGCAAATAAAACGGGATTCAGGGTGAGACTTATCTACTTCAACATCGGATTGCTACTTAATAGTTATTTCAATAGCGGTTTGAAAAACTTATTTCCATTCTCTTAAAAGAGCGTCAATATATAAATATTGTGACACTTATCTCTAAGATCCGTTTCGGGATCTGGAAAAATTGAATAATTAAGACACTAAAGTTTAAAATTACAATTATTTATTACAACTAAGCATTACCATTAAATAATTGACTACAATCTACAAGTATATTACAATGAAACTACTTAATAAATAACGAACTTATTAGCCTATAATTAACTAATACAATAAATAACTTAACTAATTTACTTAATACTACTTACAGAAAAATGACACAGAATAAATAAAAGTTAAACAATAGCCAGTTATAATAGTTATAATAGTTATAGTTATAATAGTTAATAGTTATTCGCAGTATCGTTGACCTATTCTAACGTACTGAACTACCTGTAAGCACTATCGAATACGCTCTTAATCACAACCAAATGTAAACGCTAACCTCTGGACCATAAACAACCCGGCGCTTTTATAAGTGGGCTAATAAACAGTTCGAGAAAAGACAGAGATTTTTGGTATAATAATAAAATACAAAATCCTTCTGACGGCTTCTGGATAAATCTTAACAACTGTAATCAAACTGTGATTGAATAGAAGGTGTTATAAAAAGGTCAATTATCTAAATAGGTACCTAACCGGGCTCCCACAATACCGAGTGACAACAAAAGCCAAACTACCTTTACTATGAAAGACCATTTATATAAGACACAACATTAAACCACATCTTTGAAAACGCTATTTATCGCTCTTGTTATTTCCGTTTACCTCTTTAGTCTCTCGGTCTTCCCCGAACATTCTCGAACCCATATTCCCTTTAGATAGTGTCACAATATAATAATGTATGCACATGTATAATGTATGTATATAATATAATGTATGCGCTATATAAGTGTAGGTGATATATTGCATCCTTGTCTGATAACCTGATCTAATAAGGATTTCCTGTGTCAATTATAATCTCAGTGTTTGTGTACAAACTTGAACTCACTGTATCAGCTGGATAGAATAGCTCTCTTCTCTAAAATTCTTAAAGAAGATTTGTCTGTTTACTCTTTCCGATGCTTTGTCCGTTTTATCAGTATCAATTAAGTTATTTTTATCAGTATAAATTAAAATATTAGAAATTAATACCTATGTTGATGAAGTTTTCGAAGCTCTTCGATCTAGAGTTTGGTCTGATTTAATATTGATTAAAAATATATATTCTGATGAAAATTTAATGAGTGTTATTGAAGCTGTTTGAAGTCTTGATATTGTAAAAATAGACAAGGCGCACAGGATCTTACAGGAGGCGGTCTCCGGCCTTTGGTCGAGAGTTAAAGAGCGAATGGAACAGGGGACTAAGAGCCTATTCGGACGAATGAAAGACTGCAGATGAAGGCGGAGCATAGTGGCCTAGAACACAGCACATAGCCAATTGACTTTCGGCAACCGTATCCTGCGTTGTTACGTTGTGGTCCCGCTGTTCACGTTACTTAACCACAGTTACAAAGTTACAAAGTCAGCTAGTCATGGAACGGAGTGTGAGAGCTAAGCGGCAACCTCACACCCAACCTTAGCTGTTATTGGCTAGATCTCATCCGCAATCTTACAGTAGTTCTATTTTAGTTTATTTTTTAGGCTAAATTAATTTTTTAAATAATTTCGATTAAAAATTGACGCTCTTTTATTCATAAATACGTTCAGCAATATTACATTAGATTTGAATCTTAAAATTTTAGCCTAATTGCTCTTGAACGCCCACAAAATTTTAACTACATTTATAACAAAACTGGTTGTCCTACACCAAGTTCTTTTCCATAATTCCGTTACTAGGGTAGTGTAATCGATATTTAAGAAACATAGGAGATTAATGTGTTTTTTATAAAAAAACAATCTTTGGTTTTACTTTTAGCGTTATAGCACTTAACAAAAGGTTTGTAAACATTTTAGAAAACCATAAAGAATGAAAATACTCGTAATATTGATAGCGCGTATATATAAAAACTATTTAAATTGTTCGGATAAAAGTTAACCGATTATTTAAAAACTAGTATTTTTTTGATTTTCCAGGAATAGTAATTTTTCAATTTTATTAGAAGAATACATAATTGTACGAGTAGATTATTACGGCTTTAAAAGCAATTACTCATAGCATTGAATTGTATTTGCCACTAGTACCACTAGTACTTACCAAAGTAAAGCATAAATTTGATAGTTATTAAATACTTGATTTACACTGTGAAATATTTAAGCATAGTTGCACACTACCCTAACAATAAGAAGTTTTTTTATTATGTTGTTAGACACGAGATTCAAATTGCCTGAAGCACGAGATTATTGTACTTGAACTTGTTCATTTTTCAGCTAGCTTTTGAATTAAATTTAAATCATAAATAACCAAGCAACCGTGATTTAGGTAAAGCCAATACGGTGAGAGAAAATTATTATAAATAATCGAGGCGTACATGTTAACTCCAACCTTTGGGTTAAGTTCTAAAATTAATGAACAAATATTTCTGTTCACGCTAAACTGCTTTTTAACAAAACTAAAATAGAATAATGAAAACTGTTTTTCTATTTTTAATTATTGGTCTGGTACTTTCACAACAATACCACTGTACAACGAAAGTAATTTTTTAACCTGTGTAAACGATGATTATTAAAATCGTTCACCACTAACGTTAGTGAAAAGAAGTAATTACGCTAATATCGGTAAAAATTAAATCAATGATCAGTGAATACAAATTATTTATTTATTGGTTTCATTTTATAAAATTTATGGAGGTCCTAGATTCACAAGTCTTCCTCTTTTTCTCACAATCAAGGATTAGGGTTCCGCCTGTTCCGACTCACAATAGCGACAAAACTACTGAATTATTGTAATCTTTTGCGTGGCCTCCCAACATTTCTCCTCATCATCGCATGCATATAATGCAAAACACTGAGGGGTATTCTTCCCTCAGATATTCTCTCTACGTGCTCCCTCCATCGATTACGATATTCTACAATCTTCTCATTCAGGTTGTAAACATCTGGTTCCGTTCTTATGTCCTCATTTCTTTGTTGGTCCCTACAACTACAACCCTTAGTTCTTTGCAGGAATCGCATCTCTGCCGTTTGTACTCTACTTTCCTGTGGTCTGGTACTAATCCACGACTAACTTCCATAGATAGGACTGGGGCAGCCATTACCTTGTGAAACTTTATCTGGGTTTCTTTTCTTGTTTCCCTGCCTAGGGTTCTGCTAATATTGCCGCACACTGCTTGAAATTTGTCAACTTTTTTCTCTACATTCAAATCTTTATCAAACCCGATGCTAATTTTAATTGATTTATAAAACCCTTTAATTAACCTAAATAATTGCATTGTGATACTTGCTCGTCTTGCATCATCTACCACAATTTTAGACCAAGTAGGATATTTACCAGTAAATGTCATTACCTTTGATGTTTTTACGGAAACATTCAGATTCACATGTAGCTGGATAAATTAAAAACTTTTTGCATTTAAAGACAGGAAAGAAAGAATGACCATAAATACTTTTAGTGCGGTATTGTCTTACAAGACAAAATATTTTTAGTTGGCTAATCATTCTATTCAAAGAGGGATAAAAGTCATTTAAAAGAGCCATTTTCTTGCCTGGTGTCTTCTTCTTAAGGTGCCAATCCGCTACACGAATGTTGGCGATCTCATGTAAATTCTCACTTACCTGTTATAAGAAACTTAAAATTAAATTTCATTAGTTTTAGACAAATATTTCGTAATATGTAGCTTTTGGTTGAATTTTATCGATTTAATAATATAGTAATTTATATAGGATATTTTAAAAGTTACGTTTACTCATTACTTTTAAATTTCGTTTAATATAGTTTCTCTGTGGAAAAACTTTTTACTTACGTTTTTGAACAAAAGTTCAAAGGTTTTTTTAAACACTTCAGTTAAACAACACTTACTCATGTGTTTTAAAGTTCGTTAATATATAACTACAATTTAAAAATTACAGCTTTAAAAGTGTAGCTACCTATAATCTTGTGCACTTACCACTTTCCTAGATTAGCTTTATCCGAATCCAGATTCCTGGAATTTAACTCTTTTCAACTACCCATGTTACTTAAAGATTTTTTCCTAAAGTGTACAAAGTTGACATCAAATGGTTTTTATCCAGATAGCTATATTTAATAAGTTGTACTTTTGAAACAGTTATTATGATTTCAGTTTGTTTTTAGTTTTAGTTTTAGACTGCATAGGATTTGTTGCGGAAAGATAAAATCCCACTAAAAGTTCAATTGTGTAAATGTATTTTATTTTATTTTTATTTTTTTGTATTATGTATAATAACTGACCAAATTTATATGATCCGATATAAACTGACTAAATTTTTATACACTGTTATAAATTGACATCACAATTAACAGGATTTACTAAATTTATAACTTACCATTTTTCGGTATTTTTACAAAACAAAGATTTCCAATAGTTTGATAAAAAAACAAACATTTGGAATTTATATAGGGCTTATAGCACTTTAAAAATGAATAATGGAATCTATACCTAGTCAAATATTATTTTGATATACCGAGTTCAGCCACGATCATTAAGTAAATTAATTTATACAAAGTGATTTAAAAATTAAACAGCAATTTCGGAACTGATTTTCTAGCTAAAAATAAAAAATCATATTTATATAAACGTAGGCTTGGAAACGCTTCATTAGCGAGTTACAAGATTTCTTCTGGAATTCAGTTAACGAACTCAGTGAACTCAGTGAAACGAAGCCAAACCGAACATTTTTAAGGCTTTAATAAAAAACCAAACTCGATAGCTTCTTATGGTTAACTTGAAAAGTTGAATAAAATAAGTCCTAGAAGTATATCTTCCATAGTTTTAAAGATATATGACAAAACACAAAAATTAACGCTAGAATAGCAACTTTTTTTATAAGTTTAACGTAAGGTAGCGTTGTTGAATTCTTAATTAAGTAGACTAACTATTTTTTTAATTCAACATGAAAAAACTTAAATTCTGAGAAAACTTTTGTAAATTAAGTCACTAAAAAGTAAATACAATTTATTAAAATTGGGTTTTTATTAATAACAAACCCAGACTGAATTGTCACAATAAATTACTGTTTTCCAATAGAATGGAGTATTTCTTCTGGATTGGCCTCCTTTTACATTTGTTTTTACATTTTGTTGATTGTTATTTTTGAATTGGCCTCCTTTTGTCTCATGCGTAATATTTTCGTTTGATGAGGCCATTCATTTATGGTGTGAATCAAAACGCCAGGATTACTCCCAACAGTTTTTGCACTTTCCAATTCATATATTATGCTCAATTAATTTATATGTATCGATAAGATAGAGAGAAAAATTATTCTGTTGTACATTCGTTGTTCATTTTTACTTTCTCTTGCCTATATGAGTATAGGAAAAAAAGTATTGTTTTGATGTCGATTTTTCGAAATCGAGTTTTCATTGGATCTACACTTTTTAGACCCCCTGAACCCAAAAAACATGTTTCTAGCGATTGGTCTGTGTGTGTGTACGCGCGCGCGTGTGTGTGCGTGTGTGTGTGTATGTGTGAACAAAATATCTCAAGAACGGAACATCGTACAAACTTGAAACTTGAGTTAGATATTACTAGAGAACGCGACACGAACATTTTCATCAAAATCGATCAACCGGAAGTAATAGTTTATTCGTGTAATTTTTCACTTTTTTGCGATTTTGTCAAAAAAACGGCTCCTACGGTTTTTTTAAAAATTGCCTCTTTTACTAAATTTTTTATGCTATACAAGATAAGGTAGGCGCCGTGTCTGCTGAAATTCTTGGGAAGGCTGTTTGCTTATAAAAAAAATTGGTTTTTAAGATTGCAGCTTTAATATGCGCATTGTAGCGCAAAAATGTATATTAAAAATTGTAGAGAATTTAAAATCCTACAACTTTTATTTCGATCATTTTTTTATAATGTTTAGTTTAGCGGTAATTAGCGATTTTCTGTTTTTTTTCTCTCGAAAACGTGTAAAAATATCAATGTTTTTAAGATTTCAGCCTAATTATGCATTTTACGACAAAAGTGTACTTGTGTACACTTAATCGAAAATTTATAGGAAATTAAAAGGTCTACAACTTTTATTTAGATTATTTTTCTCTTCTAAACCTCGCTTAGCGTGTAAGAGTGATTTTGCGTATTTCTAAGTCAAACTGAGGTTGATTTTCATTTTGCGTCTTTCACTCATGATTAAAATTGGGTTATGTTTATTGAGGTTATTTTTTTCTTTATTTCTAATGTCTTTTTACTAATGTTAGGTTATAGTGTTCATTATTTGCATTGGCAAGAAAAAGTTGTGTGAGTGTTTCACACCAAATTTTTTTTTTCTAATGGCTTACTGATGACTTATTTATAACTCATACTACTCACTTTACGATTGACAAAATTACTTTAGATGTCAGAAGATTCAAAAATCATTACGAAAACATTCCAGATGTACGTCGTAAACTTTTCTTCTACATTTTATTAAGAAAGTAAAAATTCACAGCAATCCGAATTGATCATGAAAACTAAAAACTGAAGATTAGAGTATAGTTTTTTGTCTTACACTTTAACCTCGTGGCAAATTTAATCTGCAAAGTAGGTTATGTAAAATAATAAAAACCAGTAATAAATATCATAGTATACGATATTAAGTAACTATAAAACTTTTATGAAGCTCAAATATTATTTTTCTGATATTAAATTGTGTTCCAGAATGTTGTAGGTTAATTTTTAGGATTAAAATATTAATATATATTAAATTAGTATTACTATTACAGCCAGGGGATCTTTTTACCGGAACATCAGAATGTCTCGTTCGAATTCAGTCCCAACTAGTTATTTCTAAGTTATCTTTATTTACTTTAGGTATAAAGCTTTATATGGTTTATTACGGTAAAACACTTTCATAACAGATTGTATAATTTGTTGAAACTGTTAAGTACTGCCACTTTAATTACTATTCTCGGTTACAGATGAAACATTAGGGGTTATGATATAATACTATCAGGGTTAATACTTGTTACTAGTAAATGTAACAACTACTGATAACCGATAAAAAATACGAAATACATTAATAAGCGAATTAATAAATTATCTACCTCAACGTATTAGTGACTGTTTCCAATTCACGTTATGTTTTAAGTAAATTTTTTTTTTGTTCGTCAGATGACCTATAACCCACGCTGTAGTTGGAATTACAGAAATGCGAGCTTCTTGCGATTGCAGGGCTGTCAGATTTGTCTCTTTACCCGATTTATTACATTATTCAAACCCTTGCTGAATTTCAACTCTACTCGATCATCGTTGAGGCTTCACTGATTTATAATCGTGTGTACAATAAGTCTAATTTTATAAATTTCATTATCGTTGATACTTTTCCCCGGTTTTACTACTACAAATACCCTTCATTAGTTATTTTTCTTGAAATTTTTATTTTTTTTCAGCCGGAGTAAAGAAATAAAAAAGGATACAACAATCAGAACATAAAAAGATACGTTTAGGTTACCGTTCAATCTAAAAGTATTTAATTATATTAAAAATAGAATCACAGCTTCTCAAAATAAACATTATGAAAAATAAAAATTCTGATTGTTTATATACCACGATAAGCATCAAAACCACCCGTGACGCGATCTGTTTATCAGTTAAAGTGAAATAACTAAGAAAAATAATACGTCTATCAATGAGCTAATATTTTTACCGCTTAATCTCCCACGAGCAATAAAGCGCATTGCTTCCGTAAATGTGGCAATGACAGCCGTTATATGTGCGATCACAAATCTCTGAATTTAGTAATAACCCACAAATTCAGGTGCCTACTGGGTAAGAAATGTGAAGGAATACCAGTCCATGGCAAGCAAATTAAAATTGCCGGAAATTTTGTATTCAATATTAATGTAAAACAAGTTATAAATTCATTAAATCATCGTCCACTTATGATTTACAATAGTTTTCAATTTTATTCATTTACCAAGCTTGAAGAAAGATAGGAATATTTTGAGAGTGACTATTGTTGATTGTAAGATGCTGAGTAAAGGATTGTAGTTCGAGGAGTCCGAACTTGAAAGGGATAATGAAATATATGAAAAACGACTGTAAAAAATCATAAAAACGAGACAGCCCATTAGCATGTCACTGTTTGAACTACTCAACACACTGTTTAGCATATTTACCCTGTACAGCATATTTTCTTTTCATTATATTTCTCTTCAGCTGCCACCGTTTTGTAGAGGAAGGCTGTTCAGAAAAACTACACAAATTTTAGAATATTAAATTTATATTAACTGAAAATTTTAAAATGTTCATTCCTGCTGTTAACTCACTCTTCATACGCTTTTATAGTGCTGCATCCTCAGTACCTCGCCTTAACACTACCAGAAATATTAAAATCCATTGCAAGAGATTAGAAAAATAATATTGTAATAATAATAATAATAATACACGTCATAAGATTCCCGTGCGCACCTCCACGCCTTGGCGAAACAAAGATCGACCAAGGGGCTTCTTCAGAAGAAGTTGGTAACTCCTGGAAACTCTCGCACGGCAAGTTGGATAACCGTGCGAGTGAGCTAAAATGGAAATTAACACAGAGATTTCGGAGCGAAATCACTTAGAGAAAACTGTGAGGAAAATCTCTCTTCTGGGGCTTGAAACCTCAGTCGTACAAACGGAGGAAGGCGCAAGCCGGAACCCACCAAACCAGAACTATCTCTCTATAGTTCACCCAATCATGATGCACAAACGAACGGAAGTTAGTACCCCAGGTGGCAGCCTCAGCAAGAGGAAATCCACCCGTTTCGAGAGAACGGTCAGCAGGCCAGCGGAGTCTGGGGAGCCTGCAACATCATGTGAAGGAGAATCGGAGCTCCTAAGCACTAAATTAAAGCCAAAATTAAGACACAAGGACATCCAGTACTTTGCCACTCTAAACGTAAACTCTCTGCTGAAGACTGGCAAACTGAAGACTCTAACAGATGTGTTGATACAACACAGAATCCAGATCATAGCCCTTCAGGAAACTAGATTCACCGATTCAAACGCCTTTGAGTCACAGGGCTACAGAATCTACAAGTCCAAACCAGGCAAGCGAGTGATACCTACCGTCCCACTGCTAGGCGTAGCTTTCGCCATAAATTTAAGAGTGATTGACTCAGTCGTGGAGTTCAGGAACATCTCGAGTAGACTCGCCACGTTAACCATCAAGTGCGCAAACAGGTGCTATACTCTGGTCAACGCGCACGCTCCCACCAATAAGGATAACAGAACTAATCCAGAAAAAGTAGAAGAATTCTGGGGTCTGCTAGAACATACTCTCAACGAGATCCCAGAGAAAGACACCACGATCTTACTTGGGGACTTCAACGCCCAAGTCGGAAGAGAAAAATGCTTCAAGTCCACGGTGGGTAACTACCCGGCGCACTTGAGAACAAACACAAACGGAAAAAGGCTGATAGAGACATGCTTGCAGAACAAGCTCAAGCTAAAATCAACGTATTTCATGCATCTACCGAGAAAGCAGAAGACGTGGACATCACCCAACCCCACTCTGGGTGAATTTCAGATCGATCATGTTGCAATAGCAGCAAAGGCGGCAAAGGAAATCCTTAACGTCAAAGTGCTGAGAGGGGCAAACATTGACTCGGATCACTACCTCAGCAAAATCAAGATTAAGATGCGCCCGCTGGGAAAGAGAAAATTTGGTCAAAATCTAAAACCTAGAATGAACCCCATACTCCTGCAGAAACATCAGGAAAGGTTCAGGAATGGACTCCCCCGAGCAATTCCTCTTAAGGAATTAGAAGCTGCAATGACGACCAAAGCTCTAGAGATCGCACCACAGGAACGAAGGCCGAAACATGCTTGGTGGAATCCCGAATGCGATGAAGCCTTGAACAACAGAAAGAAGGCATGGAGAGACTGGAAAGCCCACCCGAAACCCTCTAAATTTGAGACCTTCAAAGAAGAAAGAAGGAAGACGGCCAAAACATTCAGGAACAGCCAAAGGAAATATCTCATGGAAAACTTGGCGTCTTTGGAAGAATCCTTCAAGAAAAACAACACCAGAAACTTCTACCAAACATTCAAAAGATCTTTGACCAAATACTCTCCACCATCCCTAAATATCAGAAATCCCACAAGCGGCAAACTCGGGCATGGTGATGCAGAAAACGCTCAGAGCCTAGCGGAGTATTTTGAAACACTCCTCAACTGCCCGAAACCGTTAAAGAAATGGCCGACAAACGAGAGCAGACCCAACAGAGACTCCAGCCCACCTGACCTTCAAGAAATAAAGAGAATCATTCAGACGCTGAAGAACAACAAAGCTCCAGGAGAGGATGGCATTGTCGCAGAGCACTGGAAGATACTGGAAGACGAACAACTACAACCTCTCGTAGAAGAACTCAACACGGTATGGCGGACGTGCAAAATCCCACAGGAATGGAAGTCAGCTATTATCCATCCATTGCACAAGAAAGGTGACAGAACGGATGCGAACAACTACCGAGGAATTTCTCTCTTGCCAGTTACGTACAAGATTCTATCCAAGGCTCTCCTCAGCAGAGCAGAACCCCAACTCGATCCGCATCTAGGAGAATACCAGGCAGGCTTCAGGAAGGGAAGATCCTGTGCAGAACAGATCATCAACCTCAAGTTGATCATCGAAGGAAGGAAGCTGGCGAATAAGTCGTTGACGGTAGTTTTCGTCGACTTCATGAAAGCGTACGACTGCATCGATAGGGACACACTGATCGAGGTTCTACAGGAATTCGGCCTGGATAACAAAACCAGAAACATCTACCAACAAACCATCACAGACACGGAATCGAGGGTAAAATTCAGATCTGAACTCTCCAAACCATTCTGCATCAGAACAGGCGTTAGACAAGGCGACGGCATCTCTCCATTAATGTTCAACTGCGCACTGGAGAAAGTCATGCGCGAATGGAATAAGAAAGCTCCGAGAGGAGTTAAAGTTGGAACAGCGATAAAAGTCAACGCGTTAGCATTCGCAGACGACATCGCACTGATAGCAGACACGGTCCAAGACGCTGCAGAACAAGTACGACTACTGGAGGACGAAGCGGGAAAGATCGGCTTGAAGATCTCTAAAAACAAAACCCAATTCATGTCCAACGAAAAAGACGCACCTAAGTTCCTGATAGAGGACGAAATTTCACGTGTTGAATCATTTAAATATCTTGGCGAGATCATAACGCTGGACAACTCTGGCAAACTTGCGATTCAAGCAAAAGCTACAAAGCTAGCACAAGCATACGGTCTCACCAAGAACGTTTATAATAAGAGATCAATTTCGCGCAATGCCAAGATAAGACACTACCAGACGGTTGCCAGACCGGAGGTGCTGTACGCGGCGGAAACCCATCACTTGAAATCTAACATCCACCTGCGCTCGATAGAAACTACCGAGAGGAAAATCATCAGAAGAATCATCGGGCCGACTCAAAATAAAGAGGGAGAATACAGGCTCAGAAGTAACGAAGAAGTATATTCCTTCACTACACCCATAAGAGAAGTCATCCAGCAGAGACGACTGGCATTCTTCGGCCACATAGCGAGGATGCACGACTCCAGACTAACGAAGCAGTTATGGAAGTACTGGGGGGGCAGGAAAACTACAACGAGATGGCACAAGGAGATCCACGAGACGATGCTGGTGAATGACATTACGGGCGAAACACTTCTCAATAGAACAGAAATGAAGCAGAAAATTGAGAATCTAAAGTGCTTGGGAGGGCCGAGGAGAACGGGAACGGCCTGGACGGAGGAGCGAAAAAGATCACATGCAGAAAAAATCAAGGCAGCATGGGTCATCCGGAAACTGGCTGGAACTAAGAGAAATGCATCCCTAGTAGGATCTAACAAGAAATAATAATAATAATAATACACGAAAAAATCTACAATTTGACAGTCTACTCCCGGTGATGTCAAAGGTTTTTGAAAGAATATGTCTAAAGCGGTTGAAACTAGTTATAGAAGATCGTCGTCTTATTCCGGATCATCAGTTTGGATTTCGGCAGCAGCATAGTACAATAGAGCAGGTGCATCGATTGACAAGCGTAATCCGTGAATGTTTAGAGGAAAAGAAGTACTGTTCGGCTGTGCTGTTAGACGTTGTTCAAGCATTTGATAGAGTCTGGCATCCTGGTCTACTCCATAAATTAAAAGCTGTGTTTCCGGAGAATCTGTACAGTGTTCTGGTTTCGTATCTTGACAAACGGTTATTTCAAGTCCGGATTGGAAATTACTTAACGGGTTTGAAAGAGATCAAGGCTGGTGTTCCGCAAGGAAGCGTTCTGGGACCAATTTTATATGTTCTGTTCACAGCTGATTTGCCTGTTCTTGAAAATGTGACCATTGCCACCTTTGCTGACGATACAGCAATAATGTCATGTGATGCAGACCCAACTATTGCGTCACGCAGAGTGCAGATGTATCTAAGTGAGCTGGAAGTCTGGCTGACAAAGTGGAAGATCAAGGTGAACGAGGGCAAATCTACTCATGTAACGTTTACTACCAGAAGGGCAACTTGTCCTCCTGTCCAACTGAATGGCAAGAATATTCCACAGGCAAAAGATGTAAAGTATTTAGGAATGTACTTAGATAGAGGTCTGACTTGGCGCAAACACATTCAGATGAAAAGGAAACAGCTGGATTTAACATTTAGGATGATGTATTGGCTCGTTGGTAGGCGTTCTCAGCTTTCGATTGACAACAAACTACTTTTGTACAAATCCATGCTGAAGCCGATTTGGACCTACGGAATTCAGTTATGGGGGACAGCATCAACTTCGAACATTGAAATTCTGCAAAGGTTTCAATCAAAAATTCTACGGATCATACTGAATGCACCGTGGTATATTACCAATGCCGATATACATCGTGATATGGATGTGCAGACGGTACGAGAAGAAATACGAAGTTTCAGTTGTAAATACATCGAACGTCTAAACAACCACGTAAATCACTTAGCACTGAATCTCTTAGACAACAGTAATGATGTCAATAGGCTAAAACGTGCTACAGTACTGGATCTCCCAGGGCGATTCTGATAGTATGATTTTAAAGTTGTAAATAATATAATGTTAGTGTTTTGTAGATGACTGTCGTGTTTGAGTGTGAATGTTTTAAATTACTGAATGAACGTTTCGAATTATTTTCGGAAAAGTTAGGTGTACATATATTCAGAATCATGTGCTTATTATTATTACTTCTTATTTGTTTTTCGTTTTAAAGGAAGTTTTGGTTATTTTTTATTTTATATTTATTTATTTATTTTTGTTTATTTATTTAAAAATCACTATAAAATTTTGATTGTAAATATTAAGAACAGTATGAAATGTTTTCATGTTATAATTTGTTAATTACACCAGTGGGTTGTAATTTTTTCATGAGTTGTGTCTAATTGATAAGTTGCATTTATTGTTATTTATAACAGATTATGCATTAAATAAAAAGTTATATGAAAAAAAAACATTTGACAGAAATAAATATTACTATTTCTCTTGGGAGTTTTAAGAATTTTTTGAGAAATAATAGTAAAATTTCAGAAGCAATATTTGCTTTACAACTTGATTTATACTTATCAGATGTTTAGCCACAAAGGCAAAGTCGAATAAACTTGTAAATAGCCTGCAAGCTGCCGTTAGAAGTTTGCATGATAAAATAGAAAGTTAATTTGTTTGAACAACCTATACCAATTTACCAAATTAGTTTAAATTGTTAACAGAATAATGTTAGCTTAATCGATATTTTAAAGAACGAAAGCCTAGATATTAATTTATGAGCACGAATTTGTAAATCGTTTAATCCAATTTTGTCATTAAACTCCTGTTCATGCCTTTTCTAGTATAAGTATTTGACAATTTCTGAATTTCAAAGATCGCAACTATTCTTAATCAAACTACTTCAGATTTATAATGTTTTTCTTAATTAGGTAGTACTATGACGTTTACAAGTCATAGTAAAAACTTCTGTATAAAGAGCCATCATACACTTTCCTTTTTTAGATTTAGTTTTGTTTACGGAAATATGTTTAATTCATAAGCTCCCACTCTATTTTATTGCTGAATTATGCTGTTTTTTTTTTATTTGATTAGATATGGATTTGATAGAAAACTTATTTGTTCAATCACGGGTTTTAGCTGGTCATCACACTAGGTCACTTCCTCGACCGATATTACCTAAAGTATCGAAAGTGACTTAATACCAGGAGGCTAGATATTAATCACAGTGCACAAAATTTGGTTTACTTTACGGTACTGTGCCGCATTAAATTTCACTTTCCCATTAATGCAAAACCTATTAAGGTAACCGGGCATGAAGAGAAAATATGAAATTTACAACTAAGTAAATAAATCAGCTTCAAAATTAGGACGCCTTTTCCTCAAAGTACGCTTACACAAAATATTGACATTTCTTTAAAAGCAGTCATTTAGGTTTAAATCATAAAACAAATAAGTTCAATTATTTCTTTCATGTTCATAATTTTTAATGATTTGTAGCAAAAACAAAACTATGACCGTCACTAGTTTATATTTTCGCCTGTTACTAAGCATTTCATTAATGAGTACATCATGCAATGAAAAACACTATATAATTATATTGTGGTTTAAATAACACCAATAATTTACTAAGTGAGAATTATTGCTATTGACAACGTTTTTACGTTTAGTCTTTTAAACATATTTATTTTTTATTCATATAAAAATGCTGCGTGGTATTTATTCCACGAACAACCCTACTGACTAAAATTAATTGACTTACAGACAATACCTAAATCTGCAAACATCCCATTGTAATAAACATCATAAAGTACGATGACCGTATTGCTAGAATCTGTTCAAAATACTACTGTAAATCGGTTTACATTTTGTACAACAATTAAATTATTGATATCACATCGGTTTTAATTCTTCTGAATTGATTTTCACTAGAAATTCGATAGATGAAATTTTTAAATCGATTTAACTAAATATGAGAAAAATAAAATGAGAAAAATATTAATTAAAAGATATTCCTTCAAAATAGTACAGTCCATTTGAAATAGCATGATAGTTAGTCTTTGAATGGTGGTAACTTTTCAAAATATAAAGTCGCTTTTCGAGAGTAAAATTTCCCTTTCCATTATTCTTACAAAATATAATATAAATCTTTGTTTTGGAATTTTGAAAATCATTCTGAATTAATTATTTTACTAGCATTTTTTATCGTTGCATTCAGTAACCCATGCATTCAATACACAAGACACAATTAAATAATACGTTAATAATTAATAAAAAATTTTTAATTAATCATAATAATAAAATAATAATTAATTAATTAATTTGATTTGTATTTTTCGTGTGTTATTGGAAAAATAATTTTTTTTCAATTATTAATTTATCTTTTAAAAACGCTTTCATTCACTAACAAGGAAAGTTTTTTTTTTGTAACAGTGTATTTCTTTTACAATCAGTTCATAAATACAAAAACTTTAAGCGAAGGCGAGAAAACCTTAGTAATGTCCTTAGAATTAAAATAAAAACCACTCTCAGTAGTGGGTTTCAACAAGACTAAATGTGAAAAAATATATATGTATTATATATACAAAACTTAACTTGATGAACTGTGAAACAATATTTTGAAACACAAATTTGTTGAAGCTGGAGATAATGACGATGATAGAGATAATAACGAAGCCTATTATGAGATTACGATGATTAGTAGTTGAAGTAGAAAAGAAAAAAAGATGTTTAAATGATTAACGAAATCGTGGAGGTAAGTCTAGTGTTTTAAAACGTTTCAATCTGTGAGTATCTTCGCTGTTTTCGAGGAGGTTAATCGCTAATGGATTCTGATGGTCTTCTAGTTTTTGTAAATGTTTTTCGCTATGTTGTTTAATTTCCATGTTTTAACAAGGAAAGTTAACACAAAAAAATCTCTTGAAGTGGTAGCACTGACGCATGAGCACATTACAAAATTCCTTCTGTTCTTTATTCCATTTAAGTAATACTATCATGCTATTTCGAATGGGCTGTAATATATTATAAGTAATATAAAAATAAAATATAAAGTAAAATAGTCAAAGCGGACAATTAGAAATTTATGAATAACTAAGAATGGTTATGTAATAAAACAAGAATAATAAAACTGCTTTGTAAATACCAAACAATTAGCTGGTTGCAATAATTAATTTTAAGTAAGGTATGTATCTAGAACGCATAAAAGATTTTTAACTGAAAATGAAAAGCTATCCAACGACTTTGTTTTTACAAGAGTAATAAATGTTTTTTGTTGCTTACAAGAGTAATATGAGTCACGTTAAATATTGCGTAAATATTGATGTAACTAACTATATTGAAATTTTCTTGTTTTTCATGAGTAAAATTACATGATAATAAAAATGTTACTTAGTAATTTTTATTTTTACTTTTAAACTAAACCGAATGGATTCTTCCAGTAGATTGTCACAAAATTGTACAGCTTACGTAGACTTTAATGGATAACTCGTAAAAATTAATTATTGTTTATTATTATGAAACGATATGGTACGAAACTCTCTCCTCCCCGACCCTTCTACATTCTTCCACCCTCTCTCTCATTCGCCCTTTTACTCTGTCACTTTTTTTAAAAAAATCGTCCTTGAAATTGAATAATCGATTGGGTAGAAATAAAAATAAAAGAGCAAAGTGAAGGGGTTTTGAGTCGGAAGAGCAGATGATTGGAGAGTACCAAAAATGAATAATTAAATACTTTGACTTAAGGCAGTCCGTTTTGAACAAACCCAAAGATGGAGAATGTTGAGACACATTAAGAAAATGGAGTCTACGAGAATGGTAAAGGTGATATGGAAGAAAAAGCAGCACAAAAGCAAGAAAACAGAATAATTTCGTCGTAACATGTTCAGTAAAAAATACGCGTTGCTGCAACTGATCATGCAGTGAAAAGTTCAGGTTAGAAGAGGCATTCGGTACTAAAGAGACTACTGGTTGAAGAATTGTACCATATTATACAGCAGAATAACATAACCACTATTTTGTGCGGTTATTGATTACCGACCTCCGATAAGAGGTTATGGTACCGGAAACTGTTCGGAAAGTTGGAGAATTAGTTATAAAAAAGTGATTGAATCAGTCAGTCTGTGAGTGTTGGAGTGATTTTGTAAATTTCATAATTCACTGATAGATTAATCCACATAAAAGCATATAATATTATTGACGTAGGACATTGTTAACATTGCAGTATATTAAACACATTGACCTAATTAACTGACTACAATTCGCGTTTACTCATATCTCTAGAACGTATATCCGCAACCTATTCCTCCGCGATTGGTTCGCTTGAAAACGCCCAACTATTTGCTTATGCACAATTCAACCCATGTAATTTACATACCTATATGTAGCATTGGAATATGTAATATTGCCGTCAACGCGTGCCTCTTAATAAAAGCAAAGTTGAATTTCAACCAAAATTTAAAAATATTGTGCATCTACAATATAGAAAAGAATCGTCTCTTGGTAATATAGGCAGGTTTACCTTTATGGTTTACCTTGTTACCTTTACCTTTTTTATGGTTTACCTTTGTGGTATATGGGGGTTTTGCCGCCAAAAGTACTCGAAAAATGTAATTTTTCTATATTTACTCCATAACAGAACAGACCCACAAATAGTGTTTTACCGTCAAATAATCTTGATTATTGAGAATGTAAACTCTGATCAAC
This sequence comes from Catonia carolina, assembly GCA_035578175.1. Lineage (NCBI taxonomy): Eukaryota > Metazoa > Arthropoda > Insecta > Hemiptera > Achilidae > Catonia > Catonia carolina. The sequence goes on along the minus strand of JAQMRL010000001.1, from coordinate 140,169,721 downwards.
GCTTGATCAATAGTCGGATCAAGAAGTTATGTATATTTACCATAGGAACTTTTATACTTAGAAAAACCACCATAATTCACGAAAATTCACAGTAATTCCTAAAAACCTAGATAACATAACTACAGATGGGATTAAGTATATACGTAATTAAAAACATCCTTCGGGAAGTTTTTCTGCTGACAATCGAGAATTTTTTATTATCAAGTGACTCTTTTGTGATTACTACAAATCATGCCTGTCTTATTATCAGTACGGCCCGTACAGCACAACACAACTAACAACCTCTTTTTGATTCAGCCTGTTAATTATTATAATTTTCAGAGCGTAGCTGGGAATCAAACCCCAGACATTTTCACTTTATCGTCTAGTTCGCAAGACTATTTCAAATATCATGAATTATTTTAAAATGTTATTTAAGACGTAAAAGGAACGAAGTGGCTCAAAAAAGTTTCTTGTACCATATTATAATTTGCTCGGAAAACATTATTTCAATTTTCTAAGTTTCTGAGAATATATTATTATTTGTTATTCTTTCTTGTAATAAAACAAACACAAAACATAGTGGATTATAAGTTTTACACGCATTTCGTTCCGAGTATTTTACCTAACCTAAAACCCGCAAGGTACTGTTTCATGGGCTTACAAAGGGCCCAACTGCATATTCACTGTATTTACATACAGTGAATATGCAGTCGGGGCCCTTTGATATGAAGGATTAATTTACATGAGCCTTGTTTTTTACTTTGTTAATCTCTTTAAAACCCGTTTAAATATATGTATGAACAACAATAATTGCTTGTGTTTTCCCTTTTCCGATCTCAAACTTCTAAATTCAGAGACGGTAATATATACAGTACAATAAAAGAAAAATCATGTAGCCGGTTTTTAATTATAAAAATGTGATTGAAAAAATGTTCTATAAATTTGTAAAACTTTTATAAAACCTAGAATAAATTATAACACAATTGGTTTTTTTAGTGTTTACTTTTAATTGAAATTTCATTCATTTATCTTATGTGTCTATCATCGGGAACAATTTATTTGTAAACAATGTTTGATTTTTCAATGCTTTTGCTGATTTCTAGAACCAATAAGCTTAAAATTTATTGCAAAGAGTGGTGATTTATATTTTTGTTTGGCCTGTTGTCTTCTGGTTACTCTACCAAATCACCCACCAGACCGCGATAAGTTAACTTCAAGCGATTCTGTATCAGTTGATTAACTGACTGACCGTTTCATTTTATACAAATTAGTGTATCAATTTTATAAGCAACAAGTTTATAAGCACGAGCAAATATTTGTATAGTATGATGGTCAATTTTAATTATGATTGAAACTAGGATAGCTTTCTGCATAAGTTTAACTAAGAGACTGTACAATTTGTAATCCACTATTGTTTCTAAAAGGAAAATCAAACTGTATACATTGTAAAGCTAGATATTTTTTTTCTAGGTAATCAATGAAAACAGCATTTCAAAACTCATACTTTAGATCACAATGGCATTCGTGGTTACAAATCCTTTTAGAAGACATTAATTTCTGATATTTTCCAAGAAAATTTTGAAAAATATTTGTCCTTTCTCGAATGTGTATTTTTGAAATTAAAGCTACACAGTTAAAATTTTTTAAGCAAAAAAGTTACTGGTCACTAGGCACTATACTCCCTTTAAACAGTAAAGTTCTCCTTTGCAAACTTTGGCTTGACCTGTTCACGTTAAAAAATTTCTCTCGACGAGTTTTTAGACCTATCAAAAGTAATTTTTAGGATGTAAAATATTTAGTTTAGAAGTTTTGTTTTAGTTTTTTCTTAATCTAAATCAAGAGACTTCAAGCTGAGAATAAAAACAAAATTATTTACTGAGGCTTATTCGCGAGATTTTCTAGTTTTTATTTAAGCCCATTTATTTTTTGTTTAAATTCTCACTTCGCGCGTATTTTCTTTGTACTTTATTTTATGCATTATGCATATCATTTATTTCAGTATTTCAAAATTATTTTTATATGACGTACAAAGTTAAAAAATGTAGTCATGAAGAGGAAATATGTTTTTATTTTTTCGTAAAATGTGACGTTCGTTTTTCATTGGACGGACACGTTTTCTTTCAATCTGGATGGTGTATTATTTTTAGCGTTATTAAGTTAACAACGAAATATCTTAAAATCTTGCCTTCAGTAAATATTATCTGTTTGTTTTTTTATCCTTTAGTAAAATAAAATAATATTAAATAATAATTTTAGACATTTTTCTCTCGATCAGTATTGATGTATTGGTTTTACTTTAGCTTGCAAGATGCCTGCTGAATCTTTTCAAATTTAATAATTCTTTACAAATTTCGGTAACTTTTTACACAAACCATTTATTACAATTCTTAAAGCACTTTAATCAACAAGCATAAGAGCCGATTCCAAGTTTAGCAATTTTAAATATTTTACAGCATTTGAATTTCTCAACCAACATGAATATTCAGTGTAAATGGAAAACGGCCCAAAGACACCACTGTATGAAAGAAAAAAGAAAATGAATGTAAACAGTTACCGCGGAACTTCCTGCTTACCCGTGAAATGGAAAGTACTTTCCAAAGCACTTTTGACTAGACTAGAAGACCAAGTAGATCAGAAAATAGGTGAATAACAACCCGGTTTCAGAAAAAAGGAAGATCGCGCATAGAACATAACTTATATGGAACCTAAAACGAGTTTTTGAATGGCATATTTCAAAAGATTTAGCGATAGTGTTTGTTAATTTTAAGAAAGCTTATGACTCAATAGACCGAGAAACGCTACTGAATATTTTAAAAGAATTTGGAGTGGACATCAAAACAACGGCAATCATTAAAGAAACATTAATACAGACACGACAAAAAGTAAAATTTTTCAAAGGGTTTGAAATGAAAACTGGCGTTAGGGAGGGTGATGGACTGTCACCGGTTTTTTTCAACTTTTTTCAACTGGAAGAAATTATTCAGGAATGTGAAATGAAACTTGCCAATACTGATTACTAAATCCAGTACACATTGGAGGATCAAAGAACGGTACAAAAATAAATTGTCTTGTTTTTACAGACAACTTAGCAATCGTTTCTATTAACACGGAAACAACAATTAAACAAATCAATGTGTTAAAAGAACAAGCAGAAAAAGCATTACTACAGCGATTCCCTTCGAGAAAACTAAATACATAACGATGATCAAAAAAGCTCCGCGTCATCTGAAGACACAATACGGAAAAATTGGAAAAGCTTGTAGCATCAAGTACCTCTGTGAGTAATACAGCCAAAGACCAGCAAAAAGGAAGCGAACAACAGACGAGGAAATTGGCCGGCGCACTTCAAGAGACTCTTCTGTATAAGAGAAGACACTCTCAAGACAAGCCAACATGAGACATTATAATATTGCGACAAAACCTGTGTACTGTGCGCGAGTGAGTGCCTTAGAATGGCCGGGAAGGTTGGTCTAAGAGAAGCAGAGAAAGATCCTCTGCAAGTTGATGGGTCCGAAGATAGTAGACGGACTGTAGGTTACGAGGTGGAGAAGAACTGTACTAGGAAACTGAACAATTATAAAAAGAAGATTAAATTTTTTGGACATCTGTATAGAATGGATTACACTAAACAATATACTTAATGTGTCGGATAAATGGTTTATAGAAGCCAGAAAGGATAGTGAGAAAACCGGAATAAACCAAGAACACTTAATAACCCAAACCAAATTCAGTCAACTAATTACGGACTTCCACGAAGTCCTAGGGCTTCCACGAAGAGCAAAAACAGAACACCAGGTGAACAGAAGAAAAGAGAAAAGACTACAGTGAGCGAATGCTGAGAATGTGGGCTGCAAAAACTGTTTCCACAAATGTCTAACGTCACCTCACGTTGTCTGAAATTGACCCTAAACGAGAAAAAAACATTAGCAAGAGATAATAAACCATGTTAAACCATTGTAAAAATGTCTTACAAAATCGTGTGAGTATTTTACAGCAGATTTTTTTTATTATTATTATTATTATTATTATTATCCTTTTGTTTTTCTTTAGTGGACTGTAACCTATTACTTCAGGTACCTGGATTATTTTTTTATTAGCGGAAAAACATGAAAAAGAAATACATTTAAATAATGACACAAAACGTTTTGTTATTTTATTTTTAAGTTTTTTAAATTTATTGAAACTTATGTTTTAGGCATGTCACCTGCGGCGTCCCCGGCAGACCCAGGTCATGGGTACTGGGAGCAAGCATTTTCACAACCCTATTTTGACAATTCGACTAGAAGAGAAGTTACAACCACCGTCGGCCAAGTTGCTTATCTACCATGTCGAGTACGAAATTTGGGTGATCGAGCAGTAAGTATTTCTCTGATTTTAAGATATATTTTAAAATTATTTATTTATGGTGTAATAAACAATGACATGGTAAATATTTTTCAAAAACATGACATTTAGTTATACGTATTTGAAACAAAACTTTCGGAAATTTTGTTTTCTGATAACATTTTACTAAAAGGATATAGCTGACGATTTTTATTGCCAGAATTCTCAACTTTCATAATTATTTTAACACACTAACATGAAATGAGAGACTAAGCAATCTGCGGAAATCTTTGTATAACTGCGTTAGTATCAAAAGCTCCCGACTACGGTTGAATTGTCAAAGGATAAATACAATGGAGATGACAACACAAAGCTTTAGTATGAGGTTGAGTGTTCCGTTGAGCCAGTAGTAGTTAAGTTTAACTAAAAAGTAACAGAAAAATGTATTCCACTGCTAATGAATTTTTATTTTATGTGACCTTTACCGACTGCTACTTTAATAAGATTATATATTCATTAAATACTAACATTCAAAGAGGTTGGGATAGAAAATAATGCACATAGTATGAAGTGCACATTTCCTTCATACTTTCATAAAAAAATTAATTTTAAAATTTTCATGTATGCTACAACAACGAAAGAAATACTTTTAATGTATTACTAAATCCGGAGTTTTTCGTAGTTTTTGTAATGGCGTTTAACATCTTATGCCATTTAACATTCGTAAACAAAAATATAAACTAAACTGAAAATTAATCAAACTTTGGATTAATATTTTTCATAAAATTAACAATTAAGAAATAATTTGTTTAAGGTAATAAATGTCAGAACTTTGAAATAAAATTTTATTACTAACAGCCCTGATTCCATCAATCGTAGATCTACTCCCATTCATCCTCCCCAACTTTTAACTCACTCTTACGTTTCTACTTACATCATGAGTTACAAATATAACACAATCAGCTTTCGTCTTTGTCATAAAAAGTTACTTTGAGAACAAACGAAAAGCATGCAAGTAACATAAAGCTGTGTTTCAATTATATTTAATGACTTTCAAGAAATTTTACAGTTTTATTTTGTAGATAAAACATCACCAACTTTTTTCATTAATTAAAGCTCAGAAGTGACTTCTTTGTAAACTGTACGGCATAAAAGTTCTTGATTCTACACAAAATTATTAAATTTACAAAAATAGAATTATTAAAGCTAATAAAGTTTAGGTATATCAGGTAACAATAAAATTTTAAGAATGTTTTACTGCTTACAGAAAATTAGTTAAAATAAGAAAAAGTTTCTTTTTCTGCAATATTAATACTAAAAACTGTTACGGCATTTTAACAAAACTGTGCTACAATGATATTTTGTAAAACAGAAATGAAAAGTAATGTTAGTGAGAAAAGAATTGGAAAACTATTTTTTGTTAATAATTTAGAAAATCTGACATCAGGAACTTTTGAAAAATAAAAAAGTAATGGTCTTTAATCAATAAAAAGTCGTTTGCTGTATGTTGGTATGTTATTATTTATTAACGTACTCAAATTAAATTTTCAAACATACATATTTTTGTTCTTCCATTTCGTAGTTTATTAATTGTAAAATTTGGGTAATTCTTAACCGAAAATACTTGAGATAATTTTTTAAATGTATTTCACGTATAGCCTACAATGTTGTGTAGAATAGTATAATAGTAGGTAACTAAGCGCTTTTCTTCTGAAAAATAGTATCTTACGACCAACCTATGACTTAAACAATAAATTAAAATTTATCGCTTTTTGCGTAGTGGTTACCGCATGGTACGAAACTGAAAGTCCCAGGTTACATTCCCGGCTAGAGTCTAGAAATTATTACATGTTAAAAACCATTATTCAATAACCCAAAGTAGTCACTGATAATAACCAAAGATATCGATATGACTTAATATAAATTAAAATATGAGACTAAAAATAAATTTATCGAAACTGAATATTTTCCAATTATATTATAGTTCTGGTTGTATGCTCTCATGTGAAAAATATTCACCTATTTTGAAAACAGGGGAACGTATACAAAGAAATTAAATCATAAGTTGAAATACAGAGTTCAACAATCAAAAACGGAAATTTTTACATTGCACAAATTCGATCACGTTTAAAAGTAGGGCGCCCTGAGGGAAAATGTAAAAGTTAGGTAGGATAGAATCGACGTACTGGGTCTGATAATTAAAAATGGACCCGGAGGCTGAGTGAAAGACACAATGCTTTTATTGAGGGCATGGGGAGAATTGATCTAGTAAAGCAGGGTTTTACTCTGTTAGTTTCTTAACAGAACAAGGAAAATTCTATTGCATTTAGGACGACCTAGGTAAGTGGTTTAAAAAATAATTACTGAGATGTCCGTACTCTGTAATAGGTACCTAAATACACAGAACGAGAAAGACTATTTTCTTCAAAGAGATGAACTGAAATATAAAAAACAAGAACTTAATTTCTCTGTCGTCATTCAGAATTCAGATTTTTATAGGATAATGACATAATGTATGCATCAGATCATATTTAGCTCTGCATTAATATATTCGATTGTGAGTTTTTCGCCTTCTACGTAGGTATCCAATCTCATACACGTTAAGCTTCTGACATTACTATAGACACAGAAACTTTTAAACCACTGCTTATCCTCAGGTCATATGATTCCTGAGGCAATTTTTTACTCCTTAAAAACCTTAATTTTACACCTTAAAGACCTCAACAAATCCACTAAATTTGGTGGATTTGTTTAAGTAAGCTTTTGAAACTATTGAAAGAATAATAATTCAATAAAAAGATCATATATACCAAGATACTGAATTTCAGTGACAGGGATGATCTTCGTATTTGGCTTAATTAATATACATTATGACCATCAATGACATTAATTTATCAAAAAATATTGTTAATTCGAATAGTTATGTATTAAATAATATAACGGGTGATTCAAAAAGAGCACCGGTTTTTAAACGGCTGGTAAATTTTTGTTTATCGGTTGGCAACATTGTTAGACCTCATTTCTATTTCGGAGAACATTCCGATTGACGATTCAGTTGTAGTTTCTCTTGTTCGCAGTGTAGTACTCTCGCAGTCTGTGTCTAACCATGGAGAAGTTTACTATTGCACAACGAGTGTTAATCGTCAAAACATTTTACTAGAGTGGAGAGAGTTATGCGGCTACTGTCAGGCGACTTCGCGGTACTCTAAGACGTAATGAAGCACCGAATGAATCAACAGTTCGCAGGCTCATGAAAAAGTTTTTTGAGACGGGTTCAACAGTCGACCTTAAAAGTTCTGGACGTCGTCGTTCTGGCCGAACTGAGCAGAACGTTGCGTTGGTTCGTGACAGTGTGGCTGTTAGCCCAGCAAAATCAATACGTCGCCGTTCTCAACAATTGGGTTTACGATGTTCTTCTGTACGGAGAATTCTTCGGTACGATCTCCAATATCACTCGTATAAAATTCAGTTGACGCAACATTTGAAAGTGGCAGACCACCAGAAGAGACGACAGTTTGTTGACTGGGTATTGAGAAAACGGCAGGATGATGACACCTTCGCAAACAAAATCATTTTCAGTGATGAGGCGCACTTCCACTTAAACGGTTTTGTTAATAAACAGAACTGCCGTATGTGGGGTTTAGAAAACCCTCGCGTGGTTAATGAAAGGGAAATGTATGCACAGCGAGTGACAGTTTGGTGCGGCTTTTGGTCGGGCGGTGTCATCGGCCCTTACTTTTTTGAAAATCAAGAAGGACAAGCCGTGACAGTAAATGGAGACCGATACCGTACGATGATTAGGGAGTTTTTGTGGCGTCATTTGGATGGAATGGACATTGACGAGTTGTGGTTTCAGCAGGATAGTGCCACCTGTCACGCTGCACGAGAAACAATGTTGTTGCTCCGTGAACGGTTCCAGGATCGCATCATTTCTCGTAATTCCGACCATCAATGGCCACCAAGGTCGTGTGACTTGACGCCTTGTGACTTTCATCTTTGGGGTCATATGAAGTCATTGGTGTATGCCAATAAACCCCGAAACATCAATGACTTGAAGGAGGAAATTCGACGGGTTATCGGGCAAATGGAAGTCGAAACTTGTCGTGCAGTAATATCCAATTTCATGGACAGAGTTGATGCGTGCCAGCGCAGTAGAGGAGGACACATGCATGACATCATTTTTCATACATGAAATCGGAAGGTAAGATGAACTTGTTGATGTATTTATTTTCAGTTTTTCAATAAAATAAATCTCTTAATTTGATATATCAAAACCAGCGCTCTTTTTGAATCACCCTATACCTGTCTATGCGTATTGAATAAAAATTCTAGAATTCTAAAGGCATTGTTTGGTATTTGTTTCAGGTATCGTGGATAAGAAAGCGTGATTTACATATCCTTACAGTAGGTGTTTTAACATACACAAATGACCAGAGGTTTCAAGCTTTACATTCAGACGGTACTGATGAATGGACACTGAAAGTATCATCACCACAACTAAGAGATTCAGGCACTTACGAGTGCCAAGTTAGCACTGAACCAAAAATATCTCAAGCTTTTAAATTAAATGTCGTCGGTGAGTACAGAACTTTTATATTGGTATTATATTAATGTTTAAGTTTAGCTTTTAATTTTTTTGATGGCGGTTAGTAATGACCGGAAAATACGATCGAAATCTTCAGTAATATTTACGTTCTGTCTGAAATTGCACCAACATTTGCCGTATATACCATATAAATACATTTACCATATAAATACCGTATATTATTTGTTTGTTTTTTTTAAATCACTTTGACTTCTTAAACCTCAAGTATTTCTTATAATGCAATATTAATTAATTTTACATAATCTACATTGATATAAATGTTAGGCAGTCTAATTTTGCAATGCATATTATTCTTCTGATTTCGTATTTTTTACGAGGGTTAGTCGCAATGAACTCTTCAGTAACAGCAGACGTTCCTGTCCTTCACACATTTCTCATCCATATCTTTACCCTCTCTGATTTTCTTATATCTCTAATAGGCTTTCATTTAATCGAATTTAATTTTTCTAGCTTCTTCAGAATGCCCTGCCATCTTCTTTGAGGGTTTTCTTAATCTCCTTTCTTTCTAATATTTTTTCATCTGTTCTGATCTGGATATTTTCCTATTTTTGAGAAGCTCCTGTAATGCCCGTGAGCATTACTCCGTGAATCATAGACGAAGAGCAAGTAAAATTCTTTACTGACCATTCAGAGCAGATATTCCAACCACATTAGGACTTAGCTGACGTCATACATGATTATTATTTCTTGGAAAATCTAAACACACTTTTGCTGGTTTCGCTTTCTCATTACCCAATTAAACCATCTACGATCAAACGTGATATGGCTGGTTTAAAAATAGAAAAGCCCATGATACGATCTTACAAGTATATTACGCTCTGAAGTCCTGAAATAATTACCCCGAAAAGAAGGTTGTATTTCTGACACATTTGTTTAATTGTTTTTTATTACAGCAACCTTTCCTATACAGTGGAAGCATCAGCCAAATTTGCATGATTTTAATTCAAAATAAACCTCCCTATATCCTTCATCGTACCATCCAATTAGCCTTCTTATACTGTGCTTCAAACTATTTGAAACAACCCGACACAAATATTTTTTGGCCTTTGACTATTCTTTCACAAGTCATCTCTTATCATAATTTTGGCTTTAGCTCAAACCATTCCACTATTTCCAATTACAGTGCATTGTCGATTGTTTAACGTCATCATTAGAAAGGAAATTGTACCCGGTTGGAGTTTTTCTTGATGTCAGTCAGGCTTTTGACGAGATCTGGCATAACGTCTTTTTTTTAAATTTAAATTTTTATTACCATCTACATACTACCTCGTAATCAAGTCGTTTCTTTCCCATTGCTTTCTTTTAATTAAATAAGGTTCTGCTGCATCTTCATGTCATCACATAAGGAGTTCCCCAAGGAGCAGTTTTATCCCATTTTTTTACTCCATCTACTTATCCGATTTTCCTATCACACAACACACTATAACTGCAATATTTGCAGATGACATAACAATATTATCTAGCGAAGCATACAAAATTGTTATACTTTTTAGAAAATTAAATTCAATAATGAAAAGTTACAACATATTACCTTTAATCTTAGACGACAAACTTGTTTCCCAGTTTGTTTAAACAGTACACCGATCTCACAAAAACCGCAGCAAAATACTTGGGACTGGTACTAAACAGGAGACTGTCATGGAACCCACCTGCATGACTTAAGACAATCTGTTATTGCCCAATTAAAATATCTCTACAGCCTTACTTACCGTAAATCTTCCCTTTCAATCTTTCAGAAACTGAACTGTTACAAGTTACTTCTTTGTTCTACTTGAATCTACGGTTCAGTGATCTACGGATCAGCTAAAGAACAGAATTGAGAAACATGCCACTGATAAGTTTATGCATTCCATCACATCCTTGTGGCATTAGTAATAGTCCGGAATGCTTTGTAACGTCTCCTCTTTACCTAAACCCATCGTTGTCAAATACATAAAGAATTATGGCAAAAATTTCACATTTTGGCTATTAGTTGACCAGAAAGCGTTTTGGCAAGTTTTACATAACGAATTTCGCAATCGCAATGTGTTCTGGTTAATATGTTTCCCGGTGAGCGTTCTCCGTCATTGAGCTTTAATATAGTAAACAATGTGTGTAATTGTACGTAAATATACATTTTTGGAAGAAATTCTCAAAAATAACGGAAAACACTTTCGTTATTTAGTTCTTCCTTTTATTTTGTTACACTTAGTCCTCTGATAATATAGTAAAAAGCTATTAATACATCTCTTATGTAAATTATTCTTAAGTTATCATTATTAGGCCTACTTTCTTTTGGACAAACGAGCGCGACCTGAGAAATTGAAAAGGTACGAGTATTTTGAAAATATAAAATATTAAACTTCAATTCACTCTATGAATAAGTATTAGGGTTTAATTCAGTAAATGTACTTTTGTATTTCTATTATAATATTTGGAAAAGTAATTTTAGTATTTTATTGCGGTGTTTCAAGTTTTGTATATTTTTAATTAATTTACATTCGTTATGAGAGAAGAAGATACGCACTCTATCAACGCAACCATAAAAAGAACAATTTTTATCATATATTTTCTGCCATCTCTTGTATGTTTTAACAGTAGATTTGACTATTACACCGACTTTTAATTTATTATCTGGTTTCTCTTAATAACACGGTATTGTTATATTCTCTGTTTTAATTTATTCGTTTAGAATAAACAATAGAATTTACTCGTGATGTAATACAAACTCTATGCTTTAAATTTTAGATACCCTTTTTAATTATTAATAATGTTGCTATTATTTTACCGTAATTTTTATTTGCTCGAAATTACAACTAATAAATCGTAATTGCTCATTTTCATTAAAAATATATAATGTATTTTAATAAATTAAAACGTAATATTACTCACTTGTTGTTTAAATACATGCAAATTTTCCGAAAGTTATGTTTTAAATTATCGAGGTTTTTCTAACGATCATATAAACATGAAGTTCTAATTATATTTTAAATTCAATTATATTTATAAAATTAATATGGTTTATGTTTTGTACTCCAACAATTGTTCAATTATTAATTATCGATTCGTTCCAGTTTGTAGTTCATTAATAATGCATAATTCTTCTTAAAGACTTGCATTTGTATTATCTGCTTCCGTTATAAATCCATATTAAATCATCATTTGATATTACATAAAGTTATAATTAATTTACGAACTATCTTTACGATTGTTTAAAGCTGCACCGCAAAAAAACTAAACGCTTATAGCTTGTAAACTATAAGTGTTAGTTTCATCAAACAGAACTCAGCATATTTTGAATCAAATTCTACAAGGAAAAGACATGAAAAAATATGAAAAATTGACGTTACGTATTCAGCCTTTCTACATAGTATAAGTAGGCTAGATGCTTAAGTCCTTTTTGACTGACCATGTTCTCTGCTTTTGGTCATTACTAACCGAAATTTTCTATTGCATAAAATTATTTCTTGGTAAATATTATACATTAAAAAGTGGAAAAGATTTGTGTTAGCTTTTTTAGGAAAAAGAAAGCCTTTAGCCCCACTGACTCTGTAACCAACCTCTGAAACTGCTTTCAAGCGTTAGCTTTTACGCAGTAGACGTACCCTTCTTCATAATTGCTTAGTTAATTGCTGTAAAATAAAAATGTAGGTTACAACATGCCATCAATATATTAATATTTACTTGAATATTAACCCTTTATAAGTCAGTACAACGGAGAAAATATATATCTTGTAAAATGTTAAATTTTGCTTTACCGGGATGTGAATAATGTATTTCTAGTGCCAGAACAGTAAGATTTTTTAATTTGTTTTGATGTTACGCTCTGGTAAGTATACGTACCAAGGAACATTTATTAAAGTGGGAATCACATAATGTTTAGTGGTAAGAATGCTTATTAAAACAACTTGTAGTATTACAAAACAAAAAAATGTGTAGAATAAATTATCTTAAGTTTATATTAGCATGAATTCTTGCTTCTCCGTAAAAAACTCGAATTTTTTGAGCACTGTACAAAAGTTACAACAAAACAACACTGTAGCGTACGCTGGTATGAATCCTTACCATATTCGTGCAACTCACGAAGCAAAATGGTCGCTGCGCACTAATTTCAAAATTTGGATAGGCCACGTACCAGAGAATAGCTATAACACCATAAAATGCCAATAAGGTTCAACTGCGTAGCTTATTCTTAAATAAAATCGACCTTATTGCCAGTGGTAAGTACACTTACCAAAGACTTATAAAGGGTTAAACAAAATTAAGCTGCAGTTACCAAGCTGTATGGTTTATGAAGCCCCGAAGAATTAAATTTGGGCTTCAACATTTCTTTCCACTAAAACCGTTTCATACAATTTATTTTTTAACGTCGTCTAGAAATTTTTACTTCACAACTAAGCCAAGTAACCCCAATACAGTGGTGTGTCATCTTTGAAAGGAATCGTAGTCCCTCTTTTATACCCAAACAATTTTTTTCTAATTTTTTAACATTTTTAGTGAAAATGTTTTTGTTGTTTTAAAAATTAAAGGCCTAACCTTATACTTAGTAAAAGAATGCAGGAAATGAAGTATATTTTTACAAAAATAGTACCCGTATAATTTTGAGTTGATAGCAATGTAATAAACTCAGCGTGACATAAGCGTATAAGCTATGAAAGTGAATGAATGCGCGTACGTTTGTTTTTCAGGGTAGATAATGTACATATTTGTTAAAGGGCTGTAATTTAAAGGATGGTTGTGTTGACAAAGAAGATGTTTTACAGCTGTACAAAGAAACAATAATTACTACGTGGCTTTCAATTTTGTTTTTGTCTAACGGTTTTCAGCGCTTGTGTTGAAGGTATTTTCAATACTGCATTAACATTCCTTGAATTTCTCTGCTTTTGTTTATCTGTAAAAGAGTTTTTTTAAGCTAAATACAAAATATCTTTATTGTTTAACGTTCTGTTGGGTAAAATAAAGTGTTTGTTGTAGCACCCTCATTCACACTGAACCCAAGTTTTTCTTTTTTTTATGAAGTCTCCAATGTTACAACAGAATAGAAAAAAAATTTTATAAAATAAAAAAATTGAATGGTGTTTAAAAAATTCAATTAGTTTTATTTAAATTAAAACTTTCATCTGTACAGTAGGAATAAATTAAACGTATTTCACAAATTTAGCCTACTGTTGATTTGGCAATGACAAATGCGATTTTAGTAATTGTGTAATGTAAAAGTTAACTGTCACTGCGGTTCACGTGTTTGATGTTGAAGGCTTTGTACTTCACGCATTAAAAGTTTATTTAATTGAAGTTGTTTACAGTTCTGAAACAACAGTCAATTTAACTGTATTGTAACCTTATTCTAAAACCCTTATTTTATTTATTAATAAATCAGTAATACTACTGATTAAAGTAATTTAAGTTTTCAATATGCGTCATTACTAAGATCTAAATACAGGTTAGATAGAGAAGGTTTATACAGGAATACAGAGAGCTAGATTGTAGGCTCACCAACCTCCGGATCGACGAGCGAAGAAGAAGAAATCGTACCCATGAGCTACACATTTCTGTGAAGGCAGTGCTCAAGAGGCTCTCTAATCACCTCTGTTCTTCAGCGGTTATTAGGATGCCAATAGGAGTTAGTTACATCACATTATTACCTATTTACAATAACCCTAAAAGTATAAATAAATCTTTTGTTACGTATCGGTGACTATAATCTTACTGGCCTCTCTGGAACGATAGCCAAATGGTTTTATTGTGAAAAGAAAACGTTTTCAAAGTGAATAAAAAATTGTTCTATCTTATTTAGTTAGATTCTCGCTCTATTTTATTTTTGGGTAATTTACAGTCAGTTTAAACGTTATAATTACAAAATATGAAAACAAATTAAATTGTTCTTTTATATTGTTTTTGGTGCTCACACCACTGCAGGTGATATATTTTATCACCTCATTAATTAATGAATTGCTATTTACATGAAACAATTTTGTTTGTAAGGCTAATTAATTAATGTTAATTTAGGCTACACAAACGTAACACACATGTTTGCAGGAATGTTACGATAATATTATTCCACACATTTTTACTAATAGTCATTGCTACTACAACTACATAAACTTTTATTGTAAAGTAAAATGATGTTCATTTTAAATTATTGTTTTAAGATTAGAATAAAATGTACGTAGGCCTTTGGCAACTGGTGTATATTTTATACTAATTTAGATGCCTTGGCTAAAGAAGCAAAACCTGGTTTTACAGAATAATTTAACAAATCAGTAAGAAATTAAATTAAAAAAAAAGAAATTACCTTTTGTTTTCATTTCGATTTATCGAAATCGATTTTCGTCGTAAATACGTGTTTTCAAGCCCTCTGAACCCAAAAACTATGTTTTTAGCGATTGGTCTGTGTGTGTACGTGGGTGTATCCGTGTACACGTGTGAACAAATTATCTCATGAACGGAATAGCGTACGAAGTTAAAATGTGAAATTACCATAGGTACCACTACGGGACCCGAGGCGAACAATTCATCAAAACCGGTCATACGGAAGTAGTACTAGTTTATTTGTGTTATTTTTAACTTTACGATTTTCTCAAAAACGGTTCCTACTTTTTTTTTAAATCGCCTCATTCATTAATTTTTTTATTCTTTACTAGATAGGGTAAGCGGCACGTCTGCTGAAATTTTTGTTGGCTGTGCTTTCGTAGGAAAAATATTTTTAAGATTGCGGCCTTAATATGCATTCTAGGAGAAAAGTGTATTACAAAAGTTGTAGAGCATTTACAAACTTGCAACTTTTATTCCCAACATGTTTTTGTTAAACGCTTAGTTTAGCGTCAATATTTGATTTTTTGCATTTTTCTCATCAAATTCGGCAAAAAAATGGGAATTTTTTTTTATTGCGGCCTTAGGATGCATTTTACGACAAAAGTGTGTATAGTCTTGAAGTTATAGAAAATTAAAAAACTATTACTTTCATTCTAAGAATTTTTTCTACTGAGCCTAGTTCAGCGTCAATTAGTGATTTCCCGTCAAAATCAGATTATGTTTTTCATTTTACATTGTTTACTTATGATTAAACATAGATTATGGTTTTATTATTTACATTGGCTAAATAAAGTGTTGTGAGTGTTTCACACTAGATATTTTTTATTAGATAGGTTTATCATACAACCTACAGTTGTTGCTTTTAAATTTATTTTCTTATTTTATCGTTGCCAATTCCCAACTCGGTACTGGATGATTGGTTATTAAGATAATGTCAATCAAACGTAAAGAATTAAAATAAAACTTTGTTATTTCGTGATATCCTCACGCAAATTATAATAAAAATATTAGTCTCCTTGAAAACCAAACGGTAACAATTTGTCTATCTTGTGATGAAACCCGGTTAAAGCTTGTCGAACAGAAGAGAAAGATAGTATATGAACTCTCCAAGAAGTAACTCTCCAAGAAGATTTCATTCGGGCATCATGAATATGACGCCTGAGTGCTGTTGCCTCAGCTTTTGACAGACGGTCAGAGATTTAACTTCCAGTAGTGATCAAGTAGTCTTCCAGTAGTGTGATGGTCGAGCATAATTCTAAGAAATCTTTTTATTTTCGTTTTCTTTTAGTTAAACAAAGCATTATTTTTCTTACAACAGGTATGTGGGATAAAGCAGCTGAATGGTAGTACAACTCCTGTATCCCTTGGGGTTTGATTACGTTAATTAGCTGGATCGAATACAGCTTGTACACATAAAGACGCGATGTGGCTTCGACGCGCACATTAGGCGTATAGCTTAGCTCGTTATTTGCAGGTACAATGGTAAGGATGTTTAAATGCACAAAATATGATAAGGAAGAATACTCTATCATGTATTAACTGGGTACTTACAAGTTTTGAGTGCGTAGATTGCTGCGTCGGTTCGTTATTACACACACTGATGAAATTGACACTTAATACGGCTGCAGGCCTGATTGAATAGTTCAACATAAGAGTTTACACAAATCACTTTAGCACTGAAATTGTTCAAACAGTTTTAACATTGATAGAGTTTAGGAAGGCACGGTAGGAAAATGTAGGATATCACTACAAGTTCACACATGAATCGCTAAGCTCGTTAATTGAATGTACGCCCGTTAAATGAATTGAATAGCTAATTGCAATAAGCCCGTTGCTTCGAATTGCACGTTAATCGGGGCCGTAAAGGCATACTTATACGGTGACAACACTTGAGAGATGCGAATGGCGTTATGCGTTACTGACGCCTCCGTGGCGTCCGTTGAGATAGGAAACGATACACGTCCGATCAGAATGAAAGCATGACTTACAGTGAGAAGGACTCGGGAAGGAAGGAGCAATGGCGGACTGAGAGCAAGAAATTAGTTGAATTTTGCTATTGGCGGAGAGCGGGCCACGTGGCCAAAATCACACATGCGTAGAACCAATTAGTGAGGTAATCAATACGAAATCAATATTAGGGATTTAATCGAGCGGGAAGATCCTATTCTAGAATATTCTACGGCGCGGGGTATTTGAACTTATTGTAATACTGAACAAGGTATTTAATGTCAAAAATATTATATAAATAACTTTTCAAATAAGACGAATTCTATTAAAACGAGAAAAGAGAATGTGAGCCCTTTTGGTTTCTCAAATATAGGATACTGTAATGTTATGTCAATGTACTCGAGGCTTGATCGTAGTTAAAAAAAGCATGGAAAAACATTACTGATCTCCTGGTGTAATCTAAAACTATGACAATAAACCGCTATTCCTGAGAACAGAAAAGAACTAAATTAATTATAGTATAACTAAAATAGGAGCATATTTTATATTATTTCCATTTAACATTAAATTAAAAAATTGAACAAACAGATAGATGTAATGGAATTCATAAACTTTAATTGCATCCGGTTTTACTCTAAAAATACAGAACTAAACTGATATAATTTAACTAAATAATGAAAAAGCGTTTTCAAAAGTTTTTAATTAAAATAAAAATAAATAGATGCATGTATTGTTCAAGAAACGCCAAGATAAAAGTTATAGCTTGGCATTGTCAATTCAAAAGAATTTAATTTTAACACTCGCTGTAAAGAGAAGAGATAAAGTGTTATGTGTACAGAATATACTAGAACAGTGTACCAAGTGTAAATACTACGTAACAGTATTCGATTCATCTTAAATCAACGTAGTTCTTAATTGAACATCTAATAGAGTTTATTTCGTTAACGTAAAACGTGCACTTTAATAGTACTTGTATTTTATCAATACTGTGATGCATTAAAGAATTTTTTACTTATTTTGTCCTCATTTGAAGCTGTACGTACCTAATTATTTAAGTGAACGCTTTAAAAGATTTTACTCCGAAACCTTATTTTATTTACAAAATGAACTTCATTTTATTAGCGTGCTGTGTTGATAATAATATGAAATACTTTTTAACGAAATATAATAATATTTATACTTTCTTTTCAACTGTTTTTGTTCAGAATTAATTAATTATCATTTTCCATAATTGTATGACTAATTTAATAAAATTACCAACTACAATAATTTGTGACATTAAATGAATACAGAAATTGCCTTTTCATTGTTAAATCCGATTATAAAAAGCACTTATATCTTAGACCTTTTTATTTTAAAAGTTAAGGCATTCAAAAGAATTTATATTGCCTGGCATATTTATATTTTATAAATATGTATAAAAAATGTGTTTTGTATTGTACATTTTATATTTTATACCCTACCCTTCTACTCCAAAACTGTTTTTACCTTCTGTTGTCCTATACATTTAAGGCAATTTTGCCCTTAAGTATAGAAAGTTGTTTTAATTTCGATTTTTCGAAATCGAGTTTTCACCGGAAATACACTAGGTCTTCTATACCCTAAACCCATATATATATACATATTGATTAATGTATCTGTCTGTGTATGAACAGACTAACTCAAAAGCGGAAAACACTTTGAAGTTGTAGCTTAAAACTTTAGTTAGTGACTATAAGGGCACCCACCCGACATGAACATTTCCATCAAAACATAACAACCGAAAGTAGTAGTTTATTAGTGTTATTTTTCTCTTTATGCGATTTTCTTAAAAACTGCTTCTTTATTTAAAAGTGTCTCATATACTACATTTTTTGTGCTTTATATTCTACAATGGGTTTAATGATGTGCTTTAAGTTCTATAATTGGTTTAAGATGTAAGATGGGTTTAGCGGGTTGTCTGCTAAAATTCATGCTCTCATGGTATTTTTTTTAAATTGTACTACAGTGTACGGAAATTTGTGTATGATTATTGTTACAGAAAATTTAAAAAATCTACAACTTTTCTTCACGATTTAAGGAATTTTAAATCAGACTTTCTTTAAAAACTCTAAGAATATTTTTGTATAGACCTTAGTTTAGCGATAATTAATAATTTCTATATTTTGCTCATCAAAATCGAAGTCCTACAGAGGTTGATTTTTATTTGGCGTCATCCACTCATGATTAAAATTAGGAAAAATGTAGAGAATTTAAAAACCTACAACTTTTATTTCAAACATTTTTTTATAACACTTAGTTTAGCGGTAATTAGCGATTTTCTGTTTTTTTCTCATAAAAACGTGTGAAAAATAGATTTTTTTTAAATTTCGGCTTTAGTATGCATTTCACGACAAAAGTGTATATAATCAAATTTATAGGAATTTAAAAGATCTAAAACTTTTATTTAGAGCATTTTTCTCTACAGAGTCTAGTTTAGCGTGAAAGAGTGATTTTCCTTTTTTTTAAGCCAAACTGAGGTTGATTTTCATTTTGCGTTTTTCACTCATGATTAAAATTAGGTTATAATTATTGAGGTTAGTTTATTGTTTATTTCAAATGTTTTATTACTAAAGTTAGATATTAATAATTATTTGCATTGGCAAGAGAAAGTTGTGGGAGTATTTCACACCAGATTTTTATTTTCGATTTTAGTCTATTTAGAACTACGATAATTTTATATGAATTACTCCTTTAATTTACTTGCTTGAGTTCTTATTTTAAAGACTGAGTTTTTTCACATTTTTCTTCATTAATACTGAAAATGCTTTCTTTCATCGCTCCTCTTCGGTATCTTTTCTTAACCTTTTCCTCTCAAAAACCCTTTACAAAATTGTTTCTAAAATGCTTTCCTAAATTTATTTCTATCTTTTACGAGTATTGCACCTTTATCTATGCTTAGGGCCATTAGATCTTTTTTCTGTTTCTTTAAACATCTTGATCTGTTTTTTTTAATTATCCGAATATCTGTTTTAAGTCTTTCTTAGTTAATCTTTACCAGAATCTCAGCAGAACCTCATTCTGTGCATTTATTTGCTGATGTTTATACACTTTGTTGCTATCAACTACTAAATTATTCATAAAATTAATTTTCTGAAATAATTTCAAATGAGAAGACGAAATTACTTGAATTTTAATTTATATGATTTATATGATTTATATGAATTTATATGACAACGTTAAAACAAAATTGAAAAACAGTTAGCAATTGCAATATTAATTAGGGAACGCATGTTTCAGGTTGTAGACCTACGCGAAAAGGTTGGAAATTTTCAAAAGCAAAGGTATTAGTACAAGGTAGGCCTATTATACTTGCGTTTCACGTACTGCCAACATTACTGCTGGTATTGTCATGCAATCTGAATCAGACAAATTAGCAAGCGTGTTTGTTCTACATGCGGGATTATTGCTACCATCAGAGGGGTAATAAATTGGTTTATTGGTTTTTCTGGTTTCACTTTCATTTCTATTTTACTAGGTAACTCTTTCAAGAGTTAATTCCGATGTTTTGAATCACAGCATTTTAATACACAAATAGTAATACATATCTTACTTTAGGATTGTTAACTCTTTCTACCGTTTAGAAGCAAGTGGTCATAATGCAAATGCTTTTGTTTGTTGTTTAACTATTAAGAAACAAATGTCCAGGTCACCTTTACCCTTCGTAGAGGCAGCTGTCCGCCGGTAACCCTTGGTGGGGTCAACATTCCAACTAGAAACAAAGTGAAGTACTTAGGATTATGGTTAGACAGGCGGCTGACGTGGAATGAACATCTGAAAAGCAAACGCTTATTACTAAACAATCGCCTCAGATGTTTGTTCCACCTAGTTAAACCGCGTTCTCGTCTACCACTGAAACAAAAAATTACAATTTACAAGACTTTGCTGAAACCTCTCTGGCTGTACGGAATTCAGATTTTTGGTGCTGCTGCTCGAACCAGTTTAAACAAAATACAGGTATTTCAATCAAGATATTTAAGGCTTGCCACTGGAGCACCTTGGTATGTGAGAAACGACACCCTTCATTCTGACCTTCGTATTCCCTACGTAAAAGACGTTGCACGACAACTTTATCAAAGTTTCTTTGATAAATTGCAAAATCATCCAAACGATCTCGCTCGACAAATGGCCATTCAAAATTTTCCAAATTTTCGACGACTTCGCCGGCTATGGTGTAGGGATCTTCTTCGATAACATTCTGTTACCGTTCTTCCATTATCTTCATTTCATTATCTTCATTTCATTATCTTCAACATCACATCTTCTTAAGTTTGTCACTGTTGGGTTTCATTTTCATCAAGATCATCTCACTCATAGTATGATTACGTCATCCTGGAGGATACACTGCTGGGTGTGACCCCTCCTTCCACGCCTAATAATGACTCTCATCAAATCTAGTGATTGTGCTTTAATGTATAGTATAGTGTTCTAGATTTTAAAATTAAAGACAAAAAAAAAAAAAAAAAAGAAACAAATGTGCCAAATATTTGTTCTCCATGTACCGAAAATTGAAGAATTAGTGATGAGTCAGTCAGTCAGTGATTTTTCATTAAACAAAATACAAGTACTACATTGAACCAGCAGCTTGAAATGTTTTAAAATCTAGTTAAGAATGGTTAAATAATTAAGAATATTTTAAAAAGTTTACTGCTTCTCCGGATAAATTTATCAAAACGTGCTTAGATTTGTCTATATCTTCCCCGGCATCACTCGTACATTGTTTGACACCTATTGTCTCTTTAGGATAATGATTATCAAATTGTTGAAGAAAAAAATATCAATAATAAAACATTTTGCTTCTAGGCTCATATAGGTTTTCAGCACTGTTTCTCTTACGCATCACTCAATTCTTCTACTAACAAAAAACTTTTTATTTTAGTCAATAACTTTTTTTATAAACTTTCCTTAGACAACTGACAGAATAGCTAACATTAATCAGAACTTTAAAACAAAATGAAGTTCTAGATTTAATACATATGTGTGATATTTTTCTTATCGAATTGTACGAATTTCACTTGCCCAACTACAAATTATTAAATACACGAGTATAATATTGGCGTTTCATAAAAGGTTCATTCGAGTATAATAAATAATAATCAAACCCCTTAAAAATTATATTGAAACAAGTAATTATTATTCTTAAACTATTAACAAATACAAGATTAAATTAATTACAAAACTTAAGCTTAAACTAAACCTGAGTATAATTAAGAAACTGTCACTTAAAAATCAAAACAAATGATTTACTTGTCCATAACAACTTGTTACTACTCGACGTACACGCACTATTAACTTAGATGAGAACCGGTTTCCTAAAGAAACTCTTTCGAAACGGCATGACAACACTAATTCCATTTATAGGCCAAAAACTGACTAACTACGAAGACGCTAAATGTTTTTATACAATGGTCAGATAATCGAGACCCTTCCAACAACTTTTCTATTTTACTGGAAACTGTAGATGGAATAAAAATAAAAACAAACACTTCTATTAATTTCTAGTACCGAGAATTCCTATTCAATACATAATCGCAATCCATTATACTTGTTTAATACACTCTATCCCATACAATACACAGTTGTTCATAATAAACAACCATTTCTAAAATATCACTTTTGAAATATTTAAGTAGTAGACAATTTATTTTAAGTACATCTTTACTTGTATCTTCTACAGTCTCTTGAACCCTGTGTCAAAAACCGACCCAGTATGAATAAAGATACGGTTACAAAAAACAGAATAACAAAATTATTCAAGCAAAAGCAATTACAGTTCATGACAAGACGACTATGTTATTTCAAAAAACAGTAATTTATAATTATACTTAAAACAAATTGGCACATAGGCTTTACAGAAATTTAACGGTTATAAATCAATAGCATTTACAATATCAAAAAAATAATACAAATTGATAGAAATAGACCACATACAATGTAATAGAATCACGACAGATGTTATCCTGTCGTCGAATTTTCCAAATAAACATATAGCTTACATAACAGAATATTTTACATTAAAACTCAATACTTGCAAAAGTACATCAAATTATTTCATCACGTTAAGTAAAAGAAGATATACCTTGATCATTTACAGTTAATTGCCATAATTAAAATTTTTGTCGATTTTTTAAATCTAATCAATGTAAATTGCTGAAAATGACCGCGGGCCAATTGTTTTATTAATTATTACAAATAAGAATAATTTTACTCGCCAGACGGGAACAAATATAAAAAAGTCATAAATAATAAATTAAATATTGTTTTATTCAAAAATACATAATTTTCACTTATTAAGCAATTTACTCAATTTTCAACAGACGTAACTTGATCAATATGTAAAATTTATAAGTTTTAAAGAAAAATGTAACTAATTTGTGGCATAAAGTGAATTAACGTTATATATGTAGATTTGAACAATAACTTAAATGTATAATAACCAGTGA
Organism: Catonia carolina; assembly: GCA_035578175.1. Classification (NCBI taxonomy): domain Eukaryota; kingdom Metazoa; phylum Arthropoda; class Insecta; order Hemiptera; family Achilidae; genus Catonia; species Catonia carolina. Next base: position 140,146,111 of record JAQMRL010000001.1, on the reverse strand, counting down.
AATAATTAGTGCAGTATATTGGAGAATGCTTCATTCATGTAAAATATAACCGGCAAAGAACCAACATGAAGGTGTCACTGCAATGCAACCAAGGACAGTCAAATTAAGAGTATACAACAGGTACCTCTACAAAATCATTATCTGTACAGATTATCTACATAAATAATTTTTTTTTACATAAAAGCGCTATAAATATAATAAGTAAATTAAATTCATGGACTATAATATAAAATTAAACTGGGGTTTTATGTAATTTTGTGTACTTGTTTAATTAAAAGAAGTTTTCTCTATTTTATTGATGTGAATAAATGCAGGTACTGTTTCCAACATTTCTGTTATTTTTTTATACCCCGACACGTCAAGTTCTGAAACTTCTCGTTGAACTTCAACCTTGGGACCAATTTCAATTTTAAATCAAAGTAGTATTTCTAATTATTTTAAAATTAATGCATCTCTTAATTTAATAAATGGTATGCAAAACATTCAAAGTATTTCATACCACAAATTTGGCATCCCATTTGTAGGGAAAAATAAGACCAAATATTACAAATGTGGCATCCATTTGTGGGGATTTCACTCTTTAATAACCCCCTAATATTACAACAGTAAGTATGAAATGATGTTATAATTTGACTTGAAAGAGCTGTCAATCAGCACCACAGCTCCACATTTGTCCTTGCGGAGAAGATCAGTGGCGTTTGAGCTCCATCGTCAGGTAAACTGGTTGCAAGTTGACCACGAGAAACATTTACATTTTGGATGGAACGGTAGACTCAGAAATGGTGAGTCACTGCGTGGTGGGGGGGGCGTTCATTCGCATTCCAAAGGACGGCCGTTTCCTTCGGTTCAGTCACAATGGAGCAGTGGTCGGTACAGCAACGCGTGTTTACATACGATATGTATGTTAGAAACGGTGACTTTGTGGTAGCAGCTCAACGAGCAATTCGCGTTCATTTCAACATCAGCCGGCATGGAGCAGTCCCTAGCTGACCTACCATTATGAATTGGGTTAAACATTTTGGGACTACGGGCAATATAATGAAACAAAAATCACCAGGTCTTCCACGAATGGTGCGGACACCCGAGAACATTGAGAGAGTTAAAACAGCTGTTGTTACCAGTCCAGGACGTTCCGCTCGACGGCAGGCAGCTTCATTAGGTGTGGGACGTGAGACGGTTAGAAAAATTTTGAAAATGGATCTGAAGTTTCATCCGTACAAGACTGTGTGTGTGCAGGAATTGAAAGAAACTAACTACCCCAACGGTATGATTTTGCTGCAAAAATTCAAGTTGTTATTTTCGATGAACCGCATGCTCTCATTTTCATGAGCGATAAAGCCCATTTTAACCTAAACGGGACTGTGAATCAACAAAACTGCAGGTACTGGGCAATGGAAAATCCGAGAGAGCTCCATGAGATACCACTGCATTTACCCCGTGTAACCGTATGGTGTGCGATATCGAGAATGCATGTTATTGGTCCCTTCTTTTTTGAAGAGGATAGAGTAATGGTAGCAGTGACCTCGAACAGGTACGTGGATATGATCAACACGTTTTTTCTTTCACAACTGCACAGGTTAAACTTGCAAGACGACGTATGGTTTCAGCAAGATGGAGCTACTGCTCACACTGCCAGAATTTCAATGAACCTGCTGTGGAATGTGTTTCCAGGTCGCCTGATTTCAAGATTTGGGGATGTGCACTGGCCTCTTCGATCTCCTGACTTTAACATGTGTGATTTTTATTTGTGACGTCATTTAAAAGAGCAAGTTTATAGACATAAACCCCGTACTTTAAATGACTTAAAATCGGCGATACGTAGATAGGTGGTGTTGATCACTGAGGAGACACTAGAACCAGTATGGAGGAGCTTCCTGGACAGAATAGAAAATTGCCTCAGGGAAGAAGGACGTCACCTTCCTGACATAATTTTTTCTACGTAAAGTTAATGGCGTACATCCACAACAATGAAACGTAAGTTGAATAAATATTACCTTGAAAAATTAATATTGTTTTGTTATTTCTAAAATGTAAATGTTTCTCGTGGTCACCTTGTACTACGGTGCATTCGAGGTACAAATGAGTTGGCATTTAACATTTGAATGTAAGAGTTAATGGTACGTACACAACGAAATATTAAAAAGTAATGAAATAAAGAATATTAAAAGATACCCAATGGTTGTACTGTATCCATTTTGAACCTCTAAAAATAAGCAGTGTTCTAACAAAACCTATTTGTAAACGATCAATTACATATCCTTCAATCATTAATCTGGAAAATTCCAAGAATACCTTAAGTACTTTATTGAAGTGAAACAATACGAATTTAATTAAAAAGCAAATCTAATTAAAAAAAGCTGGCCGCATTGGCGTAGTTGGTCACGTGCTCGCCTCTGATCATGCGGTCTTGGGTTCGAATCCCATTCAGGCATGGCATATTTTCATACGTTACAAAAATTCATTTCATCCTTCACCGCCTGCATTAGCAGTAATTGCAGAACAGTCGGACGTTAAACAAAAAAAAATAAAAAAAATTTAAAAAAAAATAATTTAAAAAAAATTAATTTTCAAATCTTTAGTGTAATGACTTTTTTGATACACTAATATATTTGTATTGTATTGCAACAATTAAGTAAATTCTTGTATTAAATATTTACTTCAGTTGTAACTTACTGTGAATTTTATGACAGCTATAAAGTAAAACCGTTTGCGAAAATTTGTTTACTTTATTCTAATTTCTCATAAATATATAGGCCTACGTACGCCTTTTCTAAGAAAACTTTATAAATCGTATGTTTTTTGTTTCAAAGTTATCAAAAACATGATATTCCACAAGACCCTTTTGTAATTTGACCTTCCTCAGCATTACAGAAATTCTTCTGTACGACAAGGTTTTTTTATTTCAATAAAACTACTTTTTTAACAAGATGCTTGCTTTACTATTTATTTCTTTTTTCTGATTGGCTGTCTGGGTTTCAACTTTTATCCGAAAATTCCCTTTTACTTCTCCTTTTAAAAGTATCAAAGAATGTTCTCGTGGTATTGAGTCAGTTATTCTAGAAATTCAAAAAGTTTGTTCTGTTTTGTATACAAAATTTATTGCGTAGGTAAATAGGTACACTTGATTTTATTCGTGTTGATTCTATTAATAAACAAAGTTTTAAAAGGAAGAAAAAGTAAGTTATACCTTATTTTCCAAGAAATTCACTTTATTCTCAACCAACCTTTTATTGCCAACATGGTATAAAGATTCATTTAAGTACATTAGCTAAAATTACCTAAATTTGAACTATGAGTGAAGAAAAATATCAGTTTCTTAAACTGATTATAAACTTTCCGACTTAATTGTGTTTGTATAAAACCATCTTATTATTTATTTAATAATTAACCTTGTAAATTATTCACGAATTACATTTTTTCAAACAGCTTTCTTATAAAGTTTTACCTCTGAAATAAGGACATTGTTACTTACTTTCTGGCTCAAAAGCACGAAAATTAATAAAACTGATTTAATTTTGCAATATTAAATTGGCAATGATGATTATTGCAGAAAACAAATGTATCGAATTGTATTTTACTATGTTGGAATAACATTATTGTTTTTTACATGTGTGTGTGTACTCGTATATACATGTATGTATCTGTATTATGTATAAATATTAAATTTCATAAATTTGGGAACGACGTGGACATTCTATCCTCAGATCCTGACCCCGCCAAGACATCTAGAACAGTTCAATCCTGACTCCTTCACGTAGGACCTTGGCTTTAAGTGAGTTTAAATTAAGTAAATGAAACTGAATTTTACTATATTACTTCTGTGTTGGACAGTTGTCCAACTGTTTTAATAAAATACAACAGTACTATTTAACAAAATAGTTATAGACAGAAAACAATGATATGATATATTATAATCCTGAATTTGGACAAAAAGTTAACTCTAAAACGTAAAAAAGAAACATGACTTATCGTAAAACACGATTTTATCAGTTGAAAAGGGTTTTGAAAACGTATTCTCTAATAAAAGGCCGCATACAAGGAAGCTACCATATCGGTGTTGCTCTACAGGGCTGTTTTGTGGATCAGTGAAACCATCCCTTAGTGTGCTTTGCTGCAAGCAGAGGACCTGGATTCGATTCCCAGCTATGATGGAAAGTTATTGCACGATCATCTCACCGTTTCTTAACCCAAAGTAATCGCTAATAACCAAGATTGCGCCTTTAACTAAAGTGCCAACTTTCCTATGACAAAGATGATGACGTGAGTAGAAAACTGGCAAAATTCAGTGATGTACGCCGTTCTATTTGCAGGACAATAGGAAATAAAACGATAAGAGACACCCAAATGAAATTTTATAGAGCAATGGCTGTACCACTCATAGCATATGGGAGTGAAACATGGGTGTCATTACAGAGGAATGAATCTCGTATCCAGGCTGCTGAAATGAGATTTTTGCGGGGAGTAAACGGTTGTACCCGGTTAGATAGAGTACGTAACGAAGCTATCCGCGCCGAGTTAAAAATGTTCAGTCACTGTTGGAAACGTTAAGAATATATAAGAAAAACTGGTCCAACCATTTATTTCACATGCCAGCTCACAGACTTCCTCTGCGAGGATGGAAATATAAACCTACAGGGAAGCGAGGCTTGGAAAGACCTAAAAGGAGATGGATGCCGGAACAGGCCATTGAGTTAATCCTTGACAGATGATGATGACTTTAGCTAAAGTAAAAATACCATCCTATACTAAGTGTATTCGACACATCCAAAACAGAATTATTTGTATAATTACACAAAGCCTGTTTTATGTTACGAACATAATTTATCAAGATGTTGAACTCCAATCTGGCCTGTCTGAACTATTTCCTATTGTACAATTAGCATAAAATATTTTGCGCTTAAAAATTCACTTACACAGGCAATAAGCACCCTGTATCACACCTAGGTTACCCTATGAGGAAGCCAATGGCCACGAGATCGCGCAGTAAACCCACGAAGCTGAAATAATGACAATTAGCTTCATCAAGTGAATACATATTTATTGTCTAATTTTCTTTCCGTTATAGAAATCTAACAGCTTCCGTAGCGTAGTAATAACACACTAGCCTACAACTGCAAGAAATGCCGGGTTCTATTCCCGGCTATGGTCTGGAAATTACAGCAAGCCAAAACCCACAGAAGTCACTAATAACCAAGCTGTTGATGCAACTTTAAATGAACTAAAAATCTAACAATTTAATTTTGTTTTTATAAAAAGATATATAAAATAAAAAAAATTATTTATGATCAAATATTTTGGTAAATATTTCTATTTTATTTTTGTATATATATTTTTTTAGTTATTTAAAGTCGTGTCAGGTTGTTCATTAGCGACTACGGTGGGTTAAGAAACTGGAACGGTGGATTTTAACTTTTAATAATTTAAAGCCTTTTTTGTTTTTATGTCTGACTGTTTTGCTAATGCAGACGATGAGAAATGTTGATAGATGAAAATGAGGATGAAAAAAAGCCAAACCTAACCAGGAGTTGAAGCCGAGACCCCGGCGTAGAAGCCAGTTGCGCTAACCACTACATCACGGGACGGCCCGAATCGAACCCAGGACGTAATATATATATATATATATATATAATTACATTTTTTTATGGTTATTAACTAATAGGTATATATAATTTATATTTTATGAATGACCTTTGGGCCGGTCCAGGCAAACGCTAATAGAAATTGGTTCCTACGTGTTAAGGACTCCAGTAAAGCAAGAAACGTTTACGATAACTACTTGAGAGCCAAACGTGAAAAGACTTTAATGGAAATCCCTGTTAAAATTTACATCGAACCAGATCAAAAATGCAACAAAAATTTGAGATCAAATTTGGTGTTTGTCAGAAAAGTGCAATTTCCATCAACAAAAAAAACTAAAAGCAACAATGAAAAAATATATTTTTCATAAAACATAAGAAGAAGCAGAAAACTTGCAGTAATTTTTTAAAAATAAAATCGGTAGCGCTATTATTACTTTAAACAACTGAATTACATTTATTTTGAAATTCAGTCAATAGTTATTTGTTAATCCTCGGTCGTTCCTATTACATCAGTAACGTTATACTACACTATTAACTTATTTTTTGTTTAAATAATCAGTACTGGCCAACACAAGCGATTCATTTAAACATTCAGTACCACACAAAACATTGTGGTTGTACATCGTCATTAAGTGACATTTAAATAAATATCCCTTAATTATTTACTGTGTAACTGGACTGTATCTATTGACTATTTAAAACTCAGCTCAATACCATATTTTGTCCGTATCAACTGAAATTTTTTATTAAATTATATCGTACAATCCCATTCAGTCAAATATTGCACGATCTTGTTATACTTAAGCTAACGATTTCATAAGTAAATTATTATTTCGTAAAATAAAGAACACATTAGATAAATAAAAATTTGGGGTAGTAATTGGGAAGGATACAATAATGCACAGAACGGAAACAGGAGACAGACTAGTGACACTTGGCGGGGCCAAGGAAACTTAACGTCAACTGTGCAAAATCTTTACCAGAACAGCCCTTTATATTAATAAAAAATAAATTTGAAATTTAAAAAACCTTTGAAAGTAAAAAAAATAATATTGTGACAATATCGAAGAGGAGTGTGGTTCAACAGAGATCTGGAAATTCGTAAAGTGTTGAATAGTAGATAATAGAGTGACAAAGTAACAATAGGGTTAGTTACAAAAGGATATTTAAAAAGGTCTTTGTTGTACAACTATTTGTGAAAGAGTCGGTTGGTTACCTGTAACACCTTTTATTCTATTCTGACTTGTTTATACTGGTTACGATTTTTCCAGAAACAATAAAAAAAAATTTGTATCGAATTTCTCTGTTTTGCTAGAATTATCTCTTTGATCTACCTATATAGAGAGACCCCAGAGCAGGTCAGGGAGTTAGTACTCGTTTGATCTTTGACGAGTGTTTACAACGAGTGCTATCAGTTCGTTAGAGGAGGTCAACGTATCCGAGCATTGTAGTGGTCAACTATTGTTATACTATCTTATTGTGTATGTGCATTATATTCAGTTTTTGTGTATGTGCAATGTGTGTGATTGTTTGTAAGTAATAATAAGTAAATTAGTTAAGTTATTTATTGTATTACTTCATTATAATTAGTTTATTATTTATGTTGTAAATCTTTTAGTTGTAATAAATACTTGCAATTTTAAACGTTATTAATTATTTAATTACCAAGATCCCAAAACGGACCTTAGCGATAGGTGTCACAATATGTATTGGCCCTTTTGGTTTGACGTCATCGCGTCGGAGGACCGCTAAGTAACAATAGAACTTAGAGTTAAAAGTAAAATAAACCTGGAGCTACCCGGGCGAAGGGAGCCGAAGGAAGCCGAACCCGTCGGTCAGGGGCTTGGCTCGCTCTTAGCCAACCAGCGCTGAGCAGTTTTCATGGCAACCTTCAGTGACAGCGTTGTCATACTTCAGTAGCGCTCCGCTCTTGCAATAAAGAATGTACTGTACTTTTTTAAATTGCAAACAAGTTTGTAGTGTATTTTTGGAACCATTTTCACTGAAAAATGCATCTCATAACGAGCGGAAGCAAAGCGAAGAGAGAGGGAGTGGAGATACGCAAATGTTGCGTACAACGCCAGTGCTGGTAACACACTGCACATAGCAGCAACACTGGAGGCTCAGAGCCCCGAGTGCTCCTCCTTCCGTCACTGCTGCAGGTTTGTATTACTTTAATTCTACTATAGTTTTTTACGTAGCGGTACCCCGACGTGATGACGTCGAACCTAAAGGGCCAATAGATATTATTTTTTCACTTTTTAAAGATTTTTTGTCGGGAAAAATTATAAAATAAAAATAAATTTTTATTTTATAATTTTTTTAAACTTTATTTATTACCAGTAGACTTTTTTACAGATTTTCATAAAAACAGAAAATCAGTAAATGCCGCTAAACTAAGCGTTGTACAAAAAACATATTATTGGCTTAAACTTTGCAGGTTTTTTAATGTTCTACAACTTTGATTATACACTTTTACCGTAAAATGCATATTAAGGCCGCAAGCTTAAAAATACTACAGGGTGATTTTTTAGTCCTGTTACCCAATTGTTAGTGTCTGGTAATATTTTTCTAAAAAAAAAAAATTTTGTGTTGTGACACTAAGTTGGTAGCCCTACTCAACCAGTATGGATATGGCAGTGTGAGTTGATTCTCCTTGAGGTGTGTAAAATTTTGTGCCATTTCCGGTCGTGCTACGAACAGAATGTCTTTTATCCTAAAACAATCTCTTGTTTAAATCTGGAGGCTGAAGCTCTAGAACTAATCGTATGTGATACGGATACAATTTCAATTTTTTAGCAGCTTTCTGAGCACTCGAACATGACAAATCAACATGCGAGGAAAGTTTTTGTAAACTTTCCCATGGAGAATTGAGCAATCTTGTTTTCACATTCTCTTAACGTCATCTGTCAAGAGAGTTGGTCGACCACTACGTTTTCTGCTGCAAACAATACCTGCCTCTAAAAATCAGTTAGTTAGCCTAGAAATTGACTAGAATAGAGTGGAGGAACACCAAAAAATTTAATTTGAAATGATTCTTTTACACTCGCATACGATTTTGTAGCAAAATATTGTTCAAGAATGAAAACCCGTTGTTCTAGGGTAAAAGACATTCTGTTCGTAACACAACTGGAAACAGCACAAAATTTTACGCAACTCAAGGAGAATCAACTCAAACTGTCGCATCTATACCGGTTGAGTAGGGCTACCAACTTTGTGTCACAAAACAAAATATCCCTTTCTTAGAAAAAAATTACCAGACATTAACAATTGGGTAACAGGACTAAAAAATCACCCGGTATTTTTTAACGAGAGCACAGGCTCCCCAAGAATTTCAGCTGACATGACGCATACCCTACCTTGTAGAGCATTGGGACCTTGTAGTAAATGAAGCGATTTTAATAAAGCCATAGGAGCCGTTTTTGATAAAATCGTTAAACAGTTAAAAATCGTACGAATAAACTACTACTTCCGGTTGACCGATTTTGATGAATCATAGCTAAGAACACTCACGATCACGTCATCTTTCAAACAAAAAATACAAAATCAAAATCGGTTCATCCGTTTGGGAGCTACGTTGCCACAGACAGAAATACACAGATACACACGTTTAACTTATAACACCCCTCTTTTTCCTTAGGGTGTTAAAAATAATTGACTGCAGACTAATACTCAATATTTGACAAGTGTTCAACTTAACAAATTTTGGCTGGCCCGTTGGTGCAGTGTCAGCTCGACTGGCTTCTGTTCCATGGGACCCAGGTTCGATTGCCAGTCAGGTCTGTCATTTTTTCATCTTTATATCACCTCATTTCGTAACCTACGCACAAGCCAAGGCTTACGCAAGCAACATCACCTAATAAAAGAAAATTATAATATTATAGAAAATGCACAAGTACCTAGTTATAGAAACAAACTTATTAAATTATCCATTATTAATCACTTTAAAGAACACAGACAAAAAGTAATTAAATAATACAAATAATTACACGATGTAACAATGTAGCAAATGTATGGCAGCCCATCAAAGAAATTTGAACATAAATTTAAATTTTAAAAATAATAAAATCGAATTAATTTTGTATAGAAAATGTTCAAAGATAAGTGTATGTTATTAGTTTACTTAAAATCGCATCAACATCCTGGTCAGTAGTGGCTGCTTTGGTTTGACGGACAATGGGTTTGAACGTGTAATAATTTTATAGACCCTGGCCGGATATCAAATCCGGGACCTCCGCTTTGAACGCTGCAAAGCGGGCTAACGGAGTTCGATTAAGGAGGCGGCCAAGTAGATTTTTTAATACTATAAGAAAAAAAATTACTCATTATCACTAACTTATTAAATGAAAATAAACGGCAGACGAGGTATTAGAATACAATCTTTAAAAACTAATTTAAATGGTTGTAAATGAATGGGTTATGTTTAAAACGCACTTTGAAAGTTAAAGTTAATGAAATAAACACTTCAAAAAGAATGATTTTTGTAAACCACAAAAAATAAATTATGATTACAACATAATATTGAAGAAATTTATTTAGGAAAATATTCAATAAATATAATTTTTGTGAGGTTTATGCTTACGTTAAAAATACCACACATCTTGAATAATTGAAGATGTTGTGAAGAATATTACTAACACTGTTTGGACAGCAGCAATTTTGGAATGTTATTTTTTGCTCTTAGTGGTCCCAAAGTATTAACTTAAGCTGTTTTAATTCTACTTTTGTTTGTAAAAGAGAATAAATTATGTATTGTGTTCTTGCTGGACATGGGTGGTGTGTAATAATTTTACGGTATTATGCCTCACATTTGTGGTAAGGACTACAATACGCGCTAATATCACAATAAACGTTACTGTTGATTCGTGATTTATTTAATATCCTTTTGAGTTACAAGACAAGGAAAAAATTTAATACAGAAAATGTAGAATCTATTTGTTGTTTTTTATAACCAGATTTCTAATTCATTTGTCCCTTCTTCTGTTTCAGTGTCAAGAGCGAAAATACTTGGCAACGGAGAGTTATATATAAAAAGTGGTAGTGATATAAACTTGACTTGTATAGTAGTTGAAACCCCTGAACCTCCTAGTTTTATTTATTGGTACAGAGGTGGACAAGTAGTCAATTATTCACAAAGAGGAGGCATCAGTGTGTTGACTGAGAAGCAGACACGTAGCAGTAGATTGTTGATAGCGAGGGCTGAACCTCCAGATTCGGGGAATTACACGTGCTCGCCATCCGCTTCAGATTCTGCATCCGTCCTTGTTCATGTACTAAATGGTAAGAAATAATTTTATTAAATAAAATATAAATTCTTTAGACAATTTTATTATTAACACTACTTTTCTTATAGTACTATTGCATGTTAGATGTTTGTTCTACGTAGGCCTAGGCCTAATAATTTTAAAAATTTTATTCAAAAGTAAACTAATTGCCTCGTAGTAATTTAACCTTAAATGGTCCATTCAATTGATGTACTGCTTTAAACCAACTTAAATTTTACTATTTTACTTTATAGCCGAGCGAGTGAGAGGGAGATATGTGGCATAACTACGCATGCGCTCAAAGGTCTTTACCGTTATAATACAAATCTGAAAACATACTACAGTCGTTATCTTGCTTGTTAGTTTACGCGTGCATAAATGCTTGCTCACAACAATGAGTAAAATTAAACAATGTTATTGGAACGGCGCGTATGGCTTGTGCGAGTAAGAGCGTTATGCATTCTCTCACTCCCACGGCTAGGGGACATTAGTTCATCTGGATACTGTACTAATACGAGAATATTAATACCGATTTTCAGAATTACAGCTTTTTGGGATGATATAGAAATAACACTATTGGTGTGGTGTACTATCCTGTTTCTACCCCTTAGAAACAACTAGTCGAAATTTGAATCCTTTACTTTCCCAAATATCACTTAGAAAATACGCATGGTAATTTTTAGAGCAACTCTTCGGTATAATATATAAAAATAATATGTATGATTTTGCATTAATTTTAACGATTTAAAAGTTTCAACAGTCAGATAAAACTATACGTAAAAAGTACGCTAATAAATATTGAAAATAACAGTTCGATTGCTCTCGGTAATTCAAATTATAACCTACAATCAACAATTTTCAATTTTGAATCGACTCAAATAAATTTAAGTGTCCGCAAAAGACAATTTATGCATATATCTTCTAAATTAATCAATTTCACTCCAACCTACTTTTTACGATCGTGAGAAGATAAGAAACATGAAAACAGGTTATGTCAAATAACACTGATAGACAAAAAAATTATTTTTTAAGTGTTTCTTTAAGTGTGATACCATTTCTTGAACTGATTTTTTTGCGTACATTACATATAATATATGTAATGTAAATATTAACATATTATGTTAATAGACATTTTCTATCACCCTTAGGTTTAAAGAAATTACGGTTCAAAAAAATTAAGAAAAATATAGTTAAAATTGGTTAGATTAAATAATTTTGCATGGCCATACCTGTTTTAAAACGACTTTGCTGATGCTTTTCTTCTATTAATAGTCTCAGGCACATCACGAATTAATGTCCAACAGTAATCAGCTAGCATGTTAGTATTCCATTTCCCTTTGTAGCGACTTTCCATCACCGAAATGTCTTGATGGAAACGTACGCTGTGTTCATCACTAACGTTTCCGAGGTTGTCCGGGAAAAAATCCAGATGTGACTGGAGAAAATGTATTTTCAAAGACATATTACATTCCATCCCTTTTGTACAAACTAAGAAGTTGACTTACAATGTCGTGGTAAATGTCCGATTTTTTTTACCGAGAAAATATTTGCAAACGTCTTTAAATAAAGCCCAACTGCACTTTCTACATTATTTAACGGTGAGTTAAATATATAATTTTTGAGCAATTCTCTTTTTTGAGGATCAATGAATATTTCTTCTTTAATTTTTACTTCACTTACTTCGGAAATTTTTGCCTTTTGTACAAAAATCCTGGATTTTCCTTCTTCGTTGCTTTTACAAAATTTTTCATTAGTCCTAGCTTGATATGAAGAGGAGGCAAAAATATTTTATTGGCTTCAACTAAGGGCTCGTGAATTATATTTTTCTCATCTGGAGTTACGCCTCGTTTCTTTTACTCTTTGGTAACATAATGTTTATTCCTGGCTCAGCTGTCCCATTTGCAAAGAAAACACATGTATTTAGTGTAGTCTAACTGCATTCCTAACAAAATAGCTGTGACTTTTAAATCGCCGCATAAATGCTCCAGTTATGTATTTTATAATTTGTCATTTCAAGAACATCTTTCATCACAACGTATGTTTTTTCAAATTAATATCATGAGCGATCGGTATCGAAGATTGTTTGTTACCGTTGTGTATTAGAATCGCTTTTAAACTACATTTGGACGAATTTATGAAAAGGCGCCAATCCTCAAGTCTAGTATTGTTTACTTACAGCTTGAAAATTATGTTAACAAAGTTTAACAATAAATATTAGCTAACAAAATAATACAGAAGTTTAAAATGCTGGCTGTACGATGAAAAATGAAACAAATCCTTTAATTAAAATTTAAACCGTTTCTCAAAAACGGTGGGTGATAAAAAGATTCTGAGTAGCCTAAATATTCGTTTTCGGCATCAAAAACTACTTTGAAATCACGTATGGCATGTTAGGAAACAAAATTATGTTTATCAGTGTAATCATGTAAATAGAGATAGCCTACTAATTAACTTATATAACAGACTCAAACCTGCTCGCAGGTTTCTCCTCGACATGTTTTTTTCCTGTGTAGGTTGATTAATTATTTTTGCTAAAAAGGTTTTTTAGTGACAACCTCCAAATTTTTATATAAAGCTTGTTTTTTAATTTTTTTATTTATTGTAAGTAAAAATATCAAAAAACCACCAGAACGATTAAAGAATAATAGTAAGGACACTTATCAAATAAGAAGCGTATTCGTGGTATTCACCACATCGCCAGCTCGTTCAAATATTTAAATTACACAATATTTCATCAGAGATTCTAATCTCCTCTGAATTTCACGACTATCACAGGAATTGAATTTTTCTATTAACCTTACATTTTAACGTTACCACGTCGATTCTGCCAACATAATTAGGTCTTTATTTTCCTATTCTGTTTGCAAGTTCAATCAGGTAAATTTCTTTCTAAATTTGTAATCAAAATTAAAATTTTTCCAATATATCTTATCTATTTGTTTACTTTTATGTTTATTTATTTAAGGTTGCATTAACAACAAACTCATTAGTCATTTTTATTATCTTTTTTATATTATTTCCAAATTATTTTCAATATTGCTGTGTGTTTTGAACCAATTAAGGGTTCTATAACATTGGAAAAATTTATGTTTCCCTTTTCGTAATTATTATAGTATTCAGAAAACTTCTTCTTAAACAATCTGATAGTTTTACCAACAATTCTTTTTCAAAATAATTTCAAGTGTTTTTTTAAATTCGAGTAGTTCGTATTTTTGTACTGTTGTACTTTTTCTTGTAATTGATGTTTTATGGTCATTTGTGGTTTGCTTCAATGTTTTTTTTAAGTAATGAAAATAATTAAAATAAAATTTTATTAGTTTTGTAAAATTTAGAATCTTATATTTAAAACTCAACTCACAGCTAACTAAATTTTTCCACAAGAAGGAAACAATTGACCGTCTCCTTAGCGCGAGACTGCTGGACTGAAAACCGGCAAGTTTTACGTTATTTTTTTCATAGGAAACTTTCAGAACATATCACAATCATAAGGAATATCGCAACCAGTTTAGACATTGACGACTCATTTGAAACCTTTTTAAATAAAGAAAAAATGTTCCGAGTAACAGGTTGTCTAATAGCCAGTACATAATAGCCTACATTTAACAAAAGAGTTTAACGATTAATGAATATTCGTCTCGTGAAAATCATTTCGATACCTACTAGTTCTAGAAAAACCTATTTGTTACTTAATAAAATTTAAAATACTAAATTTGAAGTAGGTTTGCTTTGATAATTTTTATAGACATTCTAAAATATATAAAATATTTCACAAACGTTAAAAGTTCAGTTGTATGTTACTGTAATCAAATCAGGATATGAGATAAAATTAAAATAAATGAAATAATACGGAAGTACTTAAAATGTTCTTATAATTGGTTTCCAAATGTTCACTTCTATAATATTTAGAAAAAAAAACATTATATTCACAGCTGTAGAATGAAGGGAAGTTACATTTCTTGGCAAAATATCGTCAAATAATGTATAAAGAAAACATATTTCTGTATTCTAGATGTCTCAGTACATTCGCCTCACAAATACTCTAAAAATTATTTTAAAAACTTAACTACGAACATTTCAAATAGAACAAAAAATAATGTAACTCAAAGGAAAAGGATAAGAAAGAAGTCATTTACATACAAAAAGATGGAAGGTTTGTCCCATTTTCAACCCTACTTTTATTTAGTAACTTAGCGGCGCCAACATTGTACAATATAAAGTTTTCCCTTTCGTTTTTTACTGTTAACATGCAGGTAATTTTGCAGCTTATATTGTTGTTTACATTTTCTTATACTTTCATTTTCATTTTTGGCTCGTTTTTTTATTGTTGTTCTTTAACTGCCACGCATGTTATTATCTCGTTTTAATCCTAAAGGGAGCCTATCGTGGTTTAAATGTCTGTGGACAGTTTGCTTACAAAGAACAGAATTTCCAATTTGCTCGTTTGAATAAAATTGTTTACGTCTCGAGAATTAGAGTTTAATGAAATAATTTTGTGGCGTATGTCTAACTTACATAATGCTTGTATCTTAATAAAGTTGCGTTAAGAATTACTTTTTGCTTTCTTACCACATCTGGTTCACAATTTGTTTTATTCTTATTCCTATATTCGGAAGTAAAGATGAAAAATACAACACACGATTTTGTTAAAGATGAAGCAATAAAATTTGTTCTCGTTCGATTCTACACATTATACTAATGCAGACTATGAAAGTTACAAATTTAGATGAGAAAAATACCAGACATGACCGGGAGTCAAACCTGAAACTTCTGGCGTAGTAGCCAATTAACCACAAATACACTGACGAACCGACGAACCGACGAAAACAAAGGCCTGAAACACACATTCTAAGGATAGCTTCACTCTGTCCTGGTTCTAAAAGTTTAACGTTTTGTTTTTATGATGAAATCAACGTTACGTAGTCGTACAAATCCTTCTGGAACACTTGTTTGTTACCACATATCAGCTGGTGTGACTTTCCAATAAGTTCAATTTGAATACTCTTCTCAGTGAAAATGTTTTCCTATTCGTAAAAAAGTTGTAATACTAAATAATTAAAACTTAGCAACTTTTAATTTCTAATTGTATCGTATTATTAAATTCAAAATGGCAACGTATTGTCATAATTTATCTAGACAACTTAAATATATTCATAATATGTCTGCAATATCGCCTATTGCATTCTGCCAGATTAATGATAATGATATTTATAATTTGTTTTATTGTATAATTTAGAGGCCCTCTTGCATTATAGTTTCATAAAGTTATGACAATTTCTTTTTGTTTTATATCTGACTGTTTTACAATTACTGCTAATACAGATGATGAGAAGGGTGATAGATGAAAATGTGTGGTGAAAAATGCCAGACCTAGCCGGTAATTGAAACCGGGACCTCTGGCGTGGATGCCAGTTGTGCTTATTTTTTTAATGTTTTTAGTATTAGTCACGTGGTAAGTAATCTCATTTTATGTACTTGATGTAAAAATATTTATTACTCAAATTATATTGTCGTATAACAGCGTCATTTTTAGTGCGGTATACTTGTTACGAAGTGTAATAATAATAAACAAATTAATAAACTTAACAAAAGTAGATTTTGTACTATTTCATATAAAGTTATGTTGACTAACTTACAAATGGGGCTAACACAAATGTGTTAGGATTTGAGGTTAAATCTGATTAAAACCTCATTTTTAGTGTTATTGTTAACATACTTTTCAAATTACCGAGAAAAATTTATAAGAGTACAAACTAGATTTCAAGACTGTAAACCCAGAAGTTCATAGAAATCAATAAACCTATTGTACGTTTTACACACTTTTGTTTTAATTTAAAGAAATTTATTCAATTTTAATAAAAATATAAATTCAAAAGCTCTATAACAGTTTTACATTTATTTTGTTTTGTTTTTTTAATAGAAACGTAGATATCAAAGATATTGTCTCTTTACACAGTTTTTTTCCAGTTCGAATAGCTTTAGTTCAGTTTTATTAGAGTGTAAAATAATCTGATTCAGAATTAAGAAAAGAAACAAAATTTACATTATTCCATTTTAATTAACTTTTTACAACTTTTGTACTTTTTGCAAACAGTTACTAACTAATCTAAAACGTTAATTTTTCCAAGAAACAGATTTTTACTGCTCTTCATATAACAGTTTTTATTTGTTTTTCTTATATCATCACAAAACCGTTTTTGTTTTCATTGCTCACATCACAACCCGCTCATGTAATAAACGTAACATGTATTTACATTTTTTTGTATGATTCCTTTTCTTGAAATTCTGGTTCAATTTATTCTGTATAATAAATCAGCCAAGTGGTTTTCGTAAATTGCCCTTTTTATAATTTTTCGCCTTTTTCTGTTGGTTTTTTCATGTTTTGTAAAAATCTTTCTTCTCTAGGTTAATTTCAGTTACTGCGTTATCATTCCTTTTGTTGAATCACTAATACAAACATAATTTTGTTGGTTGGTGAGGTCCCGGGTTTGATTCACAGTCAGGCCTAGAATATTTTTATTACTCATTTTCATCTATCACCCTTCTCATCATCTGCATTAGCAGTAATTGCAAAACAGTCGGACGTTAACAAAAAAATCCAAAACTTTTATTTCTAACTTCATCGTTTACATGGGCGCCATGATCAGCTGATGATTTTTGGGGGGTTTTACGTTCGATTATTTTTCAAATTAATGCTACGGGCAATGAAGGGTGATAGAAAAAATGTGATGAATTTTCCATCATCTAGTAAAATAGACTACAGTTTTATAGAAAAGTAATTAGTGCGGAAACGTTAACAAGGAATTTTCCTTGGACACAAATTAGGCCTGTATGACAAGATACTGTATTTTCCATGTGATTTAATCTAATTTTTTGTAAACACAAATTTGTATCTCCCATATAGTTCCTGACATAGTAGTTAAAATATGGAAACAACTATACTAGAAAAGAATTTCCAATTGTGTATTGCCGGCCGCATTGGCGTAGTTGGTAGCGTGCTCACCTCTCATCATGCGGTCTTGGGTTCGAATCCCATTCAGGCACGTCATATTTTCATACGTTACAAAATATAATTTTATCCTTCACCGTCTGCATTAGCAGTTATTGCAGAACAGTTGGACGTTAAAACAAAAAAAAGAAGAAATTGTGTATTGATGTGTAAATCCTGAATTGATGGGTGAATCTTGCTTTGGTGAGTGAATCCTCCATTCGGTAAGAGGTTGAAGCTTTTACTTTTGAGCTAAATTCTTGTATACAATATCATTTTGAAGCCCATATGAACTTATGGAATTCAGCTTTGGAAAACAATCAGTAATTTCAACGTAGAAATCAATCAAAGGTACCAACCTAAAATTTCCGAACACTTACGCAAACCCCATGGCATCTCTGACAAAAGTTATACGAACACATTTAAACAGGTACTAACAGTAAAAGACGAAATAATATAATTTTTTTCAACGTATAATCCAAAATTATAAAATCACTTGAAATAAGTGTATCTTTTTGCACTGGCTCCCACCTTTTTGTACTGGACTCACCCAGGTAACATAAAACACTAAGAAAAATACGACGAAAACATCCAGCAGGATTTTTTTGAAGGTACGCAAACAAATTAAGTAACGCATGATCGATGGAGGTGCACTGATGGGTGAATCCTCCTTCAACACTCATACACCAATTTATTCAATAATAAAAATAATTATTATTAATAATAATTCAATAATTGTACCTATTTATTGTTCCATAGTGAACAGATTGAGGACGCAAATATTGTTATGAATGGAGAAAAAATTATATTAGATATGCGGATGACACAGTGTTGGTGATAAGTAATTTAGATGATTTACAACATCTGCTCGAAAAAGTCAAATAACGGATGCATAAAACATGGATCAAAAATAATTTTTAGGAAAACGGCATGGATGTTAATCACAAAATCCACTTAAACCCAATTGAATCTAACTGTTTCAAACAACATGATACAAAGAGTAAATACCTATACCTATAAATATCTGGAAACACGGGTAGAACAGGCGGGAGAGCAAACGAATGAAATAAGATCAAGGATAGAAATTGCGAGATCGTCATTTGTGTCGTTAAATAAATTGCTGTGTAGTCGGGAGCTTGACATTGAGCTTAGAGTGAGAATGCTGCGATTTTATATCTTCTCTATTCTGCTGTACGGGATGGAGGCATGGGCACTGAAAAAGATCCATTTGGAGAAGATACAGGCATTTGAGATGCGGTTCTACCGTAGGATGTGGCGAATTCCGTGGACAAAAAAATGAAGAGTGTGATTTGGTTGAAACAGTGAAGAAGAGAAAACTTCAAAATCTTGAACGTGTGATGCTTCTTCTCTTCTCAGGGTGCCTCTCCGTTCTGAAGGTTGGTGACCATCATGGCAGTGCTCTACTGGTAGCTATCTGAAAGAGTTCTGAGCTCTTGTTCAACCACACCCTCAAGTAGGCCAACCATGAAATTCTTCTGCATCCTGGTCCCCTACTTGTGTCGATTTTTTTTTAAATTGACGTGTGATCAGAGGTCCTAAATATCACATCTTACAATTGTTAATCGTGGAGGGAAAGATGAAAGGCAAACGAAACGTTGGCAGACGTAGGGCATTCTGGCTAAAGAACCTAAAGGACTGGTTTGGCTGCAGCAATACGGAACTGCTCCGTGCAGTGGCTAATAAGGTCCGCATAACGATGATGATTTCCGACCTCCAATAGGAGAGGGACTTTAAGAAGAAGAATTGAACAAATTTGTAAATGGTTCTGCAGTATTAAAATTACGTATAATAAACATAGCCTAATTAAAAGTTTAAGAATTTAACATTGCAGGTCAGTTCGTATTTTTTCCCATGATAATTAAAATCACTCTATAATATTAACTAGAGAAAAAAATAACTAATTAAAACCTTAACAATACTTCACGAGCCTAATAATCTAGTAATAGTTATTATGTGTGTTAATTTATTAAAGGTAATAAACGTACCTAAGATGATAAACAGACCTACGGAAACGTTCAGTCGGTGTTCACTATCCAGACGTTGCTAGTTAAAAATTTAATTTGATAGAAACAGTAAAATTTACAATAATAATTCGCACCAGTTGAAATATTTTAATTGTGTGGTTTGCAGAAATATTCAAGACAGACCTTTTTTTATTACTTTTTTAATACAGACGTTTAAAACATTTATTTTCGCCTTTTTTCCCCTTAGTTCACATTCATTTTTATGCAAAAAGTGAAACAAAGTTAGATTTTCGTTATGAAATGTGAAGGATCATATTCCAATAAAAAATTAGGGTATACATTAAGCCGTATTGCATTGCCAAGCTTGTTAACTCAATTTTCATCTTGGTTAGTAAACAAAAGTTGCTTTCAAATAATGGAAATTTGTTGTTTTGTATTTGAGTTTGTGCAGTAATTTGATATGTTGTTATAAAATTAATAAACAACCCGTTTTCCAGTGTAATCTTAAATTAAACTTTCCTAACTAATTTTTGACATTTGATAGGCATTTCCTTGTCAACATTTAATTAATTTTTATGAATTTCTGTAATGAAATTTTATTCATTGTTTCTGAACGATTCGTGGTTTATATTTCACAATAATAAATTTTATCATCGCAAATGTTTTTTCACTTAAAATTTTGTCAATTTTATTACGTTGTGGAATAATTTTTTTATGCTGATAATAGATAATATACTCTCAGATTATATATTTGTATAAATTGAAATCTCATGCGAGAGGCATTGAAGAAAATAGGAGCCCATGTTAAAATTTTACCATGTAGTCGGTACCATGAATTTCCTGTCCAATGTTCGTAATGATAATTAATTGATGAAACCTGGACGAAGGGAGTCTCATTGTAGAATGAGGACTGAACCACCCACTGTTATACTCAACACTATACTGTACCATTCTATAGTAAGCCCACAATGGTTGTTCTATTGTCTTGCAGTGTCTATGCAGTATTGCGGTATCCGATACGCCATTGCGTCCGAACTCCCTTCGTTGGCCCTGTCATATACCAATCTGTTAATGACAGATAATTCTACCCAGTTACTCCACACTCATTTCCAAAACGTCTATTCATTTCTTGCTAGCCTACTACCAACTGCTGTCTTCTACGCAATCGAAAATTTATCTGCTTGGCAGACATAATAATACACATGTAATTCCTTTCTATTTCAAAACTTAAATCACTATGTGATCAATATGTGTATGTTTTCATTTTACTTCTTTTTTTGTTAGCAATATTGACATTGTTTCAATATTTATTATTTATTATTTCAACAGAACTATATTTTACAATACTGTAGTATAAGAACATTTAAGTACCATAGATAAAAAATAAAATAACACTCAGATGGTGCAAAAACACGTAGGTACAAAATAATTTAAATTGAATAAAAAGAATGAAACAAACTAAATGTTGGTAGTTACTTTGAAAGTAAAAGCTATTCTTCTCATCTGAAACGTATGAAAGTGCACTCAACCGAAACAGACGATGTTTTAATTGATGAAAGGAGTCAGGAACGTCCAATAACTACACAAATAGAAATTGGTGTTCCTTGCTACAGTTCATCCGATCGAATTATTGGGTAACTTTTTATTTTTCTTTTACATCTGTCTCAGAGCGTTACTGTTAAGTGTTAACTTTACTAAGAAAAGTAAACAATTAACCTAACGCACAAAATAGCTAATGTTAAGTTATTCGTGAATTTATTATTATTGAACTAGCAAACATATCTTTTTTCACCCGGTTACCCTCTTACCTCTTACCTCGCCGTTCCCTTACTCGATTGATACGTTTAGTTAGACAGCCGTGAAGAGCCGGTCAGCTGCAGAAATTTTCAGATCCTAGCTCGAAACCGAACTCGCGACCTTCCGTTTTGTAGTTTAGCTTGTTAAACACTGCAACACGGAGGTGACATTGTATTTTTTTTTAAATCAATTTATAGTTTTATAAAAATTAGGAATAAATATTATTTCATTGCAAACTTGTCGTATTTATTAATTAACGTACAAAAAAAAGATAAAATACCATTCAAATGGTGCAAAAACAAAAATACTAGATGGTTTGAATGAATTTTGTAAGTTTTATTTTGGTAATGCTTCTAATTTTCATCACTCTTCGTATCATACTTATATACACATATATATGATTACAAATAAATTTTATCAAAGAAAATCATTATAATAGGCTCCTATTTTGGAAGTTAACTGTTGGTTTAGAAATGTTAAGTTATTCGTTACACTAGCGTTTTGAAATGAGACTGAGCCAAACCTTTACTGCTTAGTTGTCTGGATGAACTGTAAAGAAACAACATTGATTACTTAAATTAAATTTAATTGATTTGTATGGAAAAAATTCTTTTTACAATTTTTCATGCGTGGTTGAATAATTTACTAATATTTCATTTAATATCTAGTTTTGTTGTTTAGGTCAACAGCCGAAAAGTTGGTGTGAACCTCTAGATATTTTAATAAGTGAAAATGAGAAGTGAAGTGGTTTACTATTGCCTGCCTCACTGAGTTGAAAGGATATGCGTATCAGCATGCCAGGCCCTCCGGAAAGCACCCTCTTTCCACCTTGTAAATGACACCTTCACTTCATTCACCACAGAGTCTGGCTGTATAGTGAAATTCATTACTCTCAGAGGAGATAACTCTGTCTAGTGTCTTTTACACCTCACCTCTTCTGCTCTTGAATAAGTTAGTCATATAATTGGTTAACCATGTGATAAGAGACAGAACTATTTTCTTGTAGCCCTGGAACCAACAGATCGGGTGCAACTAATTTAACACTCCACCTGCCCGTTATGGGCAATGATATCTAGTACTAGAGTAAATAAAAAACTTCATGAGCATACCTGGTCGTAATGTTAAATAACCATCACTAGGTACACAAAAAAAGAAAAATACCATCAAAATTTGGTAGCAATCAATTTTTTGTTTCATAACCAATTTAAAATCTTTTAATAGTTTTAATTCTTTTAGGAGCACAGAAACAAGACGTTGTTATTGTTTAGGTCAACAGCCGAAAAGCTGGTTTGAACCTATAGAGGTTATACTATGTAAAAACGAGGAGTGAGGTGGTTTACTATTGCTGCCTCACTGAGTTGAAAGAGGCCCTCCGTAAAGCACCCACTTTACACCCTGCAAATGACACTTTCACTTCATTCAACACAGGGTATGGCTGTGTAGTGAAATTCATTACACTCAGAGGAGATAACTCTGATTAGTGTCTTTTACACCTCTACCTCTTCTGTTCTTAAAAAGTTCAGTCATATAATTGGCTGACTATGTAGTAAGAAACAGAACTATTTTTTGTAGACCTGGAACCAACAGATCGAGTGCAATTAATTTACCACTCCACCTGCCCGTCATGGACAAAGAAATATTATAATTATTACGAAATAGAAACAGCCGATTGGTCATGACATTCAAGAGAAAATTCTCATATTTATTTACTTATTTAGTCTTCTATTACTTTACAAAAATCATTACAATACTATTTTAATTTCCTTAATTTTAACTTAAAAATCTAAAACTATTTAGGCCCTATATTAACTCGTGGTGGGAAATTAATCTACCCAACTTTGGTTTCCCATGTTCAAAGGTAGATCAATTTAGTGCTTCTTTGTTTATTTTCTTGTACTGCAACTGCTATGCTAATCTATAAAATGTGTTATTAATTTATAAACTACATGTTAGTTACTTAAATACTGATTAAACTATTAATACATTTAGGTACTAAAATAGTGTGCTATAGTATAATATGTATACACGAAAACAAAACAAAAACCACAAATAAAATATGAAAATATTCAAAAGAAAAGAGTTTATTAACAAAAAACGTAAATAAAAATTACTAAGTTATAAATTAAAGTTGTAGAAAAACTAATTATCGGACCGGTAGCTGAGCTCACAAAATTATTGGATTCCTGGTGTAACCTTTGTTTCTACATCTTCTCTCCCTACTTCCATTAGCCGAATGGTTACTGCTTTTTTATACTTTATGATGTCCGGTATATTTTTAAACTGTAAGGAGAGTAGCTTGGGTGCTAAGTAGCAGAAATGCCTTTGGTACAAAGTTTTGAGGTCTTACGTAAAAGTAAGAGATCCTTGTTCCTTGTATTTGATGGTGGTGCCCATGTAGTAAAATAGTTCATATTTTTATAAGCGTAAATAAGACCTTCTTTTGCAAATATTTGGCGGATATAAAGTACGCTGAACTCCTAAAAAACTGCTCCAAAGGATATTTCTGTTGATTTTTATCAATTGTTCGTGAAATCATCTTCTGAACTTTCTGTAAAGAGTTGAGAGAAGAGAAGTTAGTACCCCTACCTTATCATACCGTACGTTAGTACCAATTGCACGATCGATAAGTAATTGGTTTTTAATATATCCTTATGTAGTACTCCGTTTCTTGAATGCAAATACAAATTTTCTTAGACGCTAACAAGGACCTTGAATGTGCTCACTGCATTTAAGAAGGCAGTCAAATTTTATACCTATGAGGTACTTTATTATTTGCTGAGAAAGAACTGCTTTGCAAGAACAGTTTACTGCGCCTGGACATTTGTGAACTTTTAAAATATCAAACTCGTATAGACCTATGACTAACTCTGAAAAAGGAAGAAAATATGTTTTTTGACAATTGAATGTTAAAAAATCGAATCAAGCCATTTTTTTACAAATTGAGTCCCACTGCAGCCTTATATTTCCTATCCTCCCTATTAGACCCCATGAACAACAAAACCGAATCATCCACAAAACTGATAATTCATCCTTCTATAATTAAGGTGCAAAACTGCTTAATATAATATATCAGAAATAGAATTGTACAAAGTATAATTCCTTTTGGGACACCATATTCAACTATAAATTTTAGCTTTCCTGTCCATTGACTCTTATATGTTGAGTGCAGTTTGATAAGTCGTTTCTTAAAAGTGCGAGAACTAGTCTCTTATGCCGCAATCGTCCAATCTCTGAAGCAAAATTTTATATGACACAGTATCGAATGTTTTTAAATCGAGGAAAACCGCTAAAACTTTCTTATCCCTGACAACTCCCTCCATTATTGTAGCTATAACCTGACTCAGAGAATTATTTCTGCTCAGGTCAGATCAGAAACCTTACTGATTGGGCGATATCACATTATATTTAATAAGGAAGCTAACAAGTCAGGCCTTAATTATTCTTTCAGAAATCTTAGCTGTAATATTTAATAAGGATATTTGCCTAAGTCATTTGGGTAATGAATATTTTTCACTCAATTGAATTTGAAACTCATTTATTGAAGGACTGAAAAATAATCTATTGTACTCGGAGAAAGAACTAAATTAGTCTCTTTTTATTTAAAACAACAGAATTATTAACAGTACGCTTATGACAGTCATTTCATGTGAACAAAAGATAGGAAATCTTATTACAGAAGATAAAAAATACTAGTTGAATAAAGGTAATGGATACCAGGTAATAAGACTAGTGGGTTTCAATTCCTGATCGATTGAGTGTACCTCATCTTGTTGTATCTGTCAGATGGGTTTGTTTTATAGCTACTGTTCCTGATTTTTAAGCGTTTCAAATAAATAATTTAAAAGAGATACAAATCAAAAGAGGAAGACGGTTTACATTTTAAAATCAATGATTTCCTTTAACTCTGTTACTTATCTTGGCAATCATTCAGACATAAAATTAAATATGATTACACAGTATTTTTAAAAGAGAATTTATATGAAGTATATTTTTAATTATTTCAAACTTCATCACGTGATGTGTTAATAATTCATAACTTTACATAGCCTACGTGTATTTCATCATCTCATTTATATAAAATACCTTACCTGTTCCATTTAAATTTTCTCTCAGATTTCGTGTTGGTTAAATCATTAAAACTTCGTCCTCACAAGTTGTCGATTTTCATCATGTAGGTTTTCTAAGGTTTTCAATTCAGCTTTTAACTTTACTTTGAAAAATATTCCAGTTCGTAACATTCATTATATTTAAAACGCAAAATCCGGTTCAATGTATTTTAAATGGAGTATCTGTTTGCCCTAAAATGCAGAGTTCTACCGAACGGATTTAAAAACAGTTTCTATGGTTGTAAAGATAATACTTCCCGGGTTTTACGAAGTAAACAACAAAATAATTTTAATGGTGGTATGGTGCCGTTGTATAGTTCAGTTTGTTTTAACTATTATTATGGTGGCTAAAATTGTTTATTCGGGTGCATGTCTTATAATGTGTTAATACAATATTGTAAAATTGGTCGTTAAGAATAAATTAGTAACATTAGGCGAAATTATTTGTACAGGTGAGCTAGTATTAATTAATTTTGAGTCCATTAGATCGTCTACTAAAATAAAATTTTTTTGAGTTTATTAAAAGTTGCATCAAGAGCTTGATCATAAGCGACTACAAGGTTTTCACTTGAAATAATTGTCAGATCCTAGCTTGTAATCAAATCCTGAAATACAATACATTTTAATCATTTAACGTTATGTTTGTATTTGCTTGTGAAAATGTTTATCCATAAAAACATGGTATATTTGCCACTCTCCTCTTTGGTAGTTAGGGTGTTTCCATGTTTTCAGTTTGTGGGGCTTTCTTTTAAAACATGTGGATTTAGAGACTAAGTCATTATTTCTACATATTCCGATTGATTTTAGACCATTCTTGTTAGTTCGCTTTTGAGCTGGCCATTTCCGAATAATATCTCTATATTTTTTTATCTTCCCAGCTGGCCATGAAAGTCCTTAACTAATATTTTAACATGCTTTGAGGGGGTTGCGGCTATTGTTTGGTCTAGTTGGTACCAGAATTTCTAAGCTTCTTCTTTGTCTTTTTTAACATTGTTTTTCCCATTTGTGGGGGCGTGAGTATTGATTATCGTCTGTGTTTTATTTGCAGTCCTAAAAGTCAAGGTTGCAATACGGGGAGACTGTGATTTAAACTCTTGGATTGAGTTGATTGCTTTCAGGTTCACTGAAAAGCAACATCAAAACTGCGGACAATTTTTCATGACCTTTCTCCCAGGAATTCCCTTGCAGAGTCGATAACTTTGACTTTCGATAGGGTATTCAGTTAGAACTTTCAGTTTACCTGTTTGTACAATGGAGTTGTTTATGGGTGGCAAAAAAGAAAACCTGTTGTATTTTAATTTGTATGGAGTGTGTGTAATGCAGTTATTAGTGGTGGTTTCCAGACGCTGCGATTCATCTTTGTCTTTTGAGCGCTGCCCCATCGGATCCGATTGGCAGCTTCTCGACAGAGTTTTTTCTTCCGACGGTGAAATTTTCCTCAGAAGACCTTCCATGTTTTGACTATCAAAGGTGTCACCTTCATTGATGGGATAAAATCCGTAGTTACAATCCTAGCTATGAGCTGAAAAGGGATATCGATTCAGTTCACTAGAGAGGTTCGCCATAATTTCTATAGCTATTCATCCGGACCACGTAAAAGCCACTATTTTGAGTTATCTGCTTAATTACTGCCGAAAGGTTTAAATCCAGAATCCGAAATCATTTCCGGACTTTAATTATTATTATATAATATTAACTGCGTGAAATGAACAATCTTCCTCGAATAAGTTAGGTAATTAAAATATATTAACTAAAGGGAAATGATTAGTAATTGCAAACACAATAATGTGACAAATTTCGTGCTATTAAAAATCTAAAGCTTATAAATAACTTACGTCCACCATTTTGTTGAATTCAGTAAGTACGATTATTGTACTAATCCCAATCGATTCTAATTACTTTTTATTAATTTAGAAAAATTTTATTTTATTCCGTAACAAAATTTATATGGGTTACTTAACCGATTTTTGTAAATATACTTGTATAGAAACAAGTACAAGTCTTTGAGATGAGCGAGTAAATGAATGGTGAAATAGCAGAAGAGATTTACTGCAGATGTATGTTACTTCAGTGTTGAGGTTGAGGGGATAAAACACTGTACTGTTCGTTGTTGCTAAATACATTTATTGTTCTCATCAAACCTCAAGGTAAGTCAATCGATTTTACATGTCAAGAATATACCATGGTAAATAAATACTTCCTACCTCAACACATTAATACAGTAATGTTGTAATATTACTGTTGTTTATATGTTTTTGTTTCACATGTCAATTGCTTTCAATTTGTAAAGCGGTGAAATTGCTTTAACAAAATATTACTTCTCTGTTACACTGAATGACTGTAATATTAAATATAATGGTATAACTAATCGAAGTTAAGAAAACTCCGTTGATGTACAGGATAGAAATTCACCCAAGCATATTGTAGGGAGAGCATAATATTATCTGGGCAAGTAATTCCGTCCAGTTCCGACCATGCCGGTTGGAAGGCGCAAGGAATGTCAACACCAACACATAAACTCTACACCATTGGGTTGATTTTGAAAAAATATTGTTTACGAATCTCCAAAGATGAATATCATTTCATCAGCTTACTGTTCACCATCCACTTATACTTTCTAACTTAATCCAAGAAATGGCTACACCTGGAGTTAAACTACTGAGCATCTTTACTCTTTTAAAACGTCGACAAGTTATATTACACACAACAGTTGAACAGTAACTATGAATTCCACTAAAATAAATAATCAGTATTGTAACAAAATAAAAATTGGGTTGGTATGCTGTCTGTCACATTACCGTGATGCGTGCAACATCACAACTGGAAACTACACCAACTAATCATTTCCACGGATCTTCAGTGAAGATCCAACCAATCAGACAGCTTTAAATGCTTTAGTATGATGCTTGAAAAAGAGCAATCTGAATGC
Source organism: Catonia carolina (assembly GCA_035578175.1). NCBI lineage: Eukaryota > Metazoa > Arthropoda > Insecta > Hemiptera > Achilidae > Catonia > Catonia carolina. The sequence goes on along the minus strand of JAQMRL010000001.1, from coordinate 140,117,466 downwards.
TCCAATTACCGTAATGTCAACATTGTTTTCAATTTGAGATATCATATGCTGGTGTCTTTTATTATGCGTGTTTCCTTCGGTTTTAGTTTGTTTAAAGGTTTTCGACATTATGAGATGTGTGACAGTATGCAAATGTTATTCACAGATCGCCATGTTTCTGTTTATTTTTTTATTAATTTTTGATAATTCACTGTATTTTAACGGTTCAGCATAATTTCATTTGACTTGGCTTCTTGTACCGTTTAAAAATATGATACTTACGCAATACAAAGCTCTTTATTATTATTATTATTATTATTATTATTATAAAAAAACAGCGGCTTTAAAAAAAACATCAAGATCTGCATCGGGAACTTCTACACCGGTTGAAGTTGAAGAACTGGAGAAAGAGCTGACTGAAGTTGAAGATGAAATTGCACCTTCGGTTAAAGTTCTGCTCGTCAACATGTTAAGATCCATTCAACATATGTCGGATAAATTCGATGAGATGTCTAAAAGGTTTGAAGAAAATGTTAATGAAAGTAAGGTACTAAGAGAAGAAATTTTAAATCTTAGGGAAATTGTCGAGAAGAAAGATGAACAAATTGAAAAATTGACTGTTAAAATATACAAGCTTGAACAATATAAACGACGAAAGTATCTTGAAATTCATGGTTTGGCTGATGATCCACAGACTGATGTAAAAAAACAAATTGAAGAGGTTGCTGTAAAAATTGGAGCTACTGGTGTTGAAATTAAAGAAGTACATCGCATTCGTTTGAAGAAATCTGTTATGTTACTGGTCAAGTGCAAGGAGGAAACTCAACGTAATGAATTCATTAAGAAGGGTAAAATGTGGTGGAATTCATTGTCAGCTGAAGCAATGAAAACTAGTAATCGCATGTATTTTAATGAATCATTAATTCCTGAATACCGGAACTTGCTGCGTGAGGCTCGAATTAAGGGAAGTCTGGCAAATTTTATATACATTTGGGTTAAAAATGGAAGAATTCTTCTACGCAAAAGTGAAAACGATAACGTTCATAATATCGCCTGTGAAAAAGATCTGTGTAAATTGATTTAAAGTGAAGTGTTCCATACGTCCTGTGTGTTTTTATTTGTATAATTCGTGAGCCTTTTTTATGTTTATTATTTTTATTTTTATATTTATTATATGCAATTTTTGTCTTTCCTTTTTTTTCTGGAAAGATATATCTATGTAATGGTTCCGTTTTCTTTTTATGGATTGGCTTAATTTTGATCTAAATAATACCTATATTCAATTTAAAGAATGTGAGAATATAAATGAGTGGAATTTGGCTGTCAGGGGAGAAAATAGTGAGTATACATGGTTGAAAGTATTTCATTTAAATATTAGATCTATTAGAAAATATTGGGACGAGTTATTAATCGTATTGAAATACAGTGATTTTGACTTAATCTGCTTATCGGAGGTTAATATTAAAGAACACGATGTAAATTTGTACAAGTTAGAAGGTTATAATACAGTAAATTGCCTGAGAGAAAAAAAAATGGTGGAGGGTTAATAATTTTTTACCGTGAAAAGTTTTTATTTAAAAAAATTAATAATAAATTTAATTCTTTTGAATGTTTGTCTGGATGTATTGTTTGTAAAAGCGACAACTTTATATTTAATTTAGTTTTAGTTTATCGACCACCTAATTTAAATCGTAGAAATTTTATTCAGGACATTAATTTACTACTGGATAACTTATCGGACTCTCAGCTTATTTTGGTTGGAGATATGAATATTGATTTACTGGAAAAATCTAACCCTGATGTAATGGATTATGAAGTTACACTTTACAGTTATGGACTAATTAATGTGATAGAGACAGCAACTAGAGAGGAAGTAAAAGAAGGTGAATTAAAATCTTCTTTAATTGATCACATATTTGTTAGATCAAAAAGTAATCAAATTATTTCTTCAGTTGTTCATCATAAATTTGCAGATCATTATCCTATTGTTGTTTCTATTAGCAGAACAAGACCAACTGTTAGTCCATCTAGTATCCGAAATACTGATAATTATGTTGAAAAAATTAGCAATAAGAAAGTGGATTATCTCATTAAAAATTTTGATTGGAACTCTTGCGTTGACGACAACGCTGATACATTTATGAATAATGTTGTTAGTACATTCAACTCGATCTATAATTCAAGTAGTATAATTGTGAATAAAGAAAATAATAATTTAGTTCCTAGGGAAAGATGTAAAGCATGGATGACGAATGAATTGTATATAAAAATTAAGGAAAAGGATCGTTTGTTTAGAAAGTGGAAATCTAATCCAAATAATATAAATTATAGACTAAATTATATTAGCTGTAGAAACAAAATTACTAATGAAATTAAAAAAGTTAAGAATCAATATTTTAGAAATAAGTTTGAACTAAATAAATTTAATACAAAGAAATTATGGGTTGAAGTAAATACAGTATTGAATAGGAAAACTGACAAAAATACTGATAAGAAAATTATTAGTTCATTTGGTAACAATTATGCAGACATTGTACATGAATTTTCGTATAATTTTGTTAAGCAAATAGATGACCTGGTCAATGATAATAAATGTTTGAATGGAGAAGGATCATTTGCTGCAGATTGCATTACACAAGTTAACTTTTATTTACCTTTTACAAAAGCAAACACAATTGATAAAATAATAAGACAGGATATTTCTATCAATAAATCACCAGGTATAGATAAAGTAAGAGCTATTGATATAATAAATAATAAAAATATTTTTAACCATTTATTATCAACGTTGATAAATAACTGTATACGAAATGGATATTTTCCTAATATTCTAAAGGTTTCTATTATTCGGCCGTTATATAAAAAAGGAGACTCTAGTAATGTTTCCAATTACCGGCCTATATCTATATTGTCAGTAATAGAAAAGATTTTTGAGAAATATATTGTATTACACCTAAATAAATATATAAAAGAAAATAATATTATAAATGATAATCAATATGGGTTTCAGAAAGGTAAAGGCACTGAGAATCTTCTGGTTGAAATTAATGACTATATTAATAATAATTTAGATAAGGGTAAATTTGTTATTGCCATATTTATTGACTATTCTCGTGCTTTTGATACTGTTAATGTAAATATTCTACTTACACGATTGCAAGAAATAGGTGTAGGTGATAGGTTTTTAAGATTGTTTAAAAATTATTTAATTGATAGGACATTTAAGGTTAAGATAGCAGAAACTTTTAGTGATATTAGTTTTCTAAAATATGGCGTACCTCAAGGAAGCTGTTTAGGGCCGATTTTGTTTATAATTTATGTCAACAAGTTATTCAATATGGTTAAACTATGTAAATTATTCATGTACGCTGATGATGCTGTTCTTTTGTACTCTCATCGAGATATAAATACTTGTATTGCAACGATGCAGGAGGAATTTGATAGAATTGTAAAGTGGTCATACAGTAATAATTTATTGCTTAATAGTGAAAAAACGAAATCTATGTGTTTTCGGTCACCTTTTGTAAAAATAGACATTAGATTGCGACAATTTGAGTTGCATAGTTCCAAGTGCTTTAATATTAAATCAAATTGTGATAACTGCTCTAAATTGTTATATGTAAATGACTTTAAGTACTTAGGGGTATACTTCGATGTTCATTTAAAATTTCATATTCATACTGCTTTCTTAGTTGATAAGATGAAAAAGTTAGTTGGTTGTTTTTATTACTTAAGACCTTTAATTGATGAAAAAATTTTTAAGATTGTATACAAATCCTTGGTCGAGTCTATTTTACGCTACGGAGTTCAAATATGGGGTGGTACGAGTATGGTTCATATAAATAGATTAAAATCTATGCAATTAAGGATTTTAAAATTGGGATTAGGTACTAGACATGTAAATGATAATGAATTGTTTGAGATATTTGATACACTACCACCAGATAAATATTATAAATTCTTAAATATTTGTAAATACTATAATAATGATAATTACAAGCAAAAAGTAGAGATTCCATACTCTGTTAGACGGCAACTTTATATTATACCTAGATTTTTTAATAATTATGGTGAAAGATCGCTAAAATGTATTATTCCATTATTGTTAAATAGTGTGCCTGAAAGTATCAGTTTGTCAACAGATACGCAAAAATTTAAAAGAAAAATTAAATTGTGGTTACAAAATATGTGAATTTATTAAATTGGTTTTTATTAGATGTTTTTGTACTATTTTTTGTTTCATCTGTTCTTCACAAAGGCTGCTTGTGCGCCTATGCTTTTTTACATTGTTAACAAGTTATTAGTATTAAAGTGAAAATTATTTTACAGTATATTAAATATTTATAATAGTTGCAAATATGTATACTTATTTTTTGTTATATTTGTCTTGTATATAATTTTAACTGTATTTCATTGTATCATGGGCACCTGATGTTAAGTTCCTTGAACTTATCAGGACCCAAAACTACTAATTTTCAATAAAGTTATTTCTATTTCTATTTCTATTTCTATTATTATTATTATTATTATTATTATTATTATTATTATTATTATTATTATTATTATTATTATTATTATTATTATTATTATTATTATTATTATTATTATTATTATTATTATTATTATTATTATTATTATTATTATTATTTAATAACAGTTAGTGTCTGGCGCTCGAAGCGGCTGGACGTGTTTTCGTGCGCTCTGACTAGCAGTCTATAGTAGGTAGTGCGCGTTGAATTACGTATTGTGTTGTGAGTGATAACTTTATTGTATAGTGATTTTTGTTGAATTTGATGTATTTATTCTGTTAAAATGAGTAACTGTAATCTTTGTGAAGAAATAATTGTCGAGGAGGAAATTAAATGTAATGGCTGTAAATGTAATTACCATTACAACTGCTCAATTTCTGAAACCACGTATCGTGCTAAATCCAGAGAGGCTAAATTATCATGGCGGTGTCAAGGTTGTCGAGACAAGAAAAAAACAGCGGCTTTAAAAAAAACATCAAGATCTGCATCGGGAACTTCTACTCCGGTTGAAGTCGAAGAACTGGAGAAAGAGCTGACTGAAGTTGAAGATGACATTGCACCTTCGGTTAGAGTTCTGCTCGTCAACATGTTAAGATCCATTCAACATATGTCGGATAAATTCGATGAGATGTCTAAAAGGTTTGAAGAAAATGTTAATGAAAGTAAAGTACTAAGAGAAGAAATTATAAATCTTAAGGAAATTGTCGAGAAGAAAGATGAACAAATTGAAAAATTGACTGTTAAAATATACAAGCTTGAACAATATAAACGACGAAAGTATTTAGAAATTCATGGTTTGGCTGATGATCCACAGACTGATGTAAAAAAACAAATTGAATAGGTTGCTGTAAAAATTGGAGCTACTGGTGTTGAAATTAAAGAAGTACATCGCATTCGTTTGAAGAAATCTGCTATGTTACTGGTCAAGTGCAAGGATGAAGCTCAACGTAATGAATTCATTAAGAAGGGTAAAATGTGGTGGAATTCATTGTCAGCTGAAGCAATGAAAACTAGTAATCGCATGTATTTTAATGAATCATTAATTCCTGAATACCGGAACTTGCTGCGTGAGGTTCGAATTAAGGGACGTCTGGCAAATTTTATATACATTTGGGTTAAAAATGGAAGAATTCTTCTACGCAAAAGTGAAAACGATAACGTTCATAATATCGCCTGTGAAAAAGATCTGTGTAAATTGATTTAAAGTGAAGTGTTCCATACGTGCTGTGTGTTTTTATTTGTATAATTCGTGAGCCATTTTTATGCTTATTATTTTTATTTTTATATTTATTATATGCAATTTTTGTTTTTCCTTTTTTTTCTGGAAAGATATATCTATGTAATGGTTCCGTTTTCTTTTTATGGATTGGCTTAATTTTGATCTAAATAATACCTATATTCAATTTAAAGAATGTGAGAATATAAATGAGTGGAATTTGGCTGTCAGGAGAGAAAATAGTGAGTATACATGGTTGAAAGTATTTCATTTAAATATTAGATCTATAAGAAAATATTGGGACGAGTTATTAATCGTATTGAAATACAGTGATTTTGACTTAATCTGCTTATCGGAGGTTAATATTAAAGAACACGAGGTAAATTTGTACAAGATAGAAGGTTATAATACAGTAAATTGCCTGAGAGAAAAAAAAATGGTGGAGGGTTAATAATTTTTTACCGTGAAAAGTTTTTATTTAAAAAAATTAATAATAAATTTAATTCTTTTGAATGTTTGTCTGGATGTATTGTTTGTAAAAGCGACAACTTTATATTTAATTTAGTTTTAGTTTATCGACCACCTAATTTAAATCGTAGAAATTTTATTCAGGACATTGATTTACTACTGGATAACTTATCGGACTCTCAGCTTATTTTGGTTGGAGATATGAATATTGATTTACTGGAAAAATCTAACCCTGATGTAATGGATTATGAAGTTACACTTTACAGTTATGGACTAATTAATGTGATAGAGACAGCAACTAGAGAGGAAGTAAAAGAAGGTGAATTAAAATCTTCTTTAATTGATCACATATTTATTAGATCAAAAAGTAATCAAATTATTTCTTCAGTTGTTCACCATAAATTTGCAGATCATTATCCTATTGTTGTTTCTGTTAGCAGAACAAGACCAACTGTTAGTCCATCTAGTATCCGAATTCCTAATAATTATGTTAAAAAAATTAGCAATAAGAAAGTGGATTATCTCATTAAAAATTTTGATTGGAACTCTTGCGTTGACGATAATGCTGATACATTTATGAATAATGTTGTTAGTACATTCAACTCGATCTATAATTCAAGTAGTATAATTGTGAATAAAGAAAATAATAATTTAGTTCCTAGGGAAAGATGTAAAGCATGGATGACGAATGAATTGTATATAAAAATTAAGGAAAAGGATCGTTTGTTTAGAAAGTGGAAATCTAATCCAAATAATATAAATTATAGACTAAATTATATTAGCTGTAGAAACAAAATTACTAATGAAATTAAAAAAGTTAAGAATCAATATTTTAGAAATAAGTTTGAACTAAATAAATTTAATACAAAGAAATTATGGGTTGAAGTAAATACAGTATTGAATAGGAAAACTGACAAAAATACTGATAAGAAAATTATTAGTTCATTTGGTAACAATTATGCAGACATTGTACATGAATTTTCGTATAATTTTGTTAAGCAAATAGATGACCTGGTCAATGATAATAAATGTTTGAATGGAGAAGGATCATTTGCTGCAGATTGCATTACACAAGTTAACTTTTATTTACCTTTTACAAAAGCAAACACAATTGATAAAATAATAAGACAGGATATTTCTATCAATAAATCACCAGGTATAGATAAAGTAAGAGCTATTGATATAATAAATAATAAAAATATTTTTAACCATTTATTATCAACGTTGATAAATAACTGTATACGAAATGGATATTTTCCTAATATTCTAAAGGTTTCTATTATTCGGCCGTTATATAAAAAAGGAGACTCTAGTAATGTTTCCAATTACCGGCCTATATCTATATTGTCAGTAATAGAAAAGATTTTTGAGAAATATATTGTATTACACCTAAATAAATATATAAAAGAAAATAATATTATAAATGATAATCAATATGGGTTTCAGAAAGGTAAAGGCACTGAGAATCTTCTGGTTGAAATTAATGACTATATTAATAATAATTTAGATAAGGGTAAATTTGTTATTGCCATATTTATTGACTATTCTCGTGCTTTTGATACTGTTAATGTAAATATTCTACTTACACGATTGCAAGAAATAGGTGTAGGTGATAGGTTTTTAAGATTGTTTAAAAATTATTTAATTGATAGGACATTTAAGGTTAAGATAGCAGAAACTTTTAGTGATATTAGTTTTCTAAAATATGGCGTACCTCAAGGAAGCTGTTTAGGGCCGATTTTGTTTATAATTTATGTCAACAAGTTATTCAATATGGTTAAACTATGTAAATTATTCATGTACGCTGATGATGCTGTTCTTTTGTACTCTCATCGAGATATAAATACTTGTATTGCAACGATGCAGGAGGAATTTGATAGAATTGTAAAGTGGTCATACAGTAATAATTTATTGCTTAATAGTGAAAAAACGAAATCTATGTGTTTTAGGTCACCTTTTGTAAAAATAGACATTAGATTGCGACAATTTGAGTTGCATAGTTCCAAGTGCTTTAATATTAAATCAAATTGTTATAACTGCTCTAAATTGTTATATGTAAATGACTTTAAGTACTTAGGGGTATACTTCGATGTTCATTTAAAATTTCATATTCATACTGCTTTCTTAGTTGATAAGATGAAAAAGTTAGTTGGTTGTTTTTATTACTTAAGACCTTTAATTGATGAAAAAATTTTTAAGATTGTATACAAATCCTTGGTCGAGTCTATTTTACGCTACGGAGTTCAAATATGGGGTGGTACGAGTATGGTTCATATAAATAGATTAAAATCTATGCAATTAAGGATTTTAAAATTGGGATTAGGTACTAGACATGTAAATGATAATGAATTGTTTGAGATATTTGATACACTACCACCAGATAAATATTATAAATTCTTAAATATTTGTAAATACTATAATAATGATAATTACAAGCAAAAAGTAGAGATTCCATACTCTGTTAGACGGCAACTTTATATTATACCTAGATTTTTTAATAATTATGGTGAAAGATCGCTAAAATGTATTATTCCATTATTGTTAAATAGTGTGCCTGAAAGTATCAGTTTGTCAACAGATACGCAAAAATTTAAAAGAAAAATTAAATTGTGGTTACAAAATATGTGAATTTATTAAATTGGTTTTTATTAGATGTTTTTGTACTATATTTTGTTTCATCTGTTCTTCACAAAGGCTGCTTGTGCGCCTATGCTTTTTTACATTGTTAACAAGTTATTAGTATTAAAGTGAAAATTATTTTAAAGTATATTAAACATTCATAATAGTTGCAAATATGTATACTTATTTTTTTTTTTGTTATATTTGTATTGTATATAATTTTAACTGTATTTGATTGTATCATGGGCACCTGATGTTAAGTTCCTTGAACTTATCAGGACCCAAAACTACTAATTTTCAATAAAGTTATTTCTATTTCTATTCTATTCTATTTCTATTATTATTATTATTATTATTATTATTATTATTATTATTATTATTATTATTATTATTATTATTATTATTATTATTATTATTATTATTATTATTATTATTATTATTATTATTATTATTATTATTATTATTATTATTATTATTATTATTATTATTATTATTATTATTATTATTATTATTATTATTATTATTATTTTAAGAAATTGTAACGGAAAAAGCTTTTGTACTCGTAATTAAGAATGCTTATCTAGGGTATTACAAACTAAATCTTAAAATAACCTTTTGTCACCGTCGTCCGCTTTGATTAGGTACTGTGCTGCCGGCTATCAGAGCTTCCGACTTAGCGACAGAGGGAGCCTCCAATAGTTCCAAAAGGAGTGGAGGCCAGTGTCAGCACTGCAGAGGGCTAATAACCGCCCCACTGCTGCGCACTGAAGACTATATAAAGAGCGCTCCCCTGAGCCAAACGCGATTCGATTCCGATCTACTCAACAGCAGACAAGCAATCCACCATCGGCACACGGCTACCGGACTCTCACGAAGACTCATCGACAACCCGCAAGAGAGAAGATGATGCTTCCGCTCGCCGACCAGACACCGTAAGCTCGCCGACCAGACACCATCATCGCCCGCTGCCGCGAGCGATGCTCACAGCAGTCCCTCGATCGAGCCTTGCACCTACCGGGTCCCGATGAAGCAGCCGTTGACGCACTACTGTAAGGAAAGAAGATGACGCCTCCGCTTGACGACGACATACCATGTCTGCCAGCTCTCAAACCATAAGCGATTGCGCTCTACGACTCCGACTAGAGAACATCTACGAAAGATGGAAGATGTTTTGAAACGTGCAGCAGCAAGAAACTCAGCAGTCGTCGCCGCAACTCTCGCAGCTGCCGCCAAAGCCACCGGCTGCCTACACCGGTCTCCTTCGAGACCAGCACAACGTCCTTCTCAGGAACAACTCGTTAAAGTTTTCAGCGGCCTTTTTCAGAGCCATCAACCAACTCTGTCCGCCCTGGCAGACACACACATAATCAGCCCTTCGTAAATATGCCCACACATAAATATGCTCTTCTTGGTGACCGAGTGGATAAAGAATGCTAGACCGCAAACTAAAGTTCCAAGGTTCAATTCACGGTTATAATTTTGAAATTATAATACGTTAATAAACCCTCCGTTCCATAACTTAGAGTAGTCGCTATTGATCAAGTTGTTGGAAAACCTGAAATAAACAAAAAACAACTGAATAGAAAAATCTCAGAAATCTGAAATGTATCGCTTGATTGACGACAAAATACGAATTAAAGTTCTGTGATTTTAGGAGTTTGAAAATATTGTTCAACTCATCAGTTAGTTGGGTACTAAATATACTTGTCCAACAACAAAGGTAAACGGAAGTTGTGTACTCATAACAAAATATTGTTTGGCTGTTTCGCTAATTAGTGCAGAATTTAATGAGATGGAAGTTTTCCACTCCCATTCAATTATTAATACGCTTAATTAACATTGGATTCAAGCAACCGAAATGAATTGAAACCGTGTTTTGTAAACATTGTAAATTGCATAGAGGCTAAATAATAATACCCTTCACTATGCACTGTGCAGTAGTACATTAGACTACTATTATGGGCTAAAATTAGTTCAAATCATTGCGTAATGAATTCATTATAATGATTGCTGTAGGATAATCAAATTATTTCAGTCATGAGATTTGTACGAGAAACAGGTAAAACTCATATTTTAATTAATATTTTTGTTGTTAAATTAAAACATAGTGCGGTAATGAGATGAATTAATGCAGTTTGTACGTACACGTGATCAAATGTAGCTCGACATAAACAACACTTCAATTAATTAAATAGGACGTAATACACATATCATATATGTTGTAAATGCTTTAATAGTGCCGAAACTAAAATGACAGTGTAAACTTCTGTATATTAGCAATATCATTGTCTCCGGTGAAACATCTGGGTTTGGCGACCAGTACAGCAAGGTTTTCACTTATCGGCACAAAAACTAGATCAGCTACGACCTAGATTTTACTTGAATAAGTAAAGGGGTAAGGATTTTTGTTGACAGTGTTAAAGTATATTTACTAAAATTTAACACGATCTCTGTTTTCGACGGACTAAAAACGTAACCAATTTATCTCTGTCTTGTAATCCTTATAATTATATTTAAAACGTAAAATCTGGTTCAATGTGTTTTTAGTGGATATTGTTTTTCTTCTTACAGAATTCTACCAAACGGATTTAAAAATTGTTTACCTGGTAGTAATAGGACTTATGCAATTCTGCAAAATATCTGAAAATTAAAACTGGTACAAGCCGTAATGAGATTTTGAGAAGTGAATAATGACGTACTTGAATTGAAGTTTCTTTAATGCTTATTATGGCGGTGACTTTGTGAAGTTCGAATCAACAACACTTCATTTGGAAGTGTCGTTATGGTAGCGCTAGCGTGTTTTTATAGAATGCAATAAGACCTCAAACTTAAGTTAGGACACTATAATAAAATATTTTGATAAAACTAATGTAGTTATAAGTGCTAATGTAGTTGTGCGTTATAAATAAATGAAGTACATCAGTCAAAATTATTGGGCGAATTTACACGCAAGGGACAGCTACTGTCTGTCTATAACTTGATGGCCTACCGCAGAGAGGAGCGGAATCGGCCCGCTACTAGCATTCTCAATAAAATTTCATTATATACCAAGTCCAGTGTACTAGTTAGTAGTTGTACATAATGAAATGTCATTGAGGAGGCTAGTAGCGGGCCGATTCTGCTCCTCTCTGCGGGAAGCCATCAAGTCATAGACAGACTATAGTTGTTTCGTATTTTTTGAAAGCCAATTAAAACTTGATAAGTTTTCTGTTGACGATGATGTGATTGATATTCTTCTGGGCCTCTTTAACCGCATTTATGAAAAGGGAGAAATTCCTAAACAATGGCTGTCATCCACATTTGTACTCATACCTAAGAAACCAAATCCAAGAGAATGCTCAGATTACAGGACCATCGCACTAATGAGCCACACCTTGAAGTTGTTCTTAAGGATCATTCACAAAAGAATTTACAGAAGACTGGAGGAAAACATAAGCAACACACAATTTGGAATCCGCGAAGGACTTGGTACACGAGAGGCGCTGTTCGGGATTAACGTTCTTTTTCAGCGCTGTCTGGATATAAACCAAGAGGTGTATGCATGTTACATCGATTTCGAGAAAGCCTTTGACAAGGTGCAACATAACAGGTTACATCAGCTGCTCATCAGCAAAAACATCGACTCCGACGACGTTAGAATAATTAATAACCTATATTGGGGACAAAAAGCCAAAACAATGGTAGAAAACCAACCAACAGAAGAAATGGAGATTTGTCGTGGTGTGAGACAGGGCTGCATCCTATCACCGCTTCTATTTAACCTCTATAGTGAAGCTATTTTTAGGGAAACCCTAGAAGATGAGTTGGTGGGAATAGTAATAAATGGAGAAGTAATTAATAATATGAGGTATGCTGATGATACCGTCTTGTTAACGAGCAACCTTGAAGACACACAACACCTATTAGAAAAATTAAATGATCGATGTAATGAATATGGGCTAAAAATTAACTTTAAGAAGACCAAGTTAATGGTAATTACAAAATTCCCTCAAGATCTGAATCATGTGAACCTGACAGTGGCAGGCACCCCAATGGAGAATGTATCGGCATATAGATATTTGGGAACATGGATAGAACAATCGGGTGACCAAACAAGGGAAATAAGAACGAGGATAGAGATAGCCAGATCAACATTGGTAAGGATGAAGAAGTTCTTTGCAAGTCGGGATATCAACATGGAACTTAAGATGAGGATGCTGCGTTGTTACGTTTTTTTGCACGCTCTTGTATGGGGTTGAAGCATGGACCCTCAAGAAGAACCACATCGACAAACTACAAGCATTCGAGATGTGGTGTTACCGTAGAATGTGGCGTATTCCCTGGACGGATAAAGTTAGTAATGCCGAAGTGCTGATCCGGATGCAGAAGAAATGCGAAATCATTAACACCATAAGAAGAAGAAAGCTTCAATATCTGGGTCATATAATGAGAGGACAGAAATACAAGCTTCTTTAACTGATAGTCCAGGGAAAGATTAGTGGAGGGCGGAGCATCGGAAGACGCCGTGTGTCCTGGCTAAAGAACCTGAGGGATTGGTTTAACTGTGGCAGTGTTCAACTGTTCAGAGCTGCAGTCGACAGGGTCCGGATTGCTGTGATGATAGCAAACCTCCGATAGGAGATGCACTATAAGAAGAAGAAGTTTTCTGTGTTAAGTTTTCTCAATGTAATTACTTTACATAAATGCCTGCCTCATTATCACAAATTACCCCTTCCGTGAGACTGTCAGTAGGAGAAGTGATTTTACTGCCAAGAGTCTCACAGTAGACTGTTAATTACATTCTGGAATAGTTATCAGTCAATACGACATCGTTTTATACGTAACCTGACAGCGAATAAGCTTAGAGTTTAATTTACAAAATATTTTTTAAGGTATCACTGTTGCACATCACCATTAATTCGTCCTTTATGAAAAACCATCGTATTTTTAACGTAACTAACGTACCCACTAAAGATGTTACCGTATCTAACTTTCATTAAGGAATTTCAAAGTAGCGTTTAACGAAATATTTTAGAGTAGTGTAAGGAATACAATTTCGGTCCGTCTTGTCTATCGTACATAATATTATATTACCTAACAAGTGTTAAAACCAATTTAGACTTATGGTATCCAACTGTGGGACTGTAAAAAATTCAGCAAAGTAAAAAGATTTCAAAATAAGCGCTAAGGAATATTGACAATGTTCTGTGGTACATCTGGAATGACAACTTCCTTTGGCATCTGATCACCGAAATGTTGGATAAAAAGAGATGTGATTCACAAGGAGTCACGAAGCTCGACTTCCACAACACCCAAATGTTGAGGTGCTGCAACTTTCGATAACTCCAACCTCATGAGAAGACGGAAGCGTCAGAAAACCTTCAACTTGTTTGATTTATAAGAAAAGAGAATTATTTTATTAAAAAATGAAAGTAACCAGAATAATGTTTTTAAATTCATTTTATTACTTTTATCGATTCCATTAATTTTTCAAGTGCTTTATTTATACATAAGAAGTAAGAATAGTTATTGTGTTATACCTACGAAAATTTAACATTAGGAAATAAGAGTAGCAATAGCGTAGTATTAGTGGATAAAAAGTAAGAGTAGTTAACTGTAGGAACATAATAATTGTAATCATCAGAAAATAAGAGTAGCCATAGTTGTAGGGTTTTTTCTTGTGTTAACTATAATACTAGGTAGTTTAGGATTTAAAAGTATTGTTCTTTAACCTATGACTAGTTAAAATAGAAAAAGAAAAAATAGGAATCAAAAGTATTTATTAAAACTAAATAAGCGTTATAGTTTGATCGGCTCTTATAGTAGAATTTAAACAAACCTGGCGCAGTGATGGTAGGGGCGCTCGGGGCTTTCAGCCTCCAGTGTTGCCGCTATTTGCAGTGTATTACCAGCACTGGCGCTGTACGCATCATTTGCGTGCCTCCACTCCATCTCTCTTCGCTTTGCCTTCTCTCATTATGAGATGTTCTCTCATTTTACAGTAAAAATGGTTCCAAAAATACACTAGAACTTGTTTGAAATTTAAGAAAGTACAGTACATTCTATATTGCAAGAGCGGAGAGCTACTGAAGCATGACAACGCTGTCACGAAAAGTTGCCATTAAAATTACCCAGCACTAGTTGGCTGAGAGTGAGCCGAGCCCCCGACCGGCGGCTTTGGCTCCCTTCACCGTCGCTAGCTCCAGGTTTTTTCTATTATTAATTCAGCTATAAAAATATCTAAAATTGTCTTTACAAAACGGTTATAAAATGTTATAAGTTATAATTTTATTTCTCTGCGTTGTTTGAGTACACATCAAACAGTTGAAAGAAGGGTGTTCCACCAGGTATATATTTGAATATATTTGGTATATATTTGAATTATGTGTCCCACAAAATCAAACTACAAAATGCTGGTTCCGTGGTTTTAATTAAATAGTTAAGTTATTTCATTTGAAGGGGGTGATGTAATAGATTTTTTCATTATTTATTTATTTATTTATGAACGGAATAATAGTATTAATAATATGTAAATAGTCAATAATATATATTGTATCAATTTCGGTTCCAGCGTTAATTTTACGACAGATTTCTATTGTGCTTATTACTATACATAAACAAATGTCAAAATTTTAATCAGTAGTGTGAGCCACAAATAATGTTACACGAAATGTTTTATTTGATACGCTTAAAATTTAAATGCACCGTGTCACAAAAGCAATGACAGTAGGCCTATTACAAAATGACCGCATTCAGTTCATATTCTATTAATAAAAACAAAGTTACACGCTCAAGCTTATATTGATTGAACTAGTACGCTGCATGTAACATATGTTGTTCATTTTATAATAACTCCTGTTTGCATATTTATAATGTCGACTGTTATGTGCGTTAAGTAAGCCGTAATTGTTAAAATGTAGCTCAGTTACAGAACCTTTTATTTGGTGCATTAATCCAAAAAGTAAATTCTTTCTTTATAATTTGTTCTAAGGCACATTTTAACAAATTACCTCTCAAATTTACCGATTATTTTTTGTGACAGTTGCTTTATAGTTGTTGCTTCTGATTCAGATACAATTTTTGAAAAACCGCTGATTTTACCCTAACAATATTATTTTGTGAATTTTCCCAATTTTTTTTGTCCATGAATGGTTTTAAGTTATTTATTTTTGTAAAAGTCCCATGTATAAACGTAGAATACACTTTTAATTTGATATAGATACATATCTTTCAGTCACAAAGACCATCATACAATTAAAAGTTTTTATGTATAATTAGTGACTGGTTTTATTTGATCTGTATTTCTAGCAGTTTTGGACATCGTTATGTAAGTAATTTTCCAGAACATTTTTTGTTCTGTAACAGAAATGTTTTGTATAGGGTGGAGGTTTGGACATTGAACCAAAATGAGAAAAAAAGGCTCGAGGCCTTCGAAATTTAGCGTTTGATGATTGCTACAGATATCATGGACCGATGGAGTAAGGAACTTGGAAGTCTTGGTGAAGTTAAAAAATGTGAAGATTATGAATAATATGAAACATCAAAACTAAAGTAAGATTACTTTGATGGTGTGATGAGAGACCAGCAATACAGATTCCTAGAATATCATTCACAGAAAGAAAGGGTAAGTGCGGTCTACGACGAGACCATCTTGGTTGGAAAATCTTCGGGACTGGTGTGGCATGAGTTAGGTTACTCTTTTTGTCGGCCAGTGGACAAAGTCGGCTGAAGTTGATTTGGTAGCAACCAACTTTTTCCGAGGACAAGGCACCTAAAGAAGAAGAAGACTAGAAATTATAGTGGCCGCCTTCCTAGCGTATTGGTTGGTGGGCTAGTTAACAAACAAGAAGGTTCCGCGTTCGATTACCGGCTAGGATCTGAAAATAATTCCAAGCTAAAGCCCACCGTTCCTGTTCCATAAACCATAGTGGTAGGTAATGTCCAAGCTGTTGAAACATTTAAAAAATATTGTAGTAGTGTACTCGTATATTCCCTACCCACTTTATGATCTTTAAATATTTTAATTAACAGATTTATATACTATTGTACCATATTTTTCTGTCATATTCAGTAACAGTATATAAATAACCATTTTATAAACTAAACTACTGAACTACTACTAAACTACTTTATCTATTCTCCGTCATAATTCTTTTTAAATTATATATATAGTAGACTACCTGTTTTGATCGAAAGATTGGTTGTACAAGTAATTAAATTATCTAGTTCTTATGTACATATTTTATTATCACGAAACGAGACTGATTCAGAAGAACAACTGATTTATTAACAATTTTTAATTGGTAAAAACTTCTTAATTAAAAATACAACTCTTCAAACTCACAGCAGAACCCTTTCATCACCCCTTCACGTGGATTCCTAGATACAAAATTCCAATATGTGTTACCATGTCACCACGGTTGATGTTATTCATAATTACATTAATTTATCTATTTATGAAATGAATATTTAGTTATTTTCTGAGCAGCCAAAATGTTTATAAATCTATTCATGTACGAATTCCATTCGGATCAAAATACCAACTTTTTGTTGTAAAAAAAATGTTAAAAGTGATACATTTTTGTTTTAAATATGAAAAACTATACATAATCAGGTACTAAATTAATGACCAGAAAAATTAAAAGGATGTACAGTGCTAATCTAATTTAAAGGCGTAACTGCATTAGTGGTTCAGTCAGTTGGGTCTTTAAAAACCAATTCAAAGTCTCAAGTTCAATTCCCGGGTGCATTCTGGCTATTAATAATATAATTTTTAAAAAGATCCAGAGTGTATTGTAACATTTTAACCACCATGTCCGTCTGCTCTATTTATTTAAGAAATTGTATCTTCTGTCATTTTCATGATGGATTGAGCAAAATGAACATACTTTTTCACATTAGGTTATGTTTTCTTTTTTCTTTTGAATTAACTGCAGCTTGTTCATGACAATTGAAGTCACAAGATTTTAAAAGCAAGATGAATGAATAGTACGTAACATCTTTTGAAATGATAGAGCTTCCTAGGTACACAGAGTGAATGAAATAAATTGTATTTTATTTATGGTCTGAACTAAAACAGCTGCCTTCTTATTTCAATTTTAATAATGATAGTACAGAACTTGTTTATTTTTCTTATAATTTTTAGAATTAAATGAAAGCAACACTAATCAGTTAAGTATTTTTACTTACAACATGATTTAAGTATTTTAGGGAATATTTCCTGAACGAAAATCATTAAATTTCATTGATTTATTTAGAGTTTTTAGGACTTGTTTTAATGAATTCTAAATGTAAACTCTACGTGAGCGAAAGATTACGATTGTAAGTGCAAAAACAGTTACGCTGATATTAAAAATTGCTGACGTGAGAAGTTAATATTTTATTTCAAACACCTTCCTTATAACTTATAGATCCTAGTTATCTGATGAATGTATTGAATACACTGAAAATATTTTCTAACATTCCAAAGATTTTTTTGTACAGTGGTGAATGTTGCAACTTATTTGGTATTTCGTGTAAAAATATTGTAAGACGAGGTAGATAAATGTATATCTGTTAGATTTTGATGTATTACTCTTATATAAAACTGTTCAACGCATTTTCTCTGATAGTAAATACACTATTGATTAAAGAATTTTGGCGATTTCTTGAACTACATTTAAAATCCGACAGGTAATTTAGAACAGAACCCCACCACACAATTATCACTTTGTTTATTACCATTATCCACTGTCTTCAACATGCCAACTATTGTCGTTGTTTATAAATCTTAATTCATGGGTATAGAAAGCTATTTCTTGTACAAAATTGCAGGATTTCTAAAAAAAATTCTATTTAGGATCTATATTTTTTAGTAATCAAAGTTCCGGAGTAGAAATTTGAGAAATTCTCACTAAGCTTCCAATAAAATTTGTATAATATAAAAAATTTTTAATTATTGGATAATGAGCATCTTATAATGATAAGAGGTGCTAATTGTAGCACATATCTCAAAAGTCCCCCAAGCACTAATCATATAAAAAATATTTTTAAATCCCTTTGCCGTCAATTTATAAATTTAGAATTTTAAAATTTCTTAAATGAAATATAAAGTTGTTTACAAACCCCAATTCCGACCACACTCACGACACTCATAAGAGTTCTCAAAAGGACTTTTCTATAATTCCATCCTGCTTCCAAAGTAAAACAATTTGGTCGTGAAATAAAGGGCTTTTAATGAAATCAATTTTTTAATAATTAATATCATATGCATGCTTCCCAACAAATTTGACGTAATAAAAAAATTAACATTAGACAATATTGCCAACAATATTCTTGTTATAAACAAATATTTAACGAATTAAAAATTTCAATTATGTTTTCAAATGTTTTTCATTATTTAATTTGAATAATCAAAGTTCATTAAACAAAATAGATTTCAGGAGACATTTGCACAACCAAATCAAACAACACTGGAACCAAATCTGGTCTCGACATCTTCCAACGAAACTTCACCACATCAGGAAAAACATTTTTGAAAACCCTCAGCCTCACTTGGAGCTTCGAAGGCATCAAGTTCTACTTACGCGGCTACGTATTGGACACTCTACGCTTACGCACAACCACTTACTGAAGAAAGAAGAACCACAAATTTGTACACATTGCAACACGCCACTTACAATCAAACACATCATCACAGACTGCCAAACCACACAATTCACACGAACAGTATTCAAAATTAACAACATTTTAGCACTTAATTTAGTAGACAAAGTAGCGATTCAGAACACAATAAACTTTTTAAAATTTAACAAAATTTCAGATTTAGTATAGTTGTAAAACCACATTCGTTTTTTTTCATTGTATCATTCTATTTTTTAGTTATTATTTCTCTGTTTTAATTGAACTTAACTAATTTTTCATTACGTATTTATATAATTTATCATGTGTATAATATAATGTTATTATAATGTAACGTGGTCGCTAATGACCTCGTAGTCGATGCGACCTTAAATAAATATAAAAAAATAAAATAATTAGGTGTGGGGTTCGAACTCACAGCCTCTCGTACGATAATATCAAAAGTAAAATTTCAACTAACCACTAAACTTGCATTGGTATTGCTCAGGCAAAAATTAATGTGAAGTTTTTTCTATGCAAGTACCGTGCTATATCAAAATTGAGATGAGTCCAGGGGAAGAATGATCAGAGTCCAAAAATTTCGAAATTGAGATTTTGTATTGAATAGCTTTAAACAATGCCATTCTTTTATGTATTAAATTACTACTGGGAAGAAATGATCACAGTCCAAATAATAGAGCTTTTTCTAAACAGTGTGCACGAAAAAACGATCATAGTCCACTGGATCAATGGAAAAATGATCAGAGTCCAGCCTTTGTGATTACTGGAACTTACTCGTCTAACAGCTGATTACGTAGTTACAACTGGTATGTTTTATTTGCATCCTACCTAGCCTTGTGTACTGCCTCCATTGTGTATGGTGTAGTTTTGTGATTGTGCGTGGCTGCTGTTTATTAAGTTTGTTTTTAATTTTTAGACTAAGTTCTTAAACTGTAATACTATGGAAGATCATGAGTCACAGTCAAGTAGTGATGAACAAGTAAAATTGAAAACTGAAGCATCAACAAAACCGCAAATCGTATGGTAGATTTAGTGAGGTTATAAAGAAAATGCGTTCATCAACTCATGAGATAGGAGATGATTGTCAATGTAAAATTTTTTAATGTTTCAAAAATATAAATGCAGGTGAGCGTTACAATTTAATTAAGTCTTTTAATGAGATGAAGGATAAAAAAGAGCAAAATGTTTTCTTAAGTAGCCTAATATCAGTTGTTCCGGTAGACAGAAGACGTCCGCGGAAAGATGAAAATGACGCTGCTTTTAATGATCATTCCTATCGGTACAAAATTCGTTTTCTTAGAAATAATGTTTTCATGGAAGTACCTGTTTGTTACAAAGCATTTATAGCTTTGTTTGGCATTACTGCTCGTCGAGTCCAAACTTTAAAACACCGTCTTACTACATATGGAAAGCCACACATTGATCAGAGAAAAATCATTCTAATAGGCCTCATAGATTGGCACCTGAAACGTACGCAGCAGTTAATTCGTTCCTAGGATCACTTAATGGCCGAAAATGCCCAAATTATAGCTTAAGCAAATCTAAAAAGTTGTTCTTTTCTGAGGAGCTTAATTTTAAAAAAACTGTTTAATATGTAGACTTACAAAAACACGAAAACAATAAATTATCTTATGAGTCATTTCGTCAAATTTCAGAAAATAATTTAACTTTTCTTTTAAGTACCCACGTACCCAAAAAAAAGCTTTTGCGATAAAATAAAAATACAAGTTAAGGCATTAGATATTATATTAACACAGAATCCATCTTCTGAACAAGTTAAAACAGAATTAAGCAAAGCCCGTGACAAACACAAACTACATTTGCTCCGTGCTGATAAATTTTATAAAAGAAAACGACTTGCAAGGAAAAAGCGATGAAATAAAATGAAATCGAAGCAATAGCCATGGATTTTTCCAAAAATTTACCCATTCCAAACATTAGTACAAATGACGTAAATTACAAGAGGCAACTTTCCTTTTACATGTTCAATATTCACGTTTTATCAAGCAATGAATCGTATTTTCTTACCTATGGTTAAACTGTGGCAAAAAAGGGTCTGATGAAGCTGTATCCATTTTAGATTACTTTTTTCTACATTTTTAAATCCTGCTGTACGAAAATCTTACATATTCTGCGACTCCTTTGCAGGACAAAATAAAAACTACACAGTTATTAGATACCTTCGCTTTGCAAGCGGTTTTAAAAAGCGTTTCGATGAAGTTGTAACATTGCCGATTCGGGGTCATTCTTATCTAGAATGCGATAAACAAATGGGCCTCATTAATCAAAAATCAGTAGCTGAAACTCCAGATGATTGTCGTCTCGATTATTGTCTCTGATGCACGAAAAAACCTTCAATTGTAGTCTTTGACTGTAAGCAAGATATGTTTAAAATGTGGAGAGTGTTTTTGAGCCCATTATACAAGAAAAGGTTTCCTGTTTCAAAAAGAGAAATTCGTGAATTAAAAATAATACAAGAAAAGTCAACTGTTGTTGGATACAGGAATTTATTCAATAGTCTTATTTTTGCATAGTACTGTTAAATTTACTAAAGGAAAGCAGTTGGTTATAATGAAAACTTTGAAACAGTCAGCTTTTCAATCCTTCCCGCAACAACTGTATAATTCCAGACTACCAGTATCTTTAGAAAAATACAACGACATTCAAGATGTAAAACGTTTCTGTGGACTCCTTGCACAAGAATTTTTCAACCAGTTACCAACTGCTGCCTCAGCCAGTGAGATGTTTAAGGAAGCCTTGCTTGATCTGGAGGACGATTTCTAGTAAAATCCTTAAATTATATAATCATATTTATATAAAATAAAATTGTATTATAATCATAATAAAAGTAATAATATTTCATCTCGTATGTGTTTTTTTCTTATTTTTAAATGAAAAATCCTGTTACATAAAAATTTACCACCTTAGTATTTTATAATGGAGGCACTAAAAGTGGAAAAACGATCAGACTCCGTGTAAACATTTTTTATATGTTATTGCAGCTAGGATCTGTGAAAAAAAATTATTTACCTTTTGCTGTTAATTAAAGAAAACAATACAAAGAATTAGGTAAGCCTACAGGGAAGTTAATCAAGTTCATAAAATAAGCGAAACTGAATTGAGAACTTACAAAATGCTCTCGTATAAAATTTACAACTTGTGACTCTGATCATTCTTCCACTGGACTCTTCAAATATTTTATTTTATTTTTACTAAGAATTAAATTATTAACTATAAAAACTTTTTGGAGACTCATTTTTATTCTGTTTCCAAACGACTGGAGTATTAAAAGTAATATTATACCCTTACAGTAAGATTACTGTTATCAGTACATTGTCTAATGTTAATTTCCTTATGCGTCAGATCTGTTGGGAAGCACGGTATTACGTAGTACAGTAATGATATTGTAACAAATAGAATAATATAGTTGTTTAGTATTTAAGTTTTAATAACATGTAATATTTTACAAAATGTCAATTTGTTATTCCATCGTGATCGCTGACAAGTAAACATTATTTTATTTCATTTTATTTAAAAAAAATTAATGTATTAATGGCGGCGTATAAGATTTCATTTCTGCTAGAGAGAGACAGTGTTGGCCGGGTGAGGTACGCGGTGCAATAGTCATGCCTTTATAATAACATAGTATTAGTATATTAATGCTGACAGGTGTTTTTTTACACGTCATCACACTGTCATAACAACTATGAGATATTATCTAAATTTTTATATCAGCTGTTTCCTTTAATTGGTGTTTTTAGGTTCTATAGTACACATACAACATGTTCTGCGGGTTGCTTATACAGAGTGATTCAATAAGATGGAAACAATTTCAATAAGCTGTATTTCCTGAACTACATGTTATATTTTTATTCTGTAAATTACATTTGAAAGAGAAAGTTTTAAATTTTAATTTACATACATGAAAGTTTATAGATGTTCAATGTGTCCTCCTCCGGCTGCACGTACAACATCTAGACGGTAACTGAACTCATCCCAAACTCTATGACGCATGTCTTGGGTCACTGAGTTGACTGCAGCTGTGATACGATTCCTTAGTTCATTCAAATTGGTGGGAAGAGGTGGTATGTAAACTGCACTTTTCACGAATCCCCACAAGAAAAAGTCACAGGGTGTGAGATCTGGAGACCTCGGTGGCCAAAACTGAAGTGCAGAGTCGTCATTCGCCATGCGACCTATCCATCGTTGACGTATGGATTCATTTAGGAAACGCCGAACATTGCGATGCCAATGGGGTGGAGCTCCATCCTGCTGGAAAATGTAATCTCCTGAATCTTCATTCATTTGAGGAAATCCACCCCATTGGCATCGCAATGTTCGGCGTTTCCTAAATGAATCCATACGTCAACGATGGATAGGTCGCATGGCGAATGACGACTCTGCACTTCAGTTTTGGCCACCGAGGTCTCCAGATCTCACACCCTGTGACTTTTTCTTGTGGGGGTTCGTGAAAAGTGCAGTTTACATACCACCTCTTCCCACCAATTTGAATGAACTAAGGAATCGTATCACAGCTGCAGTCAACTCAGTGACCCAAGACATGCGTCAGAGAGTTTGGGATGAGTTCAGTTACCGTCTAGATGTTGTACGTGCAGCCGGAGGAGGACACATTGAACATCTATAAACTTTCATGTATGTAAATTAAAATTTAAAACTTTCTCTTTCAAATGTAATTTACAGAATAAAAATATAACATGTAGTTCAGGAAATACAGCTTATTGAAATTGTTTCCATCTTATTGAATCACTCTGTACAAGTGCAATCTCATACGCCGGCATGAACACTTAATTAAACGTTGATATTCCCTTTGTACAGAACTATGTCTAAATATTTATTTTTAATTTGTAAAACATTATAGCGCACGATCCAGCACTTAAATTTTATTTTTATATAAATTTATTCATTATAAAAATTATTATTCATTATAAAAAACCACAAGAACGGATAAAAAAGTAAGTAACAACATTTACCTAATGGGGTGGGCTCTCTCGGTCGCCACATCGTCAACCAGTCGCAATATTTAAAAAATACATACCTATTTACAATTTTTTTTTAAAGATCTTGCAGGAATTTTTTATTTAGATTTATTAAAAAAAATTTACAACAGTAAATTCGCTGTGGAAAAAATCCTTGTTCGTATGATGAAAATTGGATATTTTTTCAAATGGTGGTAGGAAGAAAATATGATAGTACATTTTGTATTGTAAAGTGACAGTCTTCAACTGAACAATCTTAACTCTTAACAATCTTAAACTGTTCAAAATGTAATCCTCCCACAGTAGATCAATCTAGTTTGTGTAGTCCCTACTTATTTTTAATTAATAATCAGTACAAAAAAAATATGAACAGAGGTGTTATTTCTTTAGTATTTGCATGTAAAATTATTATTTTATACCTTCCAGTTGATGTGAGTTAATCACAAATACGCTGCAATAATAATTATTGGTACGGTCAAATCCGTCAGTTTAGGAACCACAAATGACAAATAATTTGACAATGTACATTACAATCAAATGAGAAATAATATTGTTCGCAAACCTACAGGCTACTGAATTTAATAGAGATTCATAATAATTTCATCAGTTGGATATATTTTATTGATTTCAGAATAGTTCTGCTAAATCCTTTACCAAATAATTCAAATAATTTCTATTTTCTTGAATTCCAAATATATCCCTCAACTGGTATCATGCGGTCTGTGAGACCGCTATCATTTTTTACCCCTGCAACACTTCCCTCCCAATTGCCCAACATCACGTATATTTTGTATACCTTTCAATTGTTGTTTGAACTATGCGTGATCAAGATCGTTTTCGGTACGAGCTAACAAGTTGTGAGTTATTTGCATTTTGTTTTTTACTGGCGGTCTCCTGGACCTATGATACCAGTTTTGTAACTTTTTGACCACTTTAAAACCAAGTAGTACATGGATTGTTCAAAGTTTTAATGAATATATAATAATTTTTCATACATCATTTCTTTGTTTAGTTCTATTATGAAATATTTTCATATGGAATTTTATAAAATTTTCATTATGGATGATACATTTAAATTTTCTGAAGCGGCTTCAACACAACCAGGTCCATCGTGTAAACAAGTTGTATGTGTTAATGATGTGAATTTTTATTAACATAAAAATCTTTAAGTTTTATTGTAAATAATCAAAAAGTAAAAAAAATCGAATAAATTTTAATAAATGTTTGTCAGAGTGTACTGCCCAACAATAGACATAAATAGCATAACTCGGAACCAAAATGTAAGTTGTACTTCATAATTTTGTAAATAAATTTGTCTTTATCATATTAATTACTTATTTCTTTATAATTATTAGACCACAGAATGTTTCTAGGGCCCAAAAATTTTATTGTTCTGTTCAAAATGGAAGTAAAAGTCAAAAAAATGCACAGTGTTCGTTTTTTACTTTTTTAAATACTAATTTTGGATTTATGCAAAGTATTTTACATTTACATCTTCGATTATACATGGTTTTATAAGTTTAAAATTAAAACAAATTAATTAAATAAGTATGAAGAACTTAAATATAAAAAACAAATTTGGAGGTCTGTCAGACCTCTGATACCAGTTATGTCACAAAAAATGATGATACCAATTGAGAGATATATATGTGTATATATATTCTCTAATTCTTTATTTACGAGTACAACTCTAAAATTTTACAAGCAAATTTTATGGTTATGATAATTGTGTAAATGACATGATAGGGGTAGGATCCCCATTGGTGCCTCTCCAAAAATGAAATTTGTATATCAAATTAGCAGGTCTCTACTCCAGCGTCTTTTAAGGCGTCTAGCGGGATTGTAAGGTGGAAAGTGAACGCACCAATGGGTTCTCGTATTCGTGTGACTTGTCGTGAATATAACTTTAACTATAATTTTAGCTTTTAACCAGAATAAATTTTTTCTAGTCTGCTAGATAAAACTTTACTACTTAGAAAAATTATTTTATAAGTAAACTTTAGAAGATGTAATTGAAACCACGGAAAATATGAAGAAATAGAAAAGTTACTGAATTTGTTTAAAAGTATCTCTACATATTTTAAATTGTCAGGACAGTTTCTTATAATTTGTAAACAAACCTCTCTAACTTGTATTCCTAGCTCTCAGCTCCGCTTTTTACGAAGTGAGCTATCTGTCTTGTGTTGTATTAAATACAATAGTTTATAACCGATAAAAACGGATCCCGGAATTATATCCTCAGACAGGTTTGCTTGTTTGTTTTAATCGGCATAAAATATTGACATCGGAGTCAAAAAATACTTCTTTATGTTTAGCGTAAAATAATACTGTTAAGTACTTAATTAAGTTACCAAAATTATTACTTAAATTTGTCAGAAACCACAAATATTTCCTCATAAAATATACTCCCTGGATGGGCATTTGACAGGGTCCGACATGAAAAACTAATAGAATTATTGAAAAACAAAAATATAGACAGACGAGATTTGCGAATCATCATCAATCTGTATTGGAATCAAAAGGCCAATATAAAGGTCGAAGAACAAAAGTCCGAGAATATTGATGTAAAGAGAGGAGTAAGACAGGGTTGTGTTTTGTCGCCACTACTGTTCAACATGTATAGTGAAGCCATATTTCAAGAAGCCATAACAGAACTGAGTGATGGAATCTCTGTGGGTGGAAGGATAGTAAATAACATAAGATTCGCTGATGACACCGTTGTGATGGCAGACACCCTGGAATCGCTGCAAGAGTTGGTGAATAGAATTAACGATCATTGCATTGGATATGGACTTAGAATAAATGAGAAAAAGACTAAATTTATGATTGTCTCGAAAGCAGAACATGGAAATAAAATATTAACAATAGAGCAAACCCAAATAGAAAAAGTAGAGACATACAAATATCTGGGAACCTGGGTTGATGGCAAGAATGACCAAAGTAAAGAAATTAAAGTACGAATTGAAACTGCAAGGCAAGCATTCATAAAATTGAAGACAATACTAACAAACAAAGACCTTCAGTTGCCGCTCAGATTGAGGGCTCTAAGATGTTATGTATTTTCTATCGTACTATATGGAATGGAAGCTTGGACATTGAAGAAACAACACATAAAGAAGATAGAAGCGTTCGAAATGTGGTGTTACAGGAGAATATTGAAAATTCAGTGGGTCCAAAAGGTTACCAATGTTGAGGTGCTCCGACGTTTAAATAAGGAGTTAGAAGTTATGAAAAGTATAAAAACAGGAAAACTAGAATATTTGGGTCACATAACCAGAGGAGAACAATATGAGTTGCTGAGAATTATTATGCAGGGAAGGATCCGAGGAAGAAGAGGCGTAGGAAGAAGACGCATCTCCTGGCTGCGGAATCTTAGAGAATGGTTCAACTGTAGTTCATTGCAACTATTCAGAGCGGCAGCCAGCAGAGTGACCATAGCCATTATGATATCCAACCTCCGATAGGAGATGGAACTTTAAGAAGAAGAAGAAGGATGGATTCATTTTACTTGAGGAAATCATTGTGAAATTGCTCGTCCGTCGTAACTGACTGGCGAAGTGTTTCATCACATGTTTATTTATTTATTTATTTTCCCATTAGGCCTACTTTAAAAAAAATCTTTACAATACATAGTACTGTAAATTTTCTTTAGAACTTAAAAACTAAAACTGTTTATATTAACTCGTGGTGGGAAAATTAATCTACCCAACTATGGTTTTCCATGTTCAAGGGTATGGTTACACCAATTTTTTTGTATTTTTAGCTGTAGAGTTAGCTCCCAAAGATTTACCATAGTATTTTAAAACATTTACAAAAGAGTGTTTCACGAAAAAACGAACGTTCAGGATGTGCTCTACTGATTAAAATAAAAAAGATTTCATATAGGTCTGCAACAGTTCGTTATCAAGTTACACCCAGCAAAAGAGTAACAAAGGATCGAAAAACACTTTTTTTAGGATTCACTTGAATTAACTCGTTTTATTCCTAATACATGATTGTAACAGAATTTGTAAAAATCTTTACTTTACTTTTTTCTGAATAAAGTTATAAGAATTAAGTTGATGAAACTATATAGGCGTATACTAAATTATGCTAAGAAATGTTTTCTATTATAAATAAAACATAGAAAGTTTCACAGAAAGTTTCATATATATATGATATATAATTAACAGCCAAAAACAAAACAAATTAAATATATCACTCATCTCAGAGTATTACATATATTATTCTAGATCTTTCGTCTCTCTAGGAGACATCATCAGGATTAAAATTCATACACTAAACACATAAAACATAAAACATTAAACCAATTATTGGAAATAATTGACGTGGTCTTCGACCATAAAACACATAAAACACTAAACACATAAAACACTAAACACATAAAACATTAAACCAATTATTGGAAATAATTGACGTGGTCTTCGACCATAATTGGTTTAATGTTTTATGTTTTATGTGTTTAGTGTGTGAATTTTAATCCTGATGATGTCTCCGAGAGAGACGAAAGATCTAGAATAAATGTAATACTCTGAGGTGAGTGATATATTTAATTTGTTTTGTTTTGGCTGTTCATTATATATCATTTATGTCGTGGTGCAAACAAAGGAAAATAATGTTTAATAAAATAATATATATATAATATATATATATATATATATATATATATATATATATATATATATATATATATATCTGCCCATAACAGACAGGTGGAGTGTCAAATTATGTACACTCAATCTGTTTGTTGCAGGGCTAAAATAAATAGTTCTGTTTCTTATCACATGGTCAGCCAATTAAATGACTGAATAATTTAAGAACAGAAGAGGTAGAGGTGTAAAAGACACTAGTCAAAGTTATCTTCTCTGAAAGTAATGAATTTCACTATACAGCCAGACCCTGTGGTGAATGAAGTGAAGGTGTCATTTGCAGAGTGGAAAATATGTGCTTTTCAGAGGGCCCGGCATGCTGTTAAGCGTACTTTTCCACTCAGTGAGGAAGGCAATGGTAAACCACCTCACTCCTCGTTTTACTTAGTAAAACCTCTACAGGTTCAAACCAGCCTTTCGGCTGTTGACCTAAACAACATATATATATATATATATATATATATATATATATATATATATATATATATATATATATATATATATATATATATATATATACATGAAAATTTGATGTAAAAGTGTTTAATCAAGAATTTAACTCAAGAGTAGATTTCATAAATTTTAATTTGCAACAAAACACAAAAATTAATGACAATCTCATTTTTACAATCGCTAATTTTTCTTAGAAATTAGTTTTATTTATTTATTATTTGGTTGTTTGCAAAAAATACAAAATAAAGTTATAAAATTGAGGATCCTTTTCTAGAAAGTCCTCTGCGTTCCATATATTTTTAATGCAATTTTAAGAAATTCAATAAAATAAAAAGTTGTTTAAACAACTCTTTTGAGTGACGTTTTTTACAATATTAACACGTTTAATCTTTTGAATTTACAAATAAAAATGTTAAAGATATTAATTGAGAGTTCTAATTCAAGGTTCGTAAACATTCCTAATTTTTTATTTTCGATAATACTAGTATAATTATAGCCTACTAAACCATAACCTTATGTGACTAAACTCCATGGTTAATTACATAACAAAAATATAGATAATTTTCAACAGATATTATCACAAAGGTCTTTTATAATTTAATGGAGTTTTGGAGATTATTAAAATGTCAAGGAATTTATCAATCATTTACTAATCTTTATTCATCAGTACAGTAGTGTCATCCATCATCTGAAACAAATTTATCATCTACATGCCTAAGTCTAATTTACTTTAAAATAAATAGACTAGGCCTCAACTTATAACCGTAATCAATACAGCAAAAAAACATCAATTCAGTATAGGAAAATTGATTCAATTACGTTAAACAAAAGTCAAAACCGGGCAAACAAAAACGACGACTATTAATCTTCAAAAAGTTGACATCTGTTTTCAATCACACGTTGTATTGTTTTTCCATGCTAACGAGGAAAATGATACGTTCTTATTATTGAAGAAGGAAAATTTTTAATAATAATTTTGTGATTCGTTCGAGTATTATATTTACTAACTCAAACTTTACAATTGTTTTTATAATTATGAATTATACTTTATAGGTACTCTTACGTAAAACCTGTTTAATTTTGTCCGGAGTAATCAACTGTAGTCGAATCAGATTTTAGTTTGAATTTTTTCTAAAAGTAAATTATTGTTTAACCGCTTTACCTGCCGTACCATTGGCCATTAACTTGTTCATTCTGATATTATTTTATAGAAAATATGAACGTTTTCTACCATGTCACTATATATATTTTTAACTTTAACTCTTTATTTAGAAACTGTGCAATATGGTATAACCGTCCAAAAGTTTAACAAAATGTTGCTTTGAATAAACAAATCAATGAAAAAATTCAAAAATTTTCTTTATAGAATACATTCCAGTGCATAATTCAAGAGTTGATCAATAGAAATAAAATTAATAAAATTAGAGTCTGGATTTAATAACTGCAGAGATAAAAAAAGTAGTTGCCTGAAACAGGAATAATTTTTGTACGAAACATCTTTAATGCAATTCTCAGAACTGCGCATTTGCCTGTGTAAATTGTCGACAATTTCGTTATTTCAGAACCCGGATAAACGATCTTATTCTGTGGGTTCTTACCGATCCATTAGCCTTCTCGTATCGAAACTTTTCGAATGGATTTCGAAGATCGACAATCATCAACGATTCCTACAATTCCAAATTGTTAGTATCGATTTAGAAGGCAGCATTCAAAAACTTATCAGCTGTGTAGAGTAGTTGATATTATCTCTGTAGGGTTAGAGCGAAAATTTTACGTATCGGCCCTATTCTGAATGTTAGTTCGGCATTCGTCAGGGCAAGCATCTCGGGCCTTTTTATTCATTGAAATCGATATTTTCTTATACATATCGAGTGGTATTTTCAGAGCGTTTTTAGTGTATAAATATTTTATACTATTTATAACTATTTTATAATATTAAGGTCTGGATATCAGACATTTTAAAGCTGGAGTTCCTCATGGTTCCATATTATCTTCCGCTTTATAATCCATATTTTCATCTAACTTTCAAAAAAATGAATTCACGTCTTTAGCAGCGTACGCTGACGATATCGTTTTCTTATGCAGCAGTGAAGAAACGTCATTAAATATCGAAAATTATTTGAATAAGATATCTACATGGCTCAAAAAATGAAGAATGAGAGTTTACCCAATGAAATTTGTGCAAGTCACATTTATGAAGAAGAATTTCTCCAATTGTATAACTGAATAACAATAAGATATCATAAAGTTTGATATTTGGGAACCATTTAGACCGTAAACTGACTTGGGGATACCATATTGAAACCAACGTTTGACACTAAATAATCATACAAAATTGCTCTCAAAATTCATCAACAGACAATCAAATCTACCATTAAAATTTAAGTTATTAACATATAAAGCATATTTAAGAGAGATTTAGAATAAAATTATGGTATCAATCGTTTTAGGACCGCAAATAAAAGTCATATTCAGAAAATGCAAGCCCGCAGTCAAAATACTTCCCATGATAACGAACGTCCCACTTTACGTAACAAATTTAACACTGCACTCTGACTTGAACATTCTTTCTGTAACACAAAGCTTTCTGTAACAGAAATTTTGATGAAAATGTTTGTGTCGGGTCCTCTATTGACATCTAACTTAAGTTCCAAGTTCGTTATTGACATTCCGTTATTGAGATATTCTGCCCACACACACACACACACACACACACACGCGCGCGCGCGCGCGCACACACACACGCGCGCGCGCGCGCACGCACACACACACACACACACACAAGCCAATCGCTAAAAACATTTTTTTGGGTTCAGGGGGGTCTGAAAACGTGTAGATCCGGTGAAAAATCGATTTAAAAAAATCGACATGAAAACAATACTTTCCTTCCTATATATTCATATTGGCAAGAGAAATTTGTACATTTGTGCAACAAAAATTTGTCTTGAAAAACAGGGATTTTCTAATCGAAGAAGCTTGATAATCTAAATTTATATATTTAACAAAGAACACCAGAGTGCTCTTAACAGATTAGATGGAAAAAGTAGAAAGATTCATTTATTAAATTTCAACTTTAATTAATTTCTTTTTTGTTTCAGGGGAACAACCGGCAGCTATGCAACACGGAAATAGCAGTAGTGGTGCCGTTGCTCGTTTATTGCCGACACTGCTATTAGTGTGTCATCTAGTTCGAGATGCAACGATTTCGTTAGCATCGTCTGTACACAGGTGATCTTCTTGTAAACACTGACAATTGTGCGTTAGAGGACGAACACCGCCGAATAATTAATATTCAGTAATAAATTAATAATATTTATATGTGCTATGCACACGTGTACGACTTACTTGGTGTGTTCCATCCTTGATTGCACACTTTCTATATTTTTGTGATAAACTGACGAAACTGTTTTCTTATGATAACAACTCAATCAAAAAATAAACATTTAGTATAAATGAAAAGTAATTTAATATTGTTTTGTTAATTAAAATTTATGATGATGTTATATTAATTATGTTAACATTCTTATATTGTTTAGTGAAATCGTAAAAAATAACCTGAATGTTTTTGGTGCTAATAAAAAATAATAAAATTTTAATTAAGCCTGATAATCTCATTCTGTTATACTGTTTAACTAAAACGAGTTAAAATTGTCATTAATTTGTTGTGAAAATAAAAAAATTGTTAAATTAACGAGATTTTTAGAATAATCAATTAAAGTAAATTTAATACTACATGACATGTTTTATAAATAAACTTAAATTTCACTTATATTGTTTTATTCAAATATAACATACATAACATTTAATTACATAATGATTTAGTAATTGCGAAAAATGTACTAATAAAATTATTTGCGAAATTTCTTTTTTTAATTTGCCTATAGTTTTGGCCAGCTTAAATCAATAGTGGCTTCTTTGTATTTGAAACATCTTAACTGTGATATAATAATAAGCTACTTCCTAATTGTGGAATTAATCCCAGAAAGTTCAATTAAGCGGTTAGTTAATTCGATAAAGCTTTTGAAATGGCCAAGTTGTTATTTTAACAGACCAATTTTGTTTCTTTACATTTTCTATGATATATTTTTTCAGGTCACTGAATTATTTTTGTACCCATGAAACGTGTTATTTTCAATAAACGTTTTATTTACACTAATACAGAAAATACAAATAACATGACTAACATCTGTTGAAATATATTTTTACATCTGCCAGTTATATTTCAGTAACAAAGAATTTAATTAAACAAAAATGAACATTGTGATTTGTATTCCATACAAATGTAATACTTAAGTAAAGTATAAGTTGTTCTTTCTTTTTTGTTATTTTGTTTTTAATAAATAATGTCTATAGAAAGTAAAACTATATTTTATTTAAAATATAATTTCTAAATATTAAATAAAAATTCAATTTTAAAAAGGCGTTTATCAACAATTTTTGATGTGCGTACTTTACTTCATGTTACTTCATCACACTTACAATACAATAATTGTTTTTTTCATTAGTAATTGCAATGTCTTTGTAAAATATTTAAGAATGTATATATGTACATTGTGTAAAAATAGTGATGTATTTGATGATAATAAGTAAAACAAATGACAAGAAAAGAACAACATTCTCTAACAGAGAACAATAGCTAGCAGTAAATCTTTCACGGATAATTAAAAAATACATATTTCAAAATTTAACTCGATCCAACTTCATTTCTATAAAAACGGTGTAACTTGATTACAAGTGAATACATTTAATAATTACTTCTTTAAAAATTAAAATTTCGTTGTTTAAGTAAATGCTTCCTTCAAAACGAATTTCACACGTATAATAACGGAAATTATAAAACCTCCTGTTAAGATTTTCGTAAAGATATACAAGACTTATATATTAATTTAGTCAAGATTATCAAGACAATAAGTTTTAATAATATTCTAAAGAAAATCACTAAACTTGACTTGCTATTGATAACAGTTATTATTGTTAAAATTTATTCCCTTATCTAAAGCGTAATTAATGACAAGCCCTACTTTGTAAAGCCGTGAAACAATGGTGTGTTCAGATTAGCCCAATCCTTTTACTATGTGATTTGATTGCCTCTTGCGGAGAGGAGCAGAATCGGCCCACTACTAGCCTTCTCAATAACATTTCATTTAAAAAAATATATATTTTTATAACACTGAAAAATTATCTAGTCTTATGTAAAATCATGATACGCATCTTTTTTCATAGTAACTTTTACGATAAATGAGTTGGCTAAAAAGTTACTAGTGATTTTAACTAAAAAAAATAACAGCCGTGAAATAGGACGATGTTTCCTTTCCACGATGATTACTTATTAACTGGAAGTCTGACATTGATACAATTTCATGTAAGGGATTGTGATATATCGAGAACACTCACCGATAAAGTAGAAATGTATGTGTGAAAGTGTTTTCAATACTGTAACCACTCATTCTGTAAAAAACTTTTATTGAATTTAGGTTGAGTACTCCCGAACGTGAAAAAGTCTTGTCGTGATAAAGTTTTCGGCTTATAATTTTTTTTATGTACATGCAGCGTACGAAATGTAGTTGAAAAAGTGTACTTATTTTTAGTGAAAGAATCACGCAATTTTGATGACCCATTCAAAAGTTAGGGACCTCTAAATTTTGGCGTTTGAAAATGTTATTGATTGTGGATTAGTGTGTTCACAGTTTGTGTATACATTATCGTAAAAGTTTATAGGACAAAAAAGATGCGTATCATGATTTTACGTGAGACTACTCGTAGAGCATTTTACAGTGTTAAAAAATATTTTTTTAAAAATTAAATGTTATTGAAAAGGCTAGTAGTGGGCCGATTCTGCTCGTCTCCGCAAGGGGCAATTAAATCTTTGCCACACAGTATACAAAACACAATGTTTTTTTTTTGTTGTTAGGCCATGTCCCTTTTAATACCGATCTGGACTTTGGTATCCAGCTCTTTGAAGTAGCGTCGGAGAGTAACTTAAAGTCAATCCAGCCATTTCAATCCAAATTCTTAAGACTTGCTTCTGGCGCTCCTTTTTATGTAAGCATTAAAACATTCCACGATGATTTCAAAATTCCGACAGTAAAGGAACTAACCGCGTCCTTCTATAGTTAACTTCGCGAACGACTAGAGACCATCCAAACCAACTAGCCCGTGACCTAGCTACACGGAACTTTCCAACTGATTGACATCTAAAGCGAAAGTGAAGCAGAGACCTCTTAGTCTAAATAAAGGACAACGCCTGTAGTTCTATACTGAGTAACTACATCATGATTCTATTCGGAGAATGTATCACTGGGTACCTCTTCTCGTTAATGTAAAATTCGCCACCTCTCGTTAAAAATGATTTTTAATTTCCGTATATGAGTAAGGATACGGAATTGTGCAGCTCAATGTACATATTACACAGTACTGTAACAAAAATGTAAGGTAAAAACGACCATATTTTATATTTAGTGAATTAAAACAGTACGTCATAAAACGTTTACGTAAAAACTACAAGGCTTTCAGAATTTTTAATATCAGCTGACATTTTATCTTTTTTTTATAGAGAGTAATTTTATATAAAATATTATAACTTCAATGTTTTCAGGATTAAGTTGAAATGACACGTTGGGTAAATATTGTAGTGATCTAGGTTATTATTGTAAACTATTACTGCGATGAGCATTAACAGATTCTTGCTGAGACTTAAGTAAAGGTTGTTAGATATTTATACAAAGTTTTTAATTTAATTAACCTTTTAAATGTTATAACTGAATAAATTAGCGTCAGTATTTATCTACTTATAACTGGAGTATTTTTTAATTAAATGAGAGAACTTGTTTAAAATTCGATGGAATTGCTTTATCATTAGACTGACTAGTAACTTATTCAAAAATATTTTGATTCAGCAAGGATTCGGTTTTAGTTAGAAAGAAAGAATCGGCAATATCACATTTATAATTTTCCGTATTAACGAAACATTTCAAAAAATAAATTATAAGATCATGTCTTCTGCAATAAAGCACTCTAGTAATATTTTTCGAACGAAATGGATAAGTGGTTTAGTTAGGAAGAATAGATGTTCACACAATTATTATACATGAACTCGACATTTTTATACGTAACTTATACATAATGTACTACAAATTTTGTACTTAAAGGAACTGGCCCCAAAGTAAACAGAAAGTAATAATAGGTATTAATTTTCCTTAAATAATTCAAATTTATAGCATTATAAAACCGTTACTAAATTTATTTTTACCAAGCCTACTAAATTTTTATAGCAATATTCACTCTGTTACTTCACAGAAAGAGTATCTAAATGGCTCTCTGTCAGTAAAAAAGCATCTTTCCTCTCTAAACGAAATATAAATTTAAAGGATGCATTAATTCTCCAAAAAAAATCTTCCATCATTATTTTAGATAATATTACACAGTCAGAGATATGAATTTTACAAAAAAAATGGTTCAAATATCGCGATCGAAATGCTCGTGTAAGTTATTGATTTTTATGTAATTATATCAAAAAAGTTTTATAACTTAACCAGGTATTAACCTAAACGCTAGGTACAGTAATGACTTTCTCAAAGTAAACATTTTACTAAATGTCTGAAAGTGTTAAATGCTATTGTAAATTAAAATTTGTTTTGTTATTCTGTTACTGAGTAAAAACCAATAGAAAATAAAGGTAGTTCATAAATGAATCTAATTATTTTGTATTTATGGGCCAAAAATGTTTAAAAATTTAAGATTTTGTTTTCTTTACTTCAATTAGCGTATATTTCAGTATAAGTGTTATTAAGGAAGACATCAAAACAGTAACTTACTTTTCTTATCATAGTCTACTTTAGATTTCCATATTCACGTTCCTTTTGAATCGTTATCATTATTATTTTTAATTATTGTTTGTAATTTGTTATCTGTGGTGTAGATTTTTTTAATTGTTTATCTTATGGTATTTATTGGCACCATGTGAATTATGTGCCGCACTTATTCTAAAATTTAGTTAATTTAGGTGTATGTTTAGACTCCCTTTAGTCTGTGAAAGGTATGCAGCAAATTAAGGATTTTGATCTTTTTCGCTACCTTTCTTCCACTAAGTAGGTCCGTCCCGCTTCCCTGTTTGTTTCTTTTTTATTGCTTCTCGAAGGCTAGGGATAGCTTAAAGGGTCATGTGGAGGCCATCAAAATAAAAAAAATTAATCATTTCTCTTTGAATCGAATTCAACTGATTATTAGCTCGTTGTCTATAACATGAGTGAAAATATAAAAAATAATTTTTTAATAGTTGCATCAGAATAATAAATTTATAACTAAACAGTTTTTACCACCATGCAAGATATAGGCCTAACCTAAGCACCGGCTCGTTGACATAGTTTCGACTGTTACTAAGCGGTACTGCTCAGGATAAAACAAAAATAAAACATTAATCTACCTAACTTATGATAGGAATGGAAAATATATTTTCTTCTCCCGATTAGATGATTTAAGCACTGGTTGAATAGGGAACCATGAGCATAACAATAATAAAGTTCTAATTAGATTCTCAGTCGAATCCTTTATTTTTTGCATAGTAGTGGCAGCTCTCTGATGTTTCCAATCGCTCAAAAACCTAAGAAAGTATTGCAAAATCTCTGCAATGCTAAAATACAAAACGTGCATTACGTTGAAATAAACAAGAAAAGATTGCTTCCTCTGTAAAAGCTTATAAGTTTTAACAAACCTTTCCTAATAGTTTAAACGCCTCAGATGTGAACACGACAGTTTTAAAATTACACTAATAAGAAGGTATAAAGGCTAATAAGAAGGCTAATAAGAAGGTATAAGAAGGAATAAGAAGGTGGTGAAATTTTAATTTATTTATTATGAACTTTTAAAATAAGGTTCATCTACGTGTAAGTCATGCGATAGTGACATACCGTTGTAAATATATTTTAAACATTTTGTTAAAAAACTTTTCTTGGTTCAAACGAAAAAAATACAGCATAGGATACGTGCTTTGTCGTCCGTCACAATTAGATTCAGCTAGAATGGCAACTCAGTTGTAGATTTAAAATATTGCTGCTGTAGCATTGTCTATCTAGCACAGAAATATTCCAAAAAAATCATATTCTCATGTTAGTACCTTGTCACAGATTCGGCAACGCCCAAATTTGTGACCAGCTTTTTGCTGCCACCAATAATATGGTGCATAATACACAAATAATGTACGGTGTATCAAAATATATGGTCGCCATTGGACGCTACGACTCTAATCGTCCCTGTAGTCAAAGGTTATAAGTTTAATTGCTTATACTGGACCACAAAGGTGATTTCTTTGGACAATACTCAATAGGACTGATAAAAAAACTAGTAATGTCTGTAACAGAATTAAAAATACTGAGTATCGTGCTGTAAAATTTTAATTTTTGAAAATAAATTTCAATTTTTTTAACTTTAATTATTTCATTTCATTGTTTTAATTTTTTATTTTACATAGGTAATGTAATGCATTTTATGAAATTGTGTAATTTATTTTTTTTAGTAAGTGAAAAGAAACACCATTTTTAAGTGTTTATCAAAAAATAAAAACAGTTTGATACTACATGAAATATTGTTCAGAATGTAAATAAAAATGTAATTTATGTTGTAAATACTCGTAAATGACGTGTAATCTAAAAATGGAAAATAGTTATATAAATATGTAACATTTACTATTGCTAATAAAACTGAAAATAATTCTTCAATTTAATACAGTGTTTTATTTATTTATTTTATTTTATCTTTTCAGATACTGTACTGTACGTTTCAATGTTTGTAATTTCTTGTGTTTTAATAATGTAAATCCAAAATTTGCATATTGTTATAGATTACAACATTATATAGCAAATTATTGTTGTACGTTCTAAACTCCAGTATTACATAAATGTATGCTCACTAATGGCGAAGTGTAGTGAACAATAAATAATACAACAATAAGTTTCTAAGTCTTTTTCAGCCGTTCTAAATAAATTTCAGCCAACGCATCTTTAGAATTTTAAGTAGGTAACATAATAATTCAATGATTCGTTACATAAATGTAGGCATCCGATCTAGAACGTCGAGAGTGGAGGCTAGTAAATACCATTCAAAAAGTAACGAATCTACTAAAACTTTAAATAACAAAAATATTATACAAAATTATTAAAAAAAAATTATAAAATATTATAAAAAAGAATGTTATAAAATAAATTCAATTTGCTTATATTTATAATTTTGTGATAAATTAGCTAATAATTAGAAGTAATCAATAAAAACTTAGTTATAGGTTTAACAACTAAAATAATGTAATTCCAATTTAATTTTCCTACTGAAATAATTATTTCGTTAGAGAATCTTATAAATGTTAATGTTATGAATTTATAGTTAAAATATTTCACGACTTCCTTTTTGAAACAATTTTAACAAAAATGTTCAACACAAACTATCAATTCTGATTACCTATTCAACTCATACACTACTATTCACACTCTGATTTACACCTATGAACAGTTATCAGTTATTGCTCTTCCCAGAATATTTTTCAACAGTTTTAGAATTAAAACTAGTTTTCACTACGCGAAAAAATTACAGGAATATTTGAAAATAATGATTGTTTGGTTAACAATATTGATCTGTAGTGTACGTAACACACGACAGAGTTAAAATTCAGTAAAACTAGATTAAGTTAACGTTCGTCGCTAAAACATTTCATGACTTCATTCTTACATAGAATAAAGTTATATAACAATGACAAAAAAAGTGTTGGTATCAAGACATAAGATGATGAATTTTGGTATTGTTTCGGAAACAGAATGTTTCCCTGATAATGAGTGGTGTTCTCCTCAAACTATTGAGGAGAAAACCTTTACCACTGTAAAGTGATTATAATAAGCTGCAAATATATGTACTGGTTGTACAGAGCTTCATAGTTGTAGATTAAGTAAGGCAAAAAAAAATTGAAAATCGTTGGTAAATTATAGATAATACCACCAGAAAAATTTCTGAAATCTCATCGTCATAAAAAGCCGTTCAAAAACTGCGGGCCACTTAAACACACATTATACCTTAATCCCTTTGCTTAATAAGGAAAATATCATCAAAATAAAATGTTTAGCAAAAAGACAGTATGAAGTCTTGCTTAAAAATAACGTAAAAAAGAAATAAATTAGATTTTAAAATAAATTTTACTGTTTTTATTAAATGTTACCTGAATATTTCATAATATTAACTAATTTTAACTCCATCTTTAAAAATAACTAATAAACTTTTTGGAGTAATGAACTTAGCAGTCGGTGCCTCAATAAAAACTTAAATCAAATGAAAACATAAGAAAAGCTGAAATTACATTATAATGTATTTGTATTTCGTGTTAAACGAGTAATTAGTGGAATCATTGTGTTGCTAATTTTATGGAAGTATTTTCATCTTGCCAGGATTATTAAAAGGAAGCATAATTTGTATGCAGTTTCAAATCATTAAACGACTTCTGTTATACCACGTTAAATAGAAGAGATCTCTTCTATTTACCGTGTGTTATACTGTACAGGCTACATCTCTGAAAAGCTTTTCTTATTCTATTTCAGCAAGTAAATTTGTGTTCAAACAAATGGAATTCATTAGTTAAAAATTTAATCTGGTATTACTAAGAACGTAAATAAATAAAGAAAAAGAAAAATCTGGTGTGAAACACTCACACGACTTTCTCTTGCCAATGCAAAAAATAACTAATATAACCTAACGTTAGTAATAATACATTAGAAATAAACAAAAAACTAACCTCAAAAACATGACCTTATTTTAATCATGAGTGAATGATGCAAAATGAAAACCAACTTTAGTTTAGTGTAATTGTCTACAACTTTTATTGTACTACACTTATGCGCTAAAATGCACATTAGAGCCGCAATCTTTAAAAGAAAACTTTTTTCTACGAGAGAACAGCCTCCCCAAGAATTTCAGCAGACAAAGCGCCTACCCTATCTTGTAGAGCATAAAAAAAGTAGTGAATTTAAAAAAATCCTAGGAGTCGTTTTTTATAAAATCGCAAATTGTGAAAAATGATACGAATAAATTACTACTTCCGATTGACCGATTTTGGTAGAAATGTTCCTGTCAGGTCCTCTAGTGGTACCTAACTTAAGTGTTAAGTTTTAAGCTTAGTTTTCGTACGAGATTTTGTTCTTGAGATATTTTGTTCACACACACACACACCAATCGCTAAAAACATGTTTTTTTTGGATTCAGGGTGTCTGAAAACGTTTTTATCCGGTGGAAACTCTATTTCAAAAAATCGAAAACAATACTTTCCTTCCTATAATATTTTTATAGGCTAGAGAAAGTAAAAAAGAACCAAACGTTAAACCGCACAAAATAAAAATCAATAAAAGAAAATCTCTCACCATAATAATTAAACAAACAACAATTTGAAAAAACTAACGTCATAAGAAATTCTTTGAGCGACAGAATTCAGTACAGTGTACAATGCCATTGTTGTAAAACACCTCATTAAACACTATTGGCCTAACTGAAAACAATGGTAGGTCCGTTTTT
The DNA here is from genome assembly GCA_035578175.1 of Catonia carolina. Taxonomy (NCBI): domain Eukaryota; kingdom Metazoa; phylum Arthropoda; class Insecta; order Hemiptera; family Achilidae; genus Catonia; species Catonia carolina. Next base: position 140,075,420 of record JAQMRL010000001.1, on the reverse strand, counting down.
ATATAAATGGGAAAACGAACCAAACTATTTTTCTCGCTCAATCTCGAACGCTCATTTTATTCACTAAGTCCTACGTAGGTTCTTTAGAGTTTGAAGAAAAGTGAACGTAGTCAGTAATGTAAGAACAACAAAGAATAGACCAAATGAAAAATTATGTTTTTCACAGAAAATCTCAAATTACAGCTAAACTACGCATTAAACAAAACAAATTGCATACTTAAGTTGTAAAAATTTCACTTTTGGAAATTTTTTCCAGAAGTCTGAAAAACAAAATATTTTTTGAACGAGATCTTTCTACAAATTTTCCCAAGAATATGATTTATATTAATATTGATGACCCTAAAAGTGAGGGTCTTTAAATTTACGTATAAAAAATAATTTTAATTAGCAATAAATAATTTTACGATTTCTTAAATTTAAATAATTATTTTTTAAGTTTAATAATTAATTTTACGTATAGTTTAAACAAGCAGGGGATTTGTTTAAGTTTACAATATATTTTTGGCAACAGTAGGCCAAATTTTTAAAATCAAAAATGTGTAAAAGTTATGAAAACAGAAACAGACGCTGTTGTTAGCGTGTTAAGCTGCAAAGCGGAAGGTTCTGGGTGCGATTACCAGGCTTGTTGCGACTTAACGAACTAAACAAATGGAAATAAAATGCTTATGTCCTGTAAATCACATTTTTTTGAATCTAGGTAAGAATGTTACAGGTAAGAATTTTACGTGGAAGGATTAATAATTCAATGAATTTTCAAAGAATAGAGAGAACCCTTGTTACCTTGTATGTGAATTGATTTCTGCTCGATATTTCAGTCTACTTAGTTTATAGTCTTGTAAATTATATTTTTCATCCAGTTCTAATTACAAACATCTACACTTCCTATAGAAATTTAAAGTGGGTTAAACTTTGTAACTGCAACACTTCGCTTTTGACGATCATTATCTCAGATAATCAATTATCTAATGTGTTAAATGTTTATATTTCCGTTAAGATAATTTTCATAATGTTAAATGTGTTGAATACAAGATAACATAGAACTCATGCAATAATATTAATTCAAAATTGAGGTATTCTGATTTTGAATCTTGTTTTATAATTAAATCTTTTGATGGTAGATTAACAGTAGTTTGTAAAGTTGCATTGATTTACTATTCGTGTAATTTGATTACAAAGTTAGTACATAAGCCGATATAAGAAACGAGTACCTACACCAAATACCTAATACCGGGTTACTGGGATAATCAAACACTTAGGTATCTATATTTTAACCTTATCTACTTAACAATACACTAAAGAAATAGCTACAAAATTAGCTTCTGTACTTCCAATTAGGCAAAAACTAATGATATACAAGTCCCTGCTTAGGCCAATTTGAATGTACGCCGGTCAAATTTATGGGTATGCTAAACCATCAGTGTATCTTGGATTTAATCAAAGACATTACAAATATTAGTCTTACGTTTCCCGCTATTTTACATAATGACCTCAAAATTCCTTTGGGTAATGAACGTTTTCATTCATTTTTATCGGAATTTCTACAGCAGACTTTTCGGTCATCCAAACCAACTGATACGCAAAATATCTTCCCATCATTTACCAAACAATGTTCAAAGGTGATTAAGGGGAAAGTGAAGCAGGGATCTGCTGTTCTAGAAATAACTAATGAAATAACTTAATAATTAAAATCTCGGAGACTGTCAGTGAACGGTGCTCTCCATACACGTCACTCACGTCATGTCATTCATTATTTCACCTACCAGTACCTGCTGATACAGCAGGTGCAAGCTGGTTGTACAAGCAGTACAAGCTGGTTGTTTTAACTGTAACCTTTGTTAATTTCACTAATAAAATTAAAAATATAAAAACATTTTTGTGCGGAATTTTTAAATATTATCAAAGATAAAATGAAAGTAGTTGAAATTATTTACTGCCGTCTCAAAATATTCTTAGAGCGACATATTTAATTTATTAATTGCTTTTATTTAAATCGACAAAAAGTTGAAGTAATTACTTATACCCTATTTTCTAAACACGAGGGATATTAGTAGTTTATAATTTAAAGTGTTTGCGTTCAGATTCATACTACTAATGAGTAAAGTTCACCTTCATCTAATATAGTGTTATAGTATAAAGTAGAAACACTAGTAGTAACAAGCTGACAGCACATGCATTAGATTACATAATGCAGTAGCTACACCCAACTACATAATCTCGTATTATATACCTAGTAATAAATTATGTTGTGTATGATGCATTTACTTCAAGACTGTTGTTTTGAGTTGTTAACTACAACTTAATTATTAATTTGATCTTAATTTATTGAATTCTTGATCTCTTGTTAATATATCATTTCTGCACTGTTTGGTAATTAAATATACAACGGAGGATATGTAAATGTAGGAACACTCACTTACTGTTAAAACATTTGTCAGGATTAGTGCTTCAAAATTTTTAAAAAATTTAGATGCTACTTGTGTGTATTGGAAGAAATTTTTACTTTCCCTTGCTTATATGAATATATAGGAAGGAAAGTATTGTTTTCATGTCGATTTTTCGAAATCGAGTTTTCACAGGATCTACACGTTTTCAGACCCCTGAACCCAAAAAAACATGTTTTTAGCGATTGGTCTGTATGTGAACAGACCAATGAATGTTTGTGTGTATGTGAATGTAGAAATGTTAGTGTGTGTGTGTGTGTGTGTGAACAGAATATCTCAAGAACGGAGCATCGTACGAACTTGAAACTTTAAACTTAAGTAAGATACTACTAGAGGACCCGACACGAATATTCTCATCAAAATCGGCCTACTGGAAGTAGTAATTTATTCTTATCATTTTTCACTTTTTTTACGAATTTCTCAAAAACGGCTCCTACGATTTTTTTTAAATCGCCTGATTTACTAATTTTTTTGTTCTCTACAAGATAAGGTAGGCGCCATTTCCACTGAAATTCTTGGGGAGGTTGCTTTCTCGTAAAAAAATTGTTTTTGAAGATTGCGACTTTAATATGCGTTTTAGCGCAAAAATTTATATAATTAAAGTTGTAGAAAATTAAAAATGCTACAACCTTTATTTCAAACATTTGTTTTGCATAACGCTTAGTTTACCGGTAATTAGCAATTTTTTTGTTTTTTTCTCACGAAAATGTGTAAAAAATAGATTTTTTTAAGATTTCTGCCTTAGTAGCCTATACATTTTACGACAAAAGTGTATAATCAAATTTATAGGAAATTAAAAGGTATACATTTTTTATTGTAAGCATTTTTTTCTACAGAGCCTAGTTTAGCGTGAAAGAGTGATTTTCCGTATTTTTTAGCCAAACTGGGGTCGTTGTCATTTTGCGTCTTTCACTCATTATTAAAATAAGATTATGTTTTTGAGGTTAGTTTTTTGTTTATTTCTAATGTTTTATTACTAATGTTAGGTTATATTGATCATTATTTGCATAGGCAAGAGAAAGTTTGTGAGTTTCACACCAGGTTTTTACATTTTGAGTAGCTGAAAAGAGTTCACGGCAAATAATAATTGACGACGGATGATTGCGTTCCCATTTTTAAAAAAAATACTGTATTTAGGTGTTAGGTATGAAATCTGATTTTCTTTTTTAATGATTATATTTTTAAAGACTCATATCATCTTCATTCAATACGCTCGTTGTTTATTAAATGTTATTTTCGCAGTTAAAGTCCATTTAAGTAAAAATTCTTGTCTGATTCATTATAATATTCATAATACATAAAAATTGTACAGGTGTTAAAGTACACATTACATACGACTACATAAATTATATGGGTGATATTTTTATTTCATGTATAACAATGTTTTACATAGAGTTTGTTTAACATAAACCATAACAAATAGCTTTGTGGAACAAGTGCTTTGTTGTTTATGTAGATACCTAAACTTCCACTCGTTATTCTGTCATTTGTAAAAAATCTGGTGTGAAAAACTCACACGACTTTCTCTGGCCAATGCAAATAATGAACTCTATAATTTAATATTAGTGATAAAACGTTAAAAATAAACAAAAACTAACCTCAAAAAACATAACCTTATTTTAATTATGAGTGAATTATGCAAAATAGAAACCAACCTTAGTTTGGCTTAATAATACGGAAAATCACTTTTTACCGCTGAAAAGCCTCTGTAGAGAAAAATGCTTAAAATGAATGTTGTAGATCTTTTAATTTCCTATAAATTTAATTATAAGATTTTCTGTCGTAAAAAAGTCCATTTTTTACAAATTTTCATGAAAAAAACATAAAATCACTAATTACCGCTAAAATAAGCGTTATACAAAGAAATGTTTAAAATTAACATTGTAAATTTTTAAATTGCCTACAACTTTTATTATATACACTTTTGCCCTAAACTGCATATTACGGCCCTAACTTACAAAACCGTTTTTTTCTACGAGAGAACAGCCTTCCTAAAAATTTCAGCAGGAATGGCGCCTACCCTATCTTGTAGAGTATAAAAAATATAGTGATTGAGGTGATTTTTAAATCGCCTCCTATGAGCCTATGAGATCCTATAAGCCGTTTTTGAGAAAATCGCAAAAAGTTAAAAATGACACGATAAACTAGTACCTCCGGGTAACCGATTATGATTAAAATGTTTGTGTCGGGTCCTCAGTAGTACCTAACTTAAGTTTCAAGTTTCAACTTCGTACGATGTTCCGGTCTTGAGATATTTTGTTCACACCCACACAGACACAGAACAGACACAGGCAAATTCACACATACACACACACACACACCAATCGCTAAAAACATAATTTTGGGTTACGGGGGTCTGAAAACGTGTAAATCCGATGAAAACTCAATTCTGAAAAATCGACATGACAACAATAAGTACTTTCCTTCCCATATATTTATATAGGCAAGAGAAAGTAAAAATTAGATAAATTTTCTATGTTCTGAAAATTTCCTGGACCCTTACCATGAATCAAAACCCGGAAAACCGATTAATTTAAAACAAAAAGGTTTGTGTAAGTCGATAACGTACCAGGCCGGTAAAATATATCTATAATATATTGTATCTATGAAAATTGTATGATTCTATCTAAAATCATTACCTCATTACAAAGCTAATAAAAGAATAAAATAAAGGCATCTGGACAGCAATGTAAATTTTGTGACTTTATGTATTAACTCTAAAGTGATAAAAGAACGTAAAATTCTGCTTTCTAAACACAACACCATGCGCTATAGTAGCCCTATTTGATTAGTCTTTGAAATTTATAGCAAAAACTAGAAAATAAACTATAGGTTCTATATCTACCACAGTTTTATTTTATGGGTGGAATGTGTATAGTGCATTTATTGCACAAAGAAGTAAAATAAAGCACAGTTTACTGCCTCTGAATGAAAAAAGAGTATGTATTTAGGAATCTTTATTCCTGACGAATATTAATTAATCAAAATATTTCAATTCTTTAGTTTATTTACTAAAGCCAGTTCTTCTAATTCAGAATATCAATCAGACTCCAAAGAACAGTTTTTCATTTGCTAACTTTCACAGTAGATATTTACAGTACATACATATGTGTTCTTATGGGTAACTAATATATTGAGACATAAATTTCAGGCAAAATATTGGATCAGATACTAGATAGGATGGGTTCATTCTAGAGTGAAGTAAATCGAGTATGTTGAAGTGGTCCGAGAGAGACGGTAAGTGGAGATTGGCAAAAGAAAAACGGCTGTTCCAGAATACAACATTCGTTTTCCGCTAAGCCGTTTGGGCAGGTAGTGGGCAAGCGGAGAGCTTTCGACCAGGAAAGGTTTGACAGGATGGACCAAATAAACGATGTAAGGTCGAAACTGACCGTATTTTCCCTACCCTTCTCCTATGCTTCTAGTAGATGCTGTTATCCAAACACATCCCCGCCTTCCAGTTCAATACGCCATCTGCAATCTTAACAACCGACTGCCCAGCTTCCTGACCAAACACGATTTATGATAAATACAGTAATAAAAAATTTATTCAATTTATGGCAATTTTATAAACTAATTTATTTTATTTTGTTAAAAGTATTCCAATAGGCCAGAATGTCTAAGTGTAAGAAGTGTAACAATGAATTATACAAATCAGTATTATGTAAATACTACAGTCTTCTTACACTCTGGCTAATATTTGAATTGTGGAAGTTTTGAACTTTATTATTTTAGATGAATAATGCTTAAAATCGCTTTTTAATGTATCAATCCACAATAATGAATTTAAATCACAGGGAAACGAATTTAATTATATTTTTATTGTAATTAAAATATAGTATAGAATAAATTGGATTCACATCTGGTTGTTTCCTTATTTAATTTTAAATTTACGGCTTTATTGAAAGGATTTTCTTTTAATCAAATGAACGTGGACAAAGAGGAAGGTTAATTTAGCTGATCAGGAAATCAAATAAATTAATTATGTAGTCCCTTGAGAGATTTTTAATATTGAGGAAGAAGACACAGCAAAGAATAAAATACATTAGCTTATTTTATGGCTACAAATAAAAAGAAATTATATAGATAAATCAGAGAGTAAATAAGCCTAAAGCTTAAGTAGCTGTAACCAAAAAAAACCATTCCAGGAGAGCTTATAAATGAAATTTTTATAACGTTTATATTCTTGATTTTAAGACGCCCTCGAATCTAAGACGCAGCCCATTTTGACAATACAAATTTTGGAAAAAATCGTATCTAGAAAAATCATCAAAATCTTATGTCAAATATAAGGTGAAATTTTATTACCTGAAATGGGTGATGAAACAGAATTAATTGTAACACGATATTGATAGAAATACGTAATAACATTCTTGAAGTTACTTTTTTGATTGAGTATCAAATAAGGATGAAGTTTGTTTCCATCGGCTGTTATGCATAAAATAACTGTTATTCCCAGTTTCTCGTACCCAGTAGTTTTTTTATTGTACTTCTTTGGCACCTTTCACTTCTACCGTGTAGTTTCTAGGCATATTGAAATAGACTGGAGTGTCGTCTGTATTACCTATCTGATCAAGAGTGTAGGTATTTTCAGTTCGTAAGTTAATAACACGGCGCTGGAAATTCACAAGCTGTGTTTTAAAATCAAATATTACGTTTTTGAGCGTGTCGCTTCTACAAATTCTGATAATTATTTTATAAAGTTTTATTTAATTTTAATTTTAAAAGATAATTTTTATTGTCTTACAATGCATAGTAGATGTCTCATACGTAGTTTAGAGTGCTAATACAAGGGTACAAAGATCATAACTGAATGTGACTGCAAGACACCCTCGAAAGTAAGACGCACCTCGCTTTTCGTGGTATCAAATTGTGAAAAAAGGTGCTTCTTAGAATCGAGGAAATACGGTATTTAATTTTATTTAGAAGTTTTATGAAATTAATCAATTTTAGAAAACTTCTTTAATTGATATTTAAAATTTTAGTGAACGTCTTTTACACCAGTTACGCTGAATTTACATTCAACCAATGAAAAACGATGATCAATCGCGTAAAAACCATTCTTAATCATCCAATGTTAGGAACACTATATACTTATATCAGTCAAAAAGTATCATAGGCTTAATTGTTTTGGGATTTTAAACCAATACACTATTCTAATATAAAATTTCAGCGTTGCTTTAGCGACATTACCTTTATTATTTACTCTAAAAATGGAGGTTTTGTAGAAAATGTGATTCAAAGTAATTAAATTTGAAAGAAAACTCAGATAGTCACTGTTCATTGATTAACCCTTCCGATCTTCCTTCATAGAGTGATTCAGTTATTTCTTCAGCTTGTCAGCTTGTTAGTTAGTTCAATATCTGACAGAAAACTATGAAACGCCCTCATATTAATTTTTTCTATACTGAAGAGAAAATGAAGGAAAATATTTTTAAAGAAGTTTATTATTTACCAAAAAGATCAATAAGTAAAACATTTTGTTCAAATATTCAAATGTAGTATCAAAATTTCTCACAGTATGTTAATTATCATCTGCTACGCCTACGTGTTTAATAATATAACAAGACATTAAACTGGGAAGATGGAAGAGCAAGTTTTTCATAAGCTTGTGTCGTGTACTAGGTATTATTAAGTCATATCTTATCCAAAAATTAAACCTGTATTCTCTTTCTTTAGAAGCCGGCTATTCCTGGTTGTTATCTTATATTCTTTAGTCTACCATAGCAATTAGTTTATAGTTAATAGCTAGCTTTTCTAGTTAGTTATTCATAGCTTTAGTTAACCATAGCAATTATAATAGTGTGAGTAATCAGTAATAGTGTAGTAGTGCAGTAGTAGTAGTAGTGGAGTAATTCTAATTCATTGCATTCTAATAGTGAGATAACGCTAATCAGTAATTCTGAGAGGAATCAGTCCTTTTCAGTCAGGTCTTCTAACCTAATTCTCACAATTCCTATTTAAGATTTTTGGTGTTTGTCATATAAAGTTGTGTGACTTTTCAAACGCCCTATAGTATAACTTTTTATTTATAATTATTGTAGTTTCATCACGTCACCTGTTTAATAATCGATTCAGTCATGGAAACTTTCTTTTAAAATATATGCTGATTTAAATCTGTTAGCCAGCATTTTATTTACTTCTTATTTTTTTAGTTCTTAGTTTCGTTCAAGTTTATTGCTCAGTTACATTCAAGGGACAAGCTAACAAAATGTTTTCCCTGAGTACAGTAAAATATAATGCGTTCATGCGACTACGTCAACCACTCTTGCGTAACCTCTCGTCATCCTGGGTGCATCTAGTAGGAAAAAGAACCGAGGCGAATTTTAGCCTAAACGTTCCTTTGGAAAAAGCAGTTCAATCTTGGCTTTTAGACTGATGACATCTTTCGATATCCAGTTATAAGTTTTCGGGTAACTATTTTTATTTTGTCAATATGAAATACGAGGTTTTAAATTTGGAATCTTAATTCCGCTTCAGTTAATCGCTGTAATCAGAGTTCTCATTTTGGCTATAATTATTTTTAAATTTATGATTCTAATTGTCGGTAGCTTAATTTCTATAATAATCTATGTACGGTTTTAACTTTTAATTTGTTTTAGAAGTAAAATGTAGTACACAATTGTGAATGTAAATTTAACTAATGAACTAATTACAAAATGACGTTTGAAAAGAAGGCATCCACCGCCAACTCTTCTATTCGAGTATTTTTATAATATAATGATATTATAATATTATTATCTTGAATTTAAATATCTCGCTATGCATTTTCATAGGCACCTTAACTGGAAGATTCACATAAGAAAGACGAGGGAAGAAATTAACATCAGATTCAACAGCTGGCTGACAGGAAGGAATTCACCTTCATCAGTTGAGAACAAATTTTTGGTGTACAAGACAATTTTGAAGCCCATTTGAACTAATAGGATTCAGCTGTGGAGTACAACCTGCAACAGCAATATTGAAATATTACAACGATTCAGAATAAGGTTCGAAGTATTACAGTTAATTCTCCTTGGTATTCTCGAAACATATTGGCAAGAGAAAGTAAAAATATTAATAAAAGTTGAAAAATATGAATTTTTTACCAATAAATATTTTAGATAATTGTGACTATCTAAGACCACTTAACCGTCTTCATATTCTAGATATAAATTTTGTAAATTAATAATAACAAAAATAATGACGGTATGTAATTTTTTATTGTTGTTGTTTAGTTAATCACCAGAATATATTATATGAATATAGTCTAGATGATGGCTGGTTTGAACCTTGGGAGGCTTTACTAAGTAAAACGACGAGTGAGGTATTTTACCCATGCCTTCCTCACTGAGTAGAAAAGTATGCTTATCAGCATGCCAGGCCTTCCAAAAAGTACCCACTTTCCAACCTGCAAATGACACCTTCACTTCATTCACCACAGGGTTTGGATGTGTAATGAAATTCATTACTCTCAGAGGAGATAACTCTGATCATCTCTTCTGTTCTTAAATGCTTCAGTCATATAATTGGCTGACCATGTGATAAGAAACAGAACTATTTTTGTAGCCCTGGAACTAGCAGATCAATAGCAAATAATTTAACACTCTATTTGCCTGTTATGAGCATACGTTTAGATTATGAAATTTTATTGTTATTGCTCATAAGAACCTTCCACGATTTCCAATAAGAGATGTGTTGTAGCTGGGGTGCTTTCCATTAAATCAATAAATCTAGTCTAGATGGTGGAAAAAATATATTCTCTAACGTATTTCATTTAATTAAACCTGTTCCAGTACAAAACAAAACAGCGTGGTTTCAGTGGTACAGATCGTACAAGATACTTCAAACAATCTATGCACAATCTCTACCAACTTGTAACGGCATTTAGTTCTAAAACCTGCCTTATTAACAAAATATATTATTGGTTTATACCCAAATGGAGTTTCATTTATAAGATCTGAAGGGTATTTATTTACTTTTTACGTATATGGTAAGTTTTTTTTTACTTTTACAGTTGAGTTTTTCTTATTAAGCAGTATTTACAATTGATTCTGATACATAATTATTATTCTGAACTCACCGCTTATTAGCAGTAAGTTTTACTTTTTATGAGTGAAAAAGCGGAGCAACTTCCTCAATTGAGGAACTTCATAGGTTTTATTTATGCTTTATTTTATCGCTTTAAATAAGTCCGTTAGATACTTCCATTTCAGTAGGCAAATGTTGTCTGAATTGTCTAAGAAAGAGACGACCAGATGATTTGAATTTGAAACAGAAGGATCGCCTAAAAGCGGTGGAGATGGATTTCTGGAAGCGAAGCTGTGATGCGTCGCGGATCAATCGAATTCCGAATTCTGAAATTAGAAGAAGAATTGGCGTTCAAGGAGATATCATGGATGCCAAATCCCGGAAGCAGTTAAAATGGTTTGGCCATTTGCAGAGGATGGAGGATGGTAGGTGGCCAAAGAGGGTATGGGAGTGGACGCCAGCCGGTAGAAGAATGAGGGGATGGGCTGGAGGAGACAATGTCTTTGCGGCGGCTCTCCGAAGGGAACTGGCGAGAAAGAGAGAGTTGGTGCTTAGGAAGCGAAATACGGCTGGGGCTTTAAATCCTCGCATGAATATAATATATGTTGATTTCTTGTTGTATTGCAGGTATATTTAAATCTCTGTGTTGTATGCTGTTTGTTACGTACACCAAGGTGATGCTCTGATTATCCTGAGTAATTTTGGTTGGAACCTTTGCAGGATTTCAATGTTTGAATGACTAGCTGAACCCATAATTGGTTTTCATACGCCCAACTTGATTTGCATATTAAAAGTTTATTACTTTGATTTAGTGTTGACCGTTTACCTAGTATCCGTTTTATAGTTTGTAAAATAAATAAACTTTTTATATGAAACACTGTGTCATGATTATTTCAATCATGGTGATTAGACTGTTATATTTTAAAATAATTTGAATGTGATCTGTATAAACGGTGACAAGGGAGATCGAAGAAAGATAGTTCACGAACACAAAGAGTTGGAGATAAATTCCCAATCAGATGAGAATCATGTATTTATAGTTAAATGAAAAACAAGCCGATAGCTTATTCTATTAATAATTAATAATTATAAACACAGTTTTGTTTGAAAATTAATTAATATTTCAGATGGAAATGACAGTCGAGTTAAGTAAAAGTATACTATTTTAAACAATGCGGGCATCTGTGCATTACATTAGTATATTATACTTTTTTATATAGCCCGTATAATTTTTTTTACATTGTAACTGATTAGGGAAACATGTTATTACATTATTTTATTCTTTTGTATTAGGTTGTTTTATGGGTTTTCTTTTATGAGGTTGTAGTCGTTTTCCCAGCGTTCTCTGGTTGACATGGTCGGTTTTATACCTTTGAATAACATAAAAACAAAATATTTTTATAGTTGATATAAAAGTTCTTTCCTAAATGCAATGTTATTATATCCGACTATTCTAACTAAATAACATGCTAAACAGTTTTTTCGTGTAGTAACCATTTATAAAACTACACAGGAAATTGCAGTTTAAGTAAGGCTAATCTACATAAATAAAATAGCTAATTAACTTTCTCTAAAATAACTGTAAAAGTCTCTCTACATAAGAAACAAGCTAAAATATAGCTAATAAAGGATTTACATTTAGCTTTAATGCAGAAAATCTGAAAAACCTAAATTTTAAATTTAGAAGAAATTAGCGTCGAACACCTTTAAAAAGGACATATTTTCTCACAAATATAAAACATCTGAAATGTTTTTCTTTTTAATCTTTACCTTAACTGACAATACTACCGAAATATAATAGAATATAATTTTGAATTGAATAGTCCGTAAAGACTCATTAATTTATCCCCGATTTCTAAAGATATCGCCCATACGCAAAAACTAAAAATAATTATGATAAAAGTTTAAGTTCTTAAATTAAATTCCCGAAATTTATTCACGTACATTGGATTTGATTATTCAAATTTAGGGTTCACTACATATCACCATGCGTATTGAAGTAATATTCTAAAATAAGTAGAAAACATTTACATAAACATAATTTTATAATAACTACGCCTGAGAGTTGTCATCCGTAGCTCATAATTTTGAATTTAAATTAATGCATCACAATCCTGCCTTATAACTTAAATTTCTTATAGTGTAAAATATCTCATATTATTTAAAATATATATATATACTACAAATGTAAGTTTTATTAGTGCGACTTCACAACTGAATTTAAACAATGAGGTAGTGTTTATCTGACTGGTTTAAACGGTTGTACGATTTTATGAACGCTCAATATATGAAGTGGAATAAGAAAGGTGAAATATATAGGCTTAAAATATTATCAGAATACAGAAATATATTTTTTCTGAAATTATTCAACAAACTTCTATCGGTTTCTGGTCGGTTGGAAGTATTGGGTCCAGACGATATTTCTTGAAACCTTAGAATCGACAGACCATATGAGATCGAAGGGGTTCCCAATAAGAGGTCCGGACTGAAGTAGGAAATTCGCTTCCGCCGAGCGCCGGTCCAATCACTTTGACATCAGCCTCCTTCTACCAACACTGCCTCCTTTCTAACCCTTCTACCTCCTCGGTCTGAATATCAACCACTCACCCTACAATAAGAAAGTTCGTCTGTGAATTCATAGTAAGAGTTTACGTAGGAAAAGCGAAGGGATGTTTGCTTCCAAAATCATTCAACCCTGTTCTTTTCAAATCTTTGAAGCGAATAAAATTCCTCAGAGACAAATAACTGTTCATTAGTATTCCTTCCTCAACTCGATCCTCTTTATTTCACTATTTATTGGAACAGCTCTTTCTCTTTCTTAATCAATGTAATTTATTAAAATTAGAACTAGATTTAATAATTTCGTAAAGTGATATATTACATTAATCAGTAATTCAATTATTCAATTCTAATGAATTAAATATTAAAGAATTACATTAATAATTAATCTATTCGCAATTTCAAACACCGATGTCTACAATGACATTTTTAATTGTACTGCATAGATTGATTTAATAAATTAATTTTGGACCAAAAAGGAAGCAGTTTCGTAAAATGAAATTCGTTGTAGCTCATTTTAATACTTGTAAAACACTAGAGTAAATACTGCATTTTTATTACATTCTCTGCACATAAAACCTCCTTCCATTGAAATATTTCGTAAAATGTTCAATGTGTTTAACATAAATTTAACCCGGAAAAAGTCAAATTGTACATTAGTAAGTTACTTGCTCAGCCCAATCATATATTTAATTTTAAATCAATTAGTGTATATATATGATTTATAATAATTTTGAATGCAAAATTAATTAGGTTGCTAAATATTGGTAAACTTATTGTGGCGATTTAAATTTAAGTGGTAATGATTTTATAAAACATTTGTCTATAAAAGCTACCATTTTAACACAACAACTTTGTTTGTAAAATGTGATTTGAGGATTTAATTATTAAATCCAAATTATATTATATTGTAAGATCTAAAATTATTTTATTTATAATACCAAAATTTACTTTTTAGGTGATTCTCAGTAAAAAGTTGACAATGTAATTTTGTTTTGAAAAAAGATGTAAATTTATTATTTAATAACTAGCACATTTATGTAAGGATGTAATACCGGGTGAGCATAAAGTCTTGCCCTGATTATAAAAATTTATTGCAGAATAACTGTTGGACATAATAATTTAAATTTGATGCTGTTACATAGGTTAGTGTTAATAGTTTTTTTTAAGATTACTTACATTAGTAAACTTCAACGTGTGCCCCCTTGGTAGCTCGGAGAATGTCGAAGCGGTATTCCAGTTCCCGCCAGGTGTTTTGTAACATGTGTTCTGTCACAGTACCCTCAGCAGCTTGTATCCTAGCCTTCAGTTCGTCAACGTCAGCAACTGGTGTGGCGAAGACTCTATCCTTGATATAGCCCCAGAAAAAAAGTCAAGGGGAGTAATGTCTGGAGAGCGGGGTGGCCAGGGTGTTGGACCATCCCTTCCAATCCACCGATCCGGAAATGTTTCATCCAGGAAATTACGCACTATCAAAGCCCAGTGGGGCGGTGCCCCATCTTGCTGGAAAATTATCCATGGTTGATATTCTTCTAACTGTGGTGCAATGAACTGTTGCAAAACATCTAAGTAAATGTTAGCGTTAATGGTGTTTTCTGTGAAGAAAAACGGCCCGAAAACCTTATTATGCATGAGGCCGCACCAAACATTCACATTTTTGCTGTTTCGCTGTAACTGTACAGTAGCATGTGGATTCTCTGATCCCCATATACGGACATTATGCCTATTTACCATTCCACTGACATGAAAGGTGGATTCATCGGTAAAGCATATGCGATTTAAGTAATCGTTAGCGCCGTCAATCCTGTTGAGAATCTCAGTTGCGAATTCTGCACGTCTCAGCAAATCATTCGGTTGCAAGGCCTGCACGATTTGCACTTTATAAGCATGCAATCTAAGCCTTTTATGAAGAATTTTCACCACACTTGCTTGCGGTATTTGAAGTTCACGTGATGCTTGACGAGTTGATTTAGACGGACTCCGTTGAAACGATTCCCGAACAAGATCAACAGTTGCTTCACTCACACTAGGCCTGCCACTTCTAGGAAGATCTTCAACGCTGCCTGTTTCTTTAAACCTTTCATACCATCGCTTTATTGATTTAACATCAGGAGGGCTGCGTCCATAAAAAGCCCGAAAATTACGCTGAACACTGATGGGCGATTTCGTTTCGTGAAACCAAAGCACACATTGTGCTTTCTCCTGCTTCAACGCCATTTCGCCAGCAACTAACGTGAACTAACAGACCATGTCATTGTTGAGGAGCACTAGCGCCATCTATTGGTCACAAAATCTACTAACAATAACCTATGTAACAGCGCCAGATTTAAATTATTACGTCAAACGATTATTCTGTAATAAAATTTTATAATCAGGGTAAGACTTTATGCTCACCCGGTATATTACTTAATAAAAACCCCAATTTAATTACTACACTCTCTGCTGTGATCTTTATAGTTTCTATTAATCTCTCATTAACCTCATTATCAATGCACTAATCCGAATTAAGGTTTTAAATGCTTAAATACTGAAAGCTTACACTAGCTTAATACTGAATGCTTAAATGCTGAAAGGCTGGTTTGAACCTCTAGAGGTTTTACTAAGTAAAACGAGAAGTGAGGTGGTTACCATGCCTTCCTCGCTGAGTTGAAATGGTATGTTTATCAGCATTCCAGGCCCTCCGAAAAGCATCTACTTTTTACCCTGCAAATGACACCTTCACTTCATTCACCACAGGGTCTGGCTGTATAGTGAAATTCATTACTCTCCGAGGAGACAACTCTAACTAGTATCTTTTACACCTCTACCTCTTCTGTTCTTAAATAGTCCAATCATATAATTGGCTGACTACGTAATAAGAAAAAGAATTATTTTTTGTAGCCCTGGAAACTGCAGATCGAATGCAATTAATTTAATACTCCACTTGCCCGTTATGGGCATGTTCAGCTACTATGTAAACCTTCGCGCTTCATATTTCCATGTTCGTTCCATGTAAGCCTATGCAGTCCGAGATAGCAAACTTTGTTATTTTGTATTACAGTTGAGTTATGTAAAAATACTACCGGGCAGCTTTGTAATCTCAGGATAAAAATAAAATATTATGTTTTAGCAGAGTTAATTTGAATCCTCAACTTCGTAAACCATAGTTCTAAGAGAATTAGCTGATGTCGCAAATTAAGCGCTCTCAAGTGCAGAAAGTGCTGAAGAAAATATTTCTGTGTCGTTGGCAAACAAATCTAAGAATATATATGAATAGATGTAGAAATGTCATCAGAGTAATTATTGAACAGTAATAGATCCTAAAGGGACTCTAGCTTTCATCAATTTTACGACTGATTACTCAGAACCAAGGAAAACAGAAAAGTACCGAACGGAAAATATTTTTAAAATCAGATAACAAGCAGAGGAAAGAAATTGACGTAATTTGAATAAAAGCCCATAAAACTACACTCTGTCAAAGGCTTAGCTGGTCCTTGCTTAAACCAACGTGCATGTACGGATATCAGATCTATGGCTCAGCTAACGGTTTTAGCTAAACCACGTTTCCAATTGTCTCTTAATTTATTGTTTTCCTAACGACTCAACATTTTATTTAGTTTGTTTCCTTCTTACTGTTTTCTTAACATCATCAATCATTGTCATTCGTACCATCAAAAGAAAAACAATCTACCAGACATACAGGCAATTTAAATCTAAAGGTAATTTAATTTATAGCTAATTTATTAATTTATAGGCAATTTAATTTATTGCTAAAAGTTAGAAAAAAGTTTATATTTTTCAAAAATATTCTTGACCTAACGCCATTTGAAGTTTTCCTGCGGAGCTGGATGAAGTCGATTGTTTATTCAAAACGGATTAATACACAAAACGATCTAACTTATCGACTAATACGTAGAAGCCGCAGAAACTGTAATACTCTGTCTGTTATAAATTCATACTAGAACAGAGATTCTTCGAGCGAAATTATGCGTTGACCTAAACAAAGGCCACTTCGAGCAAATTTGTAGGTAAATCACAGATTTTATAGATAGCAACACTTTCATTCTTCATTGTTTCCAGAATTGAATTAAATAGTTAGTAAAATTCTTAGTTGGTAAGCTTCTATTTTCAACCTATGAGACGGATTTTTCCTCTCTGTTGGAAAATAATAATTTTTTGTAAAACTTTTGACGTGTTTTGTAATTAATAAAACTCTATTTCAGTATCTTGTATTTATTTGTTACTTACTTATACATCAGGTTTTTTCAATTTAATTTTCAACATCCTGAAAAAATTAGTAACTTAATTAGGCATTTAAGAAAGTTACTTACGTAAACCTAAAAAAGTATTTGGTCCGTTAATTTGTTTTGTTTTATGTCAGATATCTCGAATAGTACTAAAGGTACAGTTTTGGGACTTAATTTATTCAATTTTTCAGGTTCAAAATTTATAAGATTCCATGAAGTTTGTCTCCTAATTAAAACCGTAAAAACGTCGGTATGGCCTCATATCATCGGCGTAACTCGCTTCCGGGCGAAATCTTTCGTCAGCCGTAACTCGCTGACTAAGCGTTTGGAAACCTTTGTTTATATGAATATCTTTTCTTATTTTTAGATACACAATTAGGCACTGAGAATTTGCCGTTGAATTTTTAACCACTTTGTATAATAAATTGTAAAACTATTTACTGATTGTGCAGAGCTAAACAGCTTTAAATATAATTAGACAAAATATTTTTAATATCTAAAATATTTTTAATAAATCGGTTGAATTAGATACTTTTGAGAAACATTAATGTACATTATTTAGCATATTTGTTGAGACTATTGTTTTATTTGAAAACACAGATGTCGTAAAAACAAACGTATGTATGGTATTTCTCTTACTGTGTTTTTTGCAAATTGTGATACGACAAAATAGCATGTACTAATGGTACTTTTATAATGCAAACGCTTTTACATTTTACCCATTTTCCTGTTTCATAACTTTAAATTCCATAAACATTTTCCTTTTTTCCTGAGACCAAAGGAATTTGCCTTCAAGCTAAATGTTTTTAAAGAAATATTCTTTGTAGGATTTAAAATAGTTATACTTCTGTACCCTGATTTTCACTCATAAATTTTTCTACTCTACAGTGCTTCAGCAAGTATCATTAGACGTATTGGTAGTGTTAGATACTTCTTTAGCAGTTTTCCTTTCTAGTTAATAGCAACTAAAACTAGTCACACATACTACTAATAAGGTATAGTTTTTAAGAGTAACTAAAACGAAATCCTTCATATAGCCTACTTGGAACACTAGGCACTTCCTTAGTAGACCAACAATCATATTGAAATTAAATTTTTAATCTGGAAGCTAATAATACATTGCCGAATACATTTCTTGATTTAAATAAATTACAAAAATCATTTGAATAATAAAATTTTCATTATAATCGTACAAATTGAAAAGAATTTCTATTTTAGTTAAAATACTCTTCTTGAATTTATTAGAAACGCAGTGATTTAAGTATTTAAGTGAACAAAACTGCTCTAAATGATAACCCAGGCAGTAGATTATCGTTTCCTTTTCATTTTAATAAAAACAAGGACCTATTGTTTTCAAAAATTAAATTATTCATAACCTCAATTAAAAGTCTACGAAAAAGATAATCATCCAATTTTTTTCTCGAATTAATTACAATTTAGTCAGAAGTCCATGGCTGTTACTAGGAAAAGGGATGATGATAGAATAGAGGGTGTAGTGTTGGCAAAGACTTAAGTGATGAAGGAAGGGATGAAATGTGTACAATAACTAAGGGCTTTGTCCTTAAATACAAAGGATATTCAGTTAGACAATGCATTAAATTATGCAAGAGCTACTGTTATGTTAATATTATAATGTTATTGTATAATATAGTTGTCTTTAGTGGTTATGTCTGACCCATCTTGTTTCCTGTTGGAGACCATAATAATACGCAATAAAGTTAAACTGATTTGTAACCGTAGTTAGAATATAATTTTTTTATGTTTTTGCCTCTTAAATTATAAGTAATACATAAAATACTATTTCATTATTACTATTTTCAAAAATAAAATAATTATTACATCGTACGTGAACCGTTACATTGTTAACAATTGTATACACTGTTGTTATAACTAACATGATTAGTAATTAGATATAAGGGGTCTATACAAACCCCTGTATATATTTCAATAAAAAATTAGGGTAACAAAACACCTATAGTAACACTTAAACAAAATTCAAGAATGGCAAAAAAATTGCCGCGTGAAATCTATCCACAACAAAAGCGTAACCTATAAGTCACCTTTACAATGAGAAAAGACACAAGTTCACCAGTAACACTACACAACATTGATCCCACAATCAGATACACCCAATTAATATACCTTGGATTGCACCTTGATTGCAACTGACATGAAAAACACACGTAAGGATGAAAAGTAAATAATTAAACCACAAATTTCAACAGATGTACTGGATTCTCAAAATAAAATCAAAACTATAGGCTATAGTAAAAACAGATAATAATATAAAAAAATTATTGTTAAACAAATATGGACGTAAGGGATCAGCTATAGGGAACGGCCAGCACAAGAAAAATTTAAACTTTACAGATTCCAATCTAAATTTTTGCTTACAATCACCGACTCTCCATGGTACATAACTAATAATATTTACACCGAGACTTGAACATTAATTCAGTACAAAAAGAAATTGCAGTAACATTTACAAAATTAAATTTGAACACCATCTCAATCATAAAGCTATCAATCTTCTAGACTACAGAACAACTCAGAGACGTTTAATAAAAGTTCATCACAGACAACTTTTTTGAAAAAACGGAAGATGCTTTTTATTTATTTTATTATACTCTTATACACCACTAATATCTATATTTGGTTCATTTAAGCAGATTTTTATTGTGTTAAACACTTATTTTTTTGTAAGTGATTATTTTTTTCTACCACTGGGTGTTCTTCTGAAAAGTTATTTTCATTTGCTAAACATTTTGCTTATTGTCCCTGCGCGGACATATTTTGTTGTATATTTTATTCTGTGAATGAAAACAAACGGAAAAAGCATGTTATAATTTAACCGTACATGACTTGTATCTTTAGCTTTTTGGACGAATAAATGATTAAAAACCAACCCTTGCTTTTTGTTGTTGCTTTTTTGTTTAACACTCTAATGTCTATAAAAGTATAATAGAGTAAAAATATTGCAGTCATAAAAAATTGCTGTCTCTTTTTTTAATAAATCTAAAAATTTCATTAAAACTTTATGCCAAAAATATTTTCTAGAAGGATACGTTTATTGTCATCCTGGAGAAAATTATGTGCTAAAAATTAAAAACTAGGCTTTCTCATTGGGCATCTGAATAGTTCTTTTAATCACCCACTAAAACCCCAAAATTAACAGTAAATTGCTTGATTAAAATTCAAAAATTTAGTGTTTTCATATTAAATGGCTCTAACATTTTTATTAAACGTGACTAGTATTGAATTATTATGGTAAATAAGATAACATAAATAATCTGGTATTTCAATCAGCTTGTAAGGACTTCTGCTCTCATTTAAAAACATATTTCTTTAAAATTATAGCTTTAAAATTCATTAGAAGCAAAAGCATAGATAATAGTATGAGACCTTAAAATGTCTGTAGTGTTTTATTTATTTTTTGTAAGACGTTTACGTCAGTGGAAATTTACCATTTTCTACCCTAACAGTACTGGCGCCTAATCATAATGGATTCGGGGTACTCATTTTTGTTATTCCATATATCTTCTTGATTCTCTACTCACTGTGAGTAAAGAAGTATCTAAACGGTTCGTTTACACGGCAGTTAATTTGTCTATCAAGACTTAAATCCCAGTAGTTCGTAACACTTTTAACCGATTTCTTTTTTTTTTGTTTCCCTTTGAATTGCATTTCTTTGTATTATGTCTGTAATATTATTAACATTTTACACCCGTATTTGTTTTTATTGAATCTCTTTATACATATTAATAAATAATACAAGGAAGAAGACATGTGGAAGTATTTGGTGAAGATACCGACACTAACCAAGTGAAATTAATGGAAAGTAACCACATGTTCCACTTTACAAAGGGAAAGACACTACTACCAGGAAACCGAGCTACTAAACGGATGACTTAAGTTTCTTATCTATCTCAAGAACATTTTGAAAGTACATAATATGTACTTACAAATATGAACATACTACGTATGTAATGAGTAGGCCTACATAATGCAATATATTTCAAATATTATTTGAAAAATATAATGGACATTTGGTTTTATATTTACTTTTATTTCGTCATTGTGGTGTTTTGAATGCAATACTTGTGAAATTGGATTTTTGACGTTCACGTAAGGATGAAAATCTCACTTAATTTCGGCATACTTTATTACAGTCCTCTTTAAATGATATTGTAGAATCCATTATTCTTCACAGTAGCAAGAAAAATTTAATTTTCATAATCTGAGACAATTTTTTTGTGGGTCAGACTAGGCGCCCGTATTGATGTCCCGCACTATGACACCAGTAGCAGGGTTTAAATTCGTTTAAATTAGTTTATTCATTTTTGAGCAACGTTACCCATAGTTCGCTCCATAAAATTGCAACTGCGATTGCATTAATATAAAAATTTTGAATTATATTTGATTTATGGTTATGTAAGATAGCACAGTATTAAATCGGTAAACAAAACCGTCCAGTACAATCTGATTTGTAAATCTTATAACCGAATTCAAAACAAATATTATACCGAAATAATTCATTTACTATGACACATTCTTCGTGAAAAATATCAACATAATATATACCTACTGACAATGCTTCAATATCAATGATGTCACATACATAATATCGCAAATATATACTGGCAAATTCTATATGGGTTTAAAAAAGTTCTTTTACTTACTTGAATTTATTTTCCAAGATGCTATCAATTTATACAATAGTTAAGGAAGTTGTAAATCATGTACGGTTAAATCGTTAACTACAACAACCCAGCAAAATTACAGTTAATATATTGTGATGTAATTTACTCGTTAATAAATAAAGTTTCATATAATTGAAGTTTATTGTCAGTATTATTAAGAAATATGAACAGAATGTTTATTAATCATCCCTATGATATTTCATAATAAATTGAACTAATTTAATATCTTTCACAACCACAGTATCTAGGTCGACAAATCCTCTATCTTCTTTACTTGGCTAGGCCAACAACGCGCGGAAGTCTGGCATTGTTCATTCTTTGGGCATGCCCACACCACGCGCCGTTTGTAGTGATTAATTTTAGTAAGATACTCTCCTTCTTTCTAAAACATTTTTAACAATCTACAATTACCAAGAATTTTTTAAATATTTTTCTACTTTCTAATTTTGTTTAGTCTAAAAATATGAATGCCATTACTACTAATAGTTTACTTAGACTGAAAATTCCTTCAGATATTTTCAAAACTTCTTAATTTTTCATTTTTTGTGTAAAGTAAAACGACTTTTGACGAGATATTCAAAAGAAATATACTGTAAATGTTACTGTCTACAAAAGCAGTAATTGCAAAACGTCAGATGTTAAACCAAAAACAAAAGAACTGGTCGCAATCAGGACTGAATTACACGTGTTAATAAGTTACACGTTGTAAGGTTTGCTACATAAAATGTTAATTTAGTTTTTTCTCGCCTATCCGTCTTAAAATGGTTACTCCTCATTTCTTTCCATTCATAAATAAACGCTATTATTAATAGCGAAAAACACGAAAATAGAAAACAAAATAAAACATAATTTTTTGTTGATAAAGAGCTTCCGTAAAACTAAAAAGTGACCAAAATTTAAATTACGTATTCGAAAATCTACACCATTTTTTTATACAGTCACTCATTTTAAATCGTTTTCCGTAACTCCCGGCTAAAAAAATCAGTAGGAGTATAAGATATTAGAGAAGGTTTTTCATGTTTTTATGAGCTTTCAATTTCCGCTACATGTCAAGTACTAGCTAGCTATTTTGCACAACTATCGAAAACTTTGAAGACTACCTTAAATATGTTAACCTAATCTAGCAAAAGGAATTTCTTCATTTTGCGAATATGCACGTGTGTGTTTTAAGTAAGTCAAGAATTTCTCAAAATTTTCTTTTCTGATCATCAGTAATTTTTTCTGCGCTGGAATCTCAGCATTGCAAAAACATTTAAGCATTTACCAAACAATTATTCTTGATTGTATTGCCAACATCATTAAAATATTTTGTTTCATTCTCATAAAAGTGCATCAGTTTATTGCTTTAAATTCAAACCATCAGAAGTGTATTATGGCATTACAATTCCTTGAGGAAGTGGACACGAACAACCAAATATTTAGCCTGAAAAAATGATATTGAGTAAATGTAGACATATTAAAATAATGAAGTTGAAAAAACAGTTTTTGTCATGTAACATTGAACGAGTTTAAAGGAAAACCGAGAACAATTATTTTTATTTCTCCGGAACAGTCCAAACTATAGATCTGATTCACCACAAACAAGAGTTTAAATTCTTGATTTGGTCCTTTGAATAGGATAACTCTGGATTCAGTACTTATTTCATACATCGCTTAGCCAGACTTTGCTAATTTTATAGTATTAAGTAATATAATTATTGTAGGTATAGATATGCAAATAAGGGAGAATGGTCGTCAATAACGGGTTATGGGACTTAGTATGGAGTTACAAACCCCTAACAACCCCCATTAATTCAGAGGGTTGGGTAATGTATGCCTGAATACGTGATGAGATGTTTCCTTTACTACGCAGCCGAGGACTGATGAGTTATGCAATGTTACTACTTACCATCTTGTGTGTCCGTATGCACACGTAAAGGTGTACACGTGTAAGTGTGTGTACCTGTGCCAGATCTCATATGCGTTCCTCTTATGTTTAATACATACAAATAGCAACTTTCGAGCGAGTTTGTCATAAGGCAACATACTACTTTCGGATACAGACGGATTCAAAATTAAATATCTACTGGCATAAAATAGCAGTTTCAACTACTCCGTGTTATGTCAGTAAATAAATTAATGTAAATTTTGAAATACGCGTTCAAAATAATTATCATAAATAAATGGGAATTGATAAGGATATAACAACATTTTTACAAAAAAATATTTAATTCAGACAAAACTTTTCTAACAATGATTATTCAAGACCACTTTTAATAAGCGGATTTGTGAGATTCCTTCAGTGTCGGACAATAATTTTACGACTTATGAAAATCCATTAAAGCCCAGACTTACTAAATTGTCATTTTTGGTGCTGTTCGGATTATGTTTCGTTTTCCTTCACTCTTTGTCTGAGAGCTGTCTCAGAAATGTTCAATAACCTTCTTTTCATACCATTTCCTTTTAGAATGTTAGTAACCATCACAGCAATTGGAGCTTTATTTGTAGCCAGTCTAAAGAGCACACTCAAATGTCCACAATAAATGCCGTTACTTTAGCCTTCTTCGACCTGGATCACGTTTACCCATTTTTTGCTATGCATCAATTTTATAATCCCTGATCTCTCATTATGCTGCCAAAGTATTCCAATTTTCTTTTTTAATCGTGCGTACAATTTCAATGATCTTATCCCAATGGTGGATAACCTCGGAGTTGCAGACTTTTCCACCCAAGAAACTTTCAACATTTTTCTTCTTTAGTACTACATCTCGAACGCCTCTAGTTATTTCATGTCATCACTATTCAGTCCAAGCCTCAACACCAAACAACAAAATTAAAAATACATAGGAGCAAAGTAAGCAAACTTGCAAAGAAATTTTAATGTCTCTCCTACTTTCTTAGAAAATGTATTCATAAAATTATAATTAATTGATCCAATTATTATTCCAATATAATAAATTATGATTATAATCATTTATTCCAGTTTCAACCTATCAGAGTACTGAATTAAATTTTACTTTTAAAATAAACTTTAGGTAACTGACGAAAAGTTTTACCAATAATTAAATTTGGAATGTCTTTTTCCATGCCTGCTCCTTCTCTTCCGTTTCTACGTGAATTTAAATTTTTCATTACAAAGGGATATTTTCCTTATGTTAGTACTAAAGCTACTAAGTTTTCTTAAACTTTCATGTTAGTGCTTTTATGTTAGCTCTCCGGTGTGGGAGTTCCTTGACGAGGTAGCTTCATTCTACCGTCGTCATGTAGTTTAATAAGGGAGTTATCCTGCATAGGTCTGAATCTCTGGTGCCGTTTCACTAAATTTTTCGTTGCCGGGAACAAATTAATGGTGTCGAGATTTTGTTGGTACAATATACTATGGCGACAAGTCCTAACTACATTTTAATCTTTAATTTTTATTTTAATTCTGACCCTTCTTTTAAGACTGTTAGGACTGACCTTTCTAGTTTATATTCATGATGACGGGCGCCTTGTGCGTCAAGAGGCTTCCCCAACAAGAGAGCGAGTAATACGCATCCGCCTGGTTGCCGACTAGGCTCAACCTCGCTCTCGATACTTTAATTTATTTAGTGGAAATTAGGTACGTGACAGTCGCCAGTCACGGTACGTAAGAGTTCTACGGAACAGCCTCCGGGTCTATGCTTTCGGGCAACCAATCGGAGGGAAGGTGTGGGAGAAATGCCAGCGAACCAATTATGTTAGTACTAAGTGAAAACCAGATACATTGTACTAGATGCATGTCTTGGGTTGAAAAGTTTTGAACTTTTGAAAAATTTTCTTCAAAAGTTTCAATTCCCGAACTGCCATAACTAAAATATATCACACTAAATACCTCATAACAACTTTCGAACATTAAATTGCACAACTTTAGTCGACACAAATTGCGTTTTGATGACATTAGGTGTAGTTGAAGTTAATAATATCAAGGCTCATACTACTAATTTTATATAGGTAATATTGCTCCTAAATGTCAATGACTCCTGACTAAATAAGCTGAAAGTTGTGATGGGTTACTGCTCCCGTCTTTCTATATTCGTAAGAATACAGAAAGACATTTTCCCGGTTGAGTTATACAGTATAACTTATTTTGCTCACCTTGGAAGATACTTTATTTTAAAAGGTATAACAGCACGAAAAATGTATCATTAGAAACTAGTTAACATAACAATAACGATCTAGTTAGTACAAAAATTTTATTTTATGTAAGATTAAAATACATTTTCAATGCACGGAATAGAACTGATAAAATATTTATCAGAGAGTCGCGTTAACTAGTTTTGGTTTTATTTTAGATCGTAATTTAAGGCAATTGATATTTATAGAAACCGGAAGAACAAGGCGCGTCGGTTAACTACTTGTACTGTTTTATATCAGAAATGAGATCTGAATTTGTAATTCAATTAGAACTTCCGCACGAAGGGATGAAAAACGGTTTAGTCTCACGCACTAATGTTAGTCACTCGCAAAATTTTCGCTTACTAACCAGGCACCCAACCACCTCCATAACGGTCAACCCTTGGTCTGTGTATCTACACAACATTAAAACTCACCCTTCGTCCTTTTATTAACTATTATCCACCCTCTACATTTCGTAGTCACCGGTGTTTTGTGAAGGATTTATCGGACATAAACTAGTGGAAAGGAAGGCTCTCTCTGTCAGCCTCCCTGCGTTGCGGTTGTTTTTAATAAGTGCAGCCTTGTTTCCTGGCTAAATTATGCGTGCAAAACATGCTTTAGTTGTATCTTAAACTGTGTTTACCAACACGCTGGTTTAAGGAAACGTCACATATCTTACATAGTAGCAGGCTGCAGTACTTTCATACTCAAACTCACATACTCGCACCACCATAACACACTTCACATTGAACAGTATGTAGAATTTTTGTTGAATAATACAAGCAGGTATGAAATATTAAATACATTTTATGTTAAATTAAATACGAACTATATCTATATAAATAAAGTTGTGATTTTGTCTTTACAATTTTTCAAAATGCCCCAAATTTTGTTTCTCCGCCAAATCTGCTAAGTAATCACCAAAAATAAGTTCAGCTGAATTTTTGTCTGTTTGTCTATTTATCTGTTTCTCTGTTTGTCTGTTTGTCTGTTTGAACGTTACGGCATCACGCAAGAACCACTGAACCAAATTCAATGAATTTCGGTATTTAGGTTCTGGACATTATCAAAATGAAAATAAATACTACAAAATGCGAGTATGGAGTTCAGAGGGAGGGGTAAACAAGAAACTGCGAATATCTCCGTTAAAAGTCAATCTATCAAAAAATGTTGTATAATCGAAATTACGAAACGTTTAAGACAAATAAGTTTGATTCTGTAACGTTTTTCATTTTTATGCATTATAACGGAGATATTACCAATTTTATAAAAATAAACGTAGCAATATTTTAGAGAACAAAATTAACAGAACAATAAACATACGTCTACGCGCCGCTGGTATTCATTCCGAAGCTCTGTACCCTACCCCTTCCACCACTACCTAACCTTACACGACACACCCGTTCTCGGTCACATTGACAAAAACGGAAGACAGTCACTTTAGTAGTTAGCCATCGCGGAGTGTTCCAATTGTGATTTACCTTTAATTTAAATTTTTATTGCTCTGGAGCGAATAATTAAATTATCTACAGTTACATTACACACAGATTTGTGTGACTTAAACTTCAAAGCATCAATTTTCATTGCTCTATATAAATAGTAAATTTATGTAAAATAATTAACTACGCTTCTGAAAATAATAAAGCGCTGCGTAACTTGATTTAAAAACACCTAAATCTCGCATTTATTTTACGTCCAACTATTTTGTTTGTCATTAATAATAATGCTGACGTTGAAAGGAGGTATGAATAGATAACAATGAATGATTTAAGAATATCAGACCTGACAGGGATCGAACTCGGTACACCAACAGACTGTACACAGCACCAAGAAAACCGTTCGAAGGACGGGCATTTTAGCTAGTTTTTACACATTTTACAAGAGTACACATTTCATTGACGAACTATATTGTTTTCACTCACAATAACAGAATAGCCTATTTATTTCTTACAGAACGTTTCTAAACACTTCTTTCTTTACAGGAAAGAAACAATAATTGATTCCGTAAAATTTTATTCTCCATTATAGTAATTTACAAAAATTATGACTATTATTATTTTATTTGTGTACAAAAGTAAGTTTAAATGTTTTTCCTTGATGATACAATATTTACAAAAGAATCGGACTAAAAATTCTCATTGTTACCCCTACTGTCAATTACAAAAATTAAAAACTGATTTGATACAAAACCCGTTATTATACTTTTTTTCAGGGCTGATGAGCTCTGAACAAATTGGCCCTACCCACTTCATAGCCAGCCAATGACTTGCCAGCAACGTTGCCAATACATGCTCTCGTAGCTCTGTTATATATTTCTTTAGCCATTTTTTCGGTCTTTCAATAACAATTTTATAACCTACTAGAATGCCCGGCGCGGCTTTGCACGCAAAACATGTGTAATCATTCTTTTTAAATAAATAGGCTACGTAACAGAAATTCTGTCGCTGCTAGATCGACTGTGAACTCCAACGTACACACAAAGAAAACGATGTTTTTATAATTTTGCCCGCGTACGTCTCTCACCTTCATCGAACCCCTTCATCTACTTCAAATGTTCTCACATGTACACACACATACATACATATTTTTTATGAAACTTTTTCTTCATTTTGGCTTTTAGGTTTATCATTTTTGAAAATTTTAAAAGAAAATGTTGCTGTGAATGTACAAACAAATATGCTGTCAAAATTTCATGAAAATTCATACAGTAGTTTTGGAAATTAGTCTGCACAAAAAAATACGCTTTGTCTTTATAATATTAGTATAGATGAACATACAATCAGCTGATTGTCTTATAAAGTATTGCGTGATAACGCGCTCTACAATCGATGTGTTCAGTACGAGATGCAAGACACCAGTGAACTACTGCGGCTCTTATACGCATGCGCGCGTAATGTTTGTCAAGCTGAAACATTCGTACAATCTGACAACGCTAGAAAACGTTCTGATTGGTCTAAATGCGTGGAACAGCAGAGCTGTAAAAAGCATTATAATCAGTTTATCAATTACATCGTAATTATAAGTAAGTAATATTACATCGTAAGTAAGTGGGTTTGAACAAGTAATTATTTTCCGAACCCTACCACGGATTGTGAGTGTAAGCTTTGCAGCGTAGCAATATATGTATAGGCTTGTACAGGCTTGTGTGTTTTAACTCGTTTATATTTAAATATTTAGCTGATCACTGGGAACATTAACTTCAATATTCTACATATTTAGTCATTACAATAATTGTTTAGGACTATCTAATATTTTACACGAATATCTAGTGAACAGGGGTTTGGCTAATGATTAAAATTCGTAAAAGGAATCGGGAGGGGGTTGTCATATGAGGTACTACCCATTTTGTGGATCCACCCCACCACTACCAACTTACTTCTCTGAAAGTAATGGACTTTACTAAACGAAGATGAATAGAATGAAGATGTTAATTGCAGATCGGAAGGTCAGTCTTTTCAGATAGAATAACATACCGATAAAGAGTCCGGATAAAGGCAATTGTAAACCACTTCATTCCTGGTTTTCTTGGTAAAACTGCAACTTGGGAGTTACACCCAATATTAAGGTTAATTAGCAACACAATCCGTAATTGGAAAGGAAGTAATTTACTTAGTGTCTAATATGTTTTATCTGATTGACAGTAGTACCAACAGAAAAATCGGGTTTCTTAAAATCTACTGCTTGTTTTAAACTAACATTAATCGAAAATCAATTTCTTTTTAAATATACGGTAGAAATTAAATACCACAGGTAAGTTTAAATTGCAACTGAAATGAATTATTGGTTAAACAATCCAAACCACCATCCACAGATACTAACACCATCAACAACATTATAAGTTTTATCAACTAAAGAACACAATCAAAGTAACAAGAACCCACAAAATTTAAATATAATGCAGAATAAATATACAGACTGAATAAACTTCACAATTATTTTTTAATCTGAAAACGATATTGAAAAACTTAAATTCTTTGATAGAGTTTTCATAGTACCTCTCTTTTTAATCTCCACAGTGAAGTTGACGAAGAGTAACGGAGTTTTGAAAAGGGTTGTAAGGAATTTGCATGAATTTAAGGGTAGATCGCTCAAGTAGATAAAGTTCTTTCTTGAAAGATTAATAGCTTTTTGTACTTATTTCCTTACAAATTGACAATTTATAACAGTAACCTTTAATATCTGCCTCTGGAAAAATGAGGAATAAAATTCCATTAAACTATTTCCAAATTTAGTGGTGCTCTCCTACGGTCTATCAACAACCTCGTAGTCATTGCATATCAATGTTGAGTAAAATTATTTTGCCACAAAGGTAAACATTTGTACTGGCGCTTTCCAAACATAAGGTTTTAATTTTTAGCGGCAATTAGTGATTTTCTGCTGTTTTTTCGTTAAAATTGTAAAAAATGGTATTTTTATGATTAATAATAATAATATTAAAAACTTAATTTTCATACTTTTTACAATTATTTCCATAGAGATTCTTTCAAAAAGCTATTATGCATTTACAACAATTTGAAATGTACGAAATGAAGGAAATTGACCTACCCAATTATGACTAAAAGCCATGTTCTAGGGTAGGTGTTTTCTTCTTTTATTTATTAACAAAGCATAAAGGCGATATAAAAACTACTCTAAAGCTTTAAACAAAGACATTTCTCTTTTTTAAATAGGCTATAATTATACAATTACAAAAAAAGTATTTAATACATTATTAGTAATACAATTATTTAAAAAACTACAATCTAAAATTAGTATAATAAATCTAAAAAAAACTTACAAAATAATCTATTGTGCTAGAAAATATTTATAAAAAAATGAGTGAACCAAAAAAAAATTTATTTTGATAGAAACCTTTCTGTATTGTCTCTTCCTACATTAATTATCCATTCATGGACACTATTAAAATTCCCTATCATTTAAATTTTTCACGTGCGAAGGGAGATTGCGGTCTTAGTATGCATTTTACAACAAAACTATAATGTATGTATAGTATGTATGTCTATATAACTATAACAGATTATACAATCTGTTATATTTGATTATTATATTATAATAAATTATAAATCAAATTATATTTGATTATATAATCAAATATAATTGAAAATTGAAAATTAGACTTGAATTGAAAATTAGACTACTTCGATGCTATGTATTTTCCATCTTGCTATATGGAGTAGAATCTTGGACTCTTAGTGAAGCAACAGCAAAGAAACTGGAGTCATTTGAGATGTGGACCTACAGAAGAATTCTGAGAATATCATGGACAGATAAAATATCCAATGAGAGAGTTCTTCAAAAACTAAATAAAAAGACGGAAATAATGTACACAGTCAAAAGAAGAAAATTGGAATACCTAGGACACATCATAAGAAATGACACTAAATACAAGCTGTTGAAATGCATAGTGCAGGGGAAAGTGCATGGCAGGAGAGGCGTTGGGCGAAGGCGAATATCCTGGCTGAAAAATTTAAGGACATGGTTTTCAGTATCCACCCCTGAATTGTTTAAAGCGGCTGTCAACAAAATCAGCATTGCCAGAATGATTGCCAACATTCGGTAACGGATAGGCACTGGAAGAAAAAGAATATAATCAAAGATATAGGAAATTAAAAAACCTACAACTTCTTTAAGCATTTTTTTCTACAGAACCTAGTTTAGTGGCAATTACTGCTTTCCCGTATTTTTTCTGCAGAGGTTGATTTTCATTTTGTGTCATTCAATCATGATTAAAATTAAGTTATATTTTCATTTTACATTGTTTACTTATAATTAAACATAGATTATTTATGTTTTAAAATTTACATTGGCAAGTATTCTTTAATACTTTCCTTCGTCAATATTACTACAGCCACCTTTTGTTTGCTATCGTTCTCGTCATTTTTAATTAAGTTCAGCAAAAATAAATAAATGAAGGTAATCCTTGACAAATATAATAAAACTAGAAAGTTTTATTTTTATCAGTTACAAATTAGGAAAAACAACTAAATCGATAAGCAAGTATTTATAACGAAGTGCAATAAAGGAGAAAACTACAACTATAAAAACATTTCATAGTCTTCTAATAAGCCTGCCTAAAGAAAAACTGACCAAGAAACTGCTGACTTACCAACAAAGAAATAAAGTTAAGAATAATTAGCTACGGGTAATAGAGGAAGACCTTGAGGAGGTAGAAATAACAGATTTTAAACACGGAGGAAAAAAGACTTAAAAACAAAGAAGGCAAAATTAAAAATCAAAACTCCAACACAAAGAAAGTACAACATAACAGAGGATCAGAGATTCCAAAGATCTAAAAGTATGGAACAGTATTGGGCAAAAAAGAAAAGTTCCCAGAAACAGTTTTCATACCTATATTTGCTCCAATGAGGGCCTACAAAAATTAAAAAAAGAAGAAAAACAATA
The DNA here is from genome assembly GCA_035578175.1 of Catonia carolina. Classification (NCBI taxonomy): domain Eukaryota; kingdom Metazoa; phylum Arthropoda; class Insecta; order Hemiptera; family Achilidae; genus Catonia; species Catonia carolina. The sequence continues at coordinate 140,042,966 of JAQMRL010000001.1, read as the reverse complement.
CCAGAGGACAAACATTTCTATCCCATAATCTCCCCTCAGACCAACCGAATCGATCATTTCAGAAAGCCCATAAGTCAAAATTATACATTTTTCTTCAGTATATCTTAGGAATAACTGAATGTAAACACAGCATCCATACAGAAATCACATATTTTGGCTTTTCTTAAGTAATAACACTAAGAAACGGCTTATCCTTAAGGATGTAAAGTGCTTCCTTCTAGGTAAAAAATGAAATTGGATGATTTTTTTGAAGCTTGAGCTTTACACTCTAGTGGAAGAGGCTATAAAAAATGTCATGCAAAAATCTTTTATGGGAGATAACCATTGTTTGTGATGACGACGAAGAAAGTGACTTGTTCTGGAAACCAACTTCATTTTCCTTGAAGTTAAGAGTTTCAATTTGTATTATGGTAAAAAGCTATTTAAGTTACTAATATAAACTACTGAACTAAAAGAATGATTACTGACTATTGTACAACACAATTTTCTTCTGGTCTACCAACGTATTTTACAGTGCCGCCGGCTCCCCTACCAACATTAGAGCCTGCAGACGGTCCCACTACCTGCCTGCCGCGAGTAGCGTTACAGACCTTGAAGTGGACTCGCCGGAGAGGGATTTAAGTGACAGTCCTGGCCCGAGAGAGTCAAACATTCTTCACTCAACTCTCAACCGGAGAAGAACACCAGAAGAAGAGCTTCAGACCGAAGAAGAAGAACCCAGGCGAGATCAGACGCACCATCCCTGGTCTACGCTACCGGTGGCGGACGCTACATTCCCACACCAGTCAGCCTTCGCCGGCCCGGAGAGAGCCGCCTCGGCGGCGCTATCGCCAGACGGCCTACGTTGACCCGACACTGTGGAGCTCTGGGGGCCACCACTGCCACGCTGCAGTGGGGACCCAACTGCCGCTGAGGGAAGGCTAAGCCTGAACCCGGTAGCCGAGCCGTCACTCTTCTGGCTCCGCTTCCGTCATGAAGGCTCGCTGCTTTTGACGCCAACAACGGCCCTTTTCAGGGTCACCAACGCAATTAAACGGCCCTTTTCAGGGCCACTAATTTTTCAAACAAGGTTTAGCCACGTGTCGTCGGCCCCGGTCGGCGACAACAGAAAACAACGTAAGTTAACATTTTACTCCAGTTTATTTTAGAAACACCTTTAGTCTAAATCTTCAACATAACAAATGACTTATCGTTAAAAAGACAAATGTATACATTTTATATTAAACGGGAACGCCCTCAGAAAAAATTATATATTTTAATAGTTATATATTTTATTGAAACGTAGTAATTTACCAATTTTACCAGTTTCAGATATAGTAATTACCAGTTTTTTAATTTTTCTGACAGTTAGTTTTTTGACTTATGGAGTTTCTGAAATGACCGATTCAATCTTAGTATATACTGCTGCTATCGTTCGTACAACGTCGGCTGTACGTGCAAGATCGCATTCATATGATTTATACCATAAAATTCAATCGACGAGTGGAATCGTGAAACTATTTCAACGAATAATTAGAAATAACTTGTATACGAGTGAAAAATATTATTTGAGAAAGCAGACTGTAATATAAACAAAAAAATTCGCACTCATCCCAAGAGGGCGCCGAGCGTATAGGAGCTGCTTTTGAATAGATTTAAGACAAAAATATTGGTGGGGAGTTAGGGGAAAACGGGAAACAAATGATCATTATCTTTCTGGTCTTTGCCCTGCACTGCAACTGAACCAATCCCAACCCATTTTCAAACTTCACAACATTCTAAAAGGTTAGGGAAGGGTAGATTAATAAACTGATGCTGGTAACCTACCACCTAAAGCCAAACGCTATTACAGGGAAATAGCAAATAGTATGAACTTTGCTGTAGTATTAAATTTGTAGCTGTATGAGGCGACAATTCACGTTGATAAACTTAATTTACACACCTAATTCATTGTCATCAACCTCAAACTGGAGAGAATTAGTAGACTAAATTTTGTACCATCATTGCCCCTATTTCTTGTATTACCACAAAAAACCTATGACATTATCAGCTACCACCGTTTACATTTATCACTTGCAACGCTTAAGTAAATTAATTTTGATTTAATTTCATAATTCTAGAAAACGAAATTTATATGCAAAATTACGCGTAGACAAATTGTTTTAATCACATGAAGGAAATAATTTTTTTATTGTAGTTTTTGCATTTTCTTCATATCGTGATGAACAAGTAGCCTACATAATTTCGAAAAATATTTATTAATTTTTATACTCAAACAGTACATTTTAATTTTATCTGCAACATTGAAGAATATTAAATCCGTGTTTCTCTGGGTAAAACAAATTTATATGTTTGGAGCTATCAAGTGATGTTTGTGATTTATTTTCCCTGATAGATATTACTTTTTTGTCAGAGTTAGTTATTCATCCCTCTCTTTCAACCAGAAAACAAACGAACAATTGAAGGGAATAAAATGGATGGATATTGAGTTTACTACCCTCTATATACTAAACTCATCTAATGGCTATTTAATGTAAATTCGATTATTGTACGCAATTTCTCTTGGGGAGACCCTCAGTATTTGTTTCACCGATTACCAATTATTTATTGTATTTGTTAAATGAATTATGTTTTTCTATTCACCTTAATTGAATGTTCCTCCACTTGCGAATCACTAAACCATTTAGTCAAAATAAATACATGTACGATTATAATAAAATTTACATGTGACAACAAATTATGAACGTAATGAAATGTGACAATTATTTTATATTTAATTTGAAAATAACATATTTATATTAGTAGCGTAATTGTACAAAATGTATTAATTAAAGATTCTAATTATCGTAATTGGACACTGACTTTTGTGATATTAAACTAAACTCAGATGAACATTGCCTTTATTTCAATACTTAAAGCCCAATGTACAAACCGCTCTGTATTACAAATTACAGCACTTAAAATACAGTAATAGCTGTGTTACAAATAATCAGTAGCCTAATGAAACTACACTACGTTATTTTTTCGTGTAAGGCCATTTTTGACCACGTAACCGTAAAGTAACTTTCACATTTATGGAAGTTATTTCTGTATCCCACATTCTCAAATTCTTTCACTGAAGGCTTATATTTTTCTCCTTTCTTCCGGCTATCTAGTGTTCTGCTTTTGTTCTTCGTGGAAGCCCTCGAAGTCAGTAGGCCTAACTAATTGTCAAAATTTTGTTCGTTCCATATTTTTTCCACTTTATTCCAATTTTCTCTGTGCCCTTTCTGACTTCTTTAGACTATTTTATCCAGCACTTTAGGTCTGTTGTTTGGTGGTTGAAAGATTTATTTTGTCAACTGTATGTCACCGTTCTAAAAATGATTCCATAGAATTTTAATCTTTATTTGCTGATCGTATTCATTCACCGTTCATTTTTCTTGTACAGTTCTTCTCGTCTTTGTTACGAGTAACTCAGGTTACTCTCGTCTTATATCTTTGGACCCTTTATAGATAATTACCGGATAATCCCTGTTAAGAATTTTTCTCACAAATTTCTCTGCTTCTCTCAGACCAGCCTTCCTGGGGTTTTCTAAGGCATTCACTCAAGAACAGACAAGCAAATTTTATCCCTGTATAATAATACTATCTGATCTTGGCTTGCCCCGAGAGTGCTTTCTTCTTATATAAGTGGCGAGTTCTTCGGAGTTCCGCGGCCATCTATCCTCGTCTGCTGTTGTTTGCTTCTTTTTCGCTGGTCGTCGGATGTATTATCTTCCCGAGGTACTTAAAGCTATCAACTTTTCTAATTTACAACAAGACCTAATACAAACATCCAATCTATAAAATAATATTACGATTTTAATAATTTCTGATTACGAATTAAGGTAACACGGAATCTATAGCTTACACCACGTTAACATAAAAAAATATCTCAAAAACTATTGAACCAATCACTTTAAAAGTGTTACGGAGGGTTTTTTAATTTTGTACATGAGCTGAGTTCTTTCTGCAGGATGTGTTTGGCCGGAGCTTAGACAACAATTTTTGTTCGTTTGAAGGTGTGAAGGTACGGACTCTTCCCCTGAAATATTTTTAAAAAATCTCATTTATTATGTAGTTTTAGTCATAGTAAGAACTCAGCAGCATATGTGCACGTATAGGTTAAACATTGTTTAAAAATTTCGGAAAATTAACCCCACAGTTCTTCAGAAAATGTTCCTTATGTAGGCTATTAAAAAAATATAGCGAGAACGTATACAACCAAGTGAACACTAAATGAACTGTATACAACGCAAACTAGTAGCCTATATACACCGCATCAGTTACATCTAACAGTCAATGACAATACTATTTGGAACCAACCTAATGTGCCCAAAACAGGCAGGTGGAGTGTTAAATTATTTGCACTCGATCTGCTAGTTCCAGTGTTGTGCCCATGACACAAAAAATAGTTCTGTTTCTTATCACATGGTCAACCAATTATATGGCTGAACCATTTAAGAACAAAAGAGGTAGAGGTGTAAAAGACACTAGTCACAATTATGTCATCTGAGAGTAATGAATTTCAATATATAGTCAGATCCTGTGGTGAATGAAGTAAAAGTGTCATTTGCAGGTTGAGAAGTAGGTGCGTTTTTGAGGGCCTGGCCTGCTGGCAAGCATACTTTACCATTCAGTAAAAAAAGCAATAATTGTAAACCACCTTACTCCTCATTTTACTTAGCCTAATATTTTACGTAAAGGCTCTAGAGATTCAAACTCACCTTTCAACTAAAGACCTAAACAACAATGACAACCAACACAAAATATTGTACAATAAATCATGAAAAATTGAGATAATAAGTTCATAGTTACAAAACTCTTGGTGTATTTTTTCTGACCTGATTTTAAAAATGTACGTGTAATTCCATTTTTAAAATTAAAGTGTCTAATGATATCTTAAAGAAAATAAGTATTGCATATCAATCGATCCACTAAACCCCAAATTTTCATGCAAAACCATAAACACCAACTAAAAAAACTTTTGTAAGAGTCATTACAGTACACAATGAGCTGAAAATTATGTTTATTTTTATTTCAGTATATCTTGATTAATAAACATTGTCACCATTTCATTATGAGTTTCACTAACGTGATACAAAATATACGTATTCCGCTAAGTGCCCATTTTATTACCGAAAATATTTTCGTCTTTCTAAGATGGGATAAAAAGGATTACAACCGCAGAATGAGATGATAACAAAAATAAGAGGCAATAGAATGCAAAAATATTAAAGTAACAAATATTCAGTAAAGCATAAATCAATACATTGACAATGAAAGTGAAAAGTATTTTTTAGAATTGTTAAAAGACTGAATCCTACCAAATTGCTGATACGCGTCATTTATCCACAAAAGATCACTCCTATAATATGTGGATAATCATTATAATAAAATGAAACAGAAATTATTACAGTGATTACGGACATGAGAGGAGAAACGACAGCCGTACTCGTACAATAAAGAATTTATGTTCAGTTACATGTCTAACAGAACTGAAATAATTTTAGGTCCGCACCATTTTCAAGCATCTCTTTATTCAATAATTATCTAGGGAGCTACGGAAGAGAACCATATAACTAACATGCTTTTATCGTACTTTAACAGAAGGGTTGTTATTTTCAGAACAAGAGGTTCGTTTCGGTTCTTAATTCCAAGATTCATGATAATGATGTTTAACTTAACTAAGAGAACAAGTAAGTACTTTGTTCAAGAAATATACAATAATTTTCTCACGTAGAGCGTTCAACTGTAAAAGAAAATGTTATCCCCTCGCGTATAAGAACTCTACGTTTACACATTTTGTATAGGTTATTTAATGTCACTTAATTTTAAAACATAAAGCAGATAAATTCACCCCCTTTTATGTCATCAAAGATAAAAACAACTGCTATTTCAATCTCCGTTATTTTTAATTTAATTTATAATTAGGTATGACCATCTCACATTAATTGTTTACGTTCAACTCCGGTAATTATGTCGTTGTTTGTGACTTACAAGAAACTTCATAAGCAAAGTACAGACGTCTTGTTTGTGATGATAGAATAAAAAATAAATTTTCTCTAAACAGCAAACATTGAATTATAAAATTCAAAATACCTAAAAACTACATTTTTTATAAAAAAAAAAAAATTTACTAAAAGAACTTCCTGACTTCACCGATTGATCACAATAATCGTCCGATAATTATTCGATCTTTAAAAAAACCTCTTAAAAAGGAGAACAATCTTTTTGAAACATATAACATCTCCAAGAGAATATAACGTGAAATAATGGTAAAGTTTATTCTTTCTTCCATTAACTTAACACTAGGAAACAGTGAGGTTGAATTTATGGAGAGTACTTTTCTTGTTAAGATTAGACGACCCAAATAAAGTCAATGTGTTGCCACAAACCAAAGGATACGGTTATAATTGTTATCAATAGCAATTTATTTGTGGAACAAAATCAAGATTTTGTCCCACAAAAATGCTAAAATTATTTTTTCACAGATTCGAATGTATCATTTACTAAAACGTTTATTAATCCTCAGGGTTTTTTCTAATTTCATTGATTATCTGACATTTAAAAATTTCAATAGGATTATTGAATAAAAATTTGGGCCAATGAAGAACAAAATATTGTACTACCCAGCGTCATTTACACATCAACAGTACCACCAGTTCTGTAATTATCTGAAATAATAGCAGAACAGAAAACCAGTTATGAATTTTATTATTCTTGCTTTAATAATATTACATAATGAGAATCTCTAAGAATTCACACTTTTACAATTATTTAGAAACAGTTAGTTCATCATGAGGTATTTTTATAATAATGCTGATTAAACTGATTTCATTTTTTTATCAACGAAAAAACTATTTTTGTAAAGGAAATTTACAATTGAAATTTCAGATTTATAGAAATGCAGGTTATCATAACCAAACAAAATGCTTCATTTGTTAATGCTTTAGAAGTTTAAAATCCCACTAAATGAAATCCATCTAGTGCACAGGCTAGAACTATGCGGGAGTTTGAAAATTACTTATGAAAGACTTATATTTGAACATTTGTTCTTGATAAATAAATAAAATCTGTGGATTTCCTAAATAGTCAAGAATTTAAACAATTGGTGTTAGAATTTCTTTTAACTAGTACATAGACTACTATCATATGGTCATCTTCTTATCACATAGTCAGCCAATTTAATGACTGAATCATTTAAGAACAGAAGAGGTAGAGCTGTAAAAGACACTAATCAGAGTTATCTCCTCTAAACGTAGTGAGTTTCATTATACAGCCAGACCCTGTGGTGAATAAAGTGAAGGTGTCATTTACAGAGTGGAAAATATGTGCTTTTCAGAGGGCCCGGCATGCTGATAAGTGTACTTTTCTACTCAGTAAGGAAGGCAATGGTAAACCACCTCACTCCTTATTTTAGTTAGTAAACCCTCTACAGATTCAAACCAGCCTTTCGGCTGAACCTAAGCAACAACAGACTACTATAACACTGGTCTGAACCTGTTCCCATTTCAGACTCCTAGAGCATTTTTGTGATAAAATCACTGAAGCGATGATCAAACATGTTTGTTTGCATAGTAAACATAACATAGTAAATGTTAAGTAAATAACATAAAATTGCTACACAGTATTCTAATTAATATTGTATCATGTAAATAAGAAGTTTTCTAGCTAAATTATTGCCTCTTAAAATAGATTACTTTGTCAGCAGGATTGTGTGAGCATTCTGGAGTTTGTTTGAGTATTATTTTTGAACAGTAAAATGAATAAATTTGTTGGAAGTTATTTATTTCCTTTATTCATTTATCTATCTGAATTTTGTAGTTCCGGATTAAAATTTACCAGAAAATTAATTTTTACCAATATGCTACCATTCCAACTAATTGCCCCCTCCCGTACACAAACTGGCCCACAAAAATATGTTGATCTGTTTACAAGTACAGTCCTTACGTTTTAATGTTGTCTGCAGAACAGTAGCTGAATTCTACTCTCCATAGAAAATATTGGCTGAGTGATTCAACGCTCTTGATTGTCATTTCAGTTAGAATCTAGTGCCTTAATTTTTTATTGTTACATTAAATGATCAGAAATGCTAAAAGCAGCTTATCATGTTATTCTTCCTCATGTTTAGAATGCTATATTAATGGTAAGTAATTCTCCAGAGAGTAATATGAAAGTTATTAAAATTCAGAGAAAAGCAATTAGCCTAGGTGCATGGTGGGGAATAAACCACCTAAAATCACATAGACCGTTATTGAAGGAGCTCCAATTACTTAACTTATTTCTCTGTATATTTTTTGAACCGACTATGTAACAGTACCTACAATACCTAAAATATAAATAAGACTACAACATATGAGTAAAGTGTTTTAATAAATAACTACTTTTTGCTTTTTTAATTATTTATATATTTGGTTTTTTTTTTTTGTTTGCATCTCCCTAAGCCCTATATATGTTTAGTTAGTTAATTTTTTAGAATTCTTATACACTTTTCAAAACGTGGGCAGACTATTCACAGTGCTGAACAAAATCTAATACGCAGAGTAATGAAATACTGTGAAGCTATAGCTAAACAAAAATGCCTTTCCCTGCCTCTTAACAAAAGCCATGAGCGAGTGGCTAACTACTGTGATGTTTCTCTTTCCACAAGTCAAAATAAGAAGAAAGTTAAAGACAGTGAAGAAGATAATTCTTCATCAACAGTTTTTTTGACACCTGGTAAAAAAAGGAAACGGTTATATCAAAAAGAACATGAAGCTGACATATGAAACGTTATTACCAATTTTGAAAAAAGGCGAAATTGTAGTTTGAAACTCTGCGTTAAGAAAAATTTTAAAGGAAATGGGGAAAAAGTGTCAGTCACAATGAGTACATTAATTGAAAGGCAACATGTGGTTAGCAAACGATACAATTGCACGGTAGTAAAATATAGTGTCTCACTGTTGAGATTGGCAGCACTGTCAGATTTTCCTTCCTTCCTCACAGCCCATCCATATGCAAAAAGCATTCTCATGACTCACTATCTATATGTGAAAGCTCATGACAGGGTTAAGTGGACTAAGTTGAGGAAGGTAATGGCAAAAAGAGGTCTTCCAGAACATCTTATTAAGGTTGTTAAATCTCTGTATTATGGGACTACAATAAGGTTTATTACCGGCAGTAAAATAACCAACAATGTGCCCACTAATCAGGGATTAAGGCAGGGTTCAGCACACTCACCTATGCTTTTCAACCTCGATATTGATGAGATTTACCAGCTATGGAAGTCAAAAAGTGTTAATGTTGGTATTTATTTAAATCCTACTGGTAGCATTGATAACATGCTGTATTTGAGTTGCTCAGTTCCAGAATGGGCTAGTTGCATGTATTTGTGAGAAAAAATGAGTTTTGAGAAAAATTGCAAAAACTTATACATTTTTTAAATATTGGTATATTTTCCTGTTTTGATGATTACTATTTATCTTGGTGGTTTAAAAAATACTTGCCTTAAATTTTAAAACAAGGAGACACCAGATACTTCAATAAAATAAAATTTAAAATTACAACAAGCTACTTTTGGCACAACTTTTTGTAACTAGCTCATTCTGGCACAGGAAAATGTAGGAGTTCTAGTGTTTGATGAAGTTAAACTTTCTGAGGACTTGCAGTTAAATTCCTGCAATTTTAAAGTGAATGGTTTTGTAAACCTTGGTGAACATACACCAACAAATCAAGCACAAAAACTAGCAAACCATGCATTGGTTTTTTTATGTGTGCCTCGTTTAAAGAATTGGGTACAACCAGTAGCTGTCTACGCTTCCTTCAATGCAACACCCGGCACAATCCTAAGTAAAATTTTATTAAGTGTAATAGTTCATCTTGAAAATAGTAATATAAAGATTATTGGCATTACATCAGATGGAAGCCAATCTAATAAAGCAATATGGTCTAGTTTAGGTATAACCGGTAAAACAATTCCACTGACGTGTTCATTTATTAACCAATAAGGCAAGATAGCAAAGTATGGGTTTTTACTGACGTGCATATATTTAAATGTGTACGAAATCATTTTTTATCGAAAGGCAAATTGATGTATAAAAATGAAATTATCGACTACGACCACTACAGAAATCTGTTTCTGGAAGACGAAAAAAACTAGCTGTCAGGTATAGCTGTGTGTCCAAAATTAACTGCTGCACATATACAGCCCAGTTCATTTCAAAAAATGAACGTTCGATTAGCTTTACAGCTGTTTAGTCGAAGTGTTGGCATTGGATTACAGCATTATCGAAATCAATTTCCGGAAAAGTTTCCAAACAGCAAGACTACTGAAACATTTACACTCGAAATGAACACGATTATAGACATTTGTAATTCACGAATACCGAAAACAGCTTTGCGCGGCGATTGTGAAAGTTTAAAAATATTAAAACGGTTCTTATTAGATATCTGTGACATTAACTTGGAAAATTCTTTTGCGTCTCAAAAAACTATGGAAAGCTTGAGAGTAACGATTAAAAGTGTAGTAGAAGTAGCAGAATATTTATTTTCTATCGGGTTTTCTTATGTGCTTACGGGGAAATTTAGCCAAGATCCACTTGAAAGACATTTCAGAATTATGCGTTCTTTAAGTTGTGATGACCACCCCTCAACAATAGATTTTATGCACCTGCATATGTTACAAACAATTTACGTACCCATCAAAAATATTCTACCTTCAACTGCAAACGTAACTTCTGGCGAGGAAAGGCCAATTGCGGTTTACATTACAAAAATGAGACTCATGGCTAAAGAAATGGAAGTGGCCAGCAAGAATATAATTGAAGCACTTCAAATAAAAATACAAGAAAAACTTGTTATCGATGATCTAAACAATTTGTATGTTGAAGATGAAGACGCTACCAAAAAATGCATAATTTACAACTTGTCCGGCTTTATTGTAAAGCAAGCTGCCAAATTCGTTCACTGTGAAAAGTGTATTCTGTTGTTAAAAGCTGACTGTACTGATAATCCAAATTCAACCTTGACAAAATTAAAAGATTACGGCACCAAAAACCAACTAAAGTTAAGTTATCCGTCCGATGCATTGTATAGTATTATTTTGTCCTTAGAAAAGAATTTAGAAGAGCAGTTACGTAATGGACTGTGGGACCAAATATTTCCGAGTTTCATTCACACATTACCAGAAATTCCAGTTGATAAGACCATTTCATGTTCCGAAGAACATTTACGTGAGTTCTTGCCGAAACTTCTGTTTCATTATTTTAAATGTAGATTCTTCTTTTACATAAAATCATTACGGAAAAATATTAAGTCACGATTCAACTCAAAACACTCAAGAAAATTATCCAAGTTATCTTAAAGTCTGTGGTATTTCGTTCAAGTGCCTGAAGAATGTATGATGGTTTTGAAGAATAATTCAATGCGGTAAGTTATTACAACTTAGTCAATCAATGTTAATAAATAGGAATATGTACGTCAATATAAATGTAAATGGTTCCATAACTAACATGCACTGTAAGTACTGATGAAATGTGGACGTTTATCCATAGCTATAATAAAAAATATGTGCAGAACATGATCACTTAACGTCCGCAGCGCTACTAGCGGAGGAATCATGGCAACTCTGAAGTGCACGCACTTTCTCTTCTATACGCTATGGTAACACCTTTGATAAAAAAAAATCTAATGTGAAACACTCACACAACTTTTTCCAATGCAAATAATGAACAATATAACCTAACATTAGTAATAAAACATTAGAAATAAACAAAAAACTAACCTCAAAAAACATAATCTTATTTTAATCATGAGTGAAAGACCCAAAATGAAAATCAACCTCAGTTTGGCTTAAAAATACGGAAAATCACTCTTTCACGCTAAACTAGGCTCTGTAGAGAAAAATTCTGTAGATGAAAGTTGTATATCTTTTAATTTTCTATAAATTAGATTATACACTTTTTGTGGTAAAATGCATTAAAGACTGAAATCTTAAAAAATCTATTTTTTACACGTTTTTGTGAGAAGAAAATAGAAAATTGTTAATTACCGCTAAACTAAGCGTTATACAAAAAAATGTTTGAAATAAAAGTTGTAGGATTTAAAATTCTCTACATTTTTTTTGTTTTTATATGACCACAAAGGATCACTTTAGTCTCTTTGGTTTGTTCTTTTTCTTCGGCAGTTTCCTTTTTATTTCTTTCTTACCAATACTTTTTCATTCTGTCGGATCTTGCTTTTCTCAATTCGTCTGAACAAACCTATTCTTTTCGTTTAATTGTTCTTACTGATAAAATTTTGTTTCTGTCATTAATTGTTTCTTTGTAAACCGGTGTGCGATCTTTGTCATCAGCAATTGTTAGATTTAATTCTCTACAACTTTTTTTTTTTTTTTTTTAATTGTATAGCCCTTTTAAGAGCGCACTAGTTATGTAATTAAATTCATTTTCCCTTAAGCTGTTTTGGGAGCTGTCGCCTCCTTGCGTGGTACTCCCTCATCCTCCTACTCACCACCTGTCTCTCCTCCTCTGTCCAGATTCTAGTCTTGGACTCAGCAGAATGGAAATTCCCGAAAGTCTTAATCTTGTGCCTAAAAATGTCTCTGTTCATAATGTCGTTGCCCGAGATGTCCAACGTTATGAGGTCTTCCTCCACTTCCTTCAACCATCTGTCTCTGATTTTAAGTCCTTCCTGGCTTCTGATCAACTTGTAGGTCTCATTTTCCATATCCCTAAACCTCATTAGATGTCCGTAATATTGCAATCGTCTTTTCCGACACTTTGTTGCCAAGGATTCCCCCAGAAAATTCATTATTACTTCGTTTGATCGTTTTTTATGTATGTTAGTGTCCGGGTCATAGACTGTTCCCAATATTGTCTGGGCAAATCTTCTGTGTACCTTGTCCAGCTTTGCAAGTTCTCCCTTTCTGTAACATGTCAGAGTCTCAGCCGCGTACAAAACCTGTGGGAGGACCACCGTGTTTAAGTGTCTTAACTTGGTGTTGCGGGAGATACACTTTTTGTTGTAAAATCCTTTCATCTGTACATACACCATCTCTAATTTTCCAATTCTTCTCCGTAATGCCAGGGCATCCGATCCATTTTGTTGGATGATTTCACCCAGATAATTAAAATGGTCAACTCTGCTCAATTTGCCAAAATCAGTTTTAAGTGACCTTGGGCTGTCTTTATCATTAGACATGAAAACGGACTTTTCAAAAGAGATATTCAGACCCGTTCCCCCTGCTACCCTTTTAAGCGTGTCTATCTGAAAAATCGCTTGATCTCTGGTTTCTGCAACCAAAGCCAAGTCATCTACAACTTTTATTATATATATTTTTACGCTTAAATGCATATTAAAGCTGCAATCTTAAAAAACAAATATTTACGCGAAAACAGCCTCCCCAAGAATTTCAGCAGACATGGCGCCTACCCCTATCTTGTAGAGCATAAAAAATTTAGTTAATGAGGCGATTTAAAAAAAAATCGTAGGACCCGTTTTTGAGAAAATCGCAAAAAAGTGAAAAATTACACAAATAAACTACTACTTCCAGTTGACCGATTTTGATGAAAATGTTCGTGTTGGGTCGGTAGTGGTGTCTACTTAAGTTTCAAGTTCGTACAATGTTCAGTTTTTGAGATATTCTGTTCACACACACAGACCAATCGCTAAAAACATGTTTTTGGGTTCAGGGGGTCTGAAAACGTGTAGATCCAGTGAAAACTCGATTTCTTAAAATCAACATGAAAACAATACTTTCCTTCCTGAATAGATTCATATAGGCAAGAGAAAGTAAAAATAATGGATATTTTAATAACAGATACACAAGTTTTGCTGAATTTATACGGATTTAATTAAAATGATGTAACAATATTTTACAATATAACATTGATAATAAAAAAAATGTCTAAAGCCTTACTTTTTATATCTTCAAAATAATTTCTAATTTTATTATATAAGTTTTAAAATAATTTACTTTTATAAAACATTATTAAATTACATTTATACAAACAGATCATTTAGTTGTAACAATATGATACAATTAATATGTCTTAAATCTGGAAATTGTCTTGCACTAACATGCGTCTGTTTCTCTCAGTTCTTCTCACCAAATAGTCTGCTACCGTGTGAAAACATCTGTATTTCTGAAACTAGAATTATCTCTGAAACAAAAGAAGAACAGCTTGGTAAATAATTTGTCATACAAGACAAGAAACTAAAACAAATTAAAATCAACTAGCATTGTGGACCTGTGCAAATTTATTATTTAATTTATTTATTTCACACAATGTTCTTGGGTTTCAAACCCGTATCATTAAATAAACGATTTAAGTTAACAACAAACTTAACCGTTCTTAGAAGAACGATGAGTAACAACAAAATAACACAAAAATAATTAAGTACATCAATAAATATTTGTGGCTACGAGTATAATAAATGCATTAAATATTTCAAAATACAAAAACTTTTCACAGTTTTCCTATTTATTTAATTTTACAAAAAAAAACAAAATGTGCGATGTATTACAGGTACATTTTTGTACACTTTATAAATTATTATCAGACTTTTATTTAATCATTTCCTATATAATATCACGAGAATTTTATTTGTGATGTTAAGTAAAGGTGTGTTTATTTATATGTTACCTATTCATGACTATATGCGAACAAGTGATAAACAGTATTACCTATAAACAAGCTTATATGTAGGTATTCGAATAGAAAATGGTTGTACAAAGGTAGGTAAATTGTATACCCTATTAAATTAAGGTAACCCTAATATTCTTCATACAGTACTTTTTTGAAAAAAAAGGTAGTTATTTAATATTTTATAATAATAAAAAGTCATTATTTTTATTTTTTCTTACGAGATATTTAAGCCAATTTTTCCAGATTCTAAGCTTGTGATTTGATCTCTTTAGTGTTTTATAACTAAATTAGCTAAATGATGTCTGCAAATCCAAGGAATTTAATTTAATATTTTATTTTTCTGTATCCATCTTTTAAGTTGTCGCCACCAGCTTTTAGTAGCGCAGTCTGTAGAGCTCATAGGACCGGCCGGGCATCCGGCGGCGTAGTTCAAAAGTACCTTCGCCGCTACCTCAAAGAGGAGCGGCCGCTGGCAAGCAAAGGGGGGGGGGTCGTCTTTACCGCTGCCTAAATAATTAGGAGCAGTCGCTGACGCAGCGAACACCTTTCACCGCTGCCTCCGAAAAGGAGCAGTCGCCGGTGAAGCGAGGGGTAGGGGTGTAAATGACAGAAAGAACTGACTCATGGTTGAGCTAGCAATTCCTCCGTATCAATCTTCGATCACGTAGACTCGATACCGCCTGGTCACCTTCAACTATTGCATCGGCCGGTGGGTAGATACCATCCTGCCACTTGGTACATGCACTGGGAGAGGTGTGACCGCTGCGCTATCTATCTGCAGCAGCAACCCCATCACAGCGCCGACAGTGGGCAAAATGTAAACTACGGACCGGCGTAAAAACAGTACAGTATCAAAGTTTTAGGATTTATCTTATCCTATTCTCATTATTTATTCTAACACTCATTTAAATAATAGCGAACCTTGTCTTAATCCATTGTATTTTATAACAATAAAATTAGACCACTGGATGAAACTGAGAAATGGAGAACTTGAGAAAGATGGCAATATGTACGTATTTTATACAAAATAATGAATATTTTGCCATGACTTAATACAATTGTAAGCAATATTCTAGTAATTAGAGGGACTTTACCACAGTGGTAAATCCCTTAAGTTATGTAAAAATACGTCATATACATGCAGAATAAACAAAGACATCAACCATTCATGTGAATCCTGCATCAATACACTACCAAACACTGCTTGTTCAATACGCCATGTCCACCACATTTGTGTGCAGACATTTCAGAAATAATTTGCTGCACACAAGAAAAAGCACACTTGGAAATTAAAACTACATTCCTAAAATTTTAATTTGTCATCAACATCCTCTTTCATATTCAAGTTTCCTCCGATAGGGGGTCCACCCCTCTCACTATCACTGAAACATCTCTCTTCCATTGATCTTATGGTATCAAATTTTACCTAATTCATCAATCTACTTTACTCTTGGTCAGTTCTTGGTATACTTCCCTCCATCTCTAAGTACAAATCCATTCTACTTAGTCCATTCTCATTTTACTGATACAAAACTTTTATGGTTATTTCACTGCTCAAGTCTCCTAGAAATGTTTTCTTACAAAACTTCTAGCTGATAAATAATTGCAATTTGAACAGACGTGCTCAAAATGAAAAGGAATTTATAAAAGCAAAAATATTCTCGTCATGGAAATTATATTAATTTGCTCAGACACTGAAAAAATTAAATTAAAATTAAATAGTACTTAAATTCACCAATTATTTAAATAAAGGTGCATTAAAAAATGTATTCTAAACATACGATAAACAAAATCATTGGCCACCACTAAACAACTAGATGTTTTTATTCAACTAAATAATGCATTTTTGTGGTACAGTTTATAACTGCAATACTATCATGGGAAATATCTACACAAATGTATTACTTACTTGAGGCTATCTATATGTGTTTTATATTCCAATATTGTGGTCGGAGGTAAATTTAAGACCCTTCTTAAAGTATCCCTAATTCTTGCTGTCGTTATTTGATCAGAGGCAGTTTTATTCCATACTGATATTATATCCTCCTGCAATGCATAAAATTTATGTTTAATAGTAAAGAAATTCAAAAATCCTGAACACTACCTTCCTTCAGAAACCAAAATCCTCCCTTAGGAGCCCTGGGTAACAAGTACTACACAAAAGTCCTTATGAAAATTATTATATTAGAAACCTCTTTAGTCCACCACAAATTTAAACGTGAACATTTTAATTAATACGAGCAATTGCATTCACACTTTATGCTGACTTATTATTGCTCATGGTCTGAGGGGTAGGTGGATCACAGGATTTAGGTGGATCAGAGAATGTTACAATATGGGCACTACACAGCCACACTTTGCCATTAGGTGTCCTGTACAGTATTTTATGTGAACAATGTCTGTGCCCAAAATCCATCAATCACTGGTGTTTCCTGTTCCACTAATTTGTCTAAGCTGATGATGCATTGTTCATGGAAGCTTTTCTCAGACCTTTGAATTTAATTAGAATGTTCCCTAATGTGGTACGACTAAATTTTTAGTCCTTATTGTCTTTGTGTATCTTAGTGTCTTATGTTTTGGCACATAATTAATTCCAGAGACTAAACTACCACTCCTTAATATTAATGGTCAGCAAAGAATATATGCTTTTTTTCAAGCCGGTGTCAACGTAAAGTAATAAATAAATATACAAAAATGTAAGATATAAACAAAATCGTGAAACAATGCTTAGAGCTTAATAAGGAGTAAATGCTTACTGAACATCTTATTACAAACAACCATTTATAACTCCTAAAATTAATATTTCTGTAAAAAAAAATTAGTACAGTATTTTTCATTGACATAAGCGCGAGCACACACACGCACGCACACAAGTGACACAAATGTAATATGAAATTCAATCGCCAAAAAAGAAATACATATCGTAATGTCAAAACAAAGTGAAGGCCACTTTATTCATTCAATTTTTGCCACAGAATCCGAAAATGAGGTTGCCTAACTGATACAGAGAACCCCAGAATTTATAAATAAATTTAACATTTTAAAATCCCATTATTGACCCCAAGGCTTCAGCAACTAACTAACCAAAGCAATTTTTGAAATCTCCACCTCAGGAACTACAGGGACAGCAAATTTTACAAACCCACCTACTTGCTGGTGTTCTCCAGAGCAAATCAAAAATTGACCTAAATTTTTAGAAGCACTTGTATGAATATGGTGAGTTTTCAGAGCAACATTCCCCATTCGTTTTGTTTCTATTGGAGTAGTGTGCCGAAAGAAAATCATAGAAATTGGGTGGTAAACAATACGAAATCAAACAGTTTCAGATGCTGCCACGGAGGATATGCAAAATATTTTTCCAATTTCCATGACTCCTTTTTGCCAGGAGGTGCTAAAGATCGTATGAGCTTATTTTCACCTCAGCAGTTATCTTAGAGACCGATTTGTGTGACACTAACAAAAGTTTCAAAATGGTGAACTGTAGGTTGGTTGTGAATTTCATAATTTTTCTAGACACCGAATACTGAAGATTACTTGCACAAAAGGACATATCCATCGCTATGGTCGATTTTTCTGGGAATTTTTATTATAAAGGTAAAAAATAGGGGTTTTTGGATACCTTCTGCATAAAAAAACAAGAGCTCATGGAAAAATTCAGCTAAAAGTGTCCTTTATTGACCCACTGGGACCGCAATATACTCAATAAGATTGGCTCCTCTCCGGTAATATACAAAAGTAAGTAAAGTTGACTTCTTTTTCTCAGGCACCGTGCGTCTCTGCCTGATATGGTAAGTTAGATTTTTATCAAGATATGAATATGATAGTAGGCTAGACTGTAAAACATTGACAAGTTGGTGATTTTAAACAGAGTTCTGTTTCTCACTGATAGGCTTTATTTTACAAGCCTGTCAATTGTAAGAAGTCTGTGTGAATTTTATCACTTGTTTCAGAAATGTCATAGCAAGCCATAGATAAGTAACGGTTATTCACTCTCATGTTGCCATATTGATCTTAAAGCTACAATAGAAAAACAAATTTTTTCGTACAGACTAATTAGTGAACTTATAAATTTAGTTCACAAATTATTGAAAAAAACCCCATTTTTCTGTTATAGCTTTAAAAAATACAACTGTTTTTCTGTTGTTAAAAAAAGACAGATCAATTAGGCATTATAAGACAGCACAACCGTTCCCTATCCATGGCTTGCTATAACTTTCATGAAACAGAAGATATCAAACTCACACTGGCTACATACAATTGACAGGCTTGTAAAATAAAGCCCATAATTGTCTGAAAGTGTTTACCAAATGTTGAATGTAATAAACAAGTTTTCAAAAATAATATAATAATAGCCTATACTGTAAAACATTACACTGTAAAATATTATGTACTGTAAATATGGTACTATACTGTAAAACAATTGAAAAGTTGGTGATTTTAAACTGAGTTCTGTTTGTCATTGATGGGCTTTATTTTACAAACCCATCAATTGTAAGTTGCCAGTGTGAATTTCATCACTTCTGTTTCATGAAAGTTACAGCAAGCCATGGATAGGGAACGGTTATGCTGTCTCGTAATGCCATATTGATCTGGGTCTTTTTTATTATTATTAAAGCTACAACAGAAAACTGGTGCTTTTCCAATAATTTGTGAATCAAATTATAGGTTCAAAAATTAGCCTGTAGAAAAAAAGTCTGTTTTTCTGTAGTAGCTTTAAGATTAATATAGAAACATGAAACAACATAACCGTTTCCTATCTATGGCTTGCTGTAACTTTCATGGAATAGAAGTGACAAAATTCATACTGGCTACTTACAATTGACGGGCTTGTAAAATAAAGCCCATCAATGACAAACACCAACTTGTCATTCTTTTTAGAGTATAGAACCATATTTACAGTACATAATATTTTAAAGTGTAAATTTTTACAGTACAGCCTACCATTATATTATTTTTGAAAACTTGTTAAGTACATTCAACATTTGGTAAATACTTTTAGGCAATTATCAACAATTCAATTTGGTGCAGATGTTCCACTGATCAGGTATGACTACCAGAGTTGAATAAATTCATGTCATTAAGAATGGAAATACTTGGTGAAACAAATTTGTATCTTTGACAGTAGGCCTACACTCCTGCCCATTAGTCAAACTTAACAACTTTTACACTTTGTCATGACAATTAACCCAAACAGTTGATATGAAAAAAGTAATGAACATTTAAAACTTAAATACAATTTACCTGAAACCTAATTGATACAACTGCTCCACATATTTCCTGTCCAACCATGAACTGCTCTCCAAGCATTGCCAGAACTAGATTTTCCCAACAGCGAGACGCTAAACCTTTTCTTAACCTAACTATCCACTTGCCTCCTCTTTTATTTGCCTCATCCTAAATGAAAAATTATATACTTTAATGTTAAATTATCAAACAATAAAAAATTAAACTGGACTTTAGTTACTTTTGAACTAAAGGCAGCTGAACTTAACAGTTCAGCCTGTGGTGTAGTCGTCAGCATAACTGGCTTCTATACCAGGAGTCCAGGGTTCAACTGCCGGTCAAATCTGGCATTTTCCATCACTGATTTTCATCTATCAACCGATGATGTCATAATCTGTATTAGTTATGTGTTAATTAATATTCAAAATAGATGGATGTAAAATAACAACAACGTTGTTTAACAGAGCATTACTCCTTGAAACTGACAAGGAGCGACCTCATCTACAGTAAACTTCATTAGTACATACCACAAATTCAAAACTTCACCAACATTTTTAACCCTGTAACAACAAAATGATGTAAGAGAAACCACTTTCCATCAGAGGTCATGTTTTATGGTTTCATTAGCCAAAGAAATTTGACAAAAAAAACAAATTTCAACTGTATCTGTCATGCAAAACTTAAATACATAATTAAAATTTTGCAAAAAAAAACAATAGTAACTAATTCCATATTAAATAACCAGAATTATTTATAGAAATACTCCATTTGATGTTCTTCCAAAAGCAAGTTTAATAAAAAAAAATTAGCAGCAATTTTAATGATCTTTTTTAATAAAAACTGTCACGATAGTGCCTGCCATGAATGAAGTCCCATGCGTTTGAAGAGCTCTTATTTCAAAAACGACAGAATTGAAAAATCTTAATACTACAGCAAATTAAAACCCGTTCTTTCCTTCATTAATTTTTTTTATTTAAAATTTGTTGGAGATGCAACAATTAACGCACAAAAGGTATCCAGTTTTTAGCTGGTTTTCCGTTAATGTGATTTTTAAATGTCTTGTTACTTCAACCAGGCTTTACATAAAAAATTGATAAATATGGTAAAGATCCCATTTTTCTCTTTAATGGATGTTTTTAAAGTAAAATTCAATATTTTGTTTTAATACAGCGGCCATTTTCAAAAAAAGTGCTATTTCGGCTCCATGCAAGAGACGTTTAAAATGTACATTAATAGAAAACCGGCTAAGAACTGGGTTTTTATGCGTAAATTCCTGTATCTCCAACAAATTTTTAAATAAAAAAATTTAAGTCAAACCAATCAACGCAGTAAGGACACACTTTAATTTGCTGTAGCATTAAAAAATTTCTGTTAGGTCGTTTTTGAAATAAAGCTCTTCAAATACAACAGAATTGCTTCGTGGCAAGCACTGAAGTGTATGTTTGTTACTATGAAATGTTAAAAGACAATATTACTTTTGGTAAATTTCTTGTTAAGAAACTACGAAGTAACATTTAGTTGATGTATGATAATAATACACAACATTAACAGGATGACAGTAAGCTACAATAAATATATTGCACATTAAGTTTTATAAACTACAGATTAAACAAATTCCTTACTACCATCCCCTTCATAGTAGTTTAAGAAATTTTAAAGGCTACATTTTCAAGATTGTTAGTTTGATAACGCAAATGGTTGTTCATTTTCTGGCCATAAACAACACAAATTATGTCTCTTTTAACAAAACAACAAGAAGACACCACATACATCAACATCATTCTTTCCAAAGTAGGATAGTGATGAATTGTTCCCTATGACCAGACAGTGTACTTTTAAATCAAAACAACTTCTTGAAAATTTTAAAGGAACAATATCTTGGTCTGGACAGCATTAGCAATCTTTTATTACAATAGAAATTAATTTTTCCCTGCCAAAAAAAATGTCAAAATGTAGTTGAGTCTATCTGCATCTGAATAAATTTAAACTTGTCACAAAGGTTTAAATAAAGTGATTAAAAAATTAGTTTTGTTATTGTCAAAGGTTTTTCATGTATACACAAGAAAACCTCTCAAATATCTGAATTTGTGCCACAAATAAATAAAATTAACCCTTTGGCTCCCGGCTTCTTGAATGGATTTGTGTGCTAAAAGCTCCTACAGTGTTTCTCATGTATTGATGTAGATTGACAGAAAAAATAATAATTCGAAGACAATATTGTATAGTTGGGTGAAATTTCTACATTTTTTTTAAACCATATGGACAAGCTTTGAGTACACGGTCATGTAAAAACATTTTTGTTGCAGAAAAAAATTGGTTTATATCTTGTATTTTATTTTTCTATTTTTATAGTTATAAAGTTCCTTTGCTGTACAATTAATCAAAAAATAATGATTTTATTAAATTAATTTAGTTGCTAATACACTAGTAATAACCAGACTCGCAACTTGTCATAATAAAAATATTTACACATTTTTATAAGTACTAGTCTTCTACGTTAACCTAGCGTAGTCAACGCGCATGTTGGGGGGAAGTGTTTGCCACTAACGGGAGATATTGTGCGTGAGGGTGGGGAGTCACCGTGCAACGTACAACTAGCGCTATCGCAGGAGACACATGTGTGAAGACGCACGCACCCTCAAGTGCCTTTGCGCATTTATCAAATGAAAATATTTGTTTTTTTCTGTTTCACCTTTTTTAGTTTATTTCAGGGTTTTAATTGTACATCATATTTATTAATTCAATACACAATTTTAAAACAACAGATAAAAATACAATTAGCATTATAATTAGGTATACTTAATAATACATTTATTATTAAACCTAATTTTTTAAAACAATATTTATGGTAATGGCTGTATACCTTCTAAATCTTCTTCATCAGTGTCTGACTCGGAATTATCAGCACTGTCATCACTACTGCTGCCAAGCGCAATAATCATTTCGTCTGCCATCAAGTCTGCTGCCCTGTCAGATTCGAAAAACTCATTTTCTGTTTTACGAACATGGTCACAGCAGTTCTTCCAAAATTCCGGAGTCAATTCCTCAAACTTTTTATTTACCATATCTCTCACGTCATTTATTGTGTTGCCAATATTACAAGCCGCTATGTCGTTTTTTACTCTTGCCCATATTAATTCGATCGGGTTGAGTTCTGGATGATATGGCGGCAATCTTAATACGCTGTGTCCGTGTTCTTCCATTATTTTATCAATGTAAAATTCTGCTAAGCGGGGTTTGTTTAATTTTACTAGCTCGTATAGTTCCGAATTAAACATACTAGCACAACATGGAATATTTCTTGATCTCAACCAGTCCAGTAATATGTCCTTTCTGCTGTTCGAATTTGGTGCTGGAGACAATATTTTGTTGTGGTATGGTGCATTGTCAATAACTAGAACAGAATGTGCAGGAAGATTCGGAATAAGCTGCGTTTTCAACCATTTCTCGTAATTCTGTGCATTCATATCGTTGTGATAATCCCCTGTTTTCTGCCCAGATTTAAAAATCAGCAAGGCACCAGTCACTCCTCCATTCTCATTCCCAGCATGTGCAATTATTAGTCTCGATCCTTTTGATATGTTTTTCTTATAACCATTACTTGTGCCATCAGTCCATGCGAATGGTTTACCGTGGGTGGAATGGTTATACGACTCGTCGGAATAAATAATCGGGCGTCCCTCTTCTCGATAAATTTTAATTTTTTTCAGAAATATGATACGTTTGAATCTGATGTCGTGCTTTTCAATTAAAATTTTACGATTGTCTTCAGTTCTTTTCCACTTGAAACCCATGTTGTTCAAAATTTTCCGCAATGTTTCTATACAAACGTTGAGTCCTAGTTCAGGATTTTGTGTTTTCAAGGTGGATAAGACTCTCCCCAAAGTTGGTAGTTGTTAATTTTTGTGAAAATTATAAACGATATTCCTCAAAGCAGACTTCTGAAAACTATCAAGATTTGTTTTCTTTATTTTCCGGTCTCGAGTTTTTCCTGGTGTACTGAATGTGTCATTTGCCCCTAATTTATTCGATTCCGTGATAACTTTTCTTATTGTGTGTACCGATATTCCACAGAGATTAGCCACGCGCTTATGAATATCGGAACGTTGCATTTCAGGGTTTTCTGCTGAAATATTACTAAATACATTCATGATTATGCATTTACTCTGGCTTTTAAGAGCAATCCCTGCTCCCAAACGGCGTGCAGATCTTGGCTGAGGCATTATATAAATAGAAGTGTAAAGTATTAAAAAATACTGTTTAAATAATAGTATTGAAAAATACTGTTTCAGATATAGTATTGAAAAATACTGTTTAAATACCAGTCACTAAGCAGACTTCACTAGTAAGCACAGAACGATGCGACTGATCCACTTCTACGTATTGCATCGAACACCAAACGGTTCCCCTACTCCTTACTTCCTATACAACTTCTACCTTCACCCCCACCCATTCCTCTACAACAGGCATACCGAAACTAGCCTTCTGCGCATCCTACAACTACGCTAGGATAACTTGGAAAAATTATACTTCAAAATTAGGCATCACATTTGATTTGCATACTGTTCTTAGTGTTTACTGTTTCATAGTTATAGCGTTCTTTGCTATAAATTATTTTACCACACTACATTAAATTTTTGTGAAGGCACAAAAGATTTTGAGAGTAAAGCCAGATAAGGAGTTTTTGAATACCCCAGTTTCAAAATGGTTGACCTGAATGGTGCAAAAATATCTACACAAAGGTGTTAAAAATTCCAGTTTGACTATAAATACTAAAGTTTATAAATCACTGATAAAATAAGAAAATAAGTATAATGATGCGTATAAAAGTAGAAAACAAAGAATGAAAGTAAACTGTCCACAGACATACAGAAGATAAAATAAACATCCTTGGCGCTGTACACCTGGATATGCCTATTCAATCTATTTTTTGGCTAATAATGACAACAATGTTAGTGGTCTATGGATTACACTAAAAGAAATCCAGTGTGAAACACTCACACGACTTTCTCTTGCCAATGCAAATAATGAACAATATAACCTAATATTACCAATAAAACATTAGAAATAAACAAAAAACTAACCTCAAAAAACATAACCTAATTTGAATCATGAGTGAAAGATGCAAAATGAAAATCAACCTCAGTTTGGCTTAAAAATACGGAGAATCACTCTTCCATACTAAACTAGGCTCTGTAGAGAAAAATGCTCTAAACAAAAGTTGTAGATCTTTTAATTTCCTATAAATTTGATTACATACACTTTTGTCATAAAATGCATAATAAGGCCGAAATCTTTAAAAAATTGATTTTTCACATGTTTTCGTGAGAAAAAAACAGAAAATCGCTTATTACCGCTAAACTAAACGTTATTCAAAAAAATGTTTGAAATAAATGTTGTAGAATTTTTAATCTCTAAAACTTTTATTACATACATTTTTGCGCTAAAATGCATATTAAAGCCACAATCTTAAAAAAACAATTTTTTTACGTGAAAACAGCCTCTCCAACAATTTCAGCAGACATGGCGCCTACCCTATCTTGTAGAGCATAAAAAATTTATTCAACCAGGTGATTTTAAAAAAGAATCGTGGGACTTGTTTTTGAGAAAATCGCAAAAAAGTGAAAAAAATACACGAATAAACTACTACTTCCGGTTGACCGATTTTGATGAAAATGTTCGTATCGGATCCAGTAGTGGTATGTTACTTAAGTTTCAAGTTTCAAGCTCGTACGATGTTCCGTTCTTGAGATTATGTTTACACGCGCGTAAACATAATGCGCGCGTGCACACGCACGCACGCACACACACAGACCAATCGCTTAAAACATGTTTTTTGGGTTCAGGGGGTCTGAAAACATGTAGATCCAGTGAAAACTCAATTTCAAAAAATCGGCATGAAAACAGCACTTTCCTTCCTATATTCATATAGGCAAGAGAAAGTAAAATTGTACAGCAATTGAATTATACATAATAATACCTTACGCGAGAACTGGGACAAAATATAAACATATTTTTTTATCAGATCTCAAAAGTTTCAAACAAAATTTTCAGAAACAATAGATCAGCCCATGGGAGACAAAGGGTTAATTTTTCACATCTATTTTGATTTGCTTAAAAATCCTATAGTTTATTTTATAAAAAAAAGTTAGCCTTGATAAACTAGTATTGGTATTAAACAGATATTACTCTAATTGAAATATTCTAGAATATTAAAATTTCTACTAATGTACTGAAAGTTATTTCAACACAATACACAATTTTACATTATCTTAATATAAAACACCTTTTACCTCCCACATGGGTTTGATGCCAACTTTGAATAAATGGAAGTCGCTATGGCTTTGAAGTTCAGAAGGTCTTACCAAATGACTATAGATTGCCCAAAACTGTTCCACCGAACCAAATTTACCAATTAATTTTAAATTCTGATCAAAACTCTGAACTGAAGTTTGCTTTCCAGGGGACCTTCTGCTAAACCATAGAGAATATGAGTACTGCAATTTATGATCATTTGGTGGAATGACTAAAGGCACCTGAAAACAAAGTAATCATGAAAAATTTCAAGTTTACATGACGTATAAAATATAAAATTGAATAATTTATGAACATAACAATTTCTTATTACTTTCTTTATGTACACAATATATAAATTACAGTATAAATGAAATTTATCTTTACCTTACTTTTGGTTGCCTTTTTAGTTTAAAAAAACTTACACGTGTTTCAGTGGTACCACCTTCTTCAGAGCAATATTAACTAAAATTAGAAACTCAAATTTAGAAGGGTTTACAGGATGGAAAATTTAAGACAGTTTTATTTGATATGACTGAATGGATACACCATTCTAAATTTTATTTTTTAATTTCAGTTGATATTGCTCTGAAGAAGGTGGTACCACCAAAACACGTGTACGTTTTTTAAACTAAAAAGGCAACCACAGGTAAAATAAAGATAAATTTTATTTATACTGTGTAATTAATATTAAATGGTTGGCAGGATGTATTTCAAAAATTTGTAAGCCAATATATAAATTTACTGTAACAACTGTGGTTATCATTAGTTACAACATTAATCAATTTGTTGCTGTAGTAGATAGATCAATACCACAATTTATCAAATTCTATTACAACCGCCTTAGTAGCACAGTTAGTAATAAACTACACTTCTCAGTTATGATTTGCAAACAACTAAAAAAATATGTGCAGCTGGTCTGTTGGTGTAGTGATCAGTGCAACTGGCTTCCCTGCCAGAGGTCTCAGATCCTAATCCTAATCACTCCTGGAATTTTTCATTTTTCACTTTTATCTGTCACAGGCCTTCAATATAAAAATAGTTGGATACAAATCAAAAAACCATTTGTATAACAATTGATAGATACATATATAATGGTCATTCAATGTCAAATTAATCAACAGTCTGGACACTTACATCCCAGATTTTTTAAATACTTAGTTCAATAATTGAAACTGAGCTGCTTTTTTCAATCTGAAGTGTAGCACAAATCAAAACTTACATAATTTTAGAAATCAGTCCCTCATGCATAAAAAATTTGAATTTTAGGTAATTTGACCTCTTGGCAGGAAATCAGACTACAAAAAACTGAAAAAGTCACATTGAAATTTTAAGGTCTAAACACTTAAGGATTTTTGTTTTGTTTTGTAGCCAACTATTATGCACATTAAGACTAATGTGAAAGTTGATCGATCAACATGAGAAATGAAAAATTTTCAACAGAACATAAATGGTATAGCAAACAGTAACTAACTCCCTTGTTAACATTCAATCAGTATTTCATCTTACCCACTTTACATCTGTCCTAATATGCTTATCCATAAGAGTAATAACTTTATATGGTCAATACAGGTCCATAACAGGCAGGAGTGTTAAATTATTTACACTCGATCTGCTAGTTCCATGGCTACAAAAAATAGTTCTGTTTCTTATCACATGGTTAGCCAATTATATGACTAAAGTATTAAAGAACAGAAGAGGTAGAGGTGTAAAAGACACTAGTCACAGTTATCTCCTCTGAGAATAATGAATTTTATTATACAGCCGGACCCTGTGGTGAATGAATTTAAGATGTTATTTGCAGTGTGAAAAGTAGATGCTTTTCGGAGAGGCCAGCATGCTGGTATGCATACTTTTTCACTCAGTGAGGAAGGCAATGGTAAACCACCTCACTCCATGTTTTACTTAGTAAAGCCTTTAAGACGTTCAAACCAGCCTTTCAGCTGATGACCTATACAACATAGTCAATAACCAAAAGTCTTTTATGGAACGTACCAATTTTAATGTGTTTTTAAAGATAATTAATCAAACATTTTCCCCTGAACTAAGAACTGAACTAAAAATATTAAACACAAACTTTGTAGAATTCTTAGTTCTCTATAACTTTTAATTCTCTGATTCCTCACAAGTTTGTCAATTCCCTCTCTGTAGAATTTTTAACAGTCAAAATACATCAAAATGTGGACAGGTTTTTGTATTTCATCACTGCCAACAAAATGCATTCCTCCAAAAGTTCCTTTCAACTGACCAAACAAACGGAAAATGGACGGGACAAGATCCGGACTACACGGATGATGGGTCATAATCTCCCAACAGTACAACTTTAAAAACAAGACAATTGCTTCAGCAAAATTTGGCATGCACTAACATGTTGGAAAATAATGCCATAAAAAAGTTTTCCTACGCGCTTATTTTTTAATGCATGACGAAAACTTCAAGTCACCTTGTAACAATCAGCAATAACATTAAAAAATCTGAATCCTCTCTAGATCCCAAAAAACAGATTCATGATGTTTTAGTTGATGCCTTGGCTTTCATTTTTTGTTTGTTTATGAAGAAGATATGTGTTTCCATGCCATCAACTGACGTTTAGTTACATGTAATAAACATACTTCACTGTAACTCTCATCCCTATTCAAGATAGAAAATCTCAGACTTCAACCTTGTAACTGAGAAAATGTTTCAGTCAAGCAGTCATTCCCTGACAGTGGTTTTTTTTTTATTGGTTTTATGTCAGACTGTTTTGCAGTGACTCTAATGCAGACGATGAGAAGGATGATAGATGAAGATGAGTGGTGAAAAATACTAGACCTGACCAGGAATCGAACCCGGTTTTATAGTGGTGACAGACTGGAAACAAACATTACTTTTTTAACTACTCATGTACATGTACAGGGCAAGTACTTTGTACATCTCTATCGTGTACTCATGTACAGAGCACGCACGCGCAGGCGCGCGCACACACACACACATACAAACACACCACCAATCGCTAAAATCATGTTTTTTGGGCTCAGGGGACCTGAAACTGTGTGTATCTGGTGAAACTCAATTTCAAATAATAAACATAAAAACATTACTTTCCTTCTCTACATATTCATATACGACAAGAGAAAATAAAAACTATTTTTTCTTTTGCTTCAGCCAAACACTATTAAAATACTACGCTTTCTTTAATAATTTGATTCAATGGGCAATAGAAATAGATAGATAATAATAGATAAATAAATTAGTCATACTTTCTCAGCACTCTGTATATCCTTACATGCCAACTCTTCTTCTCCGCTATCATCACTATTCTTCAATCTGAAAACAACATAACATACCTATAAGGAATTATCATAAATTTAATTATAAAATATATATTTATTTTATTTAT
Source organism: Catonia carolina (assembly GCA_035578175.1). Classification (NCBI taxonomy): domain Eukaryota; kingdom Metazoa; phylum Arthropoda; class Insecta; order Hemiptera; family Achilidae; genus Catonia; species Catonia carolina. The sequence continues at coordinate 140,013,440 of JAQMRL010000001.1, read as the reverse complement.
CAAGAAAAAATATTAGTCTTTAATAACTAATATATACCAACTCCTGCATATACCTAGCCTGTGAGCTGGAAGGGGTTATATGCTCTACTAAACTCGTTAACTAAAAACAAAACTTGCCAAAACTAAACATTATAATAACAGATCTCAATTTTGGCACATTGTTTACCAATTATGTTTTTAAAACATATTAGGCCTATTAACTATTAGCTCATTACAGCAATATTAAAAATGTCAAATTAAGTTATTTTTGAAACAATATTAACTATTATACTAATCTAACGTACATATGTTCAAATAAATATTATAAGCCTATACCACGTAGTACAGGATGAAAGCTGGCTTTCACTTAGAATTCTAATACAAAAAAATCATATGTGAAAAACTCTCACATCTTCTCTTGCCAATGTAAATAATGAAACATAACCTATGTTTACCATGAGTTAGCATGTAAAATCTTAAAAATACAGAAAATCACTCATTGATGCTAAACTAAGCGCTGTAGAAAAATGTTTGAAATAAAAGTGTTAGGTTTTTTAATTTCCTACTAATTTAATAATATACAATTTTGCTCTGTACGTATATTTAGGCTGCAATCTTAAAAGAACTTTTTACCATAAGAGCACAGCCCCCTCCCAAGAATTTTAGCAGATACACCGCATACCCTATCTAGCAGAGCACAAAACTGTAATAACGGAGAAGGTTTTTCAAACAATCATAGGACTCGTTTTTGAGAAAGTCACAAAAACATGAAAAATTCCACGAAAGTACTACTTCCGGTTGACTGATTTTGATGAAAACATCAGTGTTGGGTCCCCTTGTGGTACCTAACTCTTCATATGGAATTCTGTTCTTGAGATATTTTGTTCACACACAGACCAATAACTAAAAACATGTTGTTTGGGTTCAAAGGTCCATACATATCATTGAGGCTAAATATTATGCTGCAGTGATATTAATGGTTTTATATTTGAATCTAGGGGTTTGATAACCAATAAAACTTACAGTTCTGGTCTGATAATTGAGTGCAATTTTTTGTACCAATGACAATTTATTTGATTTTATATAAAGTAACAGGTTCCTTGTGAATAGTTTCCAAACATCAAGTACCCGAAAACTATCGTATAACAGATCTGAAGGGATTTGTCTGTCTGAATTCAATGCGCTTTGGACACAGCTTTCTGAGTCGTCATGAGTAGTTCCAGATTCAAACGATAGGCGTAACCCCAAGAGATGATTCCGTACTGCAGCAAGGATTGTATCAAGGCAAAATAGAACTTTCCCAAATGATTTTCTTAGAATATTTTATTTCAGCTTAGGGAATACACGGAGAAATTTATGGATTTTTTTTGTTTTAAGTAGGTATTAAATAAGGGCAGACCATCTTATTCATGTATCAAACAAAATTCCGAGGTACTTGTAATGAGTTATCATGTTCTATGGCGTAAGAGTTACATTGTAAAATGACTTTTTGACAAAAATGTAACTGTTAAGACTTTGTTTCCTGAGTCTCCATGAAATGGTCATATATTTAGTTAACTATTTTTGTTTACTGTACGGGAGTTTGAGTTAAACAACTTTTTAGTAATCTTAAAGCTTCTGCGACCCAGCTGTACACTTCATCTCAATCTGATTCCTGCAAAACATAGGCGGTATCATCAGATTTTTCCTTTACAAAGGAAAAATCTACCATTCCCTACTGTGACTATTTATATATAAATAAAAAATTACACAGGAATAAGTATGCTGCCCTGAATAATGCCGAAGTTAACCGCCCTATTGTCACTGTGTCATGACCCTCAATTGACATCATTTGTTGTTACTGAGGTAACTGCGAAACCATTTCAAAGCCATTGCCTTGGCACCCATAATTTTGATTTTTACACAGCATTCTTCTATCTATAGTTAAAAGCTTTAGCAAGATCATGTAAAGTATGTCTAACTTTCTCGATCATTAGATAACTGTTAACTACAATAGAAAAAGGGCATCATTAATATTTTTATCATTTCTAAATCCAAACTGATTGAGAACACGGAAATCACTTGATGACAAGTAATTTTTCAAGAAGATTTGAAAATATCAACAGAAAAATTTACCTATGATTGTAATTTCCTTTATCTCCAGAATTTTGAATTTTTCCAGATATTTTGAGGGGAAAAGTTTTTGCAATTTTGATTAGGTCAGGGAACCTTAACTACGAGCAAAAATATAATATTATTTCTGACTAGGTTTAATCAATCGAATTACTTGAATTAACTACTAATATTAATTATTGATTAGTTCATCCACTACAGGAAAGTTCATAAAAACATTTGATAATCGTTTCCACTTAAGCCTGACTGAATTGAATTTGAATTGCTTGAAACACTTTTCCTCCATAAAATAATTATTAATATATCTTATTAATATATCTTATTAATATATATTCAAGCACATGTATTAACTTTAGTTCTTTTTTTTTAGTTTAATTAAAATCACATCAAAGCTTTGTCATTGGTGGCTACAATGGGTAATGGATCGGTAACAGTAGGTTTTAATAAGTGTAATAAAATCTCTAGTCTCTAACCAGGAATCAAGTCTGGAATTTTCCACTAAGTGTCTAGCAAGCAACTGATAGGCAATAGCAACCTACTAAATATAACAAATGAATCTATTGTTCAGCAAAGATGTTCTTTGAACATACCATCTGGAAACAAAATAAAGCTCACACTTTTGACGGTTCAATCATGCAGTATCATATAAAACATTACATTTATAATGCAGTGATGTTTTATTACTAATGTTAGGTTATATTGTTCATAATTTGCATTGGGAAGAGAAAGTCGTGTGAGTGTTTCACACCAGATTATTTTTAATATAGGCCTACCATAGGCAAGATACTGATAAACTAGTATGAAGGGTTTTGCAACTAAAAGCTTGGATGATTACTAAAAAATTACGTCGTACAACAAGCACAATCTTATTTTGAACAATTTTTTTTTTATTCTTAACAGAACATTTTTTAATTTTTATCATTTACAAATACAGTGTATTTGTAAATGATAAAAAAAACAGTAGGTCTAACCTAAAAAAAATTTATAAATTTTTAACCAGACCTAGTGTTCCATAGTACTCATACCATAAATTCATGTAAAACTTTATTAAATAAATAAATAAATAAACTAATATCATTCATCACCAAATTCATTTAACAGCCATTAAAATTTTTTCTTTATATCAATTTCCTTGAACCTGCAGAAAACAAAGATTTAGGACAAACATAACTTGTAAACTGTACGTAATGCAGTCAATCATAGTGCCAGACAGATTTTTACATTGCTAATAAAAATTTTCAGTAATTATAGCCTACTGTTCCAGTTAGTATTAAATGAACCAAAAACAAAAAGGAAATTTTATGAAGTACCGATAGAAATGCCAGTATCTTTGACAAGGAAACTATGCATACACTTCTAACAAAAAAAAAAAGTTTCACTATACCCCAAAGAAATTTTACTTAATCATTAATCAGAATAATACTCATTTGTAATACAATTCACTCTCAGGATTTCATGTCAAAACTGCAAAATTGACAACTGAGCGCAATCTGAAAATTGGACAAATATCAAAACAATTTCTGCTTTATATAAAATAGTCAATAAAAAAAGAGGATAAGACATGCAAGAATTAAGTGACATGTCATATTAATGTACAAAGGTGACTGCCACATCAAAAATAAATAACTGTTAAAACCCCTGTTCCTTGATATAAAGAGGCAATCAGGACTCAGATAGAAAACAATTCAATTTTGACAACGGGTTCACCTTTCTGGGCACATACTTCCAATTATTTCCGAAAATTTGATTTTGGATGGTCACCATTAGTGTTGAACTTCCAACAGAATTGTGATTCTTTGACATTTTGCAACTGACTAAAATTGGGTAATCTTAGTATGATTAAAATATAGTAGAGCTGTTCTCTTAAAGCACAGGCTTTGAAAATGGTAGCACAACAAAACTTTCTAATTTTCTACTACAATATTTTTTATACTGAACGAATCACATGCATGACATACATACTTGGCACATTGGTTTTTTAACAATGTCAAACTAGCAGAGATTATTTCTCACCTGAAACATGAATGATGTATTTAAGGTTGTCTTGTGATCCTTGAGTACATTAAAAATCATATTTCTGATAAAAGCTAATCTCCGCTAGTTCTGCCCTGCACTAAATATGACAATAAAATTAATTAGCAGCTATATCTTAACATTAACACACCATAAACCTAACCTAAAATAAATGTTACCAATTCTGCACATCTAACTTCTTACTTTTCAGATACCAGCATAAATTAGAATACTTCATAAACTATTATTTACTTTGTTAATTATTATTATTATTTATTAATTAGACATTCTCTAAGTGAAAAGGAGTTGAAAGATTAGCTAAAAGAACTAAGGTTCAACAAACCAAAGCAAGTTCATGGAAACAGTTAAAGAAAGTAATGTAGCCTAATGATTTATGAATAGTTTTAAATACCACCAAATACTTTGTCAACAATCATTATTACACGTTTTTACGATCATTTATAATCGCGTACGGTCAAGATGTTTTAACTTAATGTTCTCGAAAATTAAGATTTTGAACATAAGTACACTAGTTGAAAAAAATTAAAGTGAAAACTTACTGAATCTTTTTCATAAGGATGGATTTTTCAACAATAAAAGCTGAATTCTTTTATTCTACTTTACTTTCAAATGCCATCAATACGGCCCTTAAAACTGGGTAGTCCAATACCTCCAGGTTCGGAAGCAAACGACTCAATATCGCTGATATAAATAATTTCACAAACAAAAACAACGTGCGTTTCAAAAATACAAATTACTTACGCTTCAAATTTATTTGTCATTTTTTCACTGAACTGCAACACGTAAATGAAACGAGAGGTTATTTCAATACTCCGTATTGTGTATCACCAAAAGAACACTAGTGTGTTACCACTACTAAGATTAAAAAACACAGCCCACAAAAATAATAATATTGCACGTTTGAAATACTAATTAAGTTTCAGGAAATATAAAACTTATTATTTTAAAGTACATATCGTAATAAAATCATTCATCACTTAAAAATTAAGAAAACGCATACTACAGCCATGCTAAATATTTTTTACTATTCTATGGTCAAATTAACGTGTTTTTGTTCCGTGATTCAACTGTATTTTTATTTACGAGCAACGATCAACACATAAGGCGTATAAAAATAATTTTCAATTTCAGTCTTCACAATAGAGATCATTATAATCTCGAAAGTGCTGCCACCTTGAAGGCTTCAAATCTTAGTGTTTTGCACTTTATTGCGCGCCCCAAAATACAAATGTGTTTTAGGAATGAAATGGCACTGCCACAGTACGACGGTAAACGTTATTAATAATTAATCATTATGTCTTTGAGTTACCAGCAGAATTTCTGATTACACTAAACATTCCATTGACCATGCGTGTTAATTAAAAAAATTAACAAATAAATTACTGGAATTAATGGGGTCACCTGTAGGATTTCTCTTATCAAAATTGAACAACTCAAAATTGCTTATGGCATTTGGACTGGTGACAAGTTCAAAGTGAACAAAAAATGAAAAAAATATAAGTACTTAGTGTTTATTAAAATTAATATTGTTTACAGGAACTTTACCCTTCTGAAAACCAAATTGATAAGTATAATTTTCTGGCTGTTAGCTTTTTTGGTGGCACAACATTAGAGCTCTGAATACAAAACTGCTAAAATTTTTGGTATAAAAATAAGTTAACTTCTTTGTTCTTAGATTGATATTAAAATCAGAATTTATTTCTTCTTATTAGTATTTATTGTTATTTCTAAAAAGTACACATTCCAATATGGGTACCATATTTACAAATATATGAATTTATCAAACATAACATTTTTCCTCATTGCCTTATAAAATTCATTTCTAAAAAGCAAACAAATACACATAAATAAATTGATCATGTTTCGATAAAATTGAAAATATGAAGTAGAAACTACAAAATTACCAAATAGCATTAATATTAGATGAATGTCAACAAACATGCAAAACATTTCAATTAACATTTCTTAAACTAGGTACCCCAAGAATTTCACAACAAAATGTCATTCATCAAAAAGCTTGGACAACCAGAATACCGAAATTATTTTATGAGGTATGTATTTTTAGTCAGTATTGTTTGTTACAAATATAGTATTGGGTTTGTAAGTGTGAAGTACAGATACATTTTTTATCGTCCAAATACAATTTTATTGTACCAGTGTAAACCGATTCCGCTTATAACAGAGTGCATTCAGAGAATTCTCAAAAAATAATTTCATTAGAAAAATTAATTCGTTTGTTCATTTTTTATGGTGAAACATTTTCAGCGCAACAAATTGAAACTAAAGAATTACGATGGAATTGAAATGTTGAGAGCACTTTTTTTGTTTAAAATGTTCGCAGAATGTTGTGTATCTTGTCATTTTAAAATTGCTGTTTTTAATATTTTTTAGAATATTATTTACTGTTTGAAAATTGTGATCATTCAAGAACAAATTTTTGGTTACACCAATTGGTAAGTGACTATATTTAAGGTCAAATCTGTGGAATGCAGAGATTACAGCTTTTTGTCAACCATTTATTTTTCTGTAAATTCTGCTTAAACCTGTGCTAATCAATTGTTTGGTGTGTGACATGTTTCCTCTTGTTGGAAAACAGCGTACTTTGTTCATAATCAGTTAACCGAGTGAAAAATTCTTCACATATTACATGGTATGTTTCTGCTGCAACAACTCTGCTGGTTCCACTCTACCGGATTTCTAGAAAGAGCACATCATACGCCAATTTCCTCATTGTAATGTGTGAGCTTATACTTCACATGATGTTACTGCCAACCAATTCCAGATGTTTTTTTTTAAATTTACATCCCCAAACAAATAAACTTATGCTGTTCTTGCTTGACATTAAACACAATATCAGGGCTATCTGTTAATAATGCTGCTGAGAAGCCAGTAACAATAATTAAGATGCATCATTTAGCATTTCCTTAGATTGCACTGTATTGTATTAACTGAAATGGTTTCAGATTTAAATCATGAAGCCTGTTTTAGCAAGATGATTTTTGTATACCACTTTACTTTGATTAACAGACATAGGCGAGCACATTGGTAACAAGCTTACCTCTCATCATGCAGTCTTGGGTTTGAATCCCATTCAGACACGGCATATTTCCATACGTAACAAAAAAATCATTTCATCTTTCACCGTCTGCATTAGCAGTAATTGCAGGACAGTCTGACTTTAAACCAAAAAAAAGACATAAGTTTTTTCAGACTGTCAGAAATTCTATGTAGATTATTGGGTATGGTCTCTGAAGTCCTAAGAAACTCTATTGTAAACCATTTATAATCAAATTTTTTGCTATTCTTAGATAGGATATTGGTGTAGGAGAGTTTTCAAGGTATATTTCATCCATTTTTTGAAAGAGTTTGAACTCACATAAGCTTCTAAACATATTAACCAACACTTGGGTTGAACACATCCAGTGAGGGCCAAATTATAACAGTGAAAGGATTACTAGTCACCGATCCTTGGAATTTCCAATTTCATCACATTTATATACCTGCTTATTTGGCCCTTGCTACATGGTTTAAAGAATGTTTTACATGCTATGCGGCGGTCCTGGTCCATTAAAAGCATTAAAATGATAGACAATCATTATAATGCAGTGCACCAAATTTATACAATCAGTGGCTCAAGGAGCCTTGTCGCAATATATTTTTTCTTGATTATATGTAAGTTATATCTTCTTATTTTATTTTTTTCATTGTTATAATTTCATCCCCGCCAGAAATGCGTTCAACGCCAACACTTTCCTGTATTGAATTAAGTATTATAGAATCACAACAAAACAGAAAAAACAGGAAATGAAACTATGAAATCATGAATGTACTTAGTTTGTGAGAGTGAAGGAAATATTTCATTTTCTAGATTAAATTTTGTTTCAGCACTCACTTTTGGGGGCCTGCATTAAATTGGACCATTCCATTAGCTGCTTTTAGAGATACACAGAAAAGTCCAGAACTAATTAGTCCAAATATGACTTTAGGTAAGAAGAACTTATGTAACAGTAGTTGGAATATAACTTTACACTAATATTATGCAAGTTAGCGATGCATTTTTGTGTAAGTACAGGCTTTCAACATGCATCTTAAAAATGCCTTAATGCTTTCTTATAAGCAGTGAGGATGCAATTTGGCATCATTCACAAAACTATTCATATTAAATAAGAGAAATATTAGCACCCTTATTACTCTTTGAGTTTTAAAATCTCAACAAATTCCGCCGACCGCATTGGCATAGTTGGTAATGTGCTCGCCTCTCATCATGCGGTCTTGGGTTCGAATCCCATTCAGGCACGGCATATTTTCATACGTTACAAAAAATCATTTCATCCTTCACCATCAGCATTAGCAGTAATTGCAGAACAGTCGGACGTAAAACCAAAAAAAAAAAAATCAACAAATTCCATACTACTTTTTCATTATTATGAAAATGTAACAGTTTTCGTACAATAAATGTACAGCTTTTACAAAAGTAGTTTAAATGACAGAGGTACAACAAAAAAACAGTAAAAAATTATTAAAATGTTTTTTTGAAAGATTTTTGTTTCTTGGTTTTTGTGCATGAAACCTGTTGATGATTCAAAGAAACCATCTCCACAACCTCAGTAATGGAACAATGCAGTAAAATGGATGAACGTTAAAGCTGTAATAATATAAGCTCAGATTTTTATTACTGTGATTATTAAGCACATAACTGGTTTAATCTGTGAAGTAGTTGAATAATACTTAGAGAACCTTTCAATAGTAATTTTCCTTGAATTTCATCAATAACACAAAAAAAATGCTACACTACAAATTACCAGTAGTAAATTATTAACAGATAAATTTATTGGTAATACTGTATCATTATTTTTTGTTTGGTAACAAATGTTGCAGCAAATAATAATGCGAATATTTTCATTAAAGTACTTTTTTAGTTTTTGCGATTATTCCAATACCAGCCACACTTTGCATGCTGCACTTCATTGTAAACTATACTTAAAAGAGTTCTTCTCAGACAAACTTACATGTTGAAAGCCGAATTACGACTACACAAACAAAACCAATTAGTACTGGAAACAGGAATTTTGTTGTCATCAGAATAAATCACCTGTGGAAGGGGAGAAATATGACAGAGAATGACCAAATATGTGTTACAAGGAAAAATAGGTCAAATCTTTTTCTTAAAAATATGGTACAATCTCTTTGATTTTCGGAAGATTACCATCCCTTCCTATGCAGAAAAAGGATGTACATTACGTTTTAGATACCTGTCCTATAAATAATTTTCAAACATTTTGAAAAAAGAGTAAGGGATGATGCCATACTGTAAGGCAGTACTGTACTTGCAATACTGCAGTACTGTTGCAAAAAGTTTTACTTACTTGGGAGTGAAAATAGCTAATGATGGCAGAATAGAACACAAAATTAAAAAGAGATTGGAGTTTGGAAGATAGATGTTCGAGAGTGTGAGACACCTGCTCTGAGATAAAAAAAAGAAATACCAAGGAGGGCCAAGGTATGATGTATAAATTGTACTACGTACAATCTTTGTACATACAGTCTTCAATGCATAAGTTACTTTTGTATTGAAGACATGGGCACAGAAAGAGAGAAGTTCATTAGTTTATCCAAGTTTTATCAGGAAGTAGCTTCAAAATTTAAACAACAGATTATGGGAACAGTGGGATATTATAATCCAAAAAGTAATAAAAGTAGGAAAAAAATTTCTGTTCAGCCAAGTTTCTTATAAGGAGTTACGATCGGTTATTGATAAAGTAAGTAAATGGTTGGGTTAAATGGGATTTCTAGTATAATTGTCAAAGAATGTAAACATTTTTTAATTACTCCTCTCCTTCATTTAATATTAACTTCACTCAAAGTAGGTGTGATTCCAAACAAACTGAAGGAGGTTAAAATAATAAGGATAGTAAAATTTTTGAAAAGTAGTCATTAGGTTAATCAGTTTCTTGACTGAAAACTTTATCACCTCAGAAGATCAGCATAGTTTCCAAAAAGGTAAATCAACCAAAACTGCAATAGTCTCACTTGTTACTGAGCAAGTTGTTGATTTATTGGATGCAGGGGAGAAAGCATTGGCTGTGTTCTTAGATCTGAGTAAAGCTTTTGATAGTGTTGGTCATGAAATCTTATTGAAAACATTAGTCATTAAACAGACAGGGGAGAAATGAAATGGTTTGAATCTAACCTTATTGGTAGAATACAATGCATGGAGTTATATAGAGTTGTTAGGGGTAAACTTACAAAGATTGTATCTGCAAGCTTGAAGTCAAAGCACAAGCTCCACAAGGGTCAATTTTAGGTCCCATTTTGTTTCTACTGTAAGTTAACATGTTACCAGGAGTCTTGAATAATGGAAGAGCTTCATTGTTTGCCGATACTTTCGTAATAAATAAAAGTTTTTTAGTAGATGCTCTTGAAATATGTTCACATGTTAACATAGAGTCTGAAGTACAGTTCCTGAATCAAATTATGTTAACAGTCAATGGAAAAAGTGTCAATGCTTGAAAAAAATTAACATATAACATTAAAAAAGTAGAAAAGTGGATACATATTTTATTCATAATATTTATTATTTTATCAAACATCCTAGACAGGACTATTCATAATAATAGTCTAAGAGCATGTAGAAACAGTGAACTTTCTAGGAGTTCACTATATAGATAGATATTTGTCTTGGGATTTCTACACCAATCAAGTTAGTTGTAAAATATCATCTGTGGTATTAGCATTAAAACAAATTGCCAGATGAAAATTAATAATGGCAGCTTATCACAGTCTAATTCTGTTTAATATCATGGTATTTTAGAATGGGTCATTTTAGTATGTATGAGTGTATTTTAGTATGGGTAATATGAATAAAAAGACATTTTAAAATTCAAAAGAACGTTATTAGGTGTATGGTGTTCCCCACTACATGCAGCCACTATTTAAGAGGCTTAAATTACTTATAGTTCCCTCACTTTATATTTTTGAGGTGATAATATATGTTAGGCAAAATTTCATTGTCCACTAGTATAACAAAAAACCAATCAATTATTATGTGGCTAACTACAACACCAAATTGTTTGAACAAAAACCTACTTATGCGGGGAGCAACTATATCAATAAATTACTCCAATTTTTAAAATCTGAAAATTACTTGACTGATGAAATTTTGTATAGTGTAGGCCTACAAGAATTTCTTTCTAAATATTATTACATAAAAAATAACAGAGAGATATAACTCAAAATAAATAAACAACCAAAGCATTAAAGTGAATGCTAAGAAACTGTGTATTATTGTGTATATATTAGAAGATGATACACTTATTATAGTAAGTAAGCCTTGTGGTAGTAGGTTAAAGTGCGATTAGAATAATATGTATTTATTCAGGTGTTATGTTTTAGCTTAAAGTTCTTGGCATGTCCTACATACTTCCTTGGGAGTCTACTGGACTCAATTATTTAAAAAAACAAATCTTATTTCATTTGATTAGATTATATAAGCATTTAATTGAAAATTACTTTATTACTTATAAATTAAAATAATGTTTTAGCTTTGTTTCTCTATTCAATGATGTTTACTCGTTTTGCCTGGAAAGTTACACCAAGGAATATGCTGTTGTTTGGTTGCCACGTGACTAATTTCACAGCCCAAGGTATACAAGGTATTAGATATATAATGTATACCGCTTCAAAAAATCAATCATAAATTTTGAAAAATCCTTTAGAATGCAAATTTTCACTGAGAAGAAAAACCTGATTAAAGTTATCGAAAAGTACCCTTATCATAAAATGTGCTAAGAACAAATAACCTCTTTTTATGAACGAATATGTTATTCTCTCTATAATTTCAGTTTGTACTTAATTTAAAGTACAAAGTAAAGAAATGAGTGAACCTAGTGTAAATTAACAAATGTACGTGTACGCGTCGTAAATTGGTTTCATAGAAATTGTATCGTAAATTGGTTTAATAAAAATCGTGCCATAGTGTAAATCTTCGAGTTAATAATATGTGTGTATTTTAATCTGTGGGGTCGCAAAAAATAATGTAAATATAAATGACGTGAATTCGTGATTTATTTTTATCGGTTCTTCTTCTTTACTACGGCTTGCTGACTGTAAGAACAAACAATTTCTTAAATGCAAGAGCATTTAATGTCATTAAAAGTACAAGAAGTTAATGGGTACTAGTTATTTTGGTTATGTAGACAATAAAAAAATCAGAATTTTTGGAGTTATATCATTTTTTGGACCAGATATCATTCGCAAATATATAACTTGTGAAATGATTTTTTGAACTAAGTGGCACATCTATTCTATTTAGAAGATCTTCTAAGGTTGTAAGAACATTTAATTAAGACAAAATGTCATTTATGATGCAGTAAAAGTGGCTCTTAAGTGGTCCGTAACAATTATGGATAAAATTGTACATTCATTTTTCTGTAATTGTAACTGCTCATTGTAAACAATAAATACTTTAACTTTTGTACCTGTATTTTTTTTGTATTCATAACATTCTGCTTAAAACAAAGTTACAAAATCACACACTTTCAGTTTGTCAGCCACCAAGGAGTATTTAGTGGTATAGCTTTTTCTGTTAAAAGAGGTTGCCTATTACCTTCTACATAATGAGTTAATTTGCAATTTTAAACTGATACATCTAAACTAGGTGAAGCTTGCAACTTGTGTGCTGCCAACACTGCTGCAAGATTTTGAGTCAACTATTAAATTTTTCCAGCACACTACAAAACACAACTGAATTGAATGGCGATTCACAATCAAGTGAATGACTTCTTGGATCAGCAAGTTCTAGGCAAGTGTGATTATGTGACATTTAATGACATGAAGATGCGATCATTATGGTAGTGATGTAAACCAAGTAGCAAACAATTTTCTAGACTAGGAACACAAATTACACATCAAATTTTTCAGGATTAAGCTCATGCACCTTGCTGGGCTTGAGGAAGATCATGTAACACCCAAGTCCTATTCAGAACTCTTGTTTGAAGCAAGTGGGTTACTTGCACACTTACTAAGTCCTCTGTACTTTAACGACTGTTATAGTCAAGAGTAAGATTGCAATGAATTTTCAAGGAGATAAATCATCTTAATTTTATACAAAAACAGATCTAAACTGTAGTAGAACCCATCTTAAATTTCATCTATATGTGATCTATTGCATAAGGGATTTTGGATGTACCATAGAACATAACATAATAATTTTCATTCTGGTCAGTGAGGCTAAGGTACTGAAATAAAGAATACAATATTAATTTTTAAATTAGTTAAAATTTGTAGCTATTTTTTATGAACTTTTTTATCATTATATGGATTTTACCAATACAACCCCCAGCTCTCACAAAATGTTATTAAGTGGTTCTCTTTATTGCCATCACAATAAGTACAGGGCCGGTTCATGAGATGGAAGTTAACCCTGCATGTCTTAGTTTGTTGTGTGAATTTGCGTAAGTGACAAAGGACTGTCAGGCACATTGGATATTGCAATTTATAATCTCATTAATTATTGTGAAAACCATACAGCAGTTATTCAAAACTGAAACAAATTAGCAAAGTTATATTCAGTTTAACCCACTCAGTTGGTATAATGAGTAGTCATCGCTGTGAGTCAGCTGTTCAACAGCTGATTTTTAGAACTGAAGGTTTTGTAGTTGAAATCCTCGAAAAGGTAGTAGTTACTTTTATGTGATTTGAATACTAGACAGTGGTTAGAAGTGTACTTTGATGGTTTGGGCTCAATTAAACAAACTCTCTCAGGAATAGTCGGCTTGAGCCTATAAATGACTTCATTTATATGTCATACATATCCTCATCTCATTGGGCCATGGAGTCTCTTATTGGCGTTAAACTGAACTGATTACAACAAAAGCACATTAGGTACTATTTTTGTGCGTGCGTGTACGCGCGCGCGTGTGTGTGTGCGCGCGTGCGTGCGTGGGTGTGTGTGTTAGTGTGTGTGTGAGTGTGGGTGTGTGTTTGTACGTGTGTGTGTGTGTGTGTGTGTGTGTGTGTGTGTGTGTGTGTGTGTGTGTGTGTGTGTGCGTGCGCGTGTGTGTGTGTGTGTATGTGTGTGTGTATGTGTGTGTGTGTGTGTGTGTGTCTGTGTGTGTGTGTGTGTGTGTGTGTGTGTGTGTGTGTGTGTGTGTGTGTGTGTGTGTGTGTGTGTGTGTGTGTGTGTGTGTGTGTGTGTGTGTGTGTGTGTGTGTGTGTGTGTGTGTGTGTGTGTGTGTACCAGTTCCCTAAGGTGAAATCTGCATTAAAAGGGACAAGATTTGAGTCTGTGGAAGCTGTAAAAGAGAAAGCGGCATGTGTCCTGAAGGAGCTGACAGAAGCTGACTTCTAGCACTGTTTCCAATGGAAATTCACATGGAGCGTTGTAGGGATAGAGGAGTGTATATTGAAGGTGACAATAAGTGATAATGTATAAAATTAAAATTAAATTTTTTACGTCAGTCTCGTTATTTAATAGCCATACCTCGTACATAACACATCTTAAGATTACAATACCAGTGATATAGGTAAAATATTTTATAACTAAATAAATAGGCCACAAATTAATCAAATTCCTCTCATGTTCGATTCCCTATAACATCAACTATAGGACACATGATAGCTTGGGTACAGAGAATATTCACAGTGTCATTGTAAGACGTGCAAGGTCTAAGGCTAATTTTATTTACTGGTAGTTTAATGTTCTGTATTATGACATATTTTTGAAGTGAAAACTTCTTTTAGCACTCCTTGCACTCTTTCTGAACAGTGAATGAAATTAAACAATCACGCTTAGGTCGGTGACACTGAATCGGGTATACACTGACTCGGCTCCAGTCAACATCAGCCAGCAAGTTCACTGTCTGAGTCGTCAGTCTCCAGTTGTCATCAGCCACCTTTACTGTCTAACAAAAGGTGCATTGTTTTAAGAATTATGTTTTATTATTATTATAATTTGTTTGTTTTGTATGTACTTAGTTTAATATTTCAAGTGTATATAATGTGTGTATAACATTTATAGTACTAAATACAATATACACCACAAAATCATGTACGTCTTCACTTCCATCGTGTGGTCATAAGGACGCACCCAATGATTTTTTTTATTGGTCTTTATAAAATAATTTGGATTTGATTGCCAAAATAAAATAACTGTTCATTAGTTTCTGGATGAACCAAATTCTAGTGTTATATGAACACTAGGGCAAATGATTTTAGTGAAACTTTCAGCTAATAAGTGTTGACATTGTATACAATATTTTTCTTGTTAAACCACAAACAAATCAGATAATTTAAAAAAAATTACTTGTCAGCATAGGTATCTCAGATTTTTTTTCTGAATGGGAATTAAAGGATAATTAAGGTCATTAAAGATAATTAAGACTAACGTGGAACCAATGTGTTAACGAAACGTGAAAAACTTTGGACACTAGACGTAAACAACTGTATTCGTTGATTTCCACATCTTCCAAACTCCCACTTCATCTAAAACTACTAGTTTATAAGTGTTATCTTAGACCCGTTTGGATGTATAGCAGCCAAATTTACTGTTGTGCCAAACCGTCGGTCATTTTTAAAATACAACGCTTTCAGTCCAAACTGTTAAGACAGATAACTAGAGCTCCCTTCTACATAATGAACGATACACTACACACAAACTTAACGTCCCATACATCAATGATGTGTTCCTGTGCATATACACATGATTTAAAAAGAAATTACACAATAATCCGAACCAGCTCATCGTTGACCTAGACACACCAGATTTACCAACTGCCCCAATATGAAGACTGAAACGACTCCGGAGTAGGGATATCATGAGACGTCATGATAAACAAAAAATTAAATAATTAAAAATAATGGACTAATTTAATGATTACGGTTAGAGTACTGTCAATGGGCAGCGATCTCCTCAATGTCTTAAAATTGTCAATATTTGTATCCTTTTTTTTCAAATTTCCTTGTTAATTTTATATAGTTGCAATAAAAATATCTTCTATAGTCAAAAAAAAGGTCATGGATCTGTTTTCTATCACAATAAAATTCCATTGAACTAGAGTTTTAGGGCAATAAAGTAGGTACCCAAATACTTTCAGCTGCTAACTGATTTAGTAGATTTTTAAGTTATTTTTTTAATTTAAGACAGAAATTTCTTCATATTTGTTATTGCATTTGCTAAAATTAATTTATCTAAATTTTAAATCAATGAAAAACTAGATTTTGATTTAGAGAGGATTTACCCTTTATTTTAACTGGCTATACTCAGCAATGTTATAAGAAGTTTGTCTCAACCTTTTTAGTACAGTGTGTAGAGTATAGTAGATTCGTTCTTAGCAAGTAGACTATATAGGACTACAACCGCCATTGTTTTTGCAATTTTTATTTACGTTCAGCAAAAGCAAATAAATAAATAAAGATGGTATACTTAATTTTTAGAACACGAGACAAGTTTAGGTTAACCAAATGGTTCAAAAAGTGATTTTAAAAGTATTCATTTAATGTTAAAACAAATTCTTCAAAATTGTTTTGGCCGGCCGCATTGGCGTAGTTTTGGTAACGTGCTCGCCTCTCATCATGCGGTCCTGGGTTCGAATCTCACTCAGGCACGGCATATTTTCATACGTTACAAAGAATCATTCCATCTCATTACGCACAGTTACACCCCAATGTCGTCGCTAATGACCTAGCAGTTGATGCGACGTTAAATAAAAAAAAAATTCTTCAAATAATCAGATGCATGATATAATATAAAAAAATGAATTTACATAAGTACCTACTATTATAAAAAAAGTCCGCGTAATTCGCACTGTTTATCAGTTAAAGTAAGTAGGAAGCAACTAAACCAATACGCTGGAATTTATAATTAAATGTCAAAAAATGAGAAAAACATGAATGAGGTAATTTAATATTTTTATCGCTTAATCTCCCAATCTCCCACACAGCGATAACAGTGAACGCCGCATAAATGCGGCAACGATTGCTGCTACAGATAAGCTCGCATTATGTGAATCTATTGCGTATTATGTGAGCCTTTAGTTAGAAAACAGGAACAGAAGATAAATTTATTATGTAACCCCCTTTTGCTCACGCGAAACACCTATGAATCGCTACCAAAGCAAAATTGGCATAGGGGACAAGAAGGAGAAAAGAAAAAAAAACACCCCAAAAAGAGACTGCGGTGATGTGGTGTAAAAAAATTTAACAAATAGATTTAAATTAGTAAAAAGATTTAATAAAATTAAGCAAATGATTAGGTAAACTTAGTAAAAGGAGAAGACAATAAATTTTTAAATTAGGTTAATAAAAAGTTACATTGTTATCCAAATGTTAATTAGAATTATCATAATTAATTAATATAATAAAATAATAATAAATGAGCTCAATAATTAAATATTTTTTGTACTGGATCCAGAAAAGATTTGAGAAAATTGTTAAGTTAAATACCAAAATCGGTATTATAATAAATATTATTACAAATGAATCAAAATAAAATCAATTAATAATCAGATTTTTATAAAAGAGATTAAATAAAAGAATTTAAATAAGTAAAAGCATGATTAGCTTATTACTTAAAAATCAGATCTAATAGTTAAAATATTTTTTTTTTAAATTTAAAAAAAAATTTATTTTACAATTTTAGGTAACACAAGATATTTTGTGTAACGGAAAATAATTTTTCCGTAATCAAAATTTATGCAATAATTTTGTTGAAATAATATAAAGTATTTTTATAATGTTGAAGAAATACATTAATGAAAGCCAAAATTTAATTCAATAATTGGTTAATGAGGTAGGCCCAAAACATGCTTTGACCAGATTTAAGTAAAATTTGCATGCTGTCGCCAACATAAGAAAATTTTGAATCATATTTAATGATTTACATAATAATAATGATAATAATGAAATTACATTTTTATAACAAATATTAAAAAAATTTAGTAATTTTATGAAAGAAAGAAGATTCGAATAAGAAGAAAGCAGGTCGATCCCGGCAGAACTTTGCTAGTTAACTAGCAGCAGACAAGTTCAAGCAAAACAAGGGCGACGTGTCCTTTTTTAAAAAAAATGGAGAATCCAGGGTAATCATTGGCGATAATTCGGAAACAGGAAAAATATATCTTCTCCCAAAAGAAATGAATACAGATGAGCAGTATTAAAGTATTGATATGTGAGGCTTTCGGGTAAAGCTGGAAAATTCCAAATTCTACATTTGGTTTTCTTGCCGCATCGTGAGGGTAGATAAGTAATAAATGGAAGAAACACCACCCCAGAACTGGTACAAGACTGTTACCCCCAAAGCTGGTCCCGTAAAAACGGGAAAACAATTGGTCAAACAGCACAGCAGCAGCATAACGCCCCGAAAAGACTCAAAACCATAATTACGGCATATAAAAATCACGATCCGATCATCGTCGAGACCAATTGCAAAGAGAGAGAAAAGAACCAAACTTCCCAAAAGGAAACCTCGGCTCTGACGTCACCGACCCCTTCCATCCCGCCAGACAAATACCCAAAAACATGAAAAGCAGGATGAAACGGATCTTACACGACAGAATTACAGATAACAGCAGTCGGCAGTACAAAGTCAGAACGAAAAGCAAATCGATAACGAGATAACGGATTGCGGCGACATTAAAAGATAACAAAATTAAAATGCAACAAGACAGAATAAGGAAAATTAATAATTAAATTTACGTAACATTAAATAAAAATGTTACAATTATTACTGAAATTGAATACACACGAAAATATTTCAGAATGTAACAAAACTATTAAGATCTTTCGCTTTACTATTCTACGATCTAGGAATATTTTAAAAGTTAAACAGAAAATAATGCTACCAAAATGTGTACAATTCACAAACAATAGATATTACTTTAATTTCTGCTGTAAAATCGCATTACAAATGATAAACAACTATTAACAAATTATAAAAATTAGATTAATGACAAGATAAATTAAAAATATGTAATGGGCAAAACCGACTGGTTTAGCTGTCTAAAAACGACAACACCATCTGAATTACAAGTACCATACCCGGGAACTAAAACGGAAAAATGTATTTTCACAACATTTTTACCAACGTTTGTTGAACTTAACATCTTTTCACTAAACATGCAGTAAGTCAACTATTATTACGTAAGTTTTACATCCCCTTTATTAAAAACAGCCGAAAATTGTACAAATTCACAATACATTACAGTCCTTTCTGACTTATGAGTTTCCTCTGCAAGTGCCTCATCAGATTATCAAAAAGAGTTGCAAATTATGTGATATTTTCTGTAGGATAATATATTTATTATCTATATATATATATCTATATATATTATCTATGGATAATATTAAGTTAACTCACTATAAGAGTCACACAGTTAGTTCACTAATACAGTCGCGAAATGACGCAGAGGCTGAATTAGACGGCAAACTGTAGTGTTAGTAGTCCCAATAAATAGGTAACGGATGTGAACTACTGAGATGTGAACAGAATTCTTAACACTTATTAAAATATAGTAATCCACTAGGTTAAGTCCTAGTATAGTGCACAGAACACTTATTAAGTGAAGACTTTACTGACTTTCATTACTTACTACGTGGTCAAGTGGTAAAGTCGTCGCCACGACTTTACACTTTTAACAGCTGATTTTCAGATCAAGACTTAGTGGTTCAAATCCTATAAATAGTAAAGATAATAGTAGAGACTTTTATATGGATTTGAATGCTAGACTGGTTACCAGTGTACGTTGATGGTTGGGGTTCAATTAACTATACTGTCTCGGGAATGGTCGCCCTGAGTCTGCACAAGACTACGCCTAATTTAAACGTCATCCTCATCTCATTGGGCCATGGGGTTGCTTCTTTGAGTTTATTTTCTTTGTGGTTTATATATTTTTGCCAATTTTCTGCAGTTGCATTGTTTATGCCGATTTCTAAAAGTTTCTTTACTTCATTTAACTTGAATGTTTTGTTGTGTATCGCCATAAACGATTGTGTATCGTTTATTTTATAGATGTTGAAAACGATTCGTTGAGATTAGTCATAGCAATATACTACGGAAACGAGCATAAATTACTTTCAAAATGCATGTTCTATATTTTGTAACGAATGAATTAAGTCATATTCGTATTGCTACAAGTAAGAAGTCTAACAGAACGAGCGGTTTAATTGTTTACTGTCAATCACTATACTATAAGCTCCATACGGAATGAATTATCATCGGTGTCAATGCAGTATTTCTGAAAAGAAGTATTCGCAGTAAGGCTGGACAGCACGCACTGTCCGCAATTTCACAAAAGTTGTTTACGTTCACGCTTAAGGTGTGATTTCGTTTGAGCGATCGTTGTATAGATCGGGTAGTTTCGTTCGTGCAGTGGAACGTGCGATCCCACAGTGACAGTTGTACTGTATACAATGGATGACGTTAAAAAACATGTTTATGTATTCTAAAACAGCAAGAAGTAGAGGAGTGTATTGTAAAAATGTTAAAAGGCCGCCAAAGGAAAATTTTTTTTTTTTTTTTTTTTTTTTTTTTTTTTTTTTTTGGTTTAACGTCCGACTGTTCTGCAAACAAGGAAAAGAACTGATCAGATGTACGAGGGTAAGTCAATTATTATTCGCCATGTAGTTATAAAATTTTATTGTATTCAAATAGAAAACTTACAAGTACATCATTTTTCGACATAGTGTCCTTGCTTTTTAACGCACTTGGTCCATCGTTGTTCAAGTTTCCTGATGCCCTCATGAAAGAAGGTTTTTGGTGAGATGCGAGCCAGGAATGCACCGCTTCTTTCAATGCTTCGTCCGAGGTAAATCGACGGCCCCTTAATGCCTCTTTGAGTGAACCAAACAAGTGATAATCAGAAGGAGCAAGATCGGGACTATGGAGGATAAGCCAGTACTTCAAAATTGAGTTTCTGGAGCGTTTCAGCAGTGTGGGCAGCAGTATGCGGACGGGAGTTGTGCAACAACACACCTTTTGAGAGCAGTCCTCGGCGTTTGCTTCGAATTACAGGCTTTAGCTTGGCAGTAAGCATCTCACTGTAACGTACACTGTTTATTATTGTGCCCCTTTCCTGAAAATGTTCCAGTACTGGTCCTTGTGAGTCCCAAAAACTGTAAGCATCAGTTTTCCTGCGGAGGGTTGGGTCTTGAATTTTTCTTGCAGGGCGAATTTGGATGTTTCCATTCCATACTCTGCCGTTTACTCTCCGGCTGACAATGATGGATCCACGTTTCGTCACAAGTAATGATCCTGTCTAAGAAGTTGTCCCGTTCGTTACCATAGCGATCCAAATGTTTTTTTGCAGATGTCCAAGCGCATTTGTTTATGCAACAGTTTCAGTTGTTTTGGGACACAACTGAAACAAACTTTCTTGCACATTTATGAAATTTATTTAAACTTTAAACTTGCACATTTATTTAAACTTTATGAAACCCAAGTGTGTTGTGAATGATTTCGTGGGCAGAACCGTGGCTAATTTGCAGACGATGTGCCACTTCGTCAACAGTTACTTGTTGGTCTAAGAGAATCATTTCACGTGAACGCTCAATGTTTTCTTCATTTACGGCGGTAAACGGTCGTCCAGCTCCTTCATCGTGCGTAGCACTTGTGCGACCATTTTTGAAGTTTTCAATCCATTCGTAGACACTCCGTTGTGGCAAAACCCTGTTCCCGTACTGTACCGAAAGTCTTCTATGAATTTCGGCCCCTGATACACCTACCGACCACAAAAAACCGGATCACTGAACGTTGCTCTTTGGTGCAAATAGAAAGCGGAGCAGCCATGATTAACAGTACGACAGCGATAACGAAACTAACCTAGTAGCTTGAAATTTGCATACATATAACCGAAAATAAACAAGAATGCGTCATCAACGCAAAACGACAGTACTGCCAACATAAACAAAAATATAACTAAATTGCGGATAATAATTGACTTACCCTCGTATATGAGGAGACATGAAGAAGAATGCCAATCCAGCTTAATTATTAAATATCTACTGGATGATGAGAGTAAGTTTCAGAACTTTTTTCATCTGACGAGAAATCAGTTTGATTTCGTGTTATGTGCTATTATGGAGTATATTAAGAA
The DNA here is from genome assembly GCA_035578175.1 of Catonia carolina. Taxonomy (NCBI): domain Eukaryota; kingdom Metazoa; phylum Arthropoda; class Insecta; order Hemiptera; family Achilidae; genus Catonia; species Catonia carolina. The sequence goes on along the minus strand of JAQMRL010000001.1, from coordinate 139,991,229 downwards.
ATCTCCTTCAAGATCAATAAGAAAAGTAATTACAAAGAAGAGTTTTATCATCCAAATGCAAAGCAATGTCTTCCCATACATTGTCCCTTAGTACCACGTCTTTATAATCATTATGAAAGGGATAAAATAGTTGTGGTTTTTCTGCAACTAACTAAAAGAGTTTTTGCGTCATTGTCTTTGGAAAAACTCATTTTCAACTTCCAGACGCATGCGATTACTACAGGTGACTGGTTCACAAAGCAGTCGATGCAGCCGACCTCTTGCGTCGGACACATAAACGGAACCGCTTATTAAGAAATCCACTTGATGAGTAATGGCAGTGACGCACGCAGCGGCTGCATTTGTAGTAATCGCATGCGACGATCGCATTTTTAACTCTAGTGAAATACAGTATTATAAATACTGCGCAGGCAGGAATTTTTAGGTTAGCTTCAGTAACTAATTTAATACTACCTTAATTAATACTAATAATTGGTAGCAATACTATAATTTCATTTCACTAATAACTGGTTACAACTCACTATTTCATAACCAACCGTACTCGCTAATAACCAATCTGTCGATGCGACTTAAAATAAACCACATAAATAGTTATAAAAATTTGAATTATAAAACAAAAAAAATTAAAATAAATAAAAAATTCCACAGGTTAATACGTAACGCAATTCAAATCCCCCTAGTATGCGCGACCAGCAAGAATGAGTCCTTATGCATGGCTGTTGAACTATTGTTACAAACGACAAACGTTATAAAATATACACTTTGCATCATGAGAGTTCGCTTTAGTATATTATTATATTATTCTTGTATAGCGGCAGCAACGTGCCAGCGCGGAAAGTAAACAAAGTAACAGAAGATTTGTAGGGTTACACGCATGCGCCTTGCCGAGCTCCAGGGAGATTGCCGAAGAGTCAAGTCATTCCCATTCACCCATTCTACAGCGGGAACCGCGAACTGCAATGTCGTCTGCTTAGTTGTGTTCATTCCAAGGTGACAGCGTGTCTTTGTAGGTTATATTATTTGACCTTTAATTTTCAACTTAAACGAATTCGAACGGTTTGATTAGTAACATATCATAACGAGGTAGAGATAATTGAACTATAAAAGTATTTATTTAAATTTACAATTTTTTTCCTGTTAACTGAATAATTTCATCTGTCGTACGCTGTCAAATAAGTTGTAAATATGGCAACAGTAGCAAAGAAATTGGTTGGTCAGCTGAAAAGCAAAGAATTCCGAACTTATCTCATGAGGTATGACATTTATTTCTAATAAATTGTAATTTATAAAGTTAGTTTTACCCAGTGTTTAGCCTAAGTATTAATTGTGTAGCGGTTTTGAGGTTAAATTTATAATAAAATCTAAAGAAAATAAATTTTAAAAACCGTTTTGCTCTAATAAGAATGATGTGTGTACCTAGTGTAAGAGATTCATCTAATAAACGTGATTAAAGTTCAAAGTGTGTTGGTAAGATGCAACAGGTTGATCTATGAAATCCAGTGTTCTGTAATGCTAATAAAAACCATTTAGCGAGAGATATTTTCCGTAAAAGGTCCCACATTACTGTGAATGTCATTAGTTTTTTAGCTAATATTTTTGTGGTCAGGATCAGTTAAACAATAACAAAAGTTACAAGCCTTTGCACTTTACAGTTTTTTATGACGAAGTAACATCTGAAACAAGTGTTAATAACTGACTGAGTTTGTAGTACTTTTACTGTCTCAGCTTCAAGAAGATTTTAATTCAATGTAAAGAACCATCTGAGCCCAGATGCTACATAGGTCTGAAATTTGTTCTTAAACAGACTCCCTAAATGAAGACAAGGGTGACTAAGTCTAGAATAAGCAGTCTGTTGCTTTGCGGCCTATATTATGTATATTTGTTTACCCATTACTGTGAAGTGTAGACGTAACATACTGGTTGAATTAATTTGATTATTAAGGGTGACTGAGTCTAGAATATATGCAGTCGATTGCTCTACTGCCACTATGAAGTCTAGAAGTAGCCTATTGATTAGACTAATTTGATTTTAGTAGTTCTCCATTAATGTAATCTAGTGCCCCCTAAAAATTTAGTTTATAAATAGAATTGAGCTGAATAATTTTATTTATTCACGTCAATGAGTACTGCAGTGAATAGCACAATATTGGTTTCTATGCTAGGGATCTTTATTCTCTACGTGTGTCACCATCGACATTAGATTCCAAAAACAGTTGGTCGTAAAACATAAATAGTTTATTCACATTTTATATTCATTTTTTTAGGTAGCTGTAGGAAAAATGTTGATGATTTGACCAGAAATCGTAGAATTTTACTACCATTAGACAGTTGCTCACTTCTGGTAAAATTTCTGGATGGGGTGCCAAATTTTCTTCAAAATAAATGATGTAAAAATTTATTCTTCATAGTGTATTCGTTTAACCAAAGAGATGTCGGCTATTTAGTAAAAATATATAATAATAATAATATTAATTAATATATTATTATAATAAATATTATTATTATTATTATTATTTTGTAGGGGATTGATCTAAATTCTTCCCCTGTTATACAACAGTCTCTAAACAATAGTACTACTTTTATACTCTATAGTTGCAGTTCATTGTCGAAAGAAACCAGTGGTTAATATATTTTTATAATCATTAGCCAACTGTAAACTCAGCCATTCATGAATAAAATATTTTGGATGCTGAAATTGGGATTTCTTAAATTTTATTATTGTCTTGGTTTGCAGCTGAGATTTTTTGAATTGTAGGAATGTTATTTTTAATCCACCCCTTAATATTTAAATATTTATGTTATCTTCTTTTTAATATTTTGGGGAGTTATTATTGGAAACTGTTTTTTGTCGTCAGTCTCTCAACTGGTTTGATGCAGCCAAGCTGTTTCATATTGCAATAGTCGTTTCTTATCTATTTACCTGTAACACCCTACATATTTTGTAATTTGCTTTAAATATTCTAACGTTTGCATCCCTCTACAATTCACTCCACTATACTTTTGGAAACTAATGTTGTATAAAAAATATTGCCATTTATATTTCAAAGATAGTAAGATTGTTTTGTTTCGGTTATTTGGAAAACAGTCCATCCATCTTATAGTTACTTAAATAACTTTTGTCTTTTTCCTATATTACAATCCATTAAAAGTAGACTTGCATAGGTTATCATTCTGTCAATTATTTTAACCTAAATTTATTTAAAAATTTCTATCTCTCACCTAATATTGAAAAAAATCTTGCTTTCATGATTAAGATGTTTCCTGTTTTTTTTTTTTTTTTTTTTTGTAAAATATCTTTGGATTTTTTGGTAAACACTTAAGTATAATCTGTTCACTGACTGCATCCATCCTGTAGTTTTTGGTAAAATTGATTAATAAAAGTTACTAACAAGGCTAAGACTATCCTTTCAGTGATAAATACATTGGTAGTAATTGTTGTTTTTTTATTGGCGTTTGAAGGTACAGAGACAAGTTTCAAGACATTCTTATAAAGATTGTCTGCAACCAGTGCGATAAGAATTTATTATTTATATGCTGCAGAGGTTTGTCAGTCCTGCATAAAAACTGATATTTTTCCATTAAATGTTCATCGTGAAACTATACTTTACTGTTGATAAAGTATTTTATTGGGCATTAGAATTTATGTCAGCCGTTGTAGACTCAATTAAAAAATGGAAATAGGTGTTAAAAATATACTATTATTTATGTAACAGTAATTGCGACAGATAGCAATTTTTTGAATTCACACAAATTACATATGTCTCGAATATTTAACTATTTTATATTATCATTTAATGCAGTTTATTATCTGATATTGGTGGTTTGTTGTTGAATCATCATTATGAATATATTTGGATTGTAGATGGGTTATTTATGTAGCTTAGAATAATTATTTTCTTATCTAATAGAGATAACCTAAACCCATCAATGATTACAGTAAAAACCGTAATTTATACATTTTCAAAGCCGCTTTATCTTTGTTGTTACTCATTCTGTACTAATTATAACACTAAATGTGTTAATTTTATTACCTAATATTGAGTCAGTTATTGTAAAATGACAGTGTTAAAACATGTGCATTCATATTGAAAACACATTAATAATCATGTAATATTTACATGTAACTAAGTTTTATTAACTTGTTATTTGGCCTTAACATTTATTGTTGTTGTTTAGGTCATCAGCCGAAAGGCTGGTTTGAACCTGTAGAGGTTTTACTAAGTAAAACGAGGAGTGAGGTGGTTTACCATTGCTTTCCTCACTGAATGGAAAAGTACACTTATCAGCATGCCGGGCCCTCTGATAAGCACATATTTTCCACTCTGCAAATGACACCTTCACTTCATTCACCACAGGGTCTGGCTGTATAATGAAATTCATTACTTTCAGAGGAGATAACTCTGATTGGTGTTTTTTACACCTCTACCTCTTCTGTTCTTAAATGATTCAGTCATTTAATTGGCTGACCATGTGACAAGAAACAGAACTATTTATTTTAGCCCTGCAACTAACAGATTGAGTGTAAATAATTTGACACTCCACCTGTCTGTTATGGGCAGTAACATTTATTATTAATGCTAAATGTTTTAGTAAAATTAGTATTGGGCCACCTACGTAATTCAGTGGTCAGAGCACCAGACCACAGTCTGGTACAAAACAGAGGTCCAAGGTTTGATTTCCAGTTAGGGTCTGGAATCATTTCATGTTGAAAACCACAGGTTCTGAACGATAACTAAAGCATTTGATGCAACTTTGAATAAACTGTACAAAAAACATAATTTTTAAAGTGAAAACTATAGACACTGTAAATAAGTACTTTTGTTATTACATTACCTGCCCAGTGCTGGAGTTGAATTTATGTTGGTGACAGATATTTTTAACCTAAAATTAATTGTTGTACACTTGTAGTATTGTACAGTTGTACGCAATCTAGCCGTTATTGGAATTTTGTGTGATAATGTTATTTAATGTAACGCTGGTTTACTTGCAGGATCATAATTTTCTAGTTTGTAGTCTTGCAACATACATGCTCACAGTTCTAATAACATTGAGTAGGCCTATGGCCTAAGGGGGACAATTTTTATTTTTTAATTCTTTTTCATTAAAAATAAATTAGTTTCCTTACAAAATCGCAAAATTTAAAGGAATACTACAAGAAAATGTTTTTAAATTAAAAGCTTAAAATCTCATGAAAAATTATCCAAATGACCTTGAATATGACTGTCAACTATATTTTTAACAACTATGACTTTATCAACTATAGTAGTGCTGTCATGTCCAGGCTTATTGTCCAGCTACAGTTGAAAATTTAGAAGGTAGCTCATTGATAGGCATTTTAAATTACCTGGGATATCATTCCCTTCAGCATTTGTACTTGAAAGTTGACATTTCATTACAAATCTGTATTTTGATTCCAGCTTCTTACTGCTATGGTGAAAGAAGTTTTTCCTGTTTAAAACGGTAAAAATTTAAAATACGATGAAAACAAATTGAATTTGCCAATTTTACGCATAAAATTGAATATTGCCACAAAGATTGATAACAATACCATTATAAAAAATATTTGCTCTAAAGAAGACTCCGTCTGCATTAGCAGGAATTGCAGATCAGTCGGACGTTAAACCAAAAAGTAGCAAAGAAGACTGCAAATATTTTTTTAGAAAAAATAAACAGTGAATTAATTATTGAAATGCAATGAAAGTTTTGATGCAAGAGTTTTTTAAAAGCTAACTATCAGTATTATACATCTTTAAGCTAAATGTAACTCAATAAACGTTAAGGTAGTTTATTAGTATAGTTTTAGGTTTTTAATTGATCCCTTGTGTAACATTTAATTTGGTCGTTAATAGTTGTAGGGCTTTACAGAATCAAAAGAAAACAGATAAGTGTAATAAAAAACAAATGAGTAAATACGTAGATACAATAATGTAGAAAGTGAGCATTCCTGCTTAATGTTGGTTTTTAACTCAGGAATATGTATGACTCGGAAGTACATTTGCCTGTATTTTTTTTTTTTATTAGGGGTTAGCAGATTTTTCAACAATAAGAGTGGCATGAAATGAAATGCTACTAGCCTTGACTACTTACCATTTAAAAATTGTGCTTTTTTGTTTGATATTCCTGTTGCAGATTACAAATAAAAACAGTTTGGTTTTTTTATCTGAAGTAGATAATTTGAAAAAAAAAATAGTGATATCCTAATATGCATGCATGTGTGTGTATCAAGTGCTTCATTTTAAAGAAAGAATCAATAAATCCAGTAAAGTGGGACTCACCACTGAAGCCGCAGGATAAGCCTGTAGGCCTATATTGAAATGATTATATTATTTAGAGAGTGGTTTGGTTAAAATACTCTTATGACATACAGTCCAGCCTCTCTTAGTTTGTTCCTAATGTAAACAAATAATGACGTCACTGAGCATGCGCATTATATCAAAATGTGTACACGCTGATTAAAAAGTAACTACAAAATACTTTCAAAAGTATTTAAATACAAAATACTTTTAAAAGTATTTTTATAAATGAAATTGTTAGGCCTACATCATATCATAACTGATATTTTAAGTACTTTAAGTGCTTATAATTAAAAAGATAGTTAACTTAATAGGAATACGACATCCGTAAAGTGGCAGACTCTAGCGTGCACCCTGTAGTAGGTGGCTTTGGTTTGTTGACACTAGGAGCAAACTAACAACAGCTCAACTGCAGTATGATTGGTTTTGTCATGGCCTTGAGTTCTTGCCAACCCAATTAGAACATTTTCTTATCTTTCCAGGATGTTTTCATTTTTTTTAGACTAACTTCCTGGTTTAGTTCTCATTTGAAATTCTTTTAGTAATTTGTATCTGACAGTTTGACTTTCTGGATGAATTTATCTAGAAAGTCAACATTGCTTTCCCATTTTTGTATTTTTCTAATGTGGTAGATTAGAACCTTTCCAGAGTTATGTTTAGCTTTACTTCCCATGGGAATCTATTCTAAAATTGCATGATTTTATCAATTATGCAGTAATTAATATTATTACATTAATATTTTCTGAGATTCTGGGCTGTTCTTCATTGTGAATAATCTATTGTCTAACTTTTAACCAGAGTTTCATGCTGATATCCACGGTTGTCCTAGACCAGGTCTGTTGTAACTAAAGGTAGTCTTACTAAGGACCCTTTTACATGGTCAGTTCAGTTCTTGTATCAGTTTCCATTTCAGATAAAATGTCAGTTAAAACTGATGTGTAAACACGAAAACTAAAGGTTTGAACTGAAACTAAAAGCTGGTTTGTTGGGAAAACCATCGAACCACTTGTCAGTTTCCCGTTCTCAGTTCAAACACCCATGTGTACAGAAGCTTCAGTTCATTTCTCATTTCTGTCATAACCATGTCCGTATCTGATGTCGTCAGATAACGAATTTGTGACTGATTTCATTAAATTATATCTCAGTTTTCTGTGTCTGTGGAATAAGAAGGACTCAAGTTACCATAATACATTCAAACGAGAAGGTGCGTATAATAAGTTGTTAATTAGCTATAAAGAATACGATCCTTTTAAAATATAAGCAGCCTTTTAAAATATATGAAACAGTAGCTACTTACTTATATTAGTACAAGTTAAACTGGCTGTAGAGATTAACGAAAAAAATATTTAGACATATCTACACAATTTTTTAGAGGGAATTTTAAACTGAATTATGCAACAAAAAAAAATCATAATTTTTTGATCTGTGATCTCCTTTTAACAGGTTTATTAAACTCGTAACTCAGTTTAACACATTCAGTGCTAGAGACTCGCCTGTCAGATATTAGCTTGTTGCTATTATATAGCACTCAGAAAAGGTTTTTCTTTGTAACCGGGCAGTTGGTTTTTTTAATTTTCATCATACGATCTTCTACCCCGTACAGTATAATGGTTCAGTATTTTTAACGGGTTTCCAGGGTACAATTGAAGCCATGAATTTAGTATCTTTGCAGGTATCGAATCAAAATAGCTTACACTTTTAGATTTACTTTAAAAGAACATTATTTGCAGTTTAAAATTACATAAGAAATCACGCGTGAATCGTAAAGGTAAATGGTTAAATTTAAACAAGAAGTACATTTATTATAACAGGCGAAAATAACCCTAAAAAAAAATATTGCATTGTTTACTGTTATATTTATTAGCAAATATAAATCCCATATATAAGTCATAAAGAAAATAAATCTATAAAAACGTTAGTAACATAAGTTGTATGCCCTATGTGAACCAAGCGGAGAACTCGCTGCACACGAGTAATCAGCCCCGAAAGGAGAGATACCTCATAATTGCTCAGCATTGAATGTGTTAAGTATAACTAATTCATCTAGAACTATATACATACACGTAGTTACTACGCCTTTGTATTCATATTCCAGTCCTTGTTTTTAGTGGATGAGGCTTACTAATTTATATGAGTAATTTGTTTTGTGTAATAAACTTTACTATTCCTTTGTTAATGAAAGTTTTTAATTATGATTGTATATTTATTTTGCTTTATTATTGCTTTCAGCACACATTTCTGGGGTCCTGTTGCAAACTGGGGTATTCCAATTGCTGCAATCGCTGATGTTAAAAAGAGTCCAGAATTTATTAGTGGAAAGATGACTTTCGGTAAGATTTTAATGAATTAAAAATCCTTTGACTGCCTTTGAGGCACAGTCTGCTTGCTACACTGTGAAGGGAAGGCCTTGGGGTCTGGAATATTATTACAGATTCAAACCCACTGTTCCTTTACTAATAACCGAGACATTGATTGACTTTTTAAAGAGTAAAATTTGTTTCTTGAGAACTGCTGTTTTTGTTTTTGTAAGAATAAAACTTAGTTTTTATTAATTCAATGTAGATGTTGTTTAAGTGCATCAGAATGGATTCTTTACATTGACTGATGATATTAACGACATATTTATCCTCTGGTCAATTCTGTAGTAAGTTCATGTGACATGAAAAAGGCTGGATGTAAATTACGTGATCTGTTGCTATCAACAGTGATTTGATTGGTAGCAGATTTTCTTCTTAAAATAGTTTGTCAAAAATCTCCATTGGCTTGGTTTTGAGTAAAGATTGTCCCATCAAATCTGTGCTATTTTATCAAGTAATGATGGCATATCGCAACTGCATCCTCAGTCAAAAACCTGACCAAATCAGCCAATCACATGATGTGGGGCAATCTGGCAATGATTTGTGTTATTGGTTTTGTTTGGTAAAATAATAATCTTTTACTTTATTAACACATAGAAAATGTATGATCATAACTATTGGCATAAAACAAAAGCATCTGAATTAGGCAGACATACTGTTGGTCCACTCAAACTGGATTCTTTGTTGTGCCCTGTTCGTTACTGTAATAAACATTTATGTGATTGTTTTAAATTTTGTATTCATTTGGCATTTGATTAATTATTGTTAATCAGAGTCAAAAGTATGAATTGACCCAGAAATATGTGTGGCCATCTGTGTTTATCAAAATAACCTCACTCGTTAAGTTTTACTTTCTCTTGCCCTAATGAATATAGCTATAGGGAAGGAAGGTATTGTTTTTATATCAATTTTCGCCAGATATACATGTTTTCAGGCCTCCTGAACTCAAAAAACATGTTTATTGGTCTGTGTGTGAACAAAATATCTCAAGAACGGATTTTCATAAAAAGTTGAAACTGGAACAGTTAGATACCATAAAAGGACCTGACATGAACATTTTCATCAAAATCGGTCCACCAGAAGTAGTTTATTCATGTAATTTTTCACTTTTTTGCAATTTTCTCGAAAACAGCTTCAATGATTTTTTTAAAAATCGCCTCATTTACTACATTTTCTATGCTCTACAAGATAGGGTTAGCAACATGTCTACTAAAATTCTTGGAGAACCTGTAGTCTATAGAAATAAAATGGTTTTTTTAAGATTGTGGCCTTAATATGCATTCTTGGGCAAGTGTATATAAACAAAGGTTTAGAACATTTAAAAACCCATAACTTGTATTTCAAACATTTTTAATACAACGCTTAGTTTAGCAGCAATCAGTCATTTTATGGTTTTTTTTCATCAAAATCTGTAAAAAATGGGATTTTTGAAGACTGTGAAGACCTTGGTAGCGTTTTATGACAATATTTATGTAATTAAAGGAAATAAAAAAATCTTCAACTTTTATTTCATGTATTTTCTTCTACAGAGCTTAGTTTAGCAGCAATTTGTGATTTTATGTTTTTTTTTTCATCAAAATAGGTTAAAAACTTAATTTTTTTCATTTTGTGTCATTCACTCATGATTAAAGATGAGTTATATTTTTCATTATCTATATTGGCAAGAGAAAGTCATGTGAGTGTTTCACACCAGATTTTTTATAATGTGCAAGTAACCAGTATTGCACGGATTGTGATATTATAGTTAACAAGATTTAACTGATTCATCGTAAGGAACTGTCACGAAGCTTACTGGTAGCAAAAAATGCAATGGCACACTACTGCTCCAAGGAATCAGCAAATTTAGATATAAGAATCATACATCTCTTTGAGTTAAAAATTTAATGTTTTTCCTGTGTGAGTTTGTGAGCGCTGCTATCACATTGACAGAGAAAATGTAACTGAAGCTTTGTGACTGCATTTATATTAGTGGTATAGTAACAGAAAGTAAAAATATTTATCAGTAGAAAGTCAACATTAATGAACCGTAATGAAAAATGCTCTTATTACACAAATTTTACATTGGCTGTAGATTACTTTTTTAAGTCCTTTATAAGAGATATCATGCGATAAGGTGTCAAGTACAATGTATGAAATTACATATAGTAAAATATAAGCATTTTTTGTTAAAGAATTGTCAAACTATTCCAGAATTAATGATGTAGTATAGGTGACAAGTTTTTAAGTCGTAGAAACTCCATTTGACAGTGTGGTGATTGTAGTCACTAATCTGTTTTGTTGTTTTATTTCTGTATACAGCAGTTCTTGTTTGGCTGTTATAATTCAGTTCATGTATTTATTTAATATATCTAGTGTTTGGAGTTATGAAAGTAAAAGATTCCAGTCAGTCTCAACAGCAATTTTTTCAGAATCAGTAATAGTTTTACATTTTATTCGTGAATGAATGGAAATAAGATTGATTGGATCTTTAATGGACCAGGTGAAATGTTGTGAAGCTTGTGAAATAATATTGACTAAGAGAATGTTTAACTTGCAGGGATAACTGAAATATACAATAATAAATAGTTGAAAAAATATTTAGTTATTCCATCAGGAAAATCAGACTGGCCTGGTCCCAGGAAGGACCATTGAGGATAATTTGTAGTTGCGACGTTGACAGCTGAGGCAGTGGTAGCTAAGGAATTTTGTCATTCAGTGGGAAACATCGATTCCTTCTTTCACAGAAATATTAATTGATGAGTCCAGGAGTTGCAACCATTGTCAAGCTGATCACTTCTGCTTTTATAAATGTTAAAACATGCTTACTTCCTCCCATTGGTTGAATCAACTGAAACTCATTCCCTGATAGAAGAAAATAAGACGTTATTAGACTGACTGTTTTTGGCAGACTGCAAGGTCTGTTAACCGACTTTTTGTGGACATTCTGTCTAGGACTGCTTTGCTTCTCTTAACTGGAAGTCATAACTACATCTAATAGATCTTGCATGAGTTTTCTCAAGAAGACAGTACAGGCTTTTATAAATGCTGTATAAATGCTTTTTGAATTTGTGTTTTATTAAACATTTATAATATTTAGTGTTATTTACTGTTTCAGCTCTTTGCCTTTATTCACTGATGTTCATGAGATTTGCCTGGAAAGTTCAACCCCAGAATTTACTTCTCTTTGCTTGCCATTTTACTAATGAAAGCTTACAAATCGTTCAAGGAGTCAGATTTATCAATTATAATTACCTTGGGGATAAAGAAAGTAAGCAATCCGACAATAAAATTAGTTCATGACGTGTTGCTACATATTTTCATTAGATTTCAAAAATAAATTAGTTCCTTATTTTGAAATTCAGCTAATAATTTAAATAAATCTATCGTTACAACTGTGTAATATCATGTGTTCACTAGAAGTACAAATTGGGTATAAAATGTTTTTATATTTGTAATTAGATTAATCACATTTGGGCCTGTTAAAATTTTAATTACAAAAATATTTTGGGCTTTTTACAAATTAATTTACATATATATTTATACAGATATATTTATTCAAATGCTAATTGTATTCATGTAAAATAATGTTATTGATTATCTTTTACTCAAAAATAGATAAATATTTTATATGAAACTCAGGAATTTTAAATGAAACATATCTATATACTTAAAAAAGTAGAACCCATTTATCTGTATGGTACTCGTTAGGGCTGTGATACTATAGTGATAATTTGATAGTGAATATATACATGCTTTCTGCTTTATTTTTAACAGTTTAAAGTGTATTATTGTAGAATTGTAATTGATAACTTCAGTTATTTTTATTAAAATATTGCAACCATCATTATATCACATAGATGGTGTGGTGCTAACTTTATGTATAGTAAAATGTAAGAGTTTTCAAATCAGAGAAATGATGACTGGATTATTAATGTACACATTTGTGTACGAGGGGGTACCCAAAAGAAACTGGAATTATTTTTCAAAAGCTAATTTTCAATTTTTTTACAAAACTACCTTATCTTCAAAATACTCTCCATTACAACTAATACATTTATCCTGCCGGTGCTTCCACTGTTCGAAATATTTTTTGTAGTCATCTTTAGAAATAGAGCTGACAGCTCCTCTTTCATTTTTTTTCTTGGCTGTTTCAATTTTGTCAAATTGGTGTCCTTTAATGTCCCTTTTCATGCGTGAAAATAAGAAAAGGTCACACGGAGCCAGATCAGGCAAGTAAGGTGTGTGGGGCAGCGGAACCATCCCATATTTAGTCAAAAAAATCTTTCACCGAAATGGCTATGTGTGCAGGTACATTGTTGGGTGGAAGAACCAGTCTCCTGTCTGCCACAAATTGGATCTTTTTTGACAAACACTGTTGGTCAATCTTCTTAAAACTTCCAAATTGTCAGTTGACGGTCTGAGAGCACACGCTCTTGAATTTTTTAAATATTTTCGTCCATTCGGGCAGTTGATGGACATCCAGAATAAGGTTTGCCATCAATCGAAATGTCGCCATTTTAAAACCGAGAAAACCAGTCGTATACTTGAGATTTTCCCATAGCGTCATCTTTGTAAGCTGTTTTCAACATTAAAACAGTTTCAGCAGCACTTTTACCGAGTAGAAAACAAAAATTCACAGCTACACATTATTCACTTAAACTTGCAATCATAAAAAACGAAACAAGACCAAAACAGCGCTAGCAAAAACAATCACTGCAAATGAATATTGAACTCGCAATGAGTGGGGCTATACACATCTTGTGTGGCAGAAATGCGTACTACACAAGCATTGCCACGGAAATGCTATTGCGGTTACTTTTGGGTACCCCCTCGTATAACCTGTTTTATAATGTAATTTTTATCAATTAATTTTTTTATCTGATCATACTAACTTTTGTAAGTCTTTATGATGGAATTTCATTTTTAAGAGATAATCAAAATATTTTTATAAATTCAATTATATTTTTATACGTATTTGGTTCATGGGGCCATAGTTTTTTATTTTTAAATGGATAATTTGTATTTTTTATTATATTGTATGTATATTGTGATGGACTGTATTGTCAAATAATTTTTACCGAATTCTATTTTTGTAAATATTTTTATAACTGAAAAGATCTATTTAATATAATTTTTAAATAATAAATAACAATCTCATTTAAAAGAATTTATAAACTATGTTACAGGGTGAGGTATTATTTTGTTGTAACTTGTCAAAAGTTTAGGTCTGTTATACATTTCATGTTAGATATATATATTATATTATAAATATATGATTTTAATGTTATTTTAAGCATAAAATGTTTATTTCATTGTTCAACATTTATGAAATGTTATTGATTAATAAAGTTTAAATGACAGTAATTAAAAATTTCTTCTGTTTCTTTTATATTCTGCATGAGATTCACTTGTACAACAAATTCAGTTGATATACTGATATTCCATAAGGCTATGATATTTCATCAAGTAAATCAGCGGTTTTCAACATAAATTTCAGGCTCAAACAGGGATCGGGTCTGGACACCAAACCAGGTGTTTACCTACAAACAACCTAGACAACAGAGAAGCCAAACTGTCTGGAAAACAGAAAAAAACTACCAAACTTTGCCTGGGAAGACAAAGTAATTGTGTTTAATGAAAATGATTACAAGTGGATTTCCCAATAACTGATTTGGATTTAATCCAATAATTCAAATTTGGAATAATCCAAATTATTCTTATAGAGATGATGCGCTTTGGTTACAATGAATAAGTGCAAAATATGTATTTAATATGCAAGCTGAAAATAGTTAAATGAAAATTTCTATAGACAAGCTCGTGTGCTGCTGGGACAAATACCTGTCACATCTAGTAATCATATAAAAATCTGGTGTGAAACTCGCACAACTTTTTCTTGCCAATGCAAATAATGAACAATATAACTGAACATTAGTAATAAAACATTATAAATAAACAAAAAACATAACCTTATTTTAATCATGAGTGAAAGACGTAAAAAGAAAATCAACCTCAGTTTAGCTTAAAAATACGGAAAATCACTTTCATTGCTAAACCAGGCTCTGTAGAGAAAAATGCTCTAAATAAAAGTTGTAGATCGTTTAATTTCCTATAAATTGGATTATACACTTTTGACGTAAAATGCATACTAAGACTGAAATCTAAAAAAAAATCAATTTTTTTACGTTTGTCAGAAAAAAAACAGAAAATCGCTAATTACCGCTAAACTAAGCGTTATACACAAAAAATGTTTCAAATAAAAGATGTACGATTTTAAATTCTCTACAACTTTTTTTATATACATTTTTGAGCTAAAAAGCATATAACAATTGCAATCTTAAAAACAATTTTTTTTACGAGAAAACAACCTCTCGAAGAATTTCAGCAGACATGGCGCCTACCCTATCTTGTAGAGCATACAAAATTAAGTACATAAGGCAATTTAAAAAAAAATCGTAGAGCCCTTTTAGAAAATCGCAAAAAAGTGAAAATTATACGAATAAACTACTACTTCCGGTTGACCGATTTTGATGAAAATGATCGTGCCGGGTCCTCTAGTGGTATCTAACTTAAGTTTCAAGATCGTACAATGTTCCGTTCTTGAAACATTCTGTTCACACACACAGACCAATCGCTAAAAACATGTTTTTTGGGTTCAGGGGGTCTGAAAACTGGTAGATCCGGTGAAATCTCAATTTCAAAAAATTGACATGAAAACAATACTTTGCTTCCTATTTATTCATATAGGCAAGAGAAAAACAAAAATTGTAAATGTGTTAAGATTTCTTTAATTTATCCATTTTTAAATTTCAGTATGTGCATTTTTATGACATATAATCAAAATTGTTGTTATTTTACTATTACCCTTGATTAATTGTATGTCCATGGGTGGTTAGATGACTTATTTATATTTGTTACTGGTAATATACTTTTACGAAATACACCTGTTGTTATTTTACTATTACCCTTGATTAATTGTATGTCCATGGACATATAATCAAAATTGAAGAAAATTTAAAAACCAACTTTTTTTCAAGCATATTTTCTACAGCACTTACCTTAGCGGCAATTAGTAATTTTTCATATTTTATCATTGAAATTGATAAAAAATGGTTGTTTTTTAAGATTGCGGCCTTAGTATGCATTTTACGACAAAAGTCATTATAAAGAAAGTTATAGAAAAATAAAAAAATCTACAAATTTTAATTCAAACACTTTTTCTAAAGGACTTAATTTAGCGTTGATTAGTGATTTTCTGTATTGTTAGATCCAACAGAGGTTGATTTTCATTTAGTCTCATTCACTGATGATTAAAATTAGGTTGTTTTGAATTTTACATTGTTTAATCATAACTAAACCTTTCAGTACCAATGTCCGGAAAACAGGACGTCAATATCTTTTATGTAGTGATAACAACCGATTTACCGGACATCTCTAAGTTATGCATAAAGTGCGAACGGCCGGATAACCGAACATTTCAAAAAATCTTTTAACCAAAAATTAATGGAATAATGTATTTTAAAACCGCCTCCTGGTGTAGTGACTAGCACATTAGCCAACAAAGCAAAAGGTCCCAGTTTTACAAAATATTTTATTAAACTGTTAATTTATTAAACTAAATTTATTACTGTTTATTAATTTTATTAAACTGTTTACAAACTCGTAGCATGCAAAATTGTTTTACTAAGCCGACTCAAAATTCAGTTCAATATTACAATGATGTAAAAGTTGATCACTTTCAAAATCTACTGCAATAGAAACAGTTGGCTTTCTCATGTTCTTAAATGAAGTAATAGATCCACACTTTAAAGTCTCTAGGATGAGTAGAATTCCTGCTAGACTTTTGCAGGAATTGCATTGATTAGATGCATTATTTTGGAACTCGTTTTAACAGAACACAGTATAAAAGAGTTAAAAAATAATTATACACAGCCTTGGAATGAACTTTTATTACTATTTAATACATGTAATATACAGTATAAAAACTTATCTTACAATATACAATCTGATTTATTCAATGTTTGCTGATCATACACATAAAGTAACAAGAATCAATAATATGTTTAATAACTGCACTTATATTTATTATGAACAAAAGTTCATTTTCAAATTCTTCTTACCTTAAATTATTTACGCTCAATGTTTACTATTCTAGTACATTAAGTTACAATACATTGTCGGAACAACTTGTGATAGAACGGACTGATTAAAGGATAGTTGAAATATAGCATATACCACAAAGAAAACTGATTAGTAGAACTAACACCTCAAGATCCTTATCCATGAGAAATGATTACCTCAGTTAATAAAAGCATTCAATCAGAATCACTGAAATCCATTTGCTTGATTTTCCTACCAGAAGAACTGCGAGAAGTATTTGAAACCAATGTTTTTGACACATCCAATGGTTTCTTTACCTGTAACGTAAACCAATATTGTTTATTACACATTTAGAGCCACTATAAGTTTACAGTTTAGTCCAGCATCATTTTGTCTTTCATCACAACCAAAATTTCACAATTTTTTTTAGACTTCTGTCTGAAGTTCTGTATTAAGAATCTTGTAAACATTGAGTAGTATCTTATTATTTGATAAGAAAGTAACAATATTTCAACTAATAAAATCAAAACAACTGGCAAGTTAAATTTTTTGGAAATTAAATTGTGTGCTGGAAGAAGCCCAGTACTCCCAGAAAACATGGTTGACATTCCGCAATTATCTTTTCTGTGTTAAAACACTATTACAATAACAGAAGTTCAAACACAATCCACAACCAAACCAGAATTGGCAGAAGAGATTAAAATTAAGATAAAAATACAATTAATATTTTTAGAGGTTCTGTCATAAAATTAAAATAAAAACTTTACTTACTCTGGACCCTCCTCTGTTACCACTGGTGGCACGAGTAGTTTCACTGGCTTGCTTTCCTCCTCTACTGCCCCTTCCTCGTCCCCTCCCCCTTCCCCTAGCTGAAGAAGTGGAAGTAGAAGGTCTTACCTCCACATCACTATCATCATCATCATCACTTATTGTGACTGGATTATCAACTCCATTATTGGTAGAATTTCTGTTCTTACCAGAGAGTACACTTTGAGCCTTATTAAAACAAAAGAAAAAACCTTTCAATTACCTAAAACTTAAAAATGAATTAAAACAATAAATTTATAATTGTCCTTTATTAAATGAAAATTTCCTCAATCTCAATAAAACTTACAAAAATACTGTTAAAATATATCAAATTGTTTTAATAATACAGTACTATAAAATACACTGACTATTTTAAAACAAGCTAACATTTTGACCTCTGCCTCTGCTTCCTTTTGGTGTTCCAAACCACTTTACTAACAAATGTATATTAAGTCATTATGTTTTTTATTGTACAACCATGTAAATGATAATTACTGTATGTAAGTACGTACAATTAACAATATTGGTACATGACTATAATGGCAATAAACTTCTTTACAATATGTCTTTTTACTTTCTCTTGCCCTATATGAATATATAGGGAAGGAAAATATTGTTTTTGTCGATTTTTCAAAACTGAGTTTTATACATGTTTTCAGGCCCCCTGAACCCAAAAACATGTTTTTAGTAATTGGTCTGTGTGTGTGTGTGTGTGTGTTGTGAACAAAATATCTCAAGAACAGAATAGCATACCAAATTGAAATTTAGAACTTAAGTTAGGTACCACTAGAGGACCAGACATGAACACTCTGATCAAAATCGGTCAACTGAAAATAGTAGTTTATTCATGCAAATAATTTTTCACTTTTTTATGATTTTTTCAAAACGGCTCCTATAATTTTTTTAAAAATTGCCTCATTTACTATTTATTTTTTTAAGCTCTACAAGATAGGGTTAGTGTCATGTCTGCAGAAATTCTTGAGGAAGTCGTTCTCTCATATACAAAAATGATTTTTTTTAAAGATTGCGACCTTAATATGCATTTTATAGTGAACATAGGCCCTATATATATAATCAAAGTTGTAGAACATTAAAAAAGCTACTACTTTTATTTCAAACATTTTTTGTAAAAAGCTTAGTTTTGAGGCAATTAGAGACTTTCTGTTTTTTTCCATCAAAATCTGAGAAAAAATGGGATTTTTGAAGATTTCGGCCTTAGAGTGCAATTTACGACAAAAATGTATAACTAATCAAAAAAGTTATACAAAATTAAAAAGTTACAACTTTCACTTCAATCATTTATCTCTAGAGAGCCTAGTTTAGAGGTAATTACTGACTTTCTGTATTTTCAGAACAGAGGTTGATTTTCATTTTGCGTTATTCACTCATGATTTAAATCAGGTTAAATTTTTCATTCTTCTTTGTGTACTAACGATTAAACACAGGTTATATGGGTTATTATTTTCACTGGCAAAAGAAAGTCTGTGTTTCACACCAGATTTTTAAGAATACATTGAATGTCTTGCCCTTAACTAGACAGATAATTTTAGAGCACAGGTCCACAAAACTGTGACGATCCTATAGAGTATACATTTTACAATTCTAAAAGCATTGTTAATCATCATATAATATGTATAGTTGAGCCGTTGTTAGTTTGTTCCTACTGTCAACAAACAAAAGCCACTACTACAGGGTGCACGCTAGAGTCCACCACTTTACGGATGTCCTATTCCTATTAAGTTAACTATTTTTTAAATTATAAGCACTTAAAGTACTAAAAACATCAGTCATGATATGATGTACGCCTAACAATTTCATTTATAAAAATACTTTTAAAAGTATTTAGTATTTAAATGCATTTGAAAGTATTTTGTTGTTGCTTTTTAATCAGCATGTACACATTTTGATATAATGCCCATGCTCAGTGACGTCATTATTTGTTTACAGTAGGAGCAAACTAAGAGAGGCTGGACTGTACTTAAGGCCATTTCAACAAATAATTGGAGCAACAAGCTGATGATTTTCTTTCTTTCTTACTTACTAACTGAAATTAGTTAATTAAAATTGTGAAAAGCCAAGTGAATAATAATAAAAAAATTAATAGATAAAAACCAGTTGGACATTTTAAAAACAAGTCTCATGTTAAAACAAGTTGTTCTGTTAAAATTTTAATTTTATTTCCAGAAGTAAGGAATTTACAAAAAAATTACCAATTAACACTGGTTAAAATATACTATGCAATTTTCAACCCCCTTCTCTAACCGCAATAGAGACTAATACAATGGATTTGAAAGCACTTAAAAAATTATTCACTAGAAAATAATTTGCAATGGACTAAAAATATTTAATACATTTTTAAGTATAAAAATAAAAATTCAGCCTACCTCTTTTACCACATCTTCATTACTAGCGGTACGAATGGCACGGTAGTTTTCCAAGGCTTCCTTTATATTGTCAACATCTTCAACATTTTCTTTTAAGAATTTAGCAGTTTTTTTAACTTGGTGACTACAAAACAAAAATTTAAACATCTTAAAACATAACACCACCAAATAACATTCGAGTTCCAAAATAATAATTCACTAAAATTATTATAAAATCAAGATACTGAAAAAAACCACATCACTCTTATATAAAAATGTCAAAATTTGACTTGCAAAAATTGAGCATGACTGTTGTCAACGTCACCACAACTGACTTCTATGCCAAGGACCCCAGTGCAATTCCCATTCAGGTCCAGCATTTTTTCATCTGTATATATCACCTAATATTATTACCTACTCATACCAAGGCTTATGGAGAGATCATCACTCAATAAAAATAAAATAAAAAATTATTTTTACTTCCTATTGCCTATATGAATATATATAGGAAGGAATGTATTGCTTTCATGTCGATTTTTCGAAATCCAGTTTTCACCGGATCTACACATTTTCAGATCCCTAGAACACAAAAAAACATGTTTTTAGCGATTGGTCTGTGTGTTTGTGTGTGTGAACAGAATATCTCAAGAACGGAACATCTACGAACTTGAAACTTGAAACTACTACCGGACCCGACACAAACATTTTCATCAAAATCAGTCAACCCAAAGTAGTAGTTCATTTGTGTCATTTTTCACTTTTTTGCGATTTTCTCAAAAACAGCCCGTTCGATTTTTTTTTAAAAATCACCTAACATACTAAATTTTTTATGCTGTATAAGATAGGGTAGGCGCCATGTCTGCTACAATTCTTGTGGAGGCTGATTCCTCGTAAAAAAATTGCTTTTTTAAGATTGTCGCTCAAAATGCATTTAAGCGCAAAAATGTATCTAATAAAAGTTATAGAGAATTTAAAATTCTACAACTTATATTCCAAACATTTTTTTGTATAACGCTTAGTTTAGTGATAATTAGCGATTTTGTTTTTTTTTCTCATAAAAACATGTAAAAAAATGTATTTTTTTAAAAGAATTTCAGCCTTACCATGCATTTTACGACAAAAGTGTATTATAATCAAATTTACAGGTAATTAAAAGATCTAAAACTTTTATTTAGAGCATTTTTCTCTACAGAGCCTAGTTTAGCATCTTTCACTCATGATTAAAAAGAGGTTATTTTTTTTAGGTTAATTTTTTTTGTTTATTTCTAATGTTTTATTACTAATGTTAGGTTATAATTTTCATAATTTGCATAGGTAAGAGAAAGTTGTGTGAGTGTTTTACACCAGAATTTTTACTTTATTTTTGCCAATACTTAAATATTAATTTAAAATAAAAATTATATTTTTGCCAATTATACCCAAGGTAACTTCGAAGGATGATGATGAATAAACCAATATTTAAAACTAACACAGAACTGTACTTACTTTATTAAATCCGATATGGCCTCTGTATCAGACTTCTCAATGTAATGTGATAAAGCTTCATTAAGTCCTTTTATTGAAAGTACTTGCAAAGTCTTATTAGGATCCACATCGGTAAAATACTTCTCAACCAATGTTTCAATTTTGTCTGTCTCCTGAGAAAATAATTAATTTCATTTAAATATATAGTTTATAAAATATCACCTCTATTAACACTATTTTAAATCAGGAAAGACTTGAAAAGGTAGTTATTTTATTTTTATGTCCAAAAGTGATACTTTCATAACAACCATTGGAAACTTCAGCTCAGTTGTAGTCTAACCTTTCAACCTTCCCTTTCTTATTTTGCCCAGCATTTTTTATTATTATTATTATAGTGGCTGTTCTACAGTACTATGCCATTTAGCATTTATCATTTTTGACCCCGTTCACTTTTTATTTTTTTGACAGAATACCAGGTGTTTTTTTTAATCTGTTACACAGAACAGTTTATGTTCTCATTCTTTGTTTATAAAAAAAAATAATTTTCTAATAATTCCTGTATTTTACGTAACTACAACTCGTGTCAGGAGGTGATCAGAGCTGCCTTGTACTGATCTGATATAAAATGTGACTAAATTTCTTTTCATTACTTTTAATAACTTTTGTTGTTGCTAAAAGGTAACGTGTCATACATACAGTATTTTATGTAAAAATGAATTGCTTTTTATATGTCGGTAAATTATTGCCGAGTCGTTTTTAACTCTTCATACAAATACTGGAACTTTAGGTCACACAACATATTCTTAAATTATCATCAGTTAAAGTTCTACTCGTCACTTTAATATAATTTTTAATGGAAAAAATAATAGAATTCGCACATTTTTATTTAAGATTTAAATATTTACTTGCCCCATCATATAATAATCCCACTTTGAGAAGCTATCATCATATAATAATGCTTGTGTAACTACAGCCAATTGTTTTTATTGTTTATGGAAAATTTAAAAGGTTTTCAGTTCTTGGAAAAACCTGACAGTTTTCCGACGAAGAGTTTGTAAGACAGATTGATGTACTTTTATCACCAAATGATGATGGAAATGTAACCGACAGTGAGGATAATTAAAACTATACACCTAGACTAAATGCTCAACAATTACAAAAAAGTGGTACATTCCTATAATATTTTAGTTGGTTGATATCTACATAAATAATACACATCAGATATTAAAATCATATAAAAGGACAATAATGTTTTTTTAGGCTTTAGCCATGCACAATCAGAAAAAATATTTATGTTGAATTGAACACCTCCACTATTCCAGGGCCCATAAAAATCGCAGAATAGAATAGTGTTGTATGCTGTGAAGGAAGGTAGTTTACAGTTTGCAATACCTATTCAGCCAAGAAAAAGATACAAGAGATGGTAAAATAAAGCAACAACAATGCGTGACAAATGCTAAGTTCCCGTACACAACAAATGTTTTGCAATTATCATAATAATTAATAATTATCATCTACGATTTTGTATTTAATTAAATAACCTTATCTGTATTTCCTTTTAAATAAAAACCATTTTTTTGTACATCAATTTCCTGGTAGTTCTACAAAAATCACAAGTACACATCTGTGATCATTAGAGATATACATACGTTACAAAAATCATTTCATCATTCACCGTCTGCATTAGCAGTAATTGCAGAACAGTCGGACGTTAAACCAAAAAAAAAAAAAAATATAGAGATTTGTAACATATATGCACAGTGGCCTAGGTGCTATCAGGTTAAAAAATAATTTCAAGTATCTCAATTTCATATTTAGTAGGATAATAGAAGCCGTGTAATACAATAAAATAAAAATTATGGGCACATAGATTAAGCACCAAGATAATAATTAACTAAAACACCATAATAACATTAAAACATAACATTACCAATTTATGTTACTTTTAATATGTTGTATTAAATTAACATGCTCTGTGATATTCTCGGAAAGGGCTACTTTTTTAATCAAAGATTCATATTTGGTCAGCCCAGTCGGTCAGCTGGTAAGAGAGTTGCTATTAATTATTAAGTAACACTGGTTGGGCAAGTGACTTTGAAAGGTACTAGCTGATAACCATTAGTGAACAAACTTCAATGAGGATCGATGTTCAAATTCATACCTAATCCACGTCAAAAAATTTAGTAAAACAGCAATAAAATTGGGTAGATGTCAGTAATGTATTGTTCCCAATAACAAATAACAACTTTAAAAAATATTCACATTGGCAGAAAATTCATGAATGTATCTATTAAACACAAATGTTCCAATAGAATAAAAAAAGGAAATCAATCAGATGTTTACAACATGGCATCAAAACAAACAGTGTAAACAGATAAAATGTCTGCATTATTGATATTTTATAAAAACTTATCAGTGATATTCTGAAATTACACTCAATGTGTGTTACAGCAATTTTTTAAGTAATTTCAATCAATATATATAATATTATCTTTCATTTGAGTGATGCAAAACTATAAAGTAAAAATTAACAGGTTATGAATAATTTTTACTTTAATTTAACTTTGTATGTGATGGTTTTCTTTGCTATTCTGATAACTACTTTAATATTTTTTAATTTTCTTTTGGAATTCATTTCGTAATATGTGATTTACTGGGAGATGAAGTGCAACTGGTACCGAGCAATTTTGTTATACTGTTTATTATTATACACAAGTGAATTTTAGTGATGGTGTGTAAATGCAAGTTGTTAAAAAAAGTTAAATAAGTTTGTACATTACAAATTTTTATGTTTATAACTAACATTATTCAATGTGGGTGGTAGTATTATTTAAGAAAAATGTAAATAAATTAAAAGTATCAAAAATATGAGAAATGTTTGTACTTAAACACCTTGCCCGTTTATTATTAAATTACGGTTGTATACAAATATAAGATGAATTCATTCTGTTAATAATGAAAATTAACAACCTCTACAAAATACTTAAAGAGAGATCTATTGAATCAAAGGTTCAGAAGCACTTTCAAACATTTTTTGAATATCATTATTTTACAATAAATTCACACAGTTTAAAGCTAAAAACCAACAGAAGGTTTTCTGTTGGGGTTATTTTGGTTTCTGTGGATTACCTTTGGTATTATTGCAAGCTCTTTAGTGGCCAAGTTGTGTTAACTGGTCATACCAGTAAACTAAATTATTTATAGGTCAATCTAATTCCACCAAAAAATTGTTTTGTTTAATCTAATTTATAATCCAACCAAATTATTAAATGTTTAAATCTTTAACAGTCACTGGAGCCGCACATCAAGATCTTCACCAACTATTAAATAGTATGGCAACATTAATGATTTAGAGAGCATAATAGTTTCAAATAGATAGTAAAATTTAGTTTTAACAATCAAGCTCATTACCAATTATATTGTTGAAATAATTTTTTGTCAATATTTGGTTAAATTAAAAAAATTATAACAATAATAATCACATCGTAACAACGCAACAATAATTTCTCTAATCGAGACTAAACAACACAAAATTAGATAATTAGCTTGATGTTCACTGGACAGTTTTTTTTGTATCAGAGCTGGTGAGAAAAACTCATGTTCACTCCCTCACTAGGGGGGAAGTAGTGTTGAACTCAACTGAGGTGTCCTTGTCAGGCCCCTAGGAGGCCGCACCGCCTACCAACCAAAAACCCGCCGCCTAACCACTTGATCTGACATCAGCAAAAAACCCTCCACCACCCTTGGAACTGTTATTATAATATGATAAAGGAAAATTATACACTGTCAGCGAAGCGTGGAAGGGAACCGTAGCCTGATCCACCCTCGCCTCCACCGACCAACACTCATTCACTGGACAGTTGGCAAATTGGAAGTGAACAAAACAAAATTTTTACATCACCAAATGTATATGACTTTCCATTTCATTCTAGTATTAATTATTTTATGTTAATGTTATAAATTCATATACAAAACGATAGCTCTAAAGAGTGGAGTCATTTGTAATAGAAAATGTAATGTCTGTTTATGAATGTTGTGTCAGATTAATGTTGTGTTTACTTCCATCCTCCATTTTTTCCAAGTATTTATGTATTTTATTTAGGTGGCTTTGTAAATGTTCAGAAGCTGTATTTGGATTATCATGTAATGAGAGAATAGCTTTGTCATCAGAGATAGTTGATATTTCTGTGTTTTCATCAGTAGGCAAATCTGCTGTGTAAAGGAGATAGAGAATACGACAAAGAACACTGCCCTGTGGTACACCAATGTTCATAGAATAGAGGTCAGTGATTGTTTCTTGATATTTTATTAACATTCTATCTGAGAGGTAAGATCGTAAGATGGAGTAATGCGGATCCTGGAATTTAATTTAAAAATGGAACTTAAAGAAGTTAATTTAAATTTGTACAGCAGATACTTTATCCAACCTTTGTCGAAAGTTTGACATACATACAAAAATGTAGCTAACAATGTTGTTTTGTCTTCGAGATCTCTTCTAAGTTTTTTTTTTGTAGTCTATGAACTTGTTCTATTTTAGGTTGGAATATTCATACAAATATATCAGAATATTACTTTAATGCCAAGTATATTGTATTGATAATCATATCACACAAAGTATTACTTAAACAAATACTCATGAGGATAATACAAAATTATTTATAAAAGTTTAAAAATATATTATAATTATTGTGTTAAATGACTGGTGGAAAATAATGGTCATTTAGAGAGATTGTCCTTCCCAATCAAATGTTATCTCCCTAAACCAAATGATGCTCACTGTTATCCAGTGTAATATGAATATAAATTAAAAAGCCATTTTAAGGCTTCGTATTTATTTAACACAATAACATTTATAGTGTTTCACTCGTCCCTTCTCTTTAATTAAATACAACTTAGCTCAGATGATGACAGTATCTAACAAAATATATCGTTTTCTATATCCAGACAGAAATTTAACCATCTCAGAAACTATCACTACATTGATGGTTTATTTGAGGAAACAATAAACAATCATCAAAATTCAACTATAATTAATCTTTTAACTATATCCACCGCATCGGTCTAGTAGTAAACTTATCGCCACAAGTCAGTTTTTTAACTGGTTATTTTCAGAGATAAAGGTTCAAATCCAAGTAAAGGGAGTTACTTTGGTGCTACTATAGTACGTGGCCTATCGCTGCGCTATGTTTAGTGAAGTTTGTATTTGTTTATGTGGTAGCACTGTCCACTAGCAGTTTTCGCATATTTTTACAATAAAATTAACACAATAAAAAGGATAATTTACAAGAAAAGAATAAAATATGACAATTTACAATAGCAAATAATACTATAACTATTATTAATAATACAAAAAGGATATTAAATATTATAGGTAGGTACATATAGTTTACATGTATATATGTATTTCAGTAAATTTTATGTAAAGTCACAATACAAGATACACACTATGAATGTCATTAAGAAAAGCAACAAACAAATCAGGTTCTTCTTTTCTCATAATTGTTCATGATATAGTTGAGTTATATGAAATAATTGTGGTTAAAACATAACCTTAATGTAAAATATGTGAATATTTAAGTGCAAGAAGTGGTACAGGATAGTGGTACCATATCAACAAATACAAATTTCACTAAACATAACACGGTAGACTGCATACTGTAGTAGCACCACTACTTTTATACAGATTTGAATACTAGACCGTGGTTATCGGTATACTTTGATGGTTGGGGTTCAATTAACTATACTCTCTCAGGAGATGATCGGTCAAAACCATGGTATTGTTTAAGAACTTTACTCACTGGAAAAGTCAATCAAAATAATTGGATAGGAATCACTATGATATGCAAAAATGAATATTGAATCAGAGTCAACATCAAACATCATATGATATAAAAAAGTTAGAAAAAAGCAAAATAAATAACATGTTTAATTTATAAAGTATGAAATCAAAGTGGAAACTTTCCAAATTATACAACTAAAATACTTACATTTGCTCTCTCTATGATTTCTTTTAAAGTGTCTTTGTCCAGATCCGCTGAATCTTTCATATCACGTTTAGCTCTCTCTTTTTTCAATAAAACTATATCCCTAGGGTTTGCAACTTGTGTTGAAAACTGTAAACCAAACTTCATTGGATTGAAGACCTGTTTTTCATCATTGTATTCAACTCTTAAACGTATAAGTGGAAGCTCTGGCTGTTTTCTATGACCTTGATAAAGACAAAATACAATAACAATATAAATTACGTAAATAGTTTATAACTTTTTTAGGTTTTAAATCTGAATATTTAGCACATTTGCGCTAACAAGATTAAATAGTTTATAACAAAATATATAGACAAAATTTTTTTGTTCGTATGGATGGATGTGGGCGAATACAATTTTAAAAACTACTAGACCGATCTTGATAAAACGTTCTTACTTGTCTCATGATGATCTGTAGTGGATCATGAGAGTATTGCAGGCTAAATTGCACATACACGGGAGAGTTGAGGGGTCAGTGCGAATCATCCAATATTATTTTTATTACATGTTCTCTAACATGTGAAGTACCAGTAAAAACTGGTACGCCGCTGGTATTGGTACTTCACATATAATGGAAATTTTTACCTACACAAAATTTTCTCATTTTTCTTTTTTGAATTACCTATTTTAATTTTTTAATTGTACTTTTATTTTTATACTGTATACTTTGTTTGTTTAATGTGCATTAATAATTTACCTGATCAATTTATTTCTACGACAAAATATTCATGTTTAAAAATTGAAGTAAAACTAGAATAGTACGACGTTTACTGTACTTCATGAAAACCATCTACAAACCAAAAAGAGGATTTAACTCTGAAGATAATATATTTAGTATTTTCAGGTAAAATTTCCAAATTTTCTTGTATTTTAGTGGTTTCTTATTGATTTAACCTAGGAAACTTAAAAAAGTTAGTCGCAGAACTGTATCGCTTTTGGTTTTTAAGAAAACTACGTGCAAACATTATAAAGTAGGATCAAATAAATACACCTATTTAATTACTTTAATAAAAGTAGAATAAATAAATACACCTTTTTAAGTTTAGCATATAAAAAACTTTGTTAAAACAGTGAATAAACACATAAAACGTTTTAATGAGTTTCATTTTCATTTTTTTTTTTTTTTTTTTTGGTTTTACGTCTTGACTATTTTGCAATTTTTGCTAATACAGATGGTGGAGAATGTTTATTTGCAATTTATTAAAGTTATTTTACACTAAACTTAAAAAAAGTGTGTTTTCTAACTCTACTTTTTAATGTTTGCACATAGTTTTCTTAAAAACTAAAACCGATACAGTTCTGGGACTCATTTTTTTTAAGTTTCCCAGGTTAAAACCCATAAGAAACCACTAAAATTTCCCCTTAATTTACCTTTTCAGAATTTGAGTATGGCTTTATTTCACTCTGCCCAGGAATCGGCAAAATTTTTTCACCAGGTATAACTCCCTAACAAAGCATTTCCGGATGTATGTTTATATTAACACTTTTTTCCTTAATTTTAGCTACAGAATCATCTCCCTAAAGATTGCCGAGGAGTTTAGAATCACCCGGTATATTATAAATAATATAAAATAGTAGTTCTCAAGTTCGGAGCAGTCCTAATCCAGTCAATTACTTAAAAACGAACAAAAATTTTAACAAATGAAAGTGCTCCAAACCATGAAACTGAACAAATGACAAGTTAGAAAATGGAAAATCCTAGGATCAAGGACCAGTAATTCATCACACATCAAATGTACAGAGTAGTTATCACAATTTATTTTCACTAATGAGTATAGTTGTATTTTTCACTATAAAGTAATGAATAGTTATAGTCCGCACGCATTTTTCTTATACCATATAACATCCAGTTATCTTATAAAGAGATGCAGCACATTGTATAGCACTTCCAGAACTGAGAGCATACGTCAAGGAATGCCACAAATAAGCTTAAAAAAAGACAGCAGAATGAAATGACGCTAGATAGCATAGCGGTTGTTGAATAATGCTTTTGCATAAAAACTTAAAACTTTTCTAATTTTTATTTTTATTTAAACTTTTATTTTCCATATTATTTAAATATTCCCAAAATGTAATATCTTCTACTCACCAGTAATCTGTACTTTGGATTCTTCTATCATATGTGCAATATAATCTCGTACATGATTTTGTGTCTGTTGAGAAAGGAAAACTTATATAAGCACCAGAAATTTTTTTTAATCAGGCAAAAAGTATATGTTCAAAAATTTAACTTCTAATTCACATGTTGATAAATTTTTATTAAAAATGTAAAACCAATTACAGCATCAAATGAAGATGTAATAAAATTAGTACATCCAGACAATACACAATACAATGGTTAATTTTTCTACAGAGCTTGTAATACAGTTCTTATGCATTAAGATGTGAAAATCAGAAATTCTTACAGAGACCCAAAGTCTGGAAAATTTGATTAGTAAATAGTGCTATTTTATCATAAATTTTATATGCTTCTCCTGTCTTGTTATAATTTCCCATCAAATTCAGGTTGAGTGTTTCACTAATTGCATTTGACATGTACTAGTTCCAGGGTGTAAAAATATTAGTTTCTTTCTTCTCTCACACTGTCAAATAAATGACTAACGAATTCTATACAAATAGAAGTACAGGTGTAGCAATTTGCATTAATCAAAAGCTATGTTCTTTGAAACTAATGCATTTTGTAATACAGCCAAAGCCAAGATAAATAAAATTGTTAGTTGCGAAGTGAAGGCCTGGTATTATAATAAGAAGCCATACATTTCAAACTAGTGAGGACGACGATGCTAAAGCATAGCACCCTTTATTTGACCTTAAAAACCTCTAGGGGTGTAAACCAGAATTTTGGCTGTTCACCAAAACAATAAGGCAAACTCTAACCAACAAAAATTTTAATAAAAAAATAACTGAATATTAATAAATTATCTATAATATCTGCCATAGCCTTCAAGTATATAACAGTAATGCCAACCTGAAACAGAACATAATTGTCATGTTTGGGACTACTTAATGTACAAAATATAGCTTACCGCTTCAGAAACTTTATCGCTAACATAATTAATTGTTGTTTCAGAAAGTGTAAGGGTGTCCATTAAAAAAGGCCTAACAGTTTTTAGCTTTATTGGTTCTAATTCATACTTCTTCTTATAAATTTTAAGGATCCCTACATGCTTTTCTTTAGCCTCTCCCTCACATAACGATGTTGCAACAGGGCTTCCTGAAACAAAGAATTTTAACAGTAAACAAAGTTTATAAAACATCAGTTTACCAGGTTGACAATGTGTTATACATTATTTTGTTGTATAAGTAATAAACTGAAATAGATTTTTATAAAAACGAATCTGAGACTACATTTACACAGTATAACGGATGTGTTATTAAAGTACAAAATCAAATTAATGTTACCAACTACAAAACTTAAATTTAATAAAAAAACAACCTATCTCTTATGACAAGCTATTCTGTGTTTGAGGTACTACAATGAAAAACATGCAGTTTGCCATTACAGATAAATTATATTATAACTGACTAACAATGAAGATAAAATGACAACACAAATAATAAATTACGAATAAAACTACAAAAAAATGAAAATTTTTGCATTTATTAACTATAATCAGTATAAAAGTATCAGAGACAATGAAAAAAAGCACCATACCTGGCTGAATGACTTTAAAGTGCTGAGTAGGATTTTCTTCAGGAATAATTCTACATTCATGCTCATGACCCCATACTACAACATCCAGAAAATTTGGAAGGGCATCTTCAGGAAGACAATTGTTTGGACCTCTATCAGCCCGGTTTTGGTGAAGCACAAATATATTGAACCACTCATTAGTAGCTTCCTTGGGCTGGAATAATTGAACCTAACCAAAGAAAATTGTTGCTTTAATTTTGAAATTTCAAAATAATTTACACCAACTGTTATAACATATTTATAAAGCTACAGTTCTCTTTTTAATTTGTTTTTATTTAATTAGCTTTTCTAGTCATCAATCATACACAATAAACCCCTACTCATCATAATCTTCTCCAGATTAATTTCATGCAATCCTCTGATAACGACATCACTTAACCCACAGTGTAATCAGAAGAGTAAACAGACTGCTACAAAATATTTTTATCCACTTCTTTAGAAATCAAGAAAAAAATCATAGTTTTATTGTCATTTCTTGATTTAAATTAGTCATCATTATCCATTCTATCCAATTCTAAGTTTCCTTGAGTCGAACCCAACACACTTCATCTCTATCGTTAAACCATCTCTCCTTTATCGCTCACTTGACTATAGGGTTTTTCCAATTCATCCCTAACTGAAACTACCCATCCACTTCACTATTGGTCTGTCCCTAGTTATTTTTCCTTCCACCTCCAAGTATCCTTTTAGAGACCCCTATTCCTTCCTACTGTCATCCTTTTAAACAGCCGTACCCGCTTCCTTCTTACTAAACTGCCCAAAACACTGTTGTTTTATCTTGTACAACTCTTCTTGTCAGGCTGCTTATCCCTAATTATATCATTTTTCACTCTATCTCTTCTTATATTTTCAACAATTCCTCTTGAACTTCATTTCTGTTTCCTCCATTCTACTCTCTGCCTTTTTTCTTCCACCAGTCCATGATTAATTTTTATTATGATAATTAATAGAAACTATACAGCATTTCTATGAAAGTTATATGTCAATATTTCATTATGTACACAAAATACATGATTTAAAAAAAAATAAGCATATACTTTTTAAAACTCCTTTTTGACAATCTATTGCCAGTGATGAATGAAGTAAATATATTATTACTTATCTAAGTAAAAGGTTTGATAGGTACTGCAATTCTATAAAAAAAATTAATGTTAAATGTTTACTGAAATAATTGCCATTTGTTTTTTTTATTTGTCAACTTAGGGGTACGATAATCACTCATGAGTTAAGTCTCTAATTTTCTTACTCAAGTTCTAATTTTTTAGTATAAGATTATTTTTTTCCCATTTTATCTTTAACAAAAACGCTTTCTTTCCCCCACTTTGTTATGTGGTTTTCCAGAAATATTCCTTTGGATAACCCTTATTTCTTCAAAGATTTTTCTATATTTATTTCTATCTTCTTAATATCTTTATATGTCTCATGCCATGAAATAATTTTCTATTTCCTTGAACCATCTTGGTTTATTTTTGTATTTTTTCACTAAATTGCCAATATTACAGACTGAACCATTATTAGCACTGGTAATAATCAAAATTTCTTGGTTTCTTATGGCCACAGAATTAGTGACGTGACGTTCATGAGCAAGTCGCACAAAAGAGCTAGCTCGTTTAACTGACCAGTGAGCTACCAGCTCTTTTATTTTGAACGAATAGCACACAAGCACAGTAGCACACCGAGCATTTCTCCCCACGCAAGCATGCTCTCCGCACAGAGCTGGCTCGTACATTCCACGGCGAAAACTCTTCTCTAGTCGCAGCAAAGCAAGGGCTACCAAAACACTGCATGGAAAGTATTCGTAATGTAGGGCTATAAAAACCCTGCCTCTGTGTGTGATGTATCTGTATATAGTTGCGGGGAGGGGGTTGTTATTTATTCATACTACAACAACCCTGAGACACCGAGTTGTAAAATTGATAACCTGGATTTAATGAACTGATTAAAATTTTTAAATAAGCACTTTCAGCTATTTGGAATGGGAGATAAACTTTTACATTTGTATCTATTAAAAAAGCGATTTTGGAAGATTTTTATATTGCTTAAAGGTTTATTCAAATATTTTTCTAAAGCCGTTATAGTTATGGGAGTTGATAAAGATGGTGTAGGTGAAGATTATGGTGTAGATGGACTTTCAGATATTTCTGTTATTTTATTGGTTTTTAAATGTTCATGTAAATGATATGCTTCACAAATGTTTTGTTAAATTAAATGATGGTTCACTTTTAAAAGAAAGAATTTGTGAACAAAAATTACATTTCGCTTTATTTCCAGTTGATTCAGTATAAAATGACCATACACTGATCGTTCTTTTAACCGATTTCAACACTGTTGTATACTAAAATATTTAAGAAAGTGACGAAAAATTAAACAATTATAATAATAGAATATTGTAATATATATGAAAATTATAACACAGGAGGGCAAAATTGAGTATAATTATCACTGTAAACTAGGCTGTAGGATGCATCTTAAAAAACCACTGTACTATTTTATACAAATTTTAACATGTGTGTACAAAACAAAGATGAAAGATGAAAGAAAAAATTGTTTGTGAATAGGGATGCATGAACGTTCAGGTACTTAACCCAGGCACAAACACAACGTGCTGTGTGCGAAGGAGTGAGCAAAAGTCACCCTTGACTCACTGTCTGCTTATTTACGATAGCTCAGCTCAGTGCTGTACTTGAATCTACTAGTGCACTCTCATAGTTCACTCCATCAGATCATTCAATTGTACGGCACGCTCTGTGCCGTTCACTCATGTGTGCAGAGCGGGTTGTGCTAGCTCACCCATTTTACTGTGCCGTCCCATGACTACACAGAATACATAAAAGCAAACATATTAAAAGAAACAGTACATTTACTGTTACCGTACTCTGATCGTTAGAAACATATATTTAATTTAAAAGAAACATACCTTACGGTCCCTGAACAGCCTTGACAGTCTTTCATCTTTGATATAACTAAGACCATAAAGACCTAATTTTGTTTTCCCCTTTCTCATTAACAAAGGAGAAATTTTTATTTGTTTTAGGTCAGTCCATTTCCCAAAGTAATTTACAAGTCCAGAGACACTAAGCAAGTCTAAAGTACTCAATCGCCCAAGACCTGTAACAAACAGACTTAATAAGTTATTATCAAAAACAAAGATGTAATCCATATATCAAATAATCTGTTTGTACACTAAAAGTTCTGTCCATTGCATTAACCATTAAATTACATTTAAAAAAATTTATTTTGAAAAACAAACAAATTTAAAAATTCAGCAGTACTTTCCCCTTCAATTAATGCAAGTACAGTATAGGCTACTGTAATCAGATGCCACAAAAATTAGACAACAGAGATACAACATCGGTACCAGGTTTCCACCTTGAAGACCACACAGATATAAAAAAGAAAAGATTTCCAAAAGGTAAAAATACTGTGAAGGTAATCATTTAGAATTTCCCAACCTGATACCTGAGGATATCATCAAGAAAACAGATATACACAAACAATTACCAATTACTGTCTCCTTTCACTGTCATTAAAATGACCATTCTAAATAGCCTGCAACCAGATTTTACAATTGGTTGCCAATCCGTAACAATCTATATGTATTTTCAGCAGTCATTTTAAAAATTGAAATGAGTGTAGTTCTATTTTAACCTCTTATTGCCAATCAATCTTTAATTGTTTTAATTACTTTTAAATAGTACTGTTCCCCAGAAAACTAGTAAAAATAATCTTGGTGTGCACATGCACTAATTTTTCCACTCCATAATGTACCATATTCATCTTAGCATGAATTACGATGGAAAAAACTAGTGCATGTGAACATCAAGGTCTTTTATTAGATTGCTAGAGAACTACAAAATCTTTGTCAAGTAAATTACAATACTTTTTATAAGAGAAAAGTCATAGATTTAGAACGACTACTAGTTTCAGAAGTACTGTAACAAAAATGAGACATAAACTTCTTTCTTGAACTATATAATTTTTCTCCTAGCTTATTTAAATGATAAATATTTAAGCAGAAACAACTGCAGCAACACAATTTAAATTTATTCATGGTTCCCTGTAGGTTAACAATTTAACATTTTCACTGCTGAACAGCAGAGAGAAAGAACAACTCCTGGGGTAAGATTTTTTCTTTAGTACAAGTAGAAGCCTTCCATCAAGCACCAGGTGTGAGGTTAGCACAGTACAATGATACAATCAGCATGCCCCTGTGCATCATCAGCAGAGAACGTGTTAAGTAGGCAATCGTTAAAAAAATATTTTGCTTTGTGTCCTATAATAGTTAACTTTGGAACTAGTTTAAAAAGAGCAATGAGCAGAGAGAATGAAGGTTGAAAGAATGAGATTGGCATGTGTATCACTTGGTCAGGTGTCAGTACTGCCCGTTCCCAAGCTTTGTGCAGCTGAGAGGTATGCATTACGTCACTACTACTGTGAGAGATTGCGTTAGTAGTAGTATTACTTGTATTATGTTTGTAGTAGTCAAGAGTACTATCCAAACTACATATATTGTGTGTCGCCATCTACAGCGAATAGTCAAAACAACACCCATGTATGTCACGCTCTAGGCAGCCTACTGCCCAGCGAAGAGCAATGAGATGATTAGTACAATGTTATGACGTAACAGCAGTCTGGTACTTCGTCTTTCCCCTTCATCCCGCAGCTGCACAAAGCTTAGACTCATACAGTAGTGACTCATGTTGATAACTACCAACATTATTATGTTTATGTCTGCTTCTAATACAGTAACATTTTGATGCTTCTTGTGAGCAGTTCAGTGCTTTATTCTTCCTAGGACAATGTTCTGTTTTCTGGTTAAAAACATCAGTTAGATGTGAATTGGTTCTCAAGGCAGGGATGGCTTACACAAAGCATTATCTGTAACCTCAAATACACGTTCAGCCAATAGTAAAGCAGAACAATTGTTTACATCACTCATAAATATAAATGGAGTAGACAATAAGCGTAAATTAAGTAATAGTACGTTTACCTGTTGGATCATCATGATTTCCATGAATTGAAAACACAGGAATGGCTACATTTAAATTTGGATCTTCATAATTGACTACTGGGTTGACACAATGTTGAAAATTTTCTGATTGGTCACTTAAAAATTCAATTGGAACAGGTCTGAAAATAAAACATAAAATTAATTCAATTTAACTGCATTATACAGTGCATAATGTTTTTACACTGTATAATTATTTATTAATAAGTCACTTTATTAATAATAAATTAATAATATCGGATTTGATTAGAATAGAAAACTGTCAGTAAAATTTAACAATTGTAGAAAAAGTACAGAGTAAAATTCTAATGAACAAGACAAGCAGGCACTACAAAAATACTAATGGGTGTTTCAAAAAGGACACCATTTGTTTTTATTGCAAAGCTCTGTTATCCTGCTGGAACCAACATTCCCATTCATGTAAATCTGAGATCGCAATACACCACACCATCCACAAATCTACCAAAATAAATAAATAAATAAACCCCTATTACACAATGCCGAGAGATCACACACCAAACATCAATTTTTTCACGACGGTGTATTGGTTGTTCGTGAAACGCTTGAGGAATTTTAGAACTGCATATTTAGCAGTTTTGACTGTTAACATAGCCATCCAAGGTAACCACACCTCATCACTACAATAAACACAATCCAACACCTCAATACCAATTTCACTGACAAGAGAACGAGACCAACGCCAGTAATGTAAACTTTTTCCACGATTTCTATTTCATATAATGAATTTATATAATAATTTCACCAACCTTCTTTTTAAACTGCGTCACCTTCATTTTTATTCTTACTTACATGTGTTTCGGTGGATCCACCATCATCAGAGTAAATAAAAATTAAAAAAAATTTTCCATGGTATACTTCTCGCAGTTCATGGACGACATCAATGCAGTAGGTAAGCAAGAAAATGAAATTTTTTAGTACCCCTGAAAGCAATAGATAGTGAAATTCCCACTGGGAAGATAACTTCAAGAGAGATTTCCTAGGACGACTCAAACGTTCTTTTACATCCTCCAGAACTTCTACAGTAATAACTGATGGTTGACCAGTGCTTTTGCAATCTTGGTAACTCACATTCTCACAAAATTAGTTTAATAAATGCAATATTGTCGACTTATTTAAAATGGTACAATTGGGAAATGTTAACTGAAACTTGTATTTTACTCGTTTGTAAGTTTATAAAGAAAATAAGTCTCAAGAATAAACAGACAGTCTTTGAAGAAGGACAACGTTGACCCAATAAAAGCAAATGTACATTTGAATAGCACTAAAGCACAAGAATCACATTTAATTGTCACAAGCTATTAACCTTGAACACAGTGTTGCCAACTGACATGAAAGAAGACATAAAATTGACCTACACATTACTTTTACTGTTATAGGCGAAGTATTTGAATTGTGGAGCTTTCGACCGTTTACAAGCCGGTTATATGAAAAATTAGACCTTCCATCAATCACGCATGTTTTTTCTTCCTGCTGGTTAAGTATACCAAACACTTTGACTTCTAATGATAATTTAAAATACTAGCTAATATTTCCAGATTTTTTTTAAGTTCATTACATTCATTAATTGATTTCCATTACTAAATTTACTGATGTGTTATTCTTAACATTACGCATTCTTTAATATGTATAATATTGTACTTTTAAATGTTTATTAATTTAATCTCATTACACAAATAAACTTTTAAATCTAATAAGATTTACGTTATATGTTGCAGTTTCATAAAAGAAAGTTAAAAAATTATTTTTTTACTTGCTATCTGCCGATAATCACAATTTCTGTACTCCACGTACAGTTCTTTCTGTATCTTCATCACATAGTATGTCCAAGATCGCATCCGTTCTATTTAACATTTAGTGTTAGATATTTTTCGACCCCCATTTTATTTCACAAATAATTTCTGTGTATGTACGTATCATCTACATAGACTATGTTTTTCTTGGTTTTCTGAACTCAGCAATCTCTAGTAAATAATTTAACTTATAGTACTCAAATATCATGTTGTTCATTTAATACTGGCTTGTTTGAGGCGTTTCTTGTCCATCTAACCCTGAGTGATTCCAGAATATGGCGCAATTATTGGTCTGAACCAGGAGAAACGTTGGTCTCTAATTCAGTAGGCTATAAACCAACGGTAATGATTATCATGTTAAAAAGTATGTATTGTTTACTGCATAGCATAAAATACTCCAGTCAAAATTGTCCAGTACTATACCAGATTTTGATCTTTTAGAATTGTTCTTCGAAGTTGATTATGCCTCTTTTTACACAAGTGATAAAACTTTTTTTGATACCTTAATTGCTATATGAACGCATTCATTAATTTTTTTCCGGGTTAATAATAAATTCACTGTTTACTGCTTCCTCTTTTATGAATTTGATAACATTAGCAACAAATTCACTAGTTTGACCATGAAGTATGCTAACTTTGGGTCCAAAAATTTTAGATGTTAAAAATCAACCAAAAAACTAAACACAACACTACATTTTATGGTACAATTGCTCAAAAGTACTAATAAAGAAGATAAAATCAAGAAAAATGTCACATTACTTGTCTCCCATGCAGTATTTTCTTAATAAGCGAGTTGCTTCGTGAAGGCATTTCTGTGATGGTTTAGCATCATGGAATAAATCTCCTCCAAGAAGTATAAGATCAACTTCTCTTTTAACAGCTATGTTAAGAATCTCTTCAAAAGTTACGAAACTATCTTCACCTGAAATAAAGATTTCACACAAATTTTTAAACTCATATGTCACCTACAAAAGTAATGAATACCAAAAGGAATCCTGATATCCAAATCACATATAACTGTGCGTATAACATAGTGTTTCTCCGTTCTTAGTCAAAACAACTGAACTCAATGGCATGGGGCACACAGTGTAGTTTGGCCACAAAGTTTAGAGAAATGTATACATAATTATGCAAGTAGGTTAAGTACATAATTTCTTAAAATTACATAAAGTACATAATTTGTCTTCAATACGTTTAAATTTTAACATGTACATGAAAACTATGACTAACAAGTATGTTAGGAGTATTATCTGCTGGGCAAGCCTACCGTAAATAAACATGCCAAATAAAGACCGTAAGGAAAATTATTAACTACCACAAATTGTTAGAATGATGCCATCGCTACGAAACTTAAATATTAAGTAAAACTATAGATTTACCTAGTACTAATTCAGTAAAACACTAACCTCTAATTGGATCCTTTTCAGCATAACCTAAATGAATGTCGCTAGCAATTAAAATGTTTAAAATATCACCTGACGTATCTTCAGTATCAGTCATTATTCTAATGCGATTAAAATCAGTAAAAACAGAAACACTATTTATTTACACCTTAAATTAATATATAAAATAAATTAGAATTATTTTACAGCGTCCACATTATACGAACAATGTTTTTGTACGTATATGAGATCTGAGTAGTAGAAAAAAATACCATGCTCCCGCGATTTGTTTCAAAGAGTATCGGACTGTTTAGTACACAAAGAGATTATAAGTAGAAGTAATCTGTGGTATACCTGCGAACATAGATAATATATATAGATTATATTTATATTATATTATATTATATATTATATTATATGCCTGCGAACTACTGATGACAGGAAAAACGAAAATATACCGACATTAATAATATAAAATTTTGTTATGATTATATTGCGTTTTGTGTACTATCACTAAGTGAAGTCTTAATAAGAGCGATTTACATCAGAATTCATGAATTTTCTTGTAAATCAAACCTACAATTTTAAGATAAAACAATTATATTACTAACTGATTGTGTCTTATGTTAAATGTTTTTACAACAAAATAATTCCATTCAAATTCATAAGTTAATCTCATATTTTACCGATAATTTCAAGAAATACGTCTTTAACTTTACTCATAATGTTAGTAACTTGAACAATTAGTATTTGTTTATCAAATGTTGGTAACAAGTTTGTTTATGTTTTGGTTAGTTGACGGTTCTTTTAGTTTCTGCTTTTATGAATAATTTATTTTAATTTTCCGCTTTAAATAGCTTCATTCGTAGATAATAAAATGAAAAATATTCTTACAATGTAATAAAGCTAATAACGTAAGTACTGAGTGCACGTAAAACGTACTTGCATGTGAATACAAATATTATTTAATAATAATATGCGTTATTTTGTGTTATCACTCGTTTGGGTTGTCGATAATTTGTCCATGGTAATTGTTCAAGAAAGTAAAAAAATAAAAAAAAAAAAAAAAAAAAAAAAATGGTGCTAGTTCTATTATGACTTGAATTTACAGATTATTTAAAACACATGCTTTGAGTAATACTTAGTAATACTTATGTATTAAGTAAATGTATATAGTAACACACTTATTGTTTGTTTTTGAATTTCGTAATGTAGCAGAATCTGTATAGATATAATTATGTTTTATAACTGTATAAAAGATGTAACTGTATCTTGTTTGGTAATCTGATTGATACGTACTGTACGTAAATTTAGATACAAACTGTATTTAAACTATCAAAACTCAGTTTTCTGTAAAACCACTCCAACTGATCCTTTTTCAAAAATAAAACACATACAGGTAATTGCAGGCCCAAGAACTACCATCTAGAAAAGTTCTGGAAAGTTACTGTATCTGATAATTTAAGTTAACTGTAGTACCTTATGAAATAAGTTGTGTGTCAAATGTCCATGGTAGAGAATTCTTTTCTGTTAATTTCAGTTAAGCCGCAGTACTAATATTAAGTTAATATTTGAACAAACATTCTGGTGTGCTTGTTTATTTGTATGTTAACTTTTATTTAATAAGTCACGGTACTGTATTTGAAACATTGCTCTTATTTTTGTTGGTATGGAGTTCTTACATACTAAGTTTTCCACTGAAAATGTAAAAATTTGTATTTTAATTCTTCTGTATGAAGTTTACATATGTGAGGTCAATACAGGCTCAATTTTTGGATAGAAGGCATATGGTTAAGTTTTCAGAAAGATACTTAAAGTGCATTCTTCAAAAAAAAAATCATTAAAAGTTAGGTTAGCTCCCTGTTAGATTAGATTAAAGGAGTCCTCTAAAGAGATTATGTTTAGGTAAAATGAATTTTAGTGTGTTTTTTAAAGTCTTGATCTGAAAATTGCTAGTTTTTGTAGGTCCATGAATAGATAAAACAAGTGCATTTCCCTACATTGTTAAAAAATTGTAAACTTGTCCTCACAACAAAATTTTAAACTGTTGTATTGGAGAAAATGGCTGTATTTTAAACAGATGAATCAGCATTATCAAAAATTTATATTTATTAGGCTAATAATATTAAATTCAGTGTTTGCTTTTTCATAGCTAAGTAGGTAAAGTGTAGGGCTAAGTGTAAAAAGTAAAAATCATAAAAAATTGACTTTTTAGAGAATCTGTCTGTACTCTTGTATAATATGTGTGTTATGTCGTGTCCTGGATCGAACACTACTGCTAAGATTTCTTTGGAAATCCCGAAAGAGTTTTTGGAAGAAATGAAATTTGTATGAAAAATTGTTTCAATGATTTTTGTTAAACATCTCTAACAACAATAAAGAAAGTTTATATAAATATCTATGTATATTTTTCTTTTTTAGGATAATCTATAAAAAAAAATGTTGAGGCTCAGCTATTTTTGAAAATTAAGAGTGGTAAAATGTATTGAAGGGTAAAATTAACAGAAATATTAAACACTACCTTCCATATTTAACACATTTTACGTGACTCCTATCTTAATTGCAATTTGCTAAAATTAGGGTTTTCAAAATGACTATGATGCACTAATGTGGAAACAGGTATTACAATAATATGTGCATGTTTTTGATTGGGAAAAAATTGTACAACTTTTATGCATAAAAGTTTTTGTAAAGTGCTTGCTTTGGTGGTCAGAAGTTGTTTATACATTTGGCACAGTAATGAAATCTAGAGCTCCTATTTCCTTTTTTACCATCCATTGAAGAGATATAATACGAATAATATTGAGACAGCATGTTGGAAGGTCATATGATTGGTTAATGTCTGCAGCGCCAGGAAATGTTTTGGCATAGGAGATAACAGGATGAAAATATGATGGCATCAGGTTTCAAGCACAGTCATATGGTCTTTTTATAGGAGGGAAATGACGTCTCATTTAAAAATTTAATGGTGACATTTATAAATTTAGCAGATATTATTTTACTGTATTTATTGTGTACTTGTATGTTATACTAACTTATATTTTATTAGAAACAATTTCTCAGAGTTGATCAAACTGAAAGGTCTTTTTGTGCACATTGAAAGTAATTACTCTTCCACTAAATTTACCTAATTATTCTCAACTATTTAGTGATTCTTAACAAATTTATTCTCTAACAACAATAAAAAAAGTTTGCATACAAATTTATACATGTTTTGGGTTTTTTAGATCATCTTCATAACTACTGAACTCTGTTAGTTGAAATATTTACTACTAATTTCTAATTACCGTATTTACCCGAATATAAGGCGAGGTTTTTTCCCGAGATTTCTCCTTAAAAATTACAGGTCACCTTATATTCGAATATTTACATAAGCCATAATGAAGATGTAAAAATTAAAGATTTAAAAATATTGTAAGCCTATAGTAAAAATAGTAGGTATCTAATGATTGTACTTAAAATGGACATGTACGATAAACTAATTGATAGCTATTGAAACAATGTTTTAGAAAAACATTAACTGTCTTTTAGGTAGAATGGGCTATAGGATTGCCTAGAACCCAATTTGTTCAAAGAAGAGAGATGTCATTTACATTGATGCACAGAAGATTTCTAAGAAAAACATAATGAAACATAGACCTGCCTTGTTTATAGAATGGGTTATAGGCGATTCTAGAGCCAATGGCTTCCCATACTCACCACAAGGTAACCTTCTGCATTGGCCTACCTTGTTAGTAGCCTAGTCTAGTTGAAGTAGTGAAGACGATAAGAATGGAGTTGAAGATGTTTGTGAAGCTTAAAAGAAGTTTGAAAATTTGAAGTTTGTTTTGTGTATCGTGTTTCGTTTATGTAATGTAGTGTTAATTACATTTTTAATAAAACAATTAATA
This sequence comes from Catonia carolina, assembly GCA_035578175.1. Taxonomy (NCBI): domain Eukaryota; kingdom Metazoa; phylum Arthropoda; class Insecta; order Hemiptera; family Achilidae; genus Catonia; species Catonia carolina. The sequence continues at coordinate 139,948,061 of JAQMRL010000001.1, read as the reverse complement.
TTAAAAAATTTGTTTTTTTCTAGAATTTTAATTAGAGTTTTAAGGATTATCTTATATTCGGATAAATACGGTATTATCTTGTGAGTTACATCTGTTGTATTATAATAAGGGGAAAACATTCCTTTTTTGGAGAAAATTTGGATTATACAATCCAAAAATGTTGTGTGATTATTTCTTTGGCAACCCAGTGGCGGCTATTCAGGTGAAGTAGGTGAAGAGACTCTTCACATATTTTGTGGATAATATCGAGATTTATTTCTCTCACAAAATAAGTATAATTTCTGTTACAATTATTTTTTGTTTTACAATAAATGAAGAAATATCATGTGAAAAAGTATATCAAATTATTGTATCTGCGCTTTCTAATGTTTTAAATAGCCCTTGTATAATAATAATAATAAAGTGTGTTTTATTACTAAAATACATATGTATATACATTGTTTTAAACTGTTAGTTTCAGTACAATAGCGTAAAAGTAGTACTAAATACAAATAACATTTTACAATATTGCAAAATACAAAATAGGTATTACAAACACACATATGGCAAGACCCATTAGCCCTTGTATAGGCTTAATGTACATAATAAATCCCAAGTGAAGAGTTAGATGAGTGGCCACTGCTTTTCTTCAAGCGAGAGAGGAATGCCATGACTACAGTGATGTCAACGGCAAATCTGCATGCATAGCTCTCCGCACTTGACCCCATTGAAGAGGTTAACAAGGCACGGGAGTCGACCAATCTACTGCACCTGTATTTTCATATATGCCTAAGTTTTGTCATCATCATCTGTCAAGGTTAGGCTCAATAGCCTGTTCCGGATCCATCTCTTTTTAGGTCTTCCCAAGCCTTGCTTCCTTTTAGGTTTATATTTTCATGCTTGCAGAGGAAGTCTGTGAGTTGGCATGGGAAGTAAATGGTTGGACCAGTTTTTTTTATATTCTTAACGTTTCCAACAGTGACTGAACATTTAACTCAGCGCAGATAGCTTCATTACATACTCTATCTAACCGGGTACAATTTTTGACTCCCCGCAAAAATTTTATTTCAGCAGTCTGGATACAAAATTCATTCCTCTGTAATGGCAACCATGTTTCACTCCCGTTTGTTATGAGTGGCACACCCATTGCTCTATGAAATTTAATTTGGGTGTCCTTTTTTGTTTTCTTTTCTATTGTCGTGCGAATAGAACTGCAAACAGCGCTGAATTTTGCCAGTTTTTCACTCAGAGTGAAAAACTAAGTTTTTGTTCTACCAATATTTTATACGATATCCTTAAAAATAATCATTCGATATAAATTACTGCATATCATAGTTATAACAACCTTGCAAAATATTTAGAGGAAAAAGAACAGATCAGTTCTTTATCACTTTTTTAATGAAACTACTGAACTGACAGCTAATTCAACATGGGAACTATTGTGAAAAGTAAAGAGACTAATTTTGACCAAGATCAAATTGAAACAAAATACCGAGTGCAATTTTTGAAATTTTAGATCAAATTTTAATGGAAATGGGTGTTAGATTTCAGGATTGAAAAAATTTAATTTCTTTGCCTTGTTGACACTACAAAATTTGAACAATATAAATCGTGTTTTCTCTCTAAAGCTTTGAAAATTTATGATCATATCATCCACTCGTATTTACAAAAATACAGCACCTTCATAACCCTTTCACTGCCGAGTCCGAATACCCTTCGGATTCGGATGTGTTTACCCTGTGCCGGCTCCGTATAAGCTTCGGGTCTGCCTAGCATGCTCTTGTATTTCTTTTTAAAGCCTGCAGTGAACCTATCGTTACTATTTTGACCTCGGCACACAGTAAACATTCTACTCTTCTATTTTTTAGTAAATCACTGTTTTCGCAAAAATCTTCCGTTTTTTTACGGATATTTAGAGTAAATACAATAAAAAATGGTTATTGTATATGGCACATGAAATCATGTAACGAAAGTAACGGTGGCAGTGAAAGGGATAATGAACTGAGCTTGATTTATGGTGATAAACATTATTGAACTAAAGCTACGGTAGTGGTTTTTCAAGAACTTCATGAAAGCAAGGACATTTTTACCGAAGCCTTCAAATTTTTTTGATTTCTTTTAACGATTCTTTCTACAAGTGTTTTCGTTGAAAGAAGCTTTTCATGTCTTAAACAAATAAAAACATGTCAGTCAAGAAAGACTTTTATCATTGCTCATATTTCAATTAAAAAAGAACTGTTATGGATATTATGAGAAAACAACCATTTTATGTCATAACCAATAAGTTTGCAAGTCTAAAAGACAGAAGACTAGATTTAATATATGAAAAAAAGTAAGTAAGTGGTTTATAATGTAAAATAAGTAAGTGCTACGTGTATCCAAATATAAATGGTAACATGTATTGTATTGTGTGCGAGCCTGTGTATAATACACATGGTTTCTAAAATACACACATACACACTGTGTAGTCTATACATGCATTTTACTTTTTTACTTTCTCTTGCCTATATGAATATATAGGAAGGAAAGTATTGTTTTCATGTCGATTTTTCGAAATTTGAGTTTTCATCGGATCTACACATAAAGAGACCCCCTGAACCCAAAAAACATGTTTTAAGCGATTGGTGTGTGTGTGAGCGGGCGCGCGTGCGCGCGCGTGTGCGTGTGTGTGTGTGTGTGTGCGTGTGTGTGTGTGTGTGTGTGTGTGTGTGTGTGTGTGTGTGTGTGTGTGTGTGCGTGCACAGAATATCTCAAAAACGGAACATTGTATGAACTTGAAACATGAAACTTAAGTTAGATACCGCTACCGGACCTGACACGAACAGTTTCATCAAAATCGGTCAACCGAAAGTAGTAGTTTATTCGAGTAATTTTTCACTTTTTTGCGATTTTCTCAAAAACTGGTCGTACAATTTTTTTTTTAAATCGCCTGGTTTACTAAATTTTTTATGCTCTACAAGATAGGATAGGCGCCATGTTTGCTGAAATTCTTGGTGAGGCTGTTTTCACGTAAAACAATTGATTTTTAAGATTGCAGCTTTAATAATGTATTTTAGCGTACAAATTTATAAAATAAAAGTTGTAGAGAATTTAAAATCCTACAACTTTTATTTCAAACATTTTGTATAACGCCTACTTAACGGTAATTAGCGATCTTCTGTTTTTTCTCACGGAAACGTGTAAAAAATCGATTTTTTTAAGATTTCGGCCTTAGTGTGCATTTTACGACAAAAGTGTATATAATAAAATTTATAGGGAGTTAAAAGATCTACTACTTTTAATTTAAGAAATTTTCTCTACAGAGCCTAGTTTAGTGTGAAAGAGTGATTTTCCGTATTTTTAAGCAAAACAGGTCGATTTTCATTTTGCGTCTTTCACTCATGATTAAAATAAGGTTAGTTTTTTTGTTTCTAATGTTTTATTACTAATGTTAGGTTATATTGTTAATTAATTGCATTGGCAAGAGAAAGTTGTGTGAGTGTTTCACACCAGATTTTTTTATTCACTGGAGTCTCGCAGATACTTAGTATACTAGTTTTTCTTGTTTTTTTTTTGCAACTCTTTACCTATTTTTGAAGCACAAACTGTCACTGTGGCAATCCCTATTGATTTATTTTAGTTTACAGGCTTTTAGTTACAGTGAATGATTAGTATTATATTTTTAATTAACTTTATAAGTATGTAAATTTCAGCAGCTCCCTGGAGTTATCATTTAAACTTTGTAGTTTATATTTTACTCATACTTTTACTTGTTTTATCAGCCTAAAATAAATAAATCATATTAGTTGTAAACAAATAAAATGTAATAAGTTAATAATAATAATAATAATAATAATAATAATTTAATAAAAAAGTGTATTTTTAAGTCCAAATGTTTTGCCATTACTTCTAATCCAAACAATGGAAGGTGACAACTGAAAATGATTAATGAAAAAGTACCAGACCTGACTGAGAAACAAACCCAGGACCATGGACTAGAAGCAATTTGTGTATATCTTGTAGAGCATAAACAATGTAGTAAACAAGGCTATTTTGAAAACAATTGTAGGAGCCCTCTTTGGAGAAAATTGCAAAAAAGTGGAAAAATCACACGAATAAACTACTACTTCCAGGTGACTAATTTTGACGAAAATGTTCGTGTTGGGTCCTCTAGTGGTACTTAAGTTTCAACTTTGTACGTTATTTCGTTCTTGAGATTTTTTTTCACACACACTGACCATTTACTAAAAAAATATGTTTTTTGGGTTCAGGGGGCCTGTGTATATTGATTGAAATCTCAATTTTGAAAAATCGACATGACAACAATTCTTTCCTTCTTTATATATTCATATATAGCAAGAGAAAATAATGAAAATACAGAAAAACACTAATTAGCACTGAACTAAGCATTGTACAAAAATATTTAAAATAAAAGTTGTAGGGTTTAAGAAGTCCTACAACTTTTGTCGTAAAATGCATGATAAGGCTGAAATAAAAATAAAACAATTTTTTACAGATTTTCATGGAAAAAACAGAAAATCACTAATTCCTGCTTAACAAAGCATTGTACAAAAAAATGTTTGAAATATAAGTTATAGTTTTGAAATGTTCTACTATTCTTTGATTATGTGCACTTTTGCCCTAGAGTGCATTTTAAGGCTGCAATCTTAAAGAAAAAAAACAGTTTTTCTACGAGAGCAAATGCCCCACAAGAATTTTAGTAGACATGACACTAACCCTATCATATTGAATATAAAAAAATGAAGTAAATAAGGGGATTTACAAAAATTGAAGTAGCCATTTTGAGAAAATTGAAAAAAGTGAAAAATTGTCCGCATAAACTACTACATTCAAAAATAAATCTTTATAATGCATCCTGCAGTTTGAAATATTTCTATTTCATATAATGAATTAATATAATAATTTCACTAACCTTCTTTTTAAACTGCGTCACCTTTATTTTATTCCTACTTACACGTGTTTCGGTGGATCCACCATCATCAGAGTAAATAAAAAATTGAAACTAAAAATTTTTTTCATTTATTTAAAATTTACAGAAGATGATACATCTTCAGTCACTTGTATAAAACTGATTTAAAATTAATTTATTTTAATTTATCCCTTCTCATATTTACTGTAGATAGCAGCAGCAGTCAATATCACTTCATCATTCCTAAATTTTATCTGTTCATTCAAAATGTCCTGCTTTTGCTCTTTTAAATATTTATAAATATGGAACATCTCATATTTTTCAATTTTATTTTTATTCTCTGTATTACATTGTTCTATTATATTGAAATGTTCATCTACTTTACTAAATTTATGTTTTTCTTCTTTTATATGATTGGTATAGTTAGATATAATGTAGTCACATTTCAGTGCTTTTTTATGTTCATTATACCTCACTTGAAAATTACGACTAGTCATACCAATGTAAAATTTTTTACAATCCTCATTACCACAATCTATTTTATACACACCCTTTTTATTGCTTAGTGTTTCATTTATATTATTTTTAATTATATTTGTGGACAGTAGTTTTTTATTATTACATGTGTATGCGATTTTATAAAATTTATTTAATGTTCTGTATAATTTATTGTTAATAGTTTTATTGTATTTTAATGCAATAAATGGTTTATGTTTTATTTTATTATCTAATATAAGGGTGGTTCTCAAGTTATTTTTAAATTGTAGTTTGTTTTTAATTTTATTTATTACTTTATTTATTTATATTATTAATTATTATAATTATATTATTATAATTATTATATTAATTCATTATATGAAATAGAAATAAACTACTACTTTCAATTAACTAATTTTGATGAAAATTTTTGTGTCGGATCCCATAGTGGTACCTAACTTAAGTTTCAAGTTTCAACTTCGTATATGCTATTTTGTGTTCACACCGACCAATCGCTAAAAAGATGTTTTTTTTTTTGGGTTCAGGGGGCTGAAAACATGTACATCCGGTGAAAAATCGACATTAAACAATACTTTTCTTCCCAATATATTCATTTAGAGCAAGAGGGAGTAAAAAATTATTTAGAAAGGAACTTGTGTATATATTGTTGGCCGTTTCATCAGCCAAGAACTTTTTTGTCTTTTTATTATTTAAACAAATACAGACTACCAGACATTTTTAAAGCTTGTGTAATGTATTGATGTACATTCTATCAGTGATTAGATTTTTGTTCAAACAATCTCGTGTTATAATTAGCAACATAGTAATCAATTCTGTTGTGACTATGGCTATTAAATTTGGTCATCAGTCAATCAACGAGGGCTTTCCCATTTAGCGGCATATCTCTAAATGATTCACCTATTTACCTGGGTGATTGTAGGTATCTGTATTTTAGGCAAACGCTCATAATTTCATTTCCATATTCTGAGGACATGCTAAAAATGCTCATCTGGCTTGTTTAGTCTGATTAAGCAATGAGCATATGTGTTATTGAAGTGTTCATTGTAATATTAAATATGTGGAAGTAAATTATGCAAATAATCTTTGGCTTAAATTGCTGTTATTATTTTTTTTCATAATATAAATGTATTTTTGTGCTCGCAGGTGCATCTGATAATTGACTGAGGTGATATGAGCTGTGGTAAGTGTGTTGTCATTCATTGATTGACCTGCACTCTTCTACTGACACTACACACCCATTGCAAACCCCTTACTTGTTTACCTGTTCTCCATTCACCTGCCTACTGTAACTATGGTACCACACTGTTACAACCTCCTCACTTTCACACTCTCTCCCTTCCTTTCTGTTTGCTTTCCCTCTACAACAAATAAATTACAAGTTGAATTGAAAAGTCAATAGTATAGATGTAACAAAACAGTCCTTCCCTTTCAATAAAATAATATATTTATTCAAATATTTTAAAAGTTATTCTTTTTGTGTTACTGTTAACTATTGTAGGTGTCAATTTCAAGTTTTGGGTCTGAGATATGTATATCAATGGATTGGGTTTTTAACTCTTATTTCTTCTGTTTATAATATATTTTAAGATTAAAAAAGTTACCTGCTTCTAAACATGCATGTTTTTAAGTTAAATTTGGCTGGCCCATCAGTAGTCGTGTGTTCAATTCCCGGGTGAGGTCTGCAGTTTTTCATCTATCACCATTCACCGTTTGCTTTAGCATTATTGTGAAAAACAATTGGACGTAAAGAAGAGAAATTCAAAATATTTTCTTAGAGGAAATACCCAGAAAAATAAAGGTCTCAACTGGATGTCAGTTTCTATCCTCAATGTTCATTACACAGTAATAAGTTTGGCACATCTGTCTTGTTATTTAAACATTGACAACTGTGCAAGCTTCTATCCTTTTAATAAATATTAGCTATTGTACTTACTTTATTCTGCACTAGCAATTGCACACACGTAATTAATCGGTTTTTGCACTTTTTAACAAAATTTCTCCTAAGATAAGTAATTTATTATGTGACTAGTCTAATGTATTGATATATGGAAGAATTATGAAAGTATTAAAGAATGTTTGTTTTTGAGTGGGTAAGATCCTGGTCTTCAGAATTTCAAAAATAACTTGTGCTTAAACTATGACTAGTTCGAAGACCTTAAAAAAAATCCCGGTATATTTTTAGGTCTAAAAAATTTTGTTTCATAAGAATTTAAAATGAAATATGGTAATACAAACGTATACCTTCGCATTCTAACCGAAGAATTGAACTCACACCTTCAGCTTTTTAATCCACCCCTCTTCTATTGGCCACCAAAGTTGTCACCACTATTTTTTTTCGATGGTGAAATCTTTTTAAACAAAACCATAAGACCTGCGAAGGATTCCTAAAGAAGCGTACAGGATCAGAACAGAATGAAGAAACACAAGAACTCACCCTAGATATGAAGTACCAGGAACAAAGAAAAGAGATGCCATTAGTTTGTACTACTGTATTTATCTCTATTTTTTTTAACTGATCTAAGAGACTTCGAAAAATGAGTAACAAATGATTAGGTAGTGATAAGATAAAACTGATAAATCTAAATATTAGCACTTCTAAATTTATTACTTACTGCTTCGTTTCATTTATTTAAATAAATTTATTCATTTTTTATTACTACTACTTAGTTACTTACTTGCTTCAGTACATTTGTCATCTAACAGGATTTATAAAATAATACACGACTTACCTTAGCATTTACTTAAAAATAACTTTTAAAACTAAAATGTTTCTAGAAATACTGTAAAATGCTTCAACAATCAAGTATTTTTAGCTCATTTTTTAAACAGATATTAAGTACCAAAACTTTTTAATGATGGTGGTAATCATAATTTATTGTTCTGTTTTCTCCTTGCTAAAGCATGTTTATGTTCAAACAATTTAGTGATGTAATTTCCCGCTAAGACTAGTATTAATTCAAGAAAAAAATTACTTTTTTTAGTCAGATTAACTATTTGGTTACTGGAGACAACTGTGAGTGGGAACACTGACAGTGGATCTTAAGCTGTTAATTTTTTTCAAAACTCAATTGAAAATTGAATGACATTTAGCTTAGCAGTTTTGTACTTGACCGACTTTGCCACTGAGAGCGTATTAAAATTTATAGTACAGTATATTTTTAAAATTTTGCGTACTTCTTGAGTAGTGCAACTTCTTTAAACATTTGATAATTTTAAAAATAAATTTTTGTATTGTAGAATATTATTGCTTGCAGAGTTGGTTTTGCTGTACGTTAATGTGCAATATTTCGTTTTTATTCAAGTCCGTGCTGTAAAAAAGAAGTAATTAGTTGTTTATTTTGTAATCTAAAACTTGTTTTTGCATAGAACCAGTGATGGATTAAGCATTAAGTTTGAGAGAAGGTCTCTACAGAGGGTCTGGACTGTATGGAAAACCCCCAAGTGAGTGGGGGGTCCGGGGGTTCTCCCCCGGGGAACAAAATTAAAATAAGCATCTTCAAAACACATTTTTGCGCATTTCTGAGCCTAAAATTTTCAATTTTCATACTGTTACATCAGAGAAAATGGAACAATTTTAGGTATTTAAGAAATTCAACAATAGGGAATAATTAACATTTTCTAAATTGAAATTTAAAAGAATGTTATATGATAATGCCTCGTACAACAAAAATATATGAAAATAATTTATTGGTAAAGGTTGACAGAAATATAACCACTTACATAAAACTATAAATTCTGTTAGGGACTTACTAAAGTTATTAAAATATGTTATGTTGGGTGCTTATTTTGCTGTATCAGTATCGTATAAGAAAGCAAATTATAATAAATAAACACATGATCAAATTTGTTGAATTACGAAAGGAGAAATCAAGAAAAGAATTACATATTACACATTAGTTTATTATTGTAAAATAAATTGTTGAGATAGTACGATGAAGTACATTTATTTACACACAAAACAAATCAGTGTTTAGTTTCAGAAATACAAAGAATTGTGTTAAGCTAAAATATGCAGTTTGTAGTTATAAATATGCTACAAAAAAAATTGGAGCGGATTTTGGGGGGCATGACCCCTTTGAGCCCTTTAATCCCGCACTGCGTACATCAAACAATAGTTTCTAAATTTTTTGTTTACAAATTTATATTATTTGTCTAAAAGTGATATTACTTCTGATTCGCAAACATATTATTTTTGTGCCGTTCGTTGAATCTTTTATTTTGTTTTATTTTTACAATAATTCGGTATGTCTGCCCGATGTTAAATCTAGAAAAACTAAACGTAAATGTAGGCCCGTGTCTTCAATCCTTGGAAGAAGAGGTAGAGGAGAGAAATCGAGATTATAAATTTATAGTTTAAAGGCATGCGATCCCCATTCTAATAGGGTACTGTATCTGGAAAGTAACGAAATACAAACGACCTCCGTCCCTCGAGTTCCATAGGACCGCAGCAGTAATAATAATAACAACAATAATATAACTTTATGGTTCCCCCGTACACACAAATTTAACAAATCTAACCACCGTTGGGGTTGTGGTATCGCATAAATAATAAAAAAGTTACCGTTCCATTAAATAGCTTCTTTAAAGGCTATTTATTAATTGTTTCGTCGGTGTCAGCAATTTCGGCCCAATGAACGAAATCTTTTATTTCATCAAGGAATTTTAAAAAGAAATAAATGTAACCCCAAAAAATTTACCTCATTATTTCTACATTCGTGTTGATTTCACAAAACTTACGAAACTGTGACAAGTTATCCAATAGATGAATTTGGATTCGATAGGTTTCTGTAGGTTAATGGCGGTAAAACTTAAAAATACAGGGTGACTATAAATGAAATGACAGTTTCGATAGCTTATAGAAAATTTATTTTTGAAAAGTTAAGGTAATTACTTACATGATTATATAGAAGAATTCATTAAGTTTTTATTGAAAATATTTACAGATGTTCAATGTGTGCACCATTTGTAACACGACCGATATCAATACGGTATTCGAATTCTTCCCACACACGATTAAGCATATGACGGTCAACTGTGGCAAGAGCATTTGCGATACGGTGTTTTAGATCATCGATATCTCAAGGAAGCGGTGGTACAAAAACTTTGTCTTTACATAACCCCATAAGAAAAAGTCGCAGGGCGTTAAGTTTGGACTACGAGGTGGCCACGGCGTAAACACAATGTTTTCCTCACTTGCACGGCCGATCCATCGTCTAGGAAGACGTTCATCAAGTTTCTGACCTGTAAGTGCCAGTGAGGCGGAGCTCCATCTTGTACAAAAATGAAGTTATCATTATCTTCCTGGAGTTGAAGCATTAACCATTCGTTTAACATGTCCAGATAAATTACTCCGGTTACTGACACTTCGTGAAAGAAGAACGGCCCGTAAACCTTTTTACGAGATAATGAGCAAAAGACGTTTACTTTAGGGAAATCGCGTGTATGCTGTAAAGTTATTTTGGGGTTTTCTGTGCTCCATATTCTAACATTATGTCTATTAACTTTTCCACTAATGTGAATTACATTCATCACTGAAAATTAGGCGATTAAAGAATGCGTCGTCATTTTCAACACAATGTTGCATCTCTAGACAAAAATTTTTACGTACGACTTTATCACTGGTATTTTAACTTTTTACTAACTGCAGTGTGTGAACAGAATATCTCAAGAACGGAACATCGTACGAACTTGAAACTTAAGTTAGATACCACTAGAGAACCCGACACGAACATTTTCATAAAAATTGGTCAACCGGAAGTAGTAGTTTATTCATGTTTCACATTCTTGCGATTTTCTCAAAAACGGCTCGTACTATTTTTTTAAAAAATTGCCTCATTTGCTAAATTTTTTATGCTTTACAAGATAGGGTAGGCGCCATGTCTGCTAAAATTCTTGGGGAGGTTGTTTTCTCGTAAAAAAATTGTGTTTTTTAAGATTTCGACTTCAATATGTATTTGAGCGCAAAAATGTAGGCTACTAACTTATATAATAAAAGTTGTAAAAAAATTAAAAATCCTACAACTTTTATTTCAAACATTTTTTTGTATAGCGCTTAGTGTAGCGGTAATTAGCGATTTTCTGTTTTTCCCACAAAAACGTGAAAAAATCGATTTTTTAAGATTTCAGCCTTAGCATGCATTTTACGACAAAAGTGTATATAATCAAATTTATAGGAAATTAAAAGATCTACAACTTTTGATTAACACATTTTTCTCTACAGAGCCTAATTTAGCGTGGAGTGATTTTCCGTATTTTTAAGACTAACTGAGGGTGATTTTTATTTTGCGTCTTTCATCCATGATTAAAATTAGGTTATGTTTATTGAGGTTAGTTTTTTGTTTATTTCTAACATTAGGTTACATTGTTAATTATGTGCACTGGCACTCACACACTCACAGTTGTGTGAGTGTTTCACACCAGATTTTTAAATACCTTTATCAGAATTGTAAGACTGGCTGGGCAGAGAGTTTAAGCTAATAGAACTGTTTATACAATAGGCTCATTGGGATAATAATAAATGATTAACCTAACAAGTGGACCAACCCCTTTAAAGAAACTATCTAACAAAACGCTGCACATCTTTGAGATATTGTGCCAGTTGCTAATCAGCTATTTCTTTAGATGATTTTTTTGACAAAGTAGATCTTTTTTTTAAAAAATCTGGTGTGAAACACTCACACGACTTTCTCTTGCCAATGCAAATAATTAACAATAAACCTAACAATAGTAATAAAACATTAAAAATAAACAAAAAACTAACCTCAATAAACATAACCTAATTTTAATGATATATGAAAGATGTAAAATGAAAATCAACCTCAGTTTGGCTTAAAAATACGGAAAATCACTCTTTCACACTAAACTACTCTGTAGAGAAAAATGCTATAAATAAAAGTTGTAGATCTTTTAATTTTCTATAAATTTGATTATAAACAATTTTGTCGTTAAATGAATACTAAGGCCGAAACCTTAAAAAATCGATTTTTCACACGTTTTCGTGAGAAAAAAAAACAGAAAATCGCTAATTACCGCTAAACAAAAACCGTTATACCGTTATACAAAAAAATGTTTGAAATAAAAGTTGGAGAATTTTAAATTCTCTACATTTTTTATTATATAAATTGTTGCGCTATAATACATATTAAAGCCGTAATCTTAAAAAAACACTTTTCTTACGTAAAAACACCCTCACCAAGAATTTCAGCAAACATGGCGCCTACCCTATCTTGTAGAGAATAAAAAATTGAGTAAATGAGGCGATTTTTAAAAAAATCGTAGGACCAGTTTTTGAGAAAATCGCAAAAAAGTGAAAAATTACACGAATAAACTACTACTTCCGGTTGACCGATTTTGATGAAAATGTTCGTGTCGGGTCCGGTAAGGGTATGTAACTTAAGTTTCAAGTTCGTACGATGTTCCGTTCTTGAGATATTTTGTATACACACACACACACACACACACACACACACACACACACACAGACCAATCGCTAAAAACATGTTTTTTGGATTCAGGGGGTCTGAAAACGTATAGATCCGGTGAAAAATCGACATGAAAACAATACCTTCCTTCCTATATATTCATATAGGCAAGAGAAAGTAAAAATAACAAACTGTTTTCCTCTAAATGTTACACTAGTTGGAGTGGCTTGCCTACTTTATACTGCAACTTCATGGGATAAGAGCCGTGGAAATTTTTTCAATACTACCATTTCAGTAGTCGTTTGGAAATCAGCGTAAATTATTGTTTTACGCATAAAAAAATATGGTAGGTCAGTCTCATTTTATCTTTTCTAATAAATTTTTAAAAGAAAATATTGTATTTTTGAGGTCAGTAACCCAAGTTTTTATAACTAGATATCACAAAATGGTTTTGTTAATGTTTTCTAAAGACATACGCAAATGCTATTTTTATCTAGACCAACATTAAAAATAATAGCTTTTTGAGGTTTTTTATACGTATGTAATTTTTATAACTGCCTCTGTTGCAGATAAACTTTACGTAATGTGCTAATATTTTACTGTAATGATAGTTCTTACTCTAAGATTTATTATTCTAACTTTATAGAAGATAAAGTAAAAGAGTTAACCTAAACAATTTTACGTAGAGAATTTTTAAATACTGATTGCATAATATATGAAGGGTTTGATTCATTTAAAATCTTATCAATCCTCTGAACTAGCTCATTCAGTCGGCTTGTTAAGTCACTTGTAAAACCCAAAGTTAATACCACCAGTTGGAAGAGTGACCAGCCATGAACACACACCTGTGGGTGTCTGTTAGAATTCAAACCAATAAAGTTATAAAGAGACCTGAAAGAAGTAGCGAACCATTAGTTAGTCCTCAATGATGTACAGTAGTTACCAATGACGAATAGAAGCTAAAAGAAATATTGTGTATTAAGGGTTTAAGGGTTCATCTCTTTGATTTTCCGGCTACTCATTCAACTTAACTCTCACCATGGTCATAGTAGGTCGAGGTAATTTAATTTCATGCCGATAACGGGCAGGTAGAGTGTTAAATTATTGCACTCGATCTGTTGGTTTCAGGGCTACAAAAATAGTTCTGTTTCTTATCATATAGTCAGCCAATTATATGACTGAACTATTTAAGAACAGAAGAGATAGAGATGTAAAAAACACTAATCAGAGTTATCTCCTCTGAGAGTAATGAATTTCACTATACAACCAGACCCTGTGGTGAGTGAAGTGAAGGTGTCATTTGTAGGGTGGAAAGCAGATGCTTTTCGGAGGGACTGGCAAGCTGATAAGCACACTCTTTCAACTTAGTGAGGAAGGCATAGTAAACTACCTCACTCCTCATTTTTACTTAGTAAAACTTCTAGACGTTCAAACCAGCTTTTCAGCTGTTGACCTGAACAACAACATGTATTAATTTAGTTGGGTTTAAAAAAATTGTTTTCTAGTGAAAAACATTAGATTTAATTTCTATCAATTGTTGAAATATACTATCAGTTGAGTCATTAAGCTCAGAAATTTTATCAAGAGAAGAATTGCGAATTTTCTCAATTTCTTTGTACGTACTTTATTTTATCGAGATTTTAATTTGCTATCTTCAGTTAACTTTCACAGATCATAACTTTTGTACAGTTTCTCCGCACTCTGTTGACTGAAATCGCTCGATGTGGCGTGTCACACTCAGCCTGTCTGAGACTTGATTCAAATTTTTGGTGTTTACTTTGTACTTTCAATATTACTCTTATTGTATTTTTTTTTTCGAACAGGCCTTCAATGGACCACGCTAATATCAATCTAGTTTGGCGGCTCCCTCCTTCTCCTCCAATACTGCTTCATGTTCTCGCTGTGTTGCGCTCTTCATTCCTCCGTCCAGCGCATGTTTTCTCTAATCTTCCTGACACTCACAAGCGACTCTATTGATTGAATCCTCCCTCTAAACCTTATTCTATCCTTACAGTCTTCTATCTTTATGTTCATTCTATTGAGGTCTTCTTTTACTTGTTTTATGTATGGCGGTGGACTCTTATAATTCCAGAATTTATCAAAAAGTTGTTTATTCAATCTACTGGGATCCATCCGCATCATGTGTGCTATGAATTTTAATCTTTTCTTCCGAATTGCCGTCTCAAGATTTTCAAAAGTTTTAAAACCGCCACCGTTCTTTATTTTGTATATATCTTCATTTGACTTCAATCTATATCCATTGTCTGTTTTATTTGGGCCATGTATCGTTCTCAAGATTCTCCTTTCTATTCTCAAAAACTGTTCAAGATTTGGTACATTTGATGTTTCAGTTCCATAAAGTATTACTGGCCTGACAACCGTATCATAGTGTTTAAATTTGGCGTTGATGGACAGATTCTTCTTGTTGTAGACATTTTTAGTTAGGAACCTTAGTCTCTCAAAAACGATCTTCCTGTGTTGAAAAGCTTTTTTAACTGAACCAGTCGAACTGATCACTTCACCAAGATATTTAAAGTTACTTGTGTACTTAACTCTTCCAAATCTAGTATCCATGAATTTATTTTTTTGTTGCAAATTTGTCATTATTTCGGTTTTGGAGAAAGATATTTGCAGACCTGCTTTCTCGGCTATTATCTTCAGATCCTCAACTTGAGAAATCGCCTCTTCCTCAGAATTCGCCAGCAAAGCCAAATCATCAGCAAACGCTAAACAATTCACCTTTATTTTTCCCTTTCCAGCACCAATTCCAACAGCACTCTTGTTGAGTTCTGAGAATGTCTTCATGATCCTATCCAACACAAGATTGAAAAGCATAGGGGAAAGACCATCCCCCTGCCTCAGGCCTGTTTTAATTTCAAAAGGATTGCTGATTTCGTCTAGAAACTTTATTTTTGAAAATGTTTGGGAAAGAGTTAGCTGGATTAGATTAATAGTCTTTCGATCAACTCCATACTCCTTCATTGTCTGAACAACTGTTTCCCTGTCCACAGAGTCATACGCTTTCTGAAAGTCAACAAAAGTTACAAATAATGGTTTTGCTCTCAACATCTGATTTTTGATTATCAGTTTTAAACTTAGAATCTGTTCTGCGCACGACCTTCCTCTCCTGAATCCACCTTGGAACTCACCCAACTTTGGATCAATCTGAATCCCCAACCTGTTCAATAAAACTTTTGAGAAAATTTTATAAGTTACCGGTAAAAGGGAACTTCCTCTATAATTATTTACATCTTTTTTGTCATTTTTCTTATGGAGTGGATGGACAATTGCCGTTTTCCAATTGTCTGGGATTTGCTCTTCCTGCCAAACTTTTTTAAAAAGTTCAACTGTTCTCAGAAGAAACTCTTCACCAGCTAATTTCCACAATTCCGCTGTCACCCCATCCTCTCCAGAGGCTTTGTTATTTTTCAAAGACTTTATAGCTTCTTTTATTTCTTCCAAATTTGGCGGTGTGGAGTCTTTGTTTGGCGGGGTCGCATAGTTGGAAACTAAACTACTTATTGGTGTTTCGCAGTTCAGGAGATTCTTGAAATAGTCCGCCAAGATTTCACAGTTATCTATATTATTTGTAGCTAGAGTACCATCATTTCGTCTGAAACATAAGTTTGGTGCGTTATAGTTTGTGATTTTAGTTCTGAAAGCTCTGTAAAAATTTCTGGCATCATTATTTTTGAAATCATTTTCTAATTCTTCAATTTGCTTCCGATGGAATTTTCTCCTTTCTTCTCTGAGGATTTTCTGGGTTGCTTTTCTTTGACTTTTCAAAATTTGTAGGCTATCCTCATCTTTTTTTGAGTTCCATCTCTGCCATGCTAGAAATCTACTTTCTATAGCCAGCTTGCATCTAGCATTCCACCACGGGTGTTTTGTTATATATCGTAATGGAGCGATTTCCCTGGCATTTTTCACCAAACTGTTTTGCATGTCGTTCCAGCTTGAGTGATCCGTCGCCATGATTTTCTCCTGGAATGTCTGCTTATTTGTTTCCAAGACTTTGTAGTCAAACTTGGGAATTTTGGTTTTACTTCTTCGTTTCAATGCTGGAATGAAATTCATTTTAATCTGGGATAGATAGTGATCAGAAGTTACATTGAACGATTTTCTTACTCTTACGTTTTGAATGTCTTTACAACAGCTTTTGGAAATCGCTACGTGATCCAATTGAAACTCTCCCATTAAGGGATTTGGGGACACCCATGTTTTCTTCTTGCTTGTCTTGGCCTTGAAATTTGTTGACATTATCTTAAGATTAAAGTTTTTACAAATCTGCGTCAATCTTTCTCCATTTTTATTTGTTCTTATGTGAGCCGGGTACTCTCCAATCACATCCTTAAGGCTCTTCTCTCTACCACGTTGAGCGTTGAAATCTCCAAGTAAAATTTTGATGTTATTTCCAGGAATCTTGGACATTTCATTCTCCAGCGTATCCCAGAATCTATCTACTTTATCTGGGTCTGTTTTATTGTCCTGATTGATAGGAGCATGAACGTTAATAAGCGTGTATTTCTTATTGACTGATTTCACCGTTAGAAGGGATAGTCTTGAATTTATGGATTTGAATTCTGTAATACAGCTTTGGTACTTGGAATCCACAACAAAAGCAGTTCCTAAATGCGGCATATTCTTCATTATTTTTTTACCACATTTCCCCTTGAAAATTCGGAAGCCATCAGATTCAAAAGAGTCTTCGTCTGGAAATCTAGTTTCTTGAATTGCTAAAATTGAGATATTGAATTTCTTTAGTTCAGTAGTTAATTGCTTCAGTTTTCCCACCTGGATCAAAGAGTTCACGTTGAAAGTGCCAAAAAAATACTTTCTCTTGTTCTTGTTGTATTTATATACAACTTATTGTATTTATATAGAAAGAATTAATTTTTTACAATTTTCTTGACCCATTTGACTAAAATTATTGATACTATCAGTGCTGATTTTGGTGTGAGCTTGAATTCCTGTGTATGAATTGTTAATCTACTTACCATAGTTACCGTGACAAAATTGTTTTCCTGACATTTTTTATTTATTTAACGTCGCATCAACTGCAACGGTCATAAGCAACGACGTTGGGGTGTAACTGTGTACAATGGAGGATGAAATGATTTTTACTTTCTCTTGCCTATATGAATGTATAGGAAGAAAAATATTGTTTTCATGTCGATTTTTCGAATTGGAGTTTTCACCAGATCTACACGTTTTCAGACCCCCGAACCCAAAAAAACATGTTTTTAGCGATTGTTCTGTGTGTGTGTGTGTGTGTGTGTGTGTGTGTGTGTGTGTGAACAGAATATCTCAAGACCGGAACATCGTACGAATTTGAAACTTACAACTTATAGTTAGTTACCACTAGAGGACCCGACACGAACATTTTCTTCAAAATCGGTCAACCGGAAGTAGTAGTTTATTCGTGTCATTTTTCATTTTTTTACGATTTTATCAAAAACGGCTCCTACGATTTTTTTTTTAAAATCGCATCATTTACTTAATTTTCACGAAAACGTAAAAAAAATCGATTATTTTAAAGATTTCAGTCTTAGTATGCATTTCACGACAAAAGTGTGTAATCAAATTTGTAGGGAATCAAAAGATCTACAACTTTAATTTAGAGCATTTTTCTCTACAGAGCCTAGTTTAGCGTGAAATAGTGATTTCCCGTATTTTAAGTCAAACTGAGGTTGATTTTCATTTTGCGTCTTTCACTCATGATTAAAACAAGATTATGTTTTTGAGGCTAGTTTTTCGTTTATTTTTAATGTTTTATTACTAATGTTAGGTTATATTGTTAATTATTTGCATTTGCAATAGAAAGTCGTTTGAGTGTTTCACACCAGATTTTTTTTGTAAAGTATGAAAATATGCCGTGCCTGAGTGGGATTCGAACCCACGACCGCATCTATGTACCATTTTTTTGTGTATTTGTAACATGTGGGTTATTTATCTTGGAGTGGATGGTTGTGTTTTTCATTTATTTAATTTGAGGCGTGGTTACACGTGCCTGTTATCACGATTGTCACTCTAAACAATAATATGAATATTGTGTGCATGAAACCTCGTAATGGAAACAAACGGTCAATGTCCATCATATATTGAGGTTCATTTAATCTGTACTGGACTAATTTTTGTAGTTAATTGGAGTAGTTTCATAATCTATATTATTGTGTAAATATCTTGATTGGAAACAGGTAATTTTTTAACGCTTAGTTTTAAGTACACAGAATGATATGTGCACTAGTTCATCAGTAATTTACACCTTTATTTACTAAATTTTTTTTCCATTTGATTTTTCTCATTTCCCGGTTTTTGTCTCGTTAATTACCCGGTGTTGGAGACTACTGTAGATAAGCTTGTTATATATATATAAACTTGATAAGCTCCGTGTAATTAAATACGTATTTATGTGGGACAATTCATTAATGTAAGGGAAGGAAGGCAAGGTAGGCTATCACGTGGCAAATGAAATAAACTTATTCGCCACTTATCTAGATCTAACAAATTCTTGGTCAAAACAGCAAACAATAATATTTTTAATTTACTCTGAACGTAATCGCCATTCGCCGTTCTGTAAGTGAAGTACAGTGATTATTGTACGAAACAGGATAGTTAGAAAATACACCAGTTGGCGAGACCCTTGGAATTTCATCCGAAATGTAGTGAAATGTAATAGGTAGTGCTAACAACCGTCTTACGAGGCTATCAAAGTCTTATCGTAGCCAATTTGCGACTTCACTACTGCGATGAATTTTAAGCCAAAAATATTTTCTCCTGTAAATTCCTCTTGTAAGTGACATAGATTCCTAGAGGTTAAAAATATTTACATTTTGAAGTTTTATTTCCTCACTAAGTTCAGTAAACTTTTTTTGAAGAAAAAGGGGTATACAAATCTTTAATAATGTGTATTTTTTTTATTAATTGGGCAATAAAATAATATATTGACCATTATAAAATAGGTACACTAACTTATTCATTCTCAAACTTGTACAAAAATAGCCCTTCTACTTTACTTGTAAAGGCACATCTTGTCTGTTGGAACAGATTTCTCTTATTTATTGAATCAATTTGCATGAAATAGCAGGTAATCCCAGAACTGTGTTTGTAAAGGCTAGTTGGCGAAAAATTGTTTTTAGTTCTAAATCTTGCAGGTATTTCATTTAGCAATAATTGTGCACAAATTCATTCATTACGCAATGAACAACGACTATAATTTCAGCAGTGTTTCAAAAGTCCGCGTGGGGTGAAAATATTCACGAGTGCGCTGTGTTACTGTCTAATTTAGAAATAATTTGTAAGAGGTCGATGACTTTAGCGAGAGGTCCATGTCGAGTATGTTATTTTTATTTTATTTTACGAAGATAATAAAACAATTGTTGGGATTTAACAGTTACCTCTTCTTACAGTACAATATGGTTCCTATTTAACCAAATATTGTGTAGGAATTTCAGCATGAAGTATTATTGGGCATAGAAATTAATCGTGTGTGCTGTTTTATTGAAACGGAAAGCATAAACAAGTAATAGAAAATTAACCTTTCCTTGCGTAAAAATGTTTCCTTGCGTAGATGTTGGGATAGCTTTTATCACTTCTACTTTCTCGTCTGTTAGTTGAGAAGTGACGATTTGTTATAAATGTTACATGTTTTGTGTGGTGTCAGCAGTGTTATCGGATTGGATAGCAGTCTAATTCAGAGGAAGGGTGTTTGAAAGGCAGTGCGCGCTATGTATTGATAACAGTTTGTGGTGATAATGAGTTAGTGCTCTTTGTTCCGTTGAGGTCGGGTTGTGTTAATTATGCCCATAGTACATCAGTTAGTGAGTTGTGATGCCAGCGTGCGCGAACGAATCTCTAAGTAAGCTGTGGTCGGGTGCTCCTAACGGGTGCCTACACCGAGGCAGCCCCCCATCTCCTTCTTCACCCGGATCTGTTTCTCCACCTCTGAGGCTGGCCCGTTCGCAGTCAGTGGGTTCACTGACCCAACCACCACCGCCACCTCCTGGAATTGGACCTCCTGAACCTCAGCCTGGCCTATTGACTTGTCTCATCGGATGGTATCCGTCTTTTATTTTGCGATTTACACGTAATCTTATTGCTACTGTAATTTATTTAGCCTGGAGTCAGTTTCTTCTGATTGTTCCGACGTTGTGGTTATCGGGAAGTTTATGGTTATTTTGGAAGTGCTTTCAACCTCCACTTAATATTCTTAAATGGATGCTTACTGTACTGTATACTCCTGCTTCTGAACGTTTTCGTAAGAAACGTACCGTTTTAGTGAGTTGTGGAAGCACTGTTCAAGCTCTCCATCTATCCAGAAATCTTTATCAGGCCGGTTACAGAGTCGTTGTTTTCGAAGTGGAAGGGTTATTCGGGCTTGCACGGTTTTCAACTGCAGTGGAAAGATTCTATACGGTACCGAGACCCGAAGGTGATCGAGCTGAAGCTTACATCAGTGCCATACTCAATTTGGTTGAAAGAGAAAAGGTCAGTTATTATATTCCAGTCAGTGTGACAAATACCGCCTATTACGATGCTTTAGCCAAACCTCATTTGGAAATAATTGGTTGCACGGTGTTTTGTCCCGGGCTGAAAGAAGTTTGTCTATTAGATGACACATACGAGGTTATGAGACGCTGTCAAACCGATGGAATGGCAACACCTCAATATTACCCTGTCAACAATAAAGAGGATATCTCACGGCTGTACGACAAAGGAGTATTGCGATCCGGCCACCACATTATGGTTAATGTCGGTCCTTTAGGCTGTCGGGACCGCACTAAGCTTGAAATTCCTCGTGACAGAAGTAATTTTACTTTGAACTATGCAGTTAATCATCAGCGCCCTTGGCTTGTCGTTCGTGATTATTCTGGAGATCATTTTGTTACATGCACAACAGTGAAAGATTCGTTAGTCGTAGCTAATATAACTTGTCGTGTGGAACCAAATGGTGGATTACAGCCTGTTGATCATCCGGAGATAGATATTTGGATGCATCAGTTTCTTGGAAAATTACGATTTCTGCGACCGGTCTCTGGCCACTTAGCGTTCAGATTTGTCGAATCGTCACCGAGCGGCAGTATTGTTCCATTGGGATGTCGTGTGGGTGTCAGCTTACCATACATCTGTTATACCAGTGTACATCCTAGAATACTGTGCAAACCATGTCGGCATTTCAATAGCCATGAAACAGGACCACTGGTCAACAAAAGAGGCCGATATTGGATGCATGAATTATTAATCGACACCATAAAAAGGCCTGGAATTGAATCTGTTATACGCTTAATTATAACACTGTTGATAAAACGTGAAGCACTCTTCGTCTATTGGGATCCATTACCTTACTGCGCCTACTATCACTTGCAGCTTCCTCTTACAAATATCATGAGGTTCTTGCGGGGCCGACCGGTTCATCATAATCGAGTGCAGCACGCCCGATTCAATCGTGCGTATTCTGTTCCAAAATATCAGTTGCCACCTGGACTGCCAACGTAACTGTGTTTATTTCTGTGAGTGTGTATTCGTACGAGTCGTACTTCAGCGATATTGAATCGTGAGTGAAAAGACTGTGTGGTGAATATATTTAATGGCATTTAGAAATTTAATCCGTATCCTTCACGGTTTATGGCGTCTTTTAATGTGACGACTATTGATGTGAATTTTAGTAGTTATTAAAGCGTGATTTATAGCGTGAAATCTGGTGAAAGAGTTGTTTCAAGATTTTAGTGGAATTTTGTGTAAAAATAAGAAAAGGTAACATTTTGTAATTACTACATTACTATTTAATTGACAATTAAAGGTATTCACTGTACGCTTAAGTTAGGTTTGAAAAATTATTGTTTGTGTTTCAACCGAAACATTTAATGGTGTATCATGTATCATACGACTGTCTGATGTCCATGCGGTAAACACCTGTTGTAGGAAACTGTTTCATAAGTAATCATTATTTTGGTGACTTTCGTCTATAACTCCTTGTGCAGGCTGGCAACATTGTTCTTACTAGAAAATATAAAGATAAAAATCCTAATATTGAGTCAGGGTAATACATGTTATAAGCACGAAACGAAATATGGAACGGACTCTTGAAAAAGTTTTTCCACTCGTGTAATGAAGTTTGAAATACAAACGTTAGAAAATAAGATTGGTGCGATTACAGTCGTTAAATATTCAAGTTTGGCTCATTCAAACGTTACCGAATTTTTGTCTTGTTTGTAATCTAAATGCTAATGACACGGTATAGCTTACGTTCTTTACCACTATTTCTTTAGTTTTTTGGGTGAAGGGAAACTCCTCTTATTTTTAGTAACACAGTAATGCCAGCTTGTTATGACTTGTTAACTGTAAACGTTCACATAAAAAATAATATTGATAATATGTAATATTGCTATAACCCTGTAGGTTTTTTTTGTTAAGGATAGTATTTGGAATGGTTTCCATCGTTCCAAAAGTAAGCTAACCCAAAAGTAGGCCTATCTTCCATAAAATAATCTCGATTTAGATAACTGCGGCTGGAAAGTAACGAAAACTATGTATAGTAGTTTTTGTACCTCCACAGAAATGTTAGAATTGTAAGAAACGACTTACATAAGAACTGATCTATTTAAATATAAAATTAATTCTACAGGTTTTCGAAAAAATAAGGAATGTTTTTAAAATGAAGTACTCCTGTATTTAAGGTAACGATAAAGTTTCTATAACAGTAGACTGTTATTGAACGCTGAAGGATTCTTTGTGTACAAATTCTGTGACCGATAAGGTTCACCTTTTATTTTGTTTATTTTTACGTTTTTTAAAGATAATATTAAGTTTGTACGTGAGTTTATCTTTTACTTGTTTAGACAGTGATAAGATGTGCATATGTAGGTTTTCTTATACAGTTCTTATTCCACGATATGTATGTAGTACCTAAGTACTTGACTCATATTTAATTCACTTGGCGCAGCAAGGTAGTATGTAACAATAGTTAAATGATAAAGCAATTAAATTTTTCCGTTAACATTGCTATTAAGAAGACAATAACAGTAAATTATAATTTTTGTTGCTGACTGTAAATTACACAACTCGAGTGATTCTGGGTAGCTTATTTTAATCATAAGCTAATTGGAGTGGACTTTATCTTTTCCTGTAAGTTTTATTACCTATATAGTTGTTGGCATCCGTAGTGGGTAATGGTGTAAAAATCATCATCTGTCAAGGATTAGGCTTAATAGCCTGTTCCAACATCCGTCTCTTTTTAGGTCTTCCCAAGCATCGCTTCCATCTAGGTTTATATTCCCATGCTCGCAGAGTAAGTCTGTGAGCTGGCATGCGAAGTAAATGGTTGGACCAGTTTCTCATATATTCTTAACGTTTCCAACGGTAACTGAACATTTAACTCTGCGCGGCTAGCTTCGTTACTTATTTTTTTGTCTACCCGGGTACAACTTTTGACTCCCCACAAAAATCTCATTTCAGCAGCCTGAATACGAGATTCATTCCTCTGTAATGGCACCCATGTTTCACTCCCATATGTTATGAGCGGCGCACCCATTGCTGTATAAAATTTCATTTGGGTGTCCTTTCTTGTTTTATTTCTTATTGTCCTGCGAATAGAACCGCATACAACGCTGAATTTTGCCAGTTTTTCACTCAGAATGAAAAACTAAGTTTTTCTTCCACCGATAATAATCCACCGCTGTAATAATCCACCGATAATAACGTAGCTGCTGATGTAATTTTAAACGTAGTTCGTTAAAACACGGATTTAGTCGTGACACAGTGATTGGTTTGTAGACTGAAAAATGAAATTTCCAGGGTTTACTTTCCCGCTAAAATATAGAAATTTGAACAAGTTTAAACCCACCGTAGTTGCTAATGGCCAACCTTTTGATGTAATTTTAAGTAACCTGGTAAAAATAGTTACACTGAAAGCATAGAACAAAATTTGTTGGTATTAGTTGCTATGATCACGTCTAATACAAGTCCGCCCCTACCCGTTTGTGGATTAGTAATTCAGCCAAGATGTAGAAATTATTATCTAGTTTTAATTTTAAATTATTATTTTACGAAAGCATTTATTTTTCATCCGTTATGCTGTAACTATTGGTGAGTTCTGCGACTGTTTAAGGAATGCTTTTGTAGCATACATTAACAATATTTATTTTCTAAGGGTCTTTAAAATAAAGACGTGAAGATAATTTGACTTACAAATGCTATCGCGATCTCAACACTGGAATGAAAGGTTTATTTTTTCTGTTAATAAAGTGGAAGGAATATTATTGGTACACAGTTGACTAATTTATATAGGCCTACGAGTTTTTTTCTAGTTATCCTCTCTCCCAAAAGTTCTCAGTTTTACTTACAGGAATGCTTTAAACAAATATTTTGAAAATGGAAACGAATGTGTTTCGGTAAAATGGTTAATAATAGCAGAAAATGATTAATTTCTGAAGTCTTTTGTATAAACTTACGTACTCGAGTTGTAAAATTGTTTTTTTCTTTATAGAACCTAATAGAAGAGGCCGTTCCTCTTTCTCCATATTTGATATTACTTTTTCTGTTTCAAGCTATTGAATAATTGCTGTATTCTTTATTTAAGACTGTTTGCCTAATTTTTTAGACGTGCTAAAAGCAATATAAATTCTGAATCGATGTAGCAACGGAATAACCCGACTTCTATTCATTAATCAGAACTTCTTTCTGAAACGAGCCTGTCGGTTTATTTGGCTCTCAGTGTAATATTAATCTGTTTTTAACAGTTTCGTTGTAGGCTACCTGCTTTTTATATTTTGCAAATTGGGTCACGTTTTCTGAAGAACCTTGCTGCGCCTAGATAATTATATTTAAAATATTTTTAGTCACGTTTAAATTTATTTTTGACAAATAAATTAAACTAACATGTATGCTATTACTTAAATGTTATTTATAATTAACCATTATATTATATCCACCAGTTATATAGAACAGTAAAATATCCACCAGTTTCAGTATTATTTATTAAGATTACGAATGTAGTGTATGGGTAAATTAGATTTTATTTATATGTTAGTCATAAAATGTTTCAATAAAAGAATGTGTGTCATTTGTTAATTTATATTTAAATTTGTGTATAGGCACAGTACTGCTTATAGAGTTCTGTGTATGTAAAATATAATTCAACAGACGTTAAGAAGATTGATTGTATGTTATATTAGTTTAATGTACTAAAATAAGTCTTACACTTTTTAGGTTTAAATCCTTGTGATTAAGCAGGATTTTATCAATTATAAAAAAAAAATTGGTTAATAAGTTTTCCAAGCAATATAAACATTTTATTTACTTTAAAATCGAATAATTATATTTTTATGTATTTGTCTACGTAGCGACAGTTATTAGATCATCGACGATTACGCCGTCTTAGATGTAGCTTTGTAGTACGGTGTGAAAAATTTCTAGACTTCCAGAGTAAAATCCGTGACTTTTAGTGTTTATCAAATCAAAATTGTCCAAGTCAGACATCTGCTCAAGAAGTGGCAGTTTGGGTGAATTGCTTGGTAAGGTGATCGCTGACAGCCACCCTCAAACACACACTTTTACCTTTCTTCCTTTAGTTTAAAACAGCCGCCTTAAAAGCCAACATTACAAAATCAGTAAATTGTATGCTTTTTCTAAAATTTTGCAATTTTGATAAATTAAAAGTTAAAAAAAGTCTTGTAGTTGGAATATTCTTTGAAAGATGTATGTTTTCAGTTTGGAACAAGCTGAACTATTTTTGCAGGAAACATAACCGAATGTTAAAAGGGTTCCGACTTTCCAAACAGTGTTAATATTTTGTCGTATTCCTCAAGAGTTGTAAAAGATAAGACTTTGTTTCCTTTTGTACGTCTGTCTTATTTTATAGTTCCTTGCTTGGAGCATCTATTGATTAGAATAAAACTAGATTTAAAAATAATCTCCCTGGTGTCTTAAAATTTTCTTTTTTTCTCAAAATGTTGTGCGTATATTTAGATTTCCCTGATTTAGGAATATAATTAAACTCGTTGAACAAACCCATATTTTGTTACAAATCTCATTTACTTATTAAGAAATTTCGCTTAAAAACTTAGTCATTTCCAGAAATCGAGAAAATACTATATGAACTCGATCATAATATCAATTGAATTAACTAATATAATTTTTTTTTAATATAAAAGAAATATTTCTAGTCATAAAACACCATGAGTTTGGCACCATTGCAAACCTCACATTTCAATTTGTACACAAGTGGTCAAATTAAATTTTACTTCACATTTCTCGAGTCAGACTTTTTTTAAAAGAACTAAATAAAAAGTTATGTAATTTTTGTTTTTGGGAGATGTTTAATTTAAAAAGCACTCAATGGCATTACTTCTTTGTCTCTTGATTTGTAGCGTGAGGTGTTTTAAACTAGAACATGGACACAGGGTAATATTTATTCTTTGATGACCGTCAGCCCTGCTAATTACTTAATCAGAGTGTTACATCACTTGTGCGACATGTGGAACTTAAATGTTAATAGCGACTTTTAAGCAGTTTATTAACTGATTTGGCCTGGAGGTTCTACACAATATAAAGAAAATTAATTTTTTTTTGTGAGATGTATACTGAATCAAATGAAAGTAGAAACCAATGTCTTAAGTAGAAACCCAGATTTTTAAGTTTTGAAAAACTAGAATGTCCTTATGTTAAAATATATTTTTTTATAAAGTTGTAGAAAAATGTTGGTATTTGAACTGACATACGTATTAAGTAATTTATATAATAATTATTATTTGTTATTATATTGTTGTATTTTTGTTTTAATTAACTCGTAATATTATTTAAAATTTTTATTGTATGCCAATTAATATTTGGTTGTAAAAATTATGTTTGTTTCTCACCGTAAATCATTAATTACAAAATTGCCATTGAATTTTTTTGTACATGGTAATTTTGTGTTAAAGAAATAAAATTGGTTTTTATGTTAGTCTTGTCATTGCATTTTAAAATATTAAAATAGTATTTGATGAATGGTTTGTTTTTATTTAGTTTTAATTTTTTATACTGATTAAAATAATTTATATCTTGTACATTGGTCTGTTTCTTTGGACCAGTATTGCGGTAACGTAGCTATTAGGCTGTAAAGATAATTAAAATGTGATGACCGTGTCAAAAAGTTGATTTGGCCACAATTATTAACAAATATATTAATTAATAGAATCACGAGTTTATAACATGATGTTGAATATACTAATCATATTTAATTCTGTACATATTTGATTAAAATGCACAAGTACATTGTGGTCTTGTGTAAATGTTTTGTATATTTTTGTTTTAATTAACTCATAAATATAAGAGTATCAATCACGTGTATCAGAGTAAGAATTATTTAACATTAGTGAATATAATAAGCTAAATAGTACCATATGGAATTTCACGGTAAAACAATTTGATATGTAATTATTCTTTATTTGGGTCCATAACTTGTAAAAAAATAAAGGTTAAATAATTATCTAATAAAAAGTTGCTACTTCAATACGTATTGATATAATATAATATAACTAGGGTTTGTATTTAAAAACATAAACAATAATGACTCATTGACAATTTTAAAATTTTATTTCTCGGTTTGTAAATTGAATCTCAGATTAATAAATTGTCTTTTCTACTTTACCGTTGTTGTTGTTAAGGCCGTCAGCCAAAAGCTGGTTTGAACCTGTAGAGATTTTATTGAGTAAAACGAGGAATAAGGTGGTTTACCTTGCCTTTTTCACTGAATTGAAAAGTATGCTTATCGGCATATCGGGCGTTCTGAAAAGCACATATTTTCCACCCTGCAAATGACACCTTCACTTCATTCACCACAGGGTCTGGCTGTGTAATGAAATTCATAACTTTCAGAGAAGATAACTTAGATTAGTGTCTTTTACGCCTCTACCTCGCTTGTTCTTAAATGATTCAGTCATTTAATTGGCTGACCATGTGATAAGAAACAGAACTATTTTTTTCGTCCTGGAACTAACTGATTTTACCGTTACCTGCCCCATATTTTAATTGTTTTGTTAGGCAAATTACTAATATGGAAGAAAATATGTATGTTTTATGTTATTGCACGTGCCACAATTTTCAGTGAAAAGATATTTAATTGTCCAGTTTGTTTAACTAATTAATTAATACCTTCTTTGTTTATTATTGCATTGTACATTTAATATTTTATTGTACTGTATTTCTGGTCTGACAAAGGACTGTTTTCGTAAGATTCTTTAAAATCGGCTTCTCAAATTATAGGATTCAACTTTTTAAATTTAAAGTTACAGAATTTTTTATATAATCTACTTACAATATTTAACATTAAGCTGTCGAACCAGAAATCTATAAAATACTCAAAGCGCAGATTTATTAACCCAAATAAGAAAAAATAGGTTTTATGTTTTTCGGCACTACTTTTTTAAAATCTAAAAACAAACATGGCCGGATTATAAACTGGCAAATCTTGTTAATATCGATCAAATCGTTTTGGTTGTAGCTCAAGTCATACACTCTCAACCAAACAGATCTTGGAACGGATTTCCAGTAAAATTCTGAAATTCTACATTTGGGGTAAGTTAATCAGTAAATTTGTTTAATTTATGTAAAACAAAATCAGCTGTGATTTATTAGTCTGAGTAAGTACTGTTTTAAATACCGAAAGGTGTATCTGATTACACAAAAAGCTTGATATTAGGGTAAGTTTTAATTACTTTAATTACGCAGATAAATATTTACCTAGGACTTTAACTTATTTTAGTTGATTAAAATGTATTAGATTACTGTGTTAATTTTGGGCTATTAGTCAAATGTTATGTACGGGTATAGTTTATTGTAACCTTGTTAATCATTTTATAATTTGTATTAGTTTTATATACCTATATTATTATCTTATTTTATTTGTGTTACAATCATTTATATGAATTTCATTTATGTTTTGTGAAGATATCAACAAGTTATTTGTTGGACTGTTAAAATGTAGTATAAAAATAAATTAGTAGTAAGTTTTATTATTTTATACAAACTGTACATATTTGTTGTTTTATATATTTTAACTTAAAGTTTGTGTATATCTTTTTGAATATCTTTATCATTATAAATGGCTGTTTTAAACCATTAATTAAATGTTATATTTATCGAAGATGAGTTTTTTTGTCTTTAACCTTGTATTTTGTGTTACGACACAAAAGTAGCAGAAAATAATGGTTTTTTTACGTCTGACTGTTTTAAAATTTCTGCTAATGTAGACGGTTGAGAATGATGATATATAAAAATGAGTGATGAAAAAATGCCAGACCTGATCGGGAATCGAACCCGGAACCCCGGTGTAGAAGCCAGTTGCGCTAACTACTACGCCAACGTGCCGGTCAAAAATAATGGTGATAACATATATAAAAGTAAATTTTAATTTTAAAAAATTGGATATGTTCATATGATTAATTTTTCGAGTACTTGCTGCCATTTCAGATTCGTACATAAAACATAAAACACGGCTTATCACCACCGTGATTCGTGATTCTACCGGTACAAGACCGAAACCCCTCATGAGTTTAGAGGATAACATACAATCCGGTTCGACCTCTGCATTTAAGAGGTCAAACTCAAATGAGTGGGTGCGAATTAAGGACCGCATGGCTCCCACTTTCCTTAGTGCCCATGTCGACCGGGTGTTCCCGGTTCATTGGATGATTTACCGTGGAGGACATAACACCACACCTCGAGAGGGTACTACATGATCCTCTACCATAGTAGTTCTTAACCTGGGGAAGGGGTGTAAAATAATTTCAAGGGAGGCGTGAGTGTATTAAAAAAATAATTATAAAAAAGTAAAACCATAATTTACTCAGTTTTGTAATCGCATGTATATTTTCACATGATCACATAAATATTTTTGAGTTATCACATTCAGTAACAACCAATTGACCTAAAATGTGATTCAGAAGCAAACGCGGACTTTTTAAACATCAATGTTGCAAATTTTTGGTTAAGTTATTTTCATGTTTACCTGCAAGTTGCTTTGGAAGCTGCAAAGTTGTTTGTACAGTTTTCATGTCTGTGAATCTGGATTTTCTACGTTAGCGTAAATAAAGTCAAAATATCGAGCAAGGCTGGATGTCGAAATCGACTTGAGGTGTGCTTTGTCACAGTTACAATCAAATATTCAAAAACTTGTATCGGACAAACAGTGTGCTAGACTTCTCATTGATGTTGTCTGATATGACATGCATAAATACCTGGGATAGATTAATTAAAATAAATTTGTATTTAATTCTACAATTCTTTTATTTAAAAAATTAATCAAATTCTATAGCTGCTATACTAATTGTGATAATACATGTTTAAAATAAAGTTGTATATTATGTATAAAATTATCTCAAGTTTGATGTAATGACAAGCTGCACCAACCTAACCAGCTTCTGTTTCATATTCCGATTGTAGGCTTCTACTTGTTTTGACCACTTATATAGTGGTGATGGTTGGGAGGGGGGCCTGACTTTACATCAGTGTTTAAAGGGGGGGCACAGTGCCTGAAAGGTTGAGAACCACTCTTTGGAGCTCTACCACACATGCACATTACGGATGACGGCATCCATTCACTCCGAAAGACCGGGTATAGGGCAGTCTTACTGGTGTTTCAAAAGGGTACGCTTATGTGGTCTGGGGCGTTCCCGCTGTACGTAGTACTGTTGAATCTCAGTAGTCCCGCCTGTTCAGGACCGAAAGGGTGCTGAATTACTGAAAAGGCTGGATTACAGTACGTTTTAGTTTTCAAAAAATTAAGACGTATCCATTTTTACTACAACCCATTGCATTTTTTAATAACCTTATTAATAGTATTTTGTACGACACTTAATTTAACACTTTAATTTCCGGCTTGTGTTAAAATTCGTAGCTCACCAAGAAATAATCATAAAAATCTTTGTAATCTTGAGTTTAGTAATGTTCAAAAATTCGTAATTTATTTTTGTCTGACAAACAAAAACCGATTACGATATTAAATTTGAAATGTTATCAATGATTCCATTAAAAATTCTGAATTTCTCGTTGAAATATTTTTTTGATGGTTATTATTAAAAACACCTTGATGATTGGTTTTTTATGTGTTATAAATATTGCCTAGAACTTTTCTCAAATTAGTTTTCATTAATTGAAGATATTCTTCGATGCCAATGGTTCGTCCTTCTGCCTACTTAGGAAGGTAGGTGCTGAAGGGTCTGCCAGGGGTCAGGTGCAAGGGTCTGCCTACTTTAGGGAGGTTCATTACATAGTAGGGTCAAGTTTTGCGTTGGTTGATCAATCATTATCTTCTCGGCCGTTTCGTGGTTTTTTAAAATACCGGCGACTCTAGATCTCTTTATCAACTCGTTTGAACCAGGATCACGTTTCCTCTGAACTGTGAATTGTGTTTGCTGATGTCGGAAAAACTGAAACATACTGTATTCCAGCCTTTTCAGTGATTCAGTACCGTCTCGGTCTGATGAAATTTCTGAAGTTTTTGAAGGTTGGTACCGTCAACGTGTACCAAAATGTATTATTTTTTATTATTAATTAAGACACCACAAGAGCGTAACACTACTTCTATTTTTTTATTTTCACCCTCGATTTTCGATAGCGGAGAGTAAGAAGGACGGACTGCTGAGATTACACTGTTATTGGTAGGCTACATCGCTTTGAAATCTTGTAGCATGGAAAGTCATTAATTGTTACGGTATTTACGATGCACTAATAAAAATGAGTTTGGCGCACACATTTTTTTCTTTATCTCTAATGCGTGTACGTTGCAATCTGATCAATTCAGAACAATAAGCAAGGCCATGACCCAATAAGATGATGATGATGTGTATGACGTGTAAATGAGGTGTAGTCTGGTACAGACCCAAACCGATAATTCCTGAAAGAGTATGGTTAATTAAACCCCAACTATCAAAGTACACCGGTAACCACTGTCTAGAATTCAAATCTGTATAAAAGTAACTACCTTTGACACACACATTTGACACTCTCTTTATTATTGATAGTTTAGAATTTTTTCAAATTTTCGGTTGTTTTTTCAACTTCAGAATGTACATAAATATTACATTAAGTTGGTAATTAATGGAGGAAATATCTCCTTTTTACCACAGAAGAAACTTTTTTTAGCAGAAAAAAAACAATTTTTTTGAGGTAAGTAAACTGTGTTCACTTTATTGTGAAGCAGCTAGAGGTACAGATTGGAAAACAAATTTCTTTTTTTTTTTTTTTTTTAACTTCGCATCAACTACTGTGGTCATTAGCGACGACGTTGGGTTGTAACTGTGAATGAGTAAAAGATGAAATTATTTTTTTAACGTATGAAAATATGCCTTGCCTGAGTGGGATTCGAACCCAAGACCGCATGATGAGAGGCGAGCACGTTACCAACTACGCCATTGCGGCCGCATACAAATAATATTTGATGAGTGCAGATTTTGGTTTAAACAAACATGTACACAGGTATCTATTAATATAATTTTTATATTAAATTAAATTAGTTTAATTAACAAAGTTTTTGCCCGTATACTGTTTTTTTTAGAATTATTGCGGCTTTTTACAAATTTGATTTCAGTATTTTGTAAATTTTCCTGTTTAATTGACCAACAGTTAATCAGCAACTCTCAATTCGCTTATCCAATATCAGTTGAAAATATGTATGTATACTTAGAATATATGTTATTTGTTGTTTGCTGTACCAGTGACAGGAGATATCTGCCATTCGTAAACAGTCAGAAGTACTGTGTCATGTTAAGTAGTGTTTATTATGTAGCGATGTTAAATAAAATTCTTGACTTATTTGCAAATGTTACAGAAATCCTTACTTTCGTTAAAAATATGAGTTGTGTGGACTTACATCTCATGTTATTGTGAATTTACTCAATTTTTGTTTTTATTAAACTTATCCATATTTTTGGAAGTCATTACTTCAACTGTTTACTTTTTTTTTTGTTTAACGTCCGACTGTTCTGCAATTAATGCTAATGCAGACGGTGAAGGATGAAATGATTTTTTGTAACGTATGAAATTATGCCGTGTCTGAATGGGATTCGAACCCAAGACCGCATGATGAGAGGCGAGCACGTTACCAGCTACGCCAATGCGGCCGGCATTGGCTATTCAGCTGTTTACTGAATAACAAGAACTGCTTACTTTATTAACCGCCCGCAGGATGTTATAGAAATTTGAAACATCAAAATAAATCTTAATGGTAAGAACTCTGTCAAATTTAAAACTTATCGGTTGCCTTATTAGGGAACGGATTAATAGCGATTTCTGAATTGCTCCTCTGTTTTAGTCCACAGTCTGTAAAATAAATAGGGTTATTCTTTTGGAGGTTTACATTAAAAATTTTTATTGTGTTTTCCTTAGACAATCTGGTATTCGGAACTTTAATGTCAGTAGTTAATTTCGTTAGAATTTAAAATATTCCGTTGGAAAGTTTTATTATTGTTTCTGGTTCGAAATGGCTGATTTATGTGATATAGAATTTTGGTAGTAGGCCTATTTACTGTAGTTTTAAAATTTCTTGACGTCCTCTGTTTGATTACAAAATTGTATTTTCAGGAAATAACCTCGTTGCATAAGTACTGAAATTGTATGTAGTGAATCCAAAAGAAGTGTTACCGCACATAACAAGACTGAGCAAAGAATTTCAAAAGCTATTGGCATATCTTTTAAAGACTTCTATTGGAAAAAATGCGGTGTATTATATTTAAAACGTAAAAATTTGTATTTTTGTGTGTTTAAGTCATTCTGTATTCTGATATTCTACCTAACTGTTGCGTAAAGGTTTAAATTGCTCAGTTAACCTCTTTTTTATTTCAGTTAGAAGTTTAAATAATGATAATTCCATTCTTTTGCCTATCCCTGAATACTGAGGAAGTAATTAGTAGTAAATAATGATAATTCCATTCTTTTACCTATCCCTGAATATTGGGGAAGTAATTAGTACCTAGTAATTTTTATGTAGCCAAGTAATTTTTTATTTATTTTTTTTTATTGAGTGATGATGATTTTATTGAATTTCCCAATAAACAAATGCTTATCGACTTCAAATACAAGAAACGTCTACGCTGTTGGTACTTTCAGAGTATTGATAAATTGATAAGTGAGTTTTATTGTTCGTTCATTCATTTAGTAGGCCTACTCTATAAAACTTCACGAAACTTTAATATTACATTGTTTCTCTGTAAATAAAAAAGTACTTTTAAAGGTGAACGCACTTTATAAATTACTTCAGTAGAATTTATGTACTTTCATTAAAGTAAAATTAGGTCAAAAGTTACGTTCTTGACGTTTTTGCTTGTTGTACAATTAACCAATAAACATTGTAGAGTAAGTTTCTTCTTTTAAGTAGATATGGGTTCTTAGAATAATTTTTTGTTCGAAATAGATTCATATATTTAGTTTACAACCACTTTCTTTTTTCTTTGTTCCACTTTTGAAGTGGCTGAATTTCAGCGTGCTATGGGGAATAACCCTTCAAATCAACGTCACTTTTACTTTCGTTCTTTACGATCTATCTTGTATTGAAAGCTTAAATTATGTACCGATTTGATTGACTGACTTTTAGCTAAAGTAACATGCGCTTCAGTGTTAGTTTTTTGACTAGTAAAAATAATTTCACTAACATATTTTTAACTTAAATTTTCCGTGTATGTTCTACCAGAAAGTTGTTTTTAAAGTCCTTTTACTTTTGACTTTTTAACCTACTTAACCTAAATGTTTTCAATCCATAGCCTTGAATGAGTTAAAGAAATTTATGTAGTCTACGCTTGGACAAACACGTGCTTTTCTGTTTTTTATTGTTGAAAAATCTTTAAAGGTTTTTGTATTAAAATAAATTGAAATACAATAAATTACCACAAGAATTGTATTAGCGTTATAATTGTTCTTAATTAAGGTACGGTAATTATAGTTATAATTTTTTAAATAAATATCGTAGCCAAAGACAAGCTACTTAACAACAAAACTTTCAGAAATACTTCACGAGATTAAAACCACAATATTTATGTAGTGGTACACTGCATCTGTTGAGCGACCTCGTTTTCAAAATCCTCTTCCAAAATTAAGAGCAAATAGTTTACGTTTTATCGTCTTTACACTTTTTAAGAAGTTGTTTAATATTTTGAATTTGTGTCATGTGCTTAGAACAGCGTAAGTAACACGTAAGTACGGATTAGCAAGATTTTATTGGATTTTTTTTCTATCTAACCGTTTTGTCAGGTTTACTTAACACATTTGATTTTTTTATATATTTTTTGTCTTATATGAACCCACCCGACTTTTGAGTTTCTGGCAAGCATTCTTTCCATAACATTTGTTATTTGCAACTGTCGAAGCCAACAGTTGCTAGTTATTACTATTTAATATAATTGTATATTATTGTTATTCAATTAAATATTTATTATTGCTACTCAGAGCAGCAGTTAACATAATAAGATGACTAATATGCTTACTTACATTCGAGTGGATAAGAACTGTATTGAATTAATTACTTTTATTTAATTTAATTGTATAATTTTTGTAATTGAGTGGGTTGAGTTTACTAGTCTACTTTGATATTACGCGAATAACCATCAGAATTCTGTAATTTATTTTAAGGATCGGTTACTTAAGTAATTGCTGAGTAAACCAAGACTTCTTAAAATTTCTTTCGATGGATTATTCTCTATAGCTGAACGAACTAGAGACTCCACATGAAGGCGGAGCATAGTGATCTAGAACACAGCAAAGAGCCAATTGACTTTCGTTAATCGTATCCTGCGTTGTCACGTTGTGGTCCTGCTGTGGATGAAAAACTAACAAAAAGTGAGCTGGAGTACGGTGGAACAGTGGGACTTAGCGAAGCAACAACGTTACACGCGACTTCGCTGTTATTGGCTAGATTTCATCTGCAGTCTCTAGTTCGTCAAGGTTTATAAATACCCTAATTACTCTAATACAGTATTTGAATTATAAATCCAAACTGTGATTGTGATGCTTTTGATTAAGATGTTTCAATTTCTTATTCCATTCCGTCCAGTTAATTATGTTATCTCTAACCCAGGCTTCATTCTCGTAAGTGAAATTACACTTAGCGTGTAATAAGCAAGCCCCGTCCTTCAGTAAAACCCTGTTTCAACGAAATAATTGCATTAAAAGCAGTGACTTTGCTTTGAAAATCACTTTACCATTGTGGTCATCGATAGACGTGTCAATCAACGATAATTGTTCAGTGAAAGCAAGAGTTTAATTCAGACTAACTGTGGATTCTTAACAGAAGCTAATTTGTTTAAAAGATATACAAGGTGTGGCTTTTAAATAACGAGACTGACGTTGTAAAAAATTTTATTTTTATCTTATTCTTAATCACTTATTGACACCTTCAATATACACTCCTTCTCTATCCCTACAAGGTTCCATGCTAATTTTCCATTGTTAGAAACAGCGCTGGAAGTCATCTTCTGACAGCTCCTTCAGGACACGTGCCGCTTTCTTTTTTACAGCTTCCACAGACTCAAATCTTGTCCCTTTTAAAGCACATTTTACCTTAGGGAACAGGTAGAAGTCGCATGATGTAAGAACTGGTGAATAAGGTGGATGTTCTAACACTGAGATGCTGTACTTGCCTAGGAATCTAATGACAGATAACGCGGAGTGAGCTGGCGCATTGTCTTGGTGGAAAACCCATGATTTGTTCTTCCACATTTTGGGGCGTTTTTTCCTTACTCTCTGACGTAGTTTAGAAAGTACTTCAAGGTAGTAATATTGATTAATTGTTTGACCTTTAGGAACCTAATAAAGGTACACATCCCATGGATATATAAAAAAACAATCATCATTGCTTTAAATTTTGACTTGCTCATTCGAGCTTTTTTGGCTCTTTGTGAAGTTCGGCTCTTCCAGTGCATGGATCGGCGCTTCGTTTCCGGATCGTAAGTAAAAAACTACATTTCATCACATGTTATTATCTTCTACCTGTTCCCTAAGGTGAAATCTGCATTTAAAGGGATAAGATTTGAGTCTGTGGAAGCTGAAAAGAGAAAGCGGCACGCGTCCTGAAGGAACTAACAGAAGATGACCTCCAGCACTGTTTCCAACAATGGAAAATTCGCATGGAGCGTTTTAGGGATAGAGAAGGAGTGTATATTGAAGGTGACAATAAGTGATTATGTATAAAATTAAAATTAAATTTTTTACGTCAGTCTCGTTATTTAATAGCCACACCTCGTATACTATTTACTATTACTTTTACTACGTATTTACAAGTTATATATTATTTCGGAGGAACTAGTACGGAAGAACTGGAAGGTATATTATACCTCGGATGGTTCCTTCCAGTTCCTCCATTCTCCCAATCCCCTCACCCATGCCTTTCCTGTGGGCCCATTCCGTATTTATCCATCTGGCTCCATTCGCATTTACGTATCTGTCTCGTATCTATCTGGCTCTTCTAACATGACTTGTATACTATACCACAGCAAGCGTTTTTCCTTTATATATTTATTCATCTTCTTGCTCGTGCATCCTCCTAATTTCCTCATTTTGTACTTTTTATACAGTCAAACGACATTTATGCCATTTCAGTTGCGATAATTTTGGTTCTGCTCTGCTTGTTTATGACATGTAGGTTACTTCTGCAGGGTATGTCATAATGCTCCCTTCTATGGAGTTGTTTACCATTTTTTTAGTTTTGATATTACTATTCTTATTCCACATTAATGGATAAAATTATGTTTTTTTTTTGTTTTTAATGTATATTACGGTACTGTACATTGAGCTGCACAATTTTCGTATATGATAGGCTATTTAAATGGCGGTGGGGAATTTTACTTTAAGGAGAAGAGGTACCAGTGGTACATTCTCCGTTTATAACTACGGGTATTGTCCGTTATTCAGACCAACAGGTCTCTACTACTATTTTATTTAGACTACTCTACTCTACTACTATTTTTGCTTCAGGCGTCGCATGTCGAACAGTTGGGAAGTTCCTTGTAGCTAAATTAAGGGCTAGTTGGTTTGAATGGTTATCTAGTCGTTCGTGAAATTTACTATAAAAGGACGCGGTTAGCTCCTTTACTATCGGAATTTTGAAATCGTCGTGGAGGTTTTTACTGTTTACATAAAAAGGAGCGCCAGAAGTAAGTCGTAAGAATTTTAATTAAAAAACCTGGATCGACTTTAAATTACTCTCTGCCGCTATAAGTCCATATTGGTCTCAAAGGGGTTTTGTATATTAAATTTTGGAGTGGAGGTTTATTAATCACAAAATTTGAATCGAGGGTTAATTAAGAAGAAGAGTAGCTTCTGTCGGTGGTTAAGTCCTAAACGTTTTGTACGCAGATGATGCTTCCAAGTTAGTCGCCTATTAAACCATTGTAATTATCTAATGACTATTCTTGCTTGTCTCAGTTTGTTATTAACAGAAACTTATATTTACTTAAAAAGAGCCTTTTCAGATGAATTATATATTTGTAACTGATGCTCGTGCTCATACTAAAAATAGGATTGTAGATTCTATGAAATGCAAGGTCTTCATTATAGACATTAGTAATTTTATTAAAAATACGGTTTAAATATTTTAAAATACTGTCCT
The DNA here is from genome assembly GCA_035578175.1 of Catonia carolina. NCBI lineage: Eukaryota > Metazoa > Arthropoda > Insecta > Hemiptera > Achilidae > Catonia > Catonia carolina. The sequence continues at coordinate 139,908,682 of JAQMRL010000001.1, read as the reverse complement.
TGGGTCAAGTCCCATTTATAAAGTAAACGTGTACTCTATCACAAGCACCAATATAATACACACACACACACACACACACACACACACACACACACACCACACCTCTTACTAACATTGTACTTTACAGTTACAAATTACAGCATACAGTGTAGATATGTTTTTTTAATTGCTTTATTTTGATATAAATACAAAACAGATTAATCGATTAAAAAAACAGTAAAAATAATATATTGTGTATAAAAATGGACGTTGATCCTTTACACTGTGACTTTAAGGGTCATTGTTTGTTGATCCACTAATCAACGAAAAGATAGACAAAACATTCAGTATACTTGCGATTTCAAATGACTATAGCCTAGCTACTGTTAGTGCTAGTAAAATTTGTTTCTAAAATTTCATCAAATAATTTTTTGGTTTTGTAAAATAGAATACACTTTTGTATTCAAAGTGTTATTAGTTTAATTAAATTAGGCTAGAAAAGGTCCGTTTTGTAATGCAGGTTGATGAATACTATTTTTTCAACAAAACTTGTGAATAATTATTTTATTTTTCATTAGTATCGTTTTCCTTAATTCAATTATGAATTTTCAGTGTTACTGGTTTCTACCTTAAAGGTTCGGAGTTCGATTTCCAATAAAGTTTAAAATTTTCATCTCTCAATTTCTTCTATTACCCTTCACCGTTTGTATTAATTCAAAAATAGATGAGCGTAAAACAATAAAAGATAAATCCAATATATTATTTTTAAAGAATGTTTAACTAACAGTTATTAGATTATAATAAGTACGCACGATTTCGGCAAGTTATAATCAGCAAGGAAATATCATCATTAGTCTCTTACTTACTTAGGGTACTGATTTCATATTTTTTTAAATTCCGAATTAGTTGTAAAAGGTTTTGAGCAATGTTAGCTAAAACTATTCCATACTCCTTACATCGTTATTTGATTAGACATTAATCGGTTTACTTTCGGTTTGAAGTTTTATAAATTCATCAATTGAATTCGCTCTTAAAAGTTTTTATGTGTAAACGATAAATCATAATTAGTAACGTATAAACGATCATACGTACAATCACATGTTGGATAATTAAAATGAAAATTTTTATGGTATCTTCTAACGTACTCAAAAGACACTTAAAAATAGTATGTAAAAAGTAACAAATTTATTTTATTTTTGTATTATTGTGATTTCATAGGCATTTGAGAGGTTTTAAGTTACATGGAACGTTTAGATTCCAAATATTTTCTGTGATACCTACTTTCTTAATTTACTACTCTTTTTTTATCCGAGGCGACGAGAAAAACTCATGTTCATCCTCTCACGATGAAGGGAAGTAGTTTTGGACTCAGTTGAGGCGTTCTCGTCCAGCCCCAAAGAGACCGCAACCGCTTATCAACCAAAAACCCGCCGCCTGGCCACTTGATTCTACATCATCAAAAAACCCTCCCCCTGCCACGGAACTGTTAATGTAATACTACAAGGGAAATTTCGGGTTAAAAAAATTACACTGTCGGTGGGGCGTGGACGGGAACCATAGCCTAATTTCCCTCTCGCAGTCACCTACCACTCTCTCACTTTCATTCATCTCTTTCATCACCAGCTCAGGAAATGAGTGTGCCCTACTTTATGAGATTGGGACAGGATTTATTTACGGTGGGAGAGGGCGATCCCGCTGATCTTCAGATGTTTCTTCCGTCCGAAGTCTCCCGATCACCCTCTTCGCAAACTGAGCGACCAACTTCCAGCTCTCCTCATCCCGCAGCAGTGCTGCCCCTACTCTTTCTGGATTCCACAGTGCAACTTCTATCTTCTCAGATGTCTCCATTCTTTCGAGGCCAAAATAGGGACATCTTTCAAAAATATGCGCAATGGACTCTTCCTCTTCACTGTCGCATAGTTGACATTTCGCCAACTTTACTTACTTAAATGATAGTTTTATGATAATTAAGATGAACGACTTCAAGTTTATAAAAATCGATATTTTCGATTGGTAGGTCAAAAATTATTCCGTCCACCTTAATGACTTCAAAGTGTTACTGTGATTTATTGATAATGTACTAATTCAATAGATAATTTACGTAGTAATGAACAATATAAGTTATACCTCACTACAATTGTAATTGTAGAGTAGATGAAAAAAGAAGTATATGAAAGCATCTTACCAAAAGAAGGGATAGGCTAGTGGGGCATATCCTAAGACATCCAGGTATTGGGCTATCAATAATGGAGGGTAATATTGAGGGAGTAAATTGTAGAGGGAGGCAAAGATTAGAATATATAAAGCAAATTACAAAAGATGTAGGGTGTTACAGGTATGTAGATATGAAACGACTTGCGCAGGATAGAACAGCTTGGAGAACAGCATCAAACTAGTCGAGAGATTGATTACAAAAAAAACAATTGTAATTTGACTGATGAATTATGTTGAGATAGATTGACTATTATCGAGAAAAATATCGGATTACATAAATTAAGTTTTCAACATGAACAGATTTTATTTAACCATCCCGTAAATTTTATGGTGATTTTATTTTGAAGAACTTTGACACGTATTTAATTAAAAGTTAAGGATTTTATTGTGTTGAACTTAAAATTGAAGTTTTTGTGGATCGAACTTCTCATACATTAGAAACCTAGTTTAGGATATAAAATTAACCTGTAATATTTAGAAAATAATTAAATTTTGACGCAGAAGCTTGAAATAAAAGGGGGACATTTAGTAACGTGTATTCATGAGTGGTGTCAATTAATTACTTCACCAATCCGCTGGGCTGTAGTTAATTTAATTTCTGGAAAAATCTCTCTATCATCTTGCTCAGAGTCAGTCAAATGATAAGGAATGTGAAAATTGATTTTTAAGTATTACTAACTGATTTATTTATTGCATATAGCAGCCTATTTTTATGTAAAAATTTATTACTAATGAAACTGGAGCTATATGTTTTGTAGTTAACAACATTTGCTAACCCTTCTATTAGCGAATTTTGCATCTACTAGCCTCAGAAGAGAGAATTAAAAAACTATGTTTTTTGTTTTACCGGTTTCACTCCACACTTTACTTTTTCTTGATATCATTTTAAGCATACCAATGCCGATTTTCGGAGTTACAGCTCAGTGGAAATGTACAGAAATAATATGTATCTTTATAGGGTAATTACCGCCTTTCTACTCCTTAAAGGAAATGGATGAAATTCAAATGCTTTGCTTTGTTCATAAAGATCGCTTACAAAACATGCATATCGATATTTTATACTTTTTGGGAAAGTGTGGAAATAATATGGCTTGCGTTGGGTTAGTAATACCCTCTTTACACTCCTTAGGTGCAAGTGGTTCGAAACGCACGTGACTAAATATTCGGTTTAACCTCTAAGAAACCAATACATACTGAATTTCAGCTCTGTAGGTTTGTTACAGAATTAATGATCGAATCTCAAAGAGGAAGCATTTATTATAAGCATTACCAATTCGTAAAATTACTACAAAAATATAAACCCTCTTGGAACTTCTCATTATTTTCTGCATATTATTGCCGTATCCTGATCGATAAAGAAACGTTTATCAGATGATCAGATGAATTTTCTATTACAATAGCGTTGCTTTTCTCCACAGAATAACTAATATTCAAGTTAGTGTTCAGAATTTACAGAGGAATTTAGATGTTTTAGATTAATTCATTCCGTACATAAATTTTGTAGGAAGAAATATTAGAATAGTAAACTTTCTAACGATTCAGTTTAAAATACCGAATTAAAACTTATTAAATGAATGAATATTAGTGACTGAGGGAAGGTAATTTTATTGTTCTTGGTCGTTCGTAATCGACTGAATCACGAACGTCAGTTGTACAAACATTTGTTGTACAGATTGTTATATCTATGGATACTACATATTATTACTTTCGATTATCGCTACATTTTATATTTTATGTAGGCAAGCCCTTTTTCATATTTAAATAAACTTTTGATTTTATTTTACCTAGATATACTATTTAGGAAAGAATTATAAGTACTAAATAACTGTTCCGGCGATACATTTATTATGAACAATTAATGTTGGCAACACTTTTACATTAATTTTATAGAATCATCTAAATGTAATTTTTCGCAGGTGTAAACCATGTAGAATGCAAATTGACTGAACAAAAATCACATCACATTACGTTTATATTCGTTTCAAAACTCGCCCATCCGTACATTGTGTAATTGAAATCATCCAGTATGTCAAATAGACACAGAAGCATTTATGCCTTACACTAGTCAAGAGATGGCATCGAACCATCACATATAATAAAAATGATTTTGTTGAATGACAAATTAAATATATTGTACTCTCTATTGCACCAGATAACACGATTGCTGATTGGACAAAAAATAAAATGTTACAATTAGCCTACCTATTTTGTCCAATGAGGATCTACGGAGCTCTTGTCAAAACAAATTTTTACGTTTAGTTAAATGTAGTCGTTATTCTACAACCATCACCATGACATCACTGTTGTTTAGGTCATCAGCCGAAAGGCTGGTTTGAACCTGTAGAGGTTTTACTGAGAAAACGAGGAGTAAAGTGGTGTACCATTGCCTTCCGTACTAAATGGAAAAGTACGCTTATCAGCATGCCGGGCCATCTGAAAAGCACGTATCTTCCACTCTGCAAATGACACATTCACTTCATTCACCACATGGTCTACCTGAATAATGGTCACGTGGTCATAACTATTGAATTGACACCCACTGATGTACTTAGTTAAACGTTGGCGGGACATTTCAGTAAGAAAAAGAATGGAAATAAACACCAGAAAAAATATCTGACTTTTTCAAAAATATATACGGGAGATATTTTACGATTAAATCATACGAATAAAAGGTTTTAGGACGCAGTAATGGTTTTTGTTATAATAAAACACCTTTTTCCTTGTTATTTATAAAACTCAGCTTATCCAAAATTTTTGGTTATCCGAAATCGGCTTGCCCCAATCATTTCGATAACCGAGAGTTTATTGTAGTCCTAAATTATCACTGCGTGTGGTTTCTTTGATGTCACCTGTCCTTTTGAACGAGGCCGAATTATTAGATGTGCCGAGTTTTCGAGTATTTATCTGCAACAATACAAAATATAACTCTTATCCATAAAGTTTTTGGTAAGTAGGCCTGCTCTAACCATCCTACACAAATAAAATTTATGCTTATGCGGTTTTGATTGTAAATATTTCATTGTTTTTCTCCCTGACACACGAGATTTTGTTACACTATAAGACTAATTCTAAAATTGTATTTTTTGTAATTTTAATTACATGAGCGTGATAGAAAGTAGCTATCTATATTAAAATGATTGAATCAAAAATTCTTTAATGTAAATTTTTTTAAATTTTATTTGTGTATAACAATGATCATAGGGTTTAGTTATGCGATGTGTCACCAAGTTCAAGGTCGTAGTATTATCATTCATAAACAATGATAAGGAGTACTAAATAATTTATGTTATTAATACTGCAATTAGTGACTAGTAAATTTATGAATTGTAAAAATATGTGTTATTACTTTGCGAAATAAAACATAGGCATACCGTTCGGATAAAAATGAATCCTTGTATGAGGCCGCCTTGGGGCTCAAGAGGCACGCGCTCGGTCGGTTAGCCAAAAGTCTTACGTTCAGTTCCTCGCTGAGGCCCGAAACGTTTTAGCAGTTTCACATTTTACCGTAGCTTTGTCAGTAATGACCCAGAACATGTAAACACGGAAAGAAAATTCGCACGTACTATAACTGTGACGACTTGCACCAATTTTCAGCGAATGAATCTCAAATAGTCATAGTTACATATTATAGACGTATCAGTAAAGAATGAAACTTTTAGAAGTGTCAAAAATTTTTGTTATGCGGCTCTTCTTCTGAATTTCTATCTCAAGCAGATCAGATATGCTGTGGTACTAGACCACGGTAGGTTTAGGAACATTTCTATAACATAGGATTGCTTACTGTATAATAGGCCAACTTAATTAACCTTCGCCTATTTGCCTCTGTCAAATTAAGAGGAACTTAATTTTTGGTTTTCGGGAAATTAAAGAGAATATTGCACCACAAGAATTGGTCAAGAAATCGCTAGTATTGGTATGGTGTAGCAGCACAATGGAGTCTTTGGGTATCAGTGCAACCTGTTCAATGAAACAATAAATTTGAGATGTGTGAATAGTGTATGTGTGACACATATTAGGATCATAGTTAATATTAGTATTACAGGATCGTTTGGGCAATAAAATTCTGTGCAGCTCAATAGAACTATTTCAAAAATATAGATAATTGAAAACACAAGAAGAAACTGAAATTTTGTTACTGAAAGTTAATTGAGTTATGGTGGGTTCACTTACTAGGACAATATGGGACATGAATCTTACCGGAGTTCCAGGAAGTATTTCAATTAAATTTAGAGGTTCGAAAAACCGACTCAATGAGAAATAAGTCATATCAGCCTAATAAATTCATGGAATTGAAAACTCCACTGATTGGCGAATTTCAGGAAGAAACATTTTTACTGTAAAAATAATGGACAAAATGTCCACTGGTTACAGGCGTTGATCTACCCAGCTAAGGTGAGTTGTAAGCCGGCACAAATCGTAAGTGCAGATGCTTGTCATACTAAATGGTTACAAAAGATCGCGGCGGTTGAGGTAACTAATAATTTTGTTTATACGTTAAAAATTGTTTGTATTCAGTTATTCTGTTTTATGTGTTTACTGATCGCATGATGTAAGACTGAAAGCTATATATTACAATAAAATACAATTCATTTTGTCATGAAAAAATAAGAAAGTATGCGACTGTGTATCCGTGCTTGGTTTGAGGTAGTGAAAACTGAAAAAAATGTTGAAAACAATAAATCACTTTATCACTTAATACATTTAACATAGTATAAAACAATATTTATACGCAAGTCTCTTTTGCACGGCTATCATTGATTAACGGTATATAACAAAGGCTGTTGTGAAGATATGAATAAAATAAAAGGAAGATGCGTAAAATGCAACCGATGTGCGTGTGGGTTTCTGGAGCCTGGTACCGCAGCATTCACAAACTGAAGCAAGGGACCTACTGTCATCCCTCTTTATCAGGTCTTGCAATATGTAATGTTTTACAGTAGCCTAAATATCCGAAAGATTACAAATTTGTCACGTGGTAAGAAATGCTTTAAAAATTGTTATTTATTTAATGGTTTGGAGCTTGTTATAATCCGACTAATTCTTGAAATACTAATGTAACTCCAAGAGGTTGACTTTTGTGTAGACCAATCATGTTATATGCGTGCTCTATATCCAACATAAAAGAACAATTGTACAATTACAAATATTGTACCCGTACCATCTACAACGGCTCTCTTCTACCAGGCGATGAACCATCTAGAGTTAAATTCAGTAAGTAGTTAATTGAAAAGAGTGTCCATAACCCATAAAGTTTATAGCTAATGTTCATGTTACGGACGAAGCAACTTACACTGTAAATGGTAAAAACAATTTTCATAACCTACATGTTTGATGTGAGGTAAATCCTCGTACAATATTTCAAGTTGGAAGTTAACACAGATTTTCTCTGAATTTTTGGGCAGTAATCTACAAGGACAGTAAATTCTAGTCCAGGGTCTTTGAACATGTTTGTTAACTACTTAACTTCTGAATAGTTGAGTTACAATGAATAGAGTTCACATTATAATGTCATTTTCTTCATTAAAAAACTATATATCACATAATGAACGTATTTAAATAATAATATGACTTTTTATTTATTTATTCACATTATTATCGTTTACAGGTATATTAAAATACGTGTTATTATTACACTGATCACCACCGTGGTCGATTGGTTAGAGTGCTAGATTGCACTTCACACTACAGAGCTGAAGGTCTTGAGTTCGATTCCCGGCAAGGGTCTGGAACTAGAACACGTTAAAACCCACCGATTTTATAAGATAATCCATATAATTTGCTTATAACCTAATTGGTTCTTTAATTTTTATTTTGGTTAAGAAGTTAATGTGACGTCTACATGAACTAAAAAAGAAAAATCAATAGATAAAACAAACTATTTTTTTATTTTTGTTTTTGATTTTATTACTGCAGCAGTTTTCTACATTATGCTGATATGGGTTTCTGAGACTAACAATAATAGTTCTGTTGTCTCCTAAATTCTTTACTACTCTAAAACTTTGTTCAACGTTACTAATATTCGTATATATAAATTTACGTGGGTTTTTTAATTATGATGTTTTATTATTAACTTTGAACAAACGAAAAAAACGTTTCCTTTAACAAGTCCTTTAGTATTTCACCAGTTTTTATCACAAAGAACGTAATTATTTATTCAATTTGTTGTGACATCCTGGAAGTTTTTCAAGTTTTAATTATTTCTTAAAATGTTATAATTATTTTCAGCAGTAAAATTCATCAAAATTGTGTTATGACTTACTTTTTGAACATTAGAACCACAATTAATCACGTTAGTTCATTTGTTTGCAAATTTATCCGACGTAATTAATTACTAAAGCTGTTCCTCGTAATATTTCTTTATAGAGAGCGAGAAAAACTCATGTTCACTCCACTCCCTCACGAAGGGAGGAGTAGTGTTGGACTCAATTGAGGCGTTGTCGTCCAGCCCCAAGGAGGCCGCAACCAAAAACCCGCCGCCTGTCTACTTGATTCGACACAGCAAACAACCGTCCACCTCCCTCGCAACTGTCTATATCTGTCTATACGAGGGAAATGTCGGGTTAAAAAATTTACATACTGTCAGCGGGGCGTGGAAGGGAACCGTAGCCTAATTCCCCCCTCGCTGTCACTGACCAACACTCACTTTCATTCATCTCTTTCATCTCTAGCTCAGGAAATTAGTGTGCCTACCTTACCTTTTTTGGCTTGGGCCGTGTTAAGTTCACTTAATTTTTCGTACTTTTGCTTTTTGTTTGCGATTTTTAGTTTCTTACATTTTCTTTGAACTTTTTGAAGTTATGTTTATTAATACCACTTGTTCTATAGTTTTTGCGCGATTAACACTTGCTGTTCTAGCAACTAAGTTAAAGTTATTCAGCGAAAACTTTCTTTTTGATGTGTTAATTTTTCAGTGGCTGTCTTTGAAAGAGTAATATTTTTTTGCTACTTATTTTGTGTCCCTAATTTTTAAGCTACCTAGAATGTCAATGTCTAAATGCTAATCAAGTGTTAATATTATACCAACATATTCTGTTACGTCTGCATTGAGCTTGCTTTCAAGTACTCTTTGTGTGAACGGGTTATTGCTTTATACAATATTACTTGGATAAAGTAAAATGAACGTTAAGTTTTTATTTCTGTACTTTTCATGTTGTATCGAAGGGTAGTCATGAGCGAAAAAAAATAAAGCGTGATCTGACCGCCTAGGGGCGCCAGTGATAGAGAACTAGATTGTAAAGCTGAAGATTCCGGCAAAATCAGAAAATTGTTACACCCAGTTTCATCTGGTACAACATACTCCAACAAAAATAAAACAGAGTAAACGTATCATCGTTACAAACTGGAGTTGTACTGAGCAAAAAGTGGTACAATGTTTATATCCCGTCCGTGAAATTAGTGTAAGAATGTAGCAGTACCGGTAACAATAAAATTAAATTTAAAAAAAACTGTACTTAATCACTATTATAAATTATCAGTACGTCGAAAGTGACTTATAGTTTTATTAGTAGGCCTAATTATAAATAAATATTTATCAAACTGATTAAAAGAATTGGTTTCTTTATAACATTTTTTTGTTTTTTTTTGGCGTAACAGCGCCTGTGATAAATAGTGTTTACGATTTGCCTAATTAAATAATGTGCGGTCAGCTACCAATTTCGGTAATACAATGTCAACATTAAGCAGTAAGTATCATTATGGTAATAATGGTCTGTTAAGTAAAATTAATTAATTTTTTGACGGAAATTACTAAAGTTGATTACATAGATAATCTGTAAAAAAATAGTTGATTGATTGAGATTACTATACTCTATTTCTTTTAAGATGAGAAGTATTGTAAACAACATTTTAACAAGTGTAAGGTTGGATCTGTTGTTTCTTTACGCTACGTGTTACCGGCTGGCTCACGCCCACTGCCCGCTTTCATTTCTACATACTGTAAAACAATTTCAGTACTGTAGATTTCAGTAGATGCTGTACTAGCAATCGAATCAGTCCGTTCTTTAAATTTATTTATTTATTCTAATCTAATTATTGTTATAGACAATGGTACCATTCGGTAAGAAAGGAAAAGATCCCTTATCGATCTTCTAAAAAATGTGAGATTTAGATTCTTTGAGCGAAGTTCAGGTAGAAAAACTTGTAAATTTATAGCATGATTCAAGTAGTCACAACGAGGATGATGTGGCGTCTGATGAAGTTTTATCGGGTGTAGAAGAATTACAATAAGGTAACCTTTTACAGTACTTTGTTTACAATTAACAACCTTAACTTAAGCTTAGTTACAAATAAATATGTATAATAATAAAATTTATTATTACAATAATAATGTAAATTAATTATTACAAAATAAACGATTGTAAATTTCCGGTATAACGAACGTAAACTTTTTCAGAAGGATCGCGCTACGTAATATTTTTGTATAAAAACTGTTTTGAAAGGTATCAGCTTAGCTGGCAAAGTATAGTATCGTGATGGTAATAAAATTTTCCTGTCAGTGGTCTGTAAAATGCTACGTCACATCGTTATGGATCAAATGTCATTTTTTGCAGAAAAAGTGTCTGGAAGAAGTTTTTTAACTAATAAATTGGAAGTACAGTAAGAACTCTACTTACGTGAGGAATGCATACCGCAAAATCATCGCGTAATGTGAAATTCGCGTAAATTGAATTGTTCGGTTTAACATTCGCTAGTCCGTACCATTAAATTCCGCTAATTGTCCGTAGTGGTGATTCGCTAAACCCAGTCGTTCCTTTTACGTTCTTCGTTTTTTCAACCCTTTTGTATCTTTTATCGACATCTAAATTTTCCTTTAAAATAATCGCTTTCCGTTTCTATAACCTTTATTAGAACTAATATTGTACGCAAAGTAACAACAAAAACAAGACCTGCAAGTTGTAGCACAATTTATGCACAATTGTAGCACGATTTAATTTAATCATGGTTATACGACCGATTTTTGAGTGCACTAAATAGTACTAATGTTTAGAAGGAAACCAAGACTTTTGTCTTGGTTTCAGTGTTCCAGTGTTCAATGTTCAGGGTTCCAGTGTAAAAATGGTGATGACAACTACTGTAACGGTTTCGAGAGGAATTAGCAAAACAGTGGTCATAAAATGTAAACATCCGTAAGATAAGAATAACTTTAATTAATTTATTTATTTAATTTATTTATTTAACGTCGCATCAACTACATCGGTTATTAGCGACGACGTTGGGGTGTAACTATATACAATGGAGGATGAAATGATTTTTTGATTTTTTGAATAACTATTGTACACAATATAATGTATTATGTTCAACAAAATCCCGCTAACGTGAATTCGTGTAAGTCGAACTCGCGTAAGTCGAGGTCTTACAGTATTATGTTTTGAGAAATAGGTGGGTTATTTTTTACATGGGAATTATAAAACAATTGGTTTTATCATAACTGTGCTGCCTTTATAGTTTGATCAGTCGAATAAAACATTCAAATACAATGTAGCTTAATATTGTTGGCATTAATCAATATTTAAAGAATCTACTATCCTTTCAACTAACAATTTTTAAGATTATTCCTTTCTGTTAGTTTATGGAATTTATTGACCGGAGGATGGTTTAATTTTTAATTTTGTTGTGCGAATTTGCTTGAATTTTCAATTTTCTTTACATTGTAAATTCTACACTTTTAATTTTATGTAAAACGATGATTTCAGTTTTAATTACTTTGAAATTAAGGAGTTAACCATAGGGTAAAAAATAGATTGATATGTACAGTTCATACATAATCATACGGTCATAAATACATGAAATCGAGAAAGCTATTGTAATAGTTTTCAACGTGGATGTTTACTTATACACGTGCTGCGTGTGCAAAAGGCACGCGATGATTAAATTCAATACAATACAACGAAGGGGTGTTTTTGTGTTGGGAGACACCCTGTTTGTGTATTTTAATGTCATTGTAGTTATCACTATGATTGATAATTCACATTGTCAGCGCTTCAATGCTTTCCTTAACTATTATACTCCAAAGTCAATCGCTATCCGACTTTGGTTCATTTAAGTCTAGTTCAGTTCGTGACAGTTTGCATTCCTTATTGGAATGTTCTATCGTCGTTTTTACTTACCTGTGGCATCGGAATGGTAGGAAATGAGGTTTATTCGTAATTTGGCTGACGGATTTTTTTGTTTACGGTGAAATTTTTTCGGACGATGCTTTCTTTTATATATAGTATGAAATGTGTTTTTACAAGTATGGACTATTAAGATTATTCAGCAACCAGGGTGCTCGTTCAGTTAATGAAACATTTAGAACAACACTGAATAATAATTAATGTGTAACACTTTTACACATACGCATTCCCTGTGTTGTTACATTTAGTTATGGTAAATTCATAATATATGAAAGATTTTTGCTTTAATTCCAGAGTTTTAAACGAAATTATTAAAATATCATATTACCTAATGTCTTTACGTGACTGTAAATGCAAAAATAGCCAACACGTATTTTGTAAAATAGTGTCTTATCTCTCTAAATATTTTCTGTAACAACACTGTTCTGGCTTAATTAAGATAATAATATCTAACACCTTCTTTAAAACAGAAACCAAACACCACTCTATCTCTTCATTTGTTATACGTCAATTTCGTTGAAAATTATTTCATATTATTAAGATGGAATTTCTATATCAATTTGCATTATAATACTATTCAGTAACAATCAAGCTTAATAAGTTAAGTACCCGGTCCATATTTATTACAAACTGATAGCCTTCTAAATTACTAACACATCTTTAACTAAATAATCAAATCGACAAATTAAAAATTTGTCAAATAGCATTTGGAAATTTCAGCGAATCCAATTGGAAGTTTATCATGCTAAAGAATATAATTTGCCCGACTGATTTCTTTTAATCATGTTTTGATACAACTTTAGTTGTTTGAATTTCTTTATTAAGTCTTAAATTTATTTGTATTTTCTTGTTATATTAGTTCGTTTAAAATTGATGAAATTATCTAAAATTTTAGCCATACTCCAGGATTTCAAATGTCCATTATTTCTATTTTACCCAAAACAGTAAAATAAAAAAGGATTCTTAACCTGGTTGCAAATTTTATCATAAGATCAATTTTTCTAATAATATCAGTGAACTTAGCCTATGTATTTTAGTAATTTTTAACAAAATTCGCCGGCCGCATTGGCTTAGTAGGTAACGTGCTCGCCTCTTATCATGCGGTCTTGGGTTCGAATCCCATTCAGGCACGGCATATTTTATACGTTACAAAAAATCATTTCATCCTTCACTGTCTGCATTAGCAGTAACTGCAGAACAGTCGGACGTTAAACAAAAAACAATTAACAAAATTCTTTATTGTGAAGTATATTGAAATAGTTCATGTAATTCTTTTACTTTTTACCAGTAGTGTTGAAAACTAAATTTAGATAGCTAGTTAAAACAGTATACTACATAACTTATTGTGTGTCAGTGTAAACACCGGAACAAAGTGACAACATAAACTTGACAATGTAGACTTGCTTGAATTATCGAAACGAAACCTGGCCTGAATTTTTGAAAAATGAACGTTTGAGATAATATGTTAATATTCGAATTTAGTGGTATCCAAAGTTACTTCACAAAAATGATCCCGGTAGCTTTTGATAAGAAAGAATGTGTGCAACTTACACCCTAAAATTGTCTTTCTTAACCGAAAATTGTATAGCTTCCGAAAATAAATATTGCTCTTTGGTTCGTGAGGTAGTAAAACATGGAACTTATAATTCCGAATTGTAACCTCGATATATTTCACGCCTTTAACCCTTTATAGGGCAGTACTACAGGGAAGAATATACATGTTGCAAAATTTTAAATTTTGCTTCATAGGGACTTGAATAATGTATTTCTAGTGCCAGAACAATAAGGAATTTGTTTTTTGTTGATGTTAAGCCCTGGTAAGTAAACATACCAAGGAACGTTTATTGAAATGGAAATCACATAATGTTTAGTGGTAAGAATTCTTATTTAAACAACGTGTTCAATATATCAAAAGATTTATAGAATAGTTTATCTTAACTTTATGAATCTTAACTTATGAAAGCAAGCATGCTTGCTTGCTTTCCCGTAAAAAAAAATCGAGTTTTCTAAACACTGTACAAAAGTAACAAAACAACACTGTAGCATACGCTGGTATGAATCCTTACCACATTCGTGCAACTCACGAAGCAAATGGTCGCTGCGCGCTAATTTCAAAATTTGGATAGCCTACTTACCAGAAAACGTCTATAAAACCATACAATACCAATAAGGTCCAACTGAATAGCTTATTCTAAATAAAATCGACCTTATTGCCAGTGGTAAGTATACTTACCAAAGACCTATAAAGGGTTAATGAAAAATTAAAAGACACCCATAAGTTGTATCTTTTGTTGTTTGTTTACATTGTCAAATGAACTTTATAATTTATACAGTTGCATCAAATAAATTTAATATTTCAGTTACTGCCTTGCTTGAAGTAAAAATAAGTAGATAATAAATGATATTTTTTATGGGGCATTCCATAAATTGAGTGAAAAGTTCAAATGTACTTTGTCGAAGTATACTGGTACGAACTTTGTACGTTAATACTAAAATAATTTATATCCGTTGATTTTGATTTTATTATTAATTTGACTTTGGACTTTACATGTGAAAATAAGAAACCTTCAACTTATTTTGGGACGATTTAAATATTGACCCGAAGGTCCACCCCACGTTTTCTTTTTAATATTTTTATTTTATTTTGTTAATTGATTTTATAGTTTAATAATTCGCAAAAAATATCAAATGGTCAAAAATTGTGGATCATCCAATTTAGGTGTGAAAATTTAGTGAAACGAAAACACATACAATAGAACTTTAAAATTATTTGATATTTGACTCTGTTATTGAACCTTAACCGTTTGATTTGTTACAGTAATAATAATTAACGTTTTTTATGTCACTATTGTTTTCTATGACCTTAGATAAATTTGTTCATATCCGAGCGTTTTATTTTTTACATCTTTGTGACTGTTCGTGACTTTTTTCTTAAGGAACTTCCAATTTTCTTTTACTGGGATAACTGTAATTGTTAGGTTACTAATTATACATTGTACTTATTTTAAAAATCTTTATCTAACGATTATTTAAAAAAAATCTTTACAATTATTTTAAATGCCATTTATACTTTTTATTTACACACAATAATAATTTTCTTGTAAATAATTATTACTTTAATTATTTTTGAATTAAATCAGTCTAATTTAATTGTGGTTTTGTTTACGATTTTTTAAAAATAACAAAATGCACACACTTTTAAAATATAAAAGTAAACTTAAATACAACAAAAATTATTATTTTAAATTAATGAATAGATAAAGAAATAATTCGGTCAAATTACAGATCTTTAGTTATTTAATTAAGTCTGCGTGAACTTTGTTCGAATATTAAATGACTGTAAAATATTAATTTGTTTGATTTTTTTTAAACTGTTGTTTTCTTTATAATATGATTCTTACATGGCATCTCAAATAAATTGTGTGCTATGAAATTTATCAATTTTTTTTGTAATTTCCAATTATTTTTGTATTTATTTAAATAACGTGACTATTAAAAGCAAGAGTAAGGGTTAATGAAATCACATCGTACATAGATCAGTGATTATGTAATAAAAATATTAATGTGTTAGTTTTTAAATACACAAATAACAATATGCTATTATTGTGTACGTAGCATTCATTAGTATCTATGATTTAAAAATGTCAATTAATTTTTTAAAACTTTTACTAAGTATTTTATTGAAAGTACTGAATTACGTGTTCGAGTGTGAGTACCAAGTTAAGATGTACGTATTACTCATTTAATTTAATGAGTGCGTATTACTCAATTAGTATTACTCAAGCAGTATTTACTCAATTTTTTCTATGCAATGCACCTGTTACTGTTTGTGAATAAGAAGTACTTAACTAGTACAATATCTATCTTAAAGGGTTAAAGTGTGTACAGTTATTGATGAAATTCTAATTTTTGAAACCAGTCCGTTGTTACTACGCAGATCTACGTGTTTTCGAATTAGAACAATGTTTGGAATTCAGCAGTACTAGCTGAAGTGCTCGATATTTAAACAGATCTAACAGTAGTACATTTTAAAAAAGTTTTTTTTTGTTTTTAATTGATATTACGGTATTGTACATTGAGCTGCACAATTTCCGTAAAGTCTATTATATTTAAATGGCGGTGGGGAATTTCACGTTAAGAAGTTGTACCCAGTGGTACATTCTCCGTTTATAATTACAGGTATTGTCCGTTATTGAGACCAAGAGGTCTCTACTCCATTTTCCTTTTAGACGTAGCAAAAAATATCTCTCAATTGTTTAAATGAAAATGACAGTTTAAAATAAAATTAATCTTAGAATTGATAACAAGTCAGAATTCTTATCAGTACACTGGCAGTTTGCATCTAAACTAGTATGTAAACCTATAAGTGACAGCAAATAATCAGGACAAAGTGATGATCATTACTAAGATACCTAAACCATCAATCAGTCAATTAATTTCTATTCCGTAGAAATTGGTATACAGGTTTAGTTCATATCTAACCATTATGAGTATTAACCGAGATACGCCCATTATCTTTTTAAACTGATCATATTCTTTTCTGTACCATACAAATATCTTAGATTGTTATTTAATCATTCAGAGTATTGTTTTGTTTTTGTATTGAAAGCAAAAATACTTTTGTTTTTTATCTGTAAAAGCAACTTAATTTTGTTGTAGTATTTCGAATTTTATCAAATTGAACTGAAGCGTTTTATATGTATATGTTGTTTAGGTCATCAGCCGAAAGGCTGGTTTGAACCTGTATATGTTTTACTAAGTAAAACGAGTAAGTTAGTTTACGTTGCCTTCCTCACTGAGTGGGAAAGTATGCTTATCAGTATGCCGGGCCCTCTGAAAACACACATATTCCACTCTGCAAATGACATCTTCACTTCATTCACCACAGGGTCTGACTGTATAATGGAATTCATTAACTTTCAGAGGAGATAACTCTGATTGTGTCTTTTACACCTCTACCTCTTCTGTTCTTAAATGATTCAGTAATTTAATTGGCTGACCTTGTGATAAGAAACAGAACTATTTATTGTAGCCTTGCAATAAACAGATTGAGTGTAAATAATTTGACACTCCACCTGTCTGTTATGGGCAGTAAATGTATATACTAATACTTTTATTATTTTTGCCCGTTTTGATATCATTATTTAATGATAATAAATTGAATAGTCTTGAATTTAAGATTTCTGACGACGACGCAATCAACATACAAATAGTTACTTTTAATAGATGTACCTTTGTGAAAAAAATTACATTAATGATTAGAACCTGTATTATTTACTGATAAGGATTTTGTAATTGTTATATTATTTGTTTGTTATTTTTAATGTATTGTATTCATTTTATATATTTGTATTATTTACCGTTTTGCAATAAATAAATTTGTGGTAGGTAATAATAATACATGAAGAGCATTCTAATGTAATAACCAAATAATTAATTAAATCATTTGTTTATACAATAAAATTTGAATTAATTAATTTTTTTAATGAATTGTTCCAGGTTATCGTCAATTTCATCTGTTGTGTATTGGACCACGATGTGTTTTAAAACTTTAAACTCCCTGTCAGTAATACATACTAGTACTTATACGTATAAGTATACGTATTTCAAAATTATTAGTTTTGCAGTTAATTTGTTTCCACTATTTTATAAAATGTTATTCTTATTATTATTTGTACATATTACATATCAAATATCAGTGTGATATTTTTTACCCTTATTCAATTTATTTTTTTCTATAAAAATTGTAGAATAACAGTATTAACCCTAGAACGGCCAAGCTCCCGCGCGTAACACGGATGGCTCCTCGAACCTACGGATGTTTCCTCTAATAAGTTGGGTTTGGTCGATTGGTAATTCAGTAATCATCATTTCTTTTAATAAAAAAGTTATATTTGTATACCCTATATAAATAGAAAAATATTTTAACACATGTGTATGATTAAAAGTTTCATGAAAAGATATTATTTTTAAAAAAATTGAAAAATGATATTTTGTGTCGCTGTTTACAGCAGAGAATTCATGGCAAACTATTTTTGGGACGATGTTTATTGCAAACACTTTTTTTACATTGTTCACAATATTGATTTACTTTAGATAGAGATGAATATTTTATTTTTTTGTCAGATGCATCTCGTGAGCACAAAAACCAACGATTGTGACTCTTGACTCTTCACGTACAGACTGATATTGTGTGTATTTTAATTATAGCCAATTTCATCTTTTAGGGCTAAAACTATAGTTTGTTTGCCTGTTGACACTATACAGGCAATCAGACAGAGAATTGGTTCTAAAACGAAGTGTTGTCAACCCCAAAGTACTAAATATACTATAAAACCGGGTGGTGAATAAAACTGAAATTTTTATATCAATACAAAATTTTCTCTAAATTGAATATATGCTGTCATTACATAAATACAATAAATTTTCATGTTTAAACTAAAGTGGTTTGAAATATAAAAAGGTTCTTGGTATGGGGGGGGGGTCGATCGAACCCACAAGGTACCTTGTTCACTTTTTGTATATGAATAACATAAAATACAATTATTTTTGAAAACTGCTAATTGGGGTTCGTAGAGCAATGGATGAAAAACAATTAAATTTTCTCAGATTTTTTGCGCGATCAGGGACGGAGATATTAAGAAAATACAGAAGTATGGGTTCGAGGAACCGCCTCCTTGGCCGTTCTAGTGTAAATTTAGTAAACTGGGCTATACGCATTTGTGTACACGTAATCCTTTAAAAATACTTATGACACATTAGGTATTTTCTTATTAATTACGTTTGTTCCAAATAGTTAACTGATATTTTCCGGAATGGTTTAGATTTTTTTTGGGTAAATTTCCTTCATTGGAGTACAGAGAGGGTGTTACACTTTTTTTATCGGCACAAAAATTTTAGTGTAACTCATATTACAATGCAGTAACTATTGTTAGTAAACTTAAGCTTTTGTGTTATCCAGAAATTAATAGAAAAATCTTGTAGTTAATTACTAAAGTCTAGTAATTATCTGGAGTAATTATACAAACATCTTGTGTTACATCCACTGGTACAGAATATCAAAAGAATTTTAATTCTGTATGGATTGACTTACTGAGTGGGACGTATCCGGAGAAGTTCATAAACTTCGTTAAATACCTTTTGATTACTAAAATTATGTTCCAATATTATTTGCACACACCCATTAATGGACTTACAAGACGGCTGATATTTATTTTGAATGTCTGTTGGCATAGGCATATACTTTATGGTATCATGATAATATTGAACAACGGTAGTCAGTAGTGATGGTGAATAACAATGATTATTACTCTTGCTGGGAACAGGGGGTTAAAATAATATGACGTGTTCATGCAGTGGGCAAGGGGAGAGTTGGAGTCACGTGATGATCTGTTGTATCTCCCGGCGCGCTGCCGAGCCCCCCTCTGCTTGCCCCCGGAGGCGGACCTTCTTTTACCTTCTTCAGAGAACACTCGCAGCTTGGCTTCTATCTCCTCCACGACGACAACGTCCCTGGACATGCCTCGGGTCAGCACATTTTTTAAAAAATATTTTTAATTGTAGTTATTTTGTGGAATGTCTTGTGTTGTGTGAATTTAATTTGGGGGTTTTATTCGGATTTTCCCTTACAAAGTAAATCTCTGCATAATAAAATAATAATTTTTAGTCTGCTGCCTCAAAAAAGTGTGTTAGTGGTATTTATATTATTATAAATCGTCTACAATCTTTTCTTATTAGTGGTTTTTAGTTTATGAACTGCTTGCCCTTTGAGATCTTAACTAAATAACGTTGCTTGTAACAACTCTCAATAAAAAAAATTCTGTGTGTATACGAAGAAGTTGTGACGTTATGCACTAATAGAATAAATTCTATTACACTACCTGTATCATCCAGGCAATCCTCTGTTGGTGTCGAAAAATTAAGCCTGCGGGTTGCTTGGATCCTGTTTTTCAATTGATAATTTAACAATTTAATTCCATAAATTTTTGTGTATTGGTACGTTTTCTTCTGATCAACGTTTACGAGATTTCACTTTCGTTTATCTGTGTGGTCCATCCGATCAATCTTTTTTAGGTTTTTGAAATTTCCGGAAAAGTACTGGTACTATTTAAATGACTTTTGTGATCTCACCTCACAATGTATTTCAAAACTTAATAAAAACGATTTTTTCAGATTGAACTAAGTATCTCTGAGTAATCGGTGAACATACTTACAGATTGAATCTTTTATTTTTCAAAGTTTGTTAAGAAATGAAAGAACCCTGTACCCCAAAAAATTTCAATTTCCATTGTAGGAATTACAAGTTATTTGATTTTGAGTTCAATTGAAATAAAGAGTTGAGTGCTTTTGAATGTGTGTATATGCAGGTACTTGTAATTACTATTCCAAGAAAGGGGTCAGTCATGTGACCAGATTAGTAAGATGTGTAGTCTAGTGATTTGGAGAATGAATTTGGAAAATGATTTTCTGCTGTCTTTGATTTTTCATTATTCGGTTATCAGAAATTTAATCATGATTTTAAAAAGGGTTTTGTCAACACACAATATTTTATCAATGTGTAAAAGATTTATTTTTTGTTCTTGGAAGTGCGTATGTCTCAGACATATGGACTTTTGAAATTGTTTTTATTGTAATACTATGACTGAGATCATGCTTAATGTAGGATATGTCAAAATGAACAAAACTTTTAACTAGTGCTGGAGATAAGTTAACTTTTCCTAGAAATTTATTTTAATTGTTTTGGACCTACACGCGGAAGTCGTCCATTCTCTTTTTAAATGTTTCGAGAAGTTTCATCCTGAAAAGTTGCCGTAATTTATATTCAGCTTGATTTTATAATAAATTATAACACTAACTTCTAGTATTATAATGTTTAACAGGAAAAAATGCAATAATTAAAAATGATTTTTTTTTCCTAAAACAGTCTATTTATTTTTAACTTGCAGTTGGCATGATGTGATTTTTTTTTGTTTTAACTTGAATTGATTACATTTTAAACTTACTTTTACTTGTACCATTAGATCAGATTGGTTTGTTAAGATTGTATCTAAACAGAAAATGGCAATAAAAATTGCCTTTCTCATTAATGTCTACTAAGAACTGTGGGTGTGAGTTGTCGATTTCCTGAATCTTGACTTATGTACTCCATCGCATTCTCACGAAGAACTTCTTTGTAAGTTACAAAATACTGTATAATACCAATTATTACTAAAGGCATTTTTATACCTTTCCAATAGTATTATGTGAAACGAAGCTAATATGGTGAAAACATTGTCATTATTTGTGACACCATATCTCAACTAATTTTTATAATAATAAATAATATTTCATAATTTTATATTTGTTTGATTTGACCAAGCTCCGTATATATACGGCTGAAAGATAATTGACCAGATATATCTATGTAACTGTGTAATATTAGTTACTATTCAGAACAACTTTATTAACCGAACTAGAATCTCACTATTTACCTGATAGTGCTAATATTGTTTATTATTTATTAATGTCCTTGTTAATATTCTAAATTCTTTTGAGGATAAATTATTGAGTTTTTTATTCTTAGCGGGCTATTGATATGAATTTTTTTACCAAGGGATAAACTTTTGGTTAAGGTAAGTTAATTTTTGAGAGAGATAACATAAAGAGTGTAAAAGGTTCAACGTACGGTCCAGGATTCGTTAAACAATAATTAATTTTAAAAGATACTAAGGAAAATATTAGTTTTCACTTTAGAATATTAAATATTAAAGACTTAACTATAAATTAGGAAAAGGTCTTATATCGAATACCTCGAGAAGAAAGTATTATAATTAACTACGACAGCTGAAAAATTATTGAAAATTGTAAATTATGTAATTATTAAAGTATCGTAAAGTTGATCGGTTGTTACAGAAAGAGTCTAACTGAGGTACGCTTTCACTTATGCCTGTGATTGTTATCTTTTATTTAATTAAAACAATGTCCGTGTTACATATTCGACTCCTTGTTGCGTATTAACATATAATGATTACGTTGCGTTGTTTGATTGTTAAAATTTGCTTGAAGATTTCATGCATTAGTTAAAAATTGCTTTAGTATTACAAAGTTTTTTAAGAGTCATTTTTTATCTCTTAAATTACGTAATAACCCCTTTGATCAGTTAGTTTCAGTAATATAGGAATTTAGAAATTTCGTCTTCAAATGTAAATTCAAGAAAGATTTGGTATTTTTTTTTTGATTTTGGTAATTTGGTTATTTGTAAACATTCTCATAAATTGATTGATGTTCCTAATATATTTATTTAATTTTCAGTTTTTATAATTTTTATTTTTGTTTCACCACCCACTTTTGTAAGTGACGAGATGATTATCTATACTAATAAATATGTGTGTGTGTGTGTTTGTTTGTTTGTTTGTGTGTGTGCGTGCGCGCGCGCGCGCGTGTGTGTGTGTGTGTGTACGCTGGAGTATATACAGTCGATCTAGCAGCTAGATAATTTCTATTACATAATATGTAATAAATATTATTTATTTTTAAAAAAATTGATTAGGTACTACACATATTTCGCGTGGGAAGCCGCGCGGACCTTGTTAGTCCCTTTATGTAACTTACCGATAAGACTGAAGAATCATCCAAACTTATAAAGAATAAAAAAATTCTCGTAAATTAGCAAAATTTGCCTTCCCAAAAATCTCTCGCTGAGTCCATTCATGTTTTTTTTTTTTTTGTAAACTGCTGAATATTTTACTATACTCTACTTTTCATTCCAAATGTTAAGTTTATCCTTAATCGGTTTATAAAAAATCGGTAGTAAATTTTGAACTTACATGAAAACAGTACAGGCCTACCTAGTAATATTCCTTTTTAAAAATTACGTTATTAGTTTTATGAAAGTCAAGATTATTTGTAAATAATGATTGGTGGTTGTGATAAAAATCAAAGATGTGTACTGAATGTAAACAAAATATTTGTGACACGTGTATTCTTAGGTTTTATTACTACTTTGTTTTGATGTTTTATTCTTTAGATATACATGAACACTTTAGATATACATATATATGAACACTTATCTTTTATCCAGTAGTATGGGTTCTGGAATTTCAAATTACCTAACCGTATCATTTGCTGAGATGGAGCCAAATGAATTTCTGAATAGGTCACATCTTCTGTTTAAAAATTGCTATGACAATTTTTCTGTTTTGTTTGCTACAGTATAACAATTTTGAATGGTGATTGAAAGTTAAAACAACGAAGTATAAAATGAACAGCAATTGCAATAAATGCGCGTAATGGTGAAAGAAGTTGCAGTCACCCCTAAGATGTTCAGCCCCATTGATGGTGAACGTCCCTCCGTCCGTCCGTTCTTCCTTTGCGTGACTACATAATGTACGCAAATGTACTAAATGTAACTGAACTCGTACTTACTACTATACGCTTCGTTTTATAGCCTACAATACAAAGCATTACAATATGAATCAGATTAAAGGGGAGAAACACATTCGCGTAAACGCATTACAGCACGGATTGATAGCGACTATAAATTAGATGTTCATTATTTAAACTAAATGTAGACAAAATGTTATTTTTCTTGTGGCGCGTTCGTTAATTTTTTCTTTTTCTTTTTATCTAAGAAAGAAACTCTGAGCTAAGCTACGCTTCTAACATTTTAAGCACTCTGGCTTTAAGGAAGCAAACCTATGACCTTCTGCTCTGTAGTAGCCCTAAATCTATCATTTAATTGTAGCTAAGATTGTAAAATAAAAAATACCTTTAGGCCGCCGCCGTGACCTAGTGAATAGCTTGCTAGCCTACTAAGCGGAGGTCCGTGGTTCGATTCCTGGCTATGGTCGGGAAATTATTACGTGCCAAAACTCATAATTGCAGTTTTTTTAACCCACCGTAGTCGCTAATTACCAAGCTGTTGATGCGACTTAAATAAACAAAAAAAATCCCTTTCATGAGATGGCGCGTCTCATGTGGCTATAACATTTAATGGCAATAAATTAAATAACATAACATATTAAACATTAAATAATAACTTTAAATTAAATAAATAACGTTATAGTGGCATTTTTTTAAAAGGCTTACCTGTGAATTATGGGAAAAACTATTAGTGGTTTCTGTATCTATTCTTTAAGACGAATCGAATAATAGTCTACTATTTTTGATGCCAAATTCATATTTAAATAATTTCTTGATTTTCGGATTTTGGCCACTTCCGGTCGAAAGTGGAACTTCAAAGCCAGTTCTTACTGTATCTTCTCTTTAAGAGGAATGGAATGACACTGTTTTTGTTTCCAAATGCCGACTTTCATTTCTTGACTTCCAGATTTTGGCCACTTTTGGTGTAGATTACGAATCCAAAAACCTTTTGTTGCTACCTCTTGTGGTTCTGACATCTGGGTGTGACGGACGTACAGCCAAAGAAAAATTATAGATGATAATTTTAAAAATTTCCATTAAATTAATCTAGTAATTTTGAATTGTCAGTTTTCACATTGCTTTTGATGTTAAATCAAATGTAATAGATAATAGGTTAGCAATGTATGATTTGAATTTTTAAAGTATTTAAAAACTTAACTGTTTACCGGAAAGATAACACGTGTTGCATAATGAAATCAGTTTTAAATTTAAGGTGGGGCTTACTGAATCATAATTTCAAGAAATTTTTATGGTGCAGCATATACTGATTTCATTGTTTCGTTGCAACTGCACGAACGTGAGTGAGGGGGTTGCGGAGTTTGTGTCAACTATCCCTATGTATAAATTGTTTTATTGCCACTTTTTGTGGTGCTGATTAAAAATACATGTAATTTCTGTTGGAAAAACATTGCTTTATAATTTCGTTGGTTGAGATCTGTAGTAGTTACAATTTGAACTAAATGAGGCCACTATGAAAATACAAAACTGAAAATATGTATAAAAGATGTAAAAATTGTTGCCCAAAAATAATCCTGTGGTTTGGCATCCAACAATTTTCCAAATTGTATAGAGATGCAATTATTGAATCCGTTTCTATTAATTGTTAAGGTAAAAATATAGAAAAACCAGTTATCCTTAATTTGAGTCGCAGGACAGAAATGTAAAGTTTGCCTAAAAAATACAGGAGGGCGAAATATTTCGGATGTCGAAACAAAAAGCGGTTTTGAACATTCAGAGTAGGTAAACGTTTTTCTTTTGTTAGTGTTTTTTGATCAGTTCTAAAAGTTGCAGTTCACCAGAAATAATTTTTGGTACTAAAATCAAGTTGAAAGTAAACTTTCTATAAAAAGTAGAAGTCCTTAATGGGTAACTGAAAAAGTAAACATTTTTAAGTACGTTTATAGCCGAAGTTTTTCTTTTATGCTAAATCGTCAGAAAGATGCTTTTATTGTTAAAAACGGTAAAGATGTCTGATAAAAAAAGATATCTGGTAAAGATGTGTGGGTTTGCGTTATTATAGCTTAACGAACTAGAGACTTCTGATGAAGGCGGAGCATAGTAATCTAGATCACAGAGCCAATTGACTTTCGTTAATCGTATCCTGCTTTGTCACGTTGTGGTCCCGCTGTGGATGACAGCCTAACAAAAAGTCAGCTAGAGTTCGGGGGAAGAATGTGACTTAGCGAAGGGGTAACCTCGTACCCGACCTTGCCTGTTATTGGTTAGATCTCATCTGCAGTCTTTAGTTTGTTGGGTTATAAACCTTTAGTGTTTATAACCCAATATTTTTTATTGCAATGTTTGTTATGTCTAATTGAGATTCGAAGTATGCTTACGCTGTAAATAACCAGTGTCATATTATAAATCGTTTTTAACTATTAAATTTCGTTTAAGTGGAGGGAAAAGACGCTAGGACAAAAGGATTATTATCAGCTGGTAAACTGTTTTGAGACTGGCGTATTCTTATTTATCCGATGTAAAATTCGGTTTTAAAGTTTGACAACACTAAACTATGAAGTTCTAATGATTTCTAGTCAAGTTTACAATGCATTATAACTTTTTTAAAAACCAATTCCTAAACAGCATATTAGAAATACTTTACCAGAATGGGCTGGTTATTACCATACCATTTACGGTAATGAGGACAATACATTTTACATATGTTATTTGTGATATAAGAAACCGTTAAAATATTTGAAGGAAGATTTTAGGTTATGATGACTGCTGTAAATTAGAATTTGTGAGTAGTGTTACTGAAAACGTGTAAATATTGATAATAAAATCGATTTTCATAGAAATTTTATGTTCATTCTTTTATAAATTTTTAATTATAAATTAACTCTTAACATTTGTGACACAGTAATTAAATCAGATCGATTTATGTGAAATTATTAAATTTTAATTGTTGCGATGTAGTCTATGCGGTGCAGTTTGTTTATGTACAACGGAATTAGGTTAAATTGTTTGTGTTATGAGATACTAAATATTTAATAACCGATGTATTATTTACTTCGGTTAGATCTAGAAAATTTTTGTGTATATAAAAATATGTTGTGAAAATAGACAGATGTATTACGTAAATAAATTCAGCCATGACGGTAATAAAAATAACTGGCGATGGTAATTGTTTTTTTCGAGCTATATCTTACCTTTTATACGGCAACGAAGCCAGACACGAATCGATAAGAAAGGCGGTGGTACAACACATTTCTTCTCGTTGGTCTGAATATCGAGACTTTATAATTGGTGACGATTCATACGGAACTCCTGTCTCGTCTGTTGACGAATATTCTACCGTTATGCTAATGGATGGTCAGTACGGAGGTGTGCAGGAAGCTGTTGCTGTTTCCCAGCTATTCGATGTAAGAATTATAATATATGATGCAGAAAACTTAACCGCTATGCCTAGACGCATCGGAAAATCTAGTATCGGCAGAGACTTGAATTTACTTTTTAGCGGAGAACGTGACTCCGGCCACTTTGATGCGATGGTATCGCGCAACCATATTCCATCGTAAAAAAGTAATAAAAATTATTATTGAACTGATATTAAACCAACGTGTACGTTTGAAACGGTTCTGAAAACAGCATTACTTCTTTATTACAGCACAACCACACTCCATCACTATAGCAAACTTTTAAAAATGAAAAAGTCGTAAAATGAAAGCTTATACAAATTATTTTGAGGTTGAGAATTGAGTATTAAAATTTACAGTACGGGTGGGTGGTGGGGTAAATCGCTTTAATTTTCAATCGAATGTGTAGTTCTACACATTACGAACACTTTCCCAGATGAGGTGTGAAACAATTGAAGAGGTAAGTGGATGAAGGTATAGTTTTGATAAAAGTTCTAATGGTCACATCTTTTTGTGAATTATCTGATATCTTGAATGACTTTTATACCAGCATAATACCCCTTCACGAAAATTTATTCTATAGGCCTACAATTAAAAGTGCTTCAAACTTTACTTCTCAATATTGCTTTCCTTATCCATATAACTTCTTCATCCACTAAAAAATTGTTTTGTAAACTTTGTCTGCTGAGAATGGATGTTTCAATAATGTACGACGTTTATCACATGAAAATTTGTTTAAACCTTTACTAATGGAAAATACCACAGTTAACTTATTAAAAAAAAGTCTTACATTTCGGTAGGAGATGTCAAGTGATTTTAACATTTTCATCCACTAAAAAACATAAAATTGAACAGTACATAGCCTGAAAAAGTGTAGCAAATTATTAATACATAGCCCCTTCATCCATTAGTATTTTCGTTAACTGTAAAATATATAATATAAGACATTCTATGTCATCTTTTTAACTAAATATGCACTTAACACCTTATCTCAAAAAGTAATTTTTTGGAAAAATGTCACATAGCACCTTCATCCATTCACCTCTTCAATTGCATCACCTCGGCTGTAGGGTGTATAAATCAAGCAATCGGACCCGCGCTGTACTTGTTCTACTCAAGAGGGGTTCCATTAAAATTGTTATTGAAAACAAATTGTATAAGTAAGAATGACTGTTAATATTATATAACACGCCTGTGAGTGTTAGAACTAACTTTTCGAGAAGGTATTGAAATATTTATTGGTGTTCTCCTTTTACCTCTTAGACGCAAGTGGTCGTCATTAAAATACTTTATTTTCCTAGTATTACTTTAAGAATACACATGCTGATTTTCAGAACTGGAGGATTTCGGTTGAGGTATACAAATGATATGCATAGCTTTTGAGTTTTCACTCGTTTTTACTCCTTAGGCACAAATGGTCGATTTGTAAATGTTTTAATTCTTCTGTTGAAATACGAAGTAACAATGTGCTAAATTTCAGTTGTTAGATGATCGGGAAGGTAGTGAATTAATAATGATGAGTGAGTCAGTGAAGACTTTTGTATTTATATACACAAATTTGGAATCTTTTATTTAACGACTAATTACATTTTTGTTTGTGATTATTTATTCGACTAAAGGAAGTTTATTTTCTTTCCAAAATTTTTAAAACAGTGCTTGTTTCACAGTTACTGTAGTTTTTATTAACCAGTTGTTTACATGTTACTGCTTGTTCCAGCGATGTTTTACTTTTTACTTTCTCTCGCCTTTATGAATATGTAGGAAGGAAAGTATTATTTTCATATCGAGTTCACCGGATCTACACGTTTTCAGACCCCCTGAACCCAAAAAAACATATTTTTAGCAATTGGTCGGTGTGTGTGTGTGTGTGTGTGTGTGAACAAAATATATGTAGAACGGAACATCGTACGAACTTGAAACGTAAAACTTAATTTAGATACTACTACCAGACCCGACACGAACATTTTCATCAAAATCGGCCAACCGGAAGTAGTAGTTTATTCGTGTCATTCTTCACTATTTGCGATTTTCTCAAAAACGGCTCCTACGATAAGTTTTCAAATCGCCTCATTCACTACATTTTTTATGCTCTTTAATATAGGGAAGGTGCCATGTCTGCTGAAATTCTTGGGGAGGCTGTTCTCTCGTAGAAAAAATGGCGTTTTTAAGATTGCGGCTTTAATATGCATTTTAGCGCAAAAATGTTTATCATAAAAGTTTTAGAGAATTTAAAAACCTATAACTTTTATTTAAAACATTTTGTGTATAATGCTTAGTTTAGCGGTAATTAGCGATTTTCTGTTTTTGTCACCGAAATGTGTAAAAAAATCGATTTTTTTTTTAATTTTAGCCTTAGTATGCATTTTTACGACAAAAGTGTATATAATCAAATTTAAAGAAAATTAAAAGATCTACAATTTTTATTTAGCGCATTTTTCTCTGCAGATCATAGTTTAGCGTGAAAGAGTGATTTTCCGTATTTTTAAGCCAAACTGAGGTTGATTTTCATTTTGCATCATTCACTCATGATTAAAATAAGGTTATGTTTTTTGAGGTTAGTTTTTTGTTTATTGCTAATGTTTTATTACTAATATTAGGTTATATTGTTCATTATTTGCATAGGCAAGAGAAAGTTGTGTGAGTGTTTGACACCAGTTTTTTACTTTCTCTTACCTACATTTTTTTTCTTTTTTATTGCGTCCAGGAGACTTTCTGGGGAATATAGGACATATCAAGAAGTTATAACACCTGAAATGTACATATTACATCATCACACATTGTTCTACTACTACTATCGCCGGCCGCATTGGCGAAGTTGGTAACGTGCTCGCCTCTCATCATGCGGTCTTGGGTTCGAATCCCATTCAGGCACGGCATTTTTTCATACGTTACAAAAAATCATTTCATCATTCACCGTCTGCATTAGCAGTAATTGCAGAACAGTCGGACGTTAAACCAAAAAAACAAAAAATACTACTATTTAGAAAGAAATTCTTGTACGCTATAAAAAGTTTCACCAATCAAATAATTTTTTAATTCTTTTTTAACACTTTCAGTGCCGAAACAATATTTAAAAGTTTGAGCTAAAGCCATTTAATTTGAATAAGGGTGTACAAAAAGTGCCAACCCTTATTTCGAAAACTTGCCGGCGTAAGTCTGCCATTGCCAACCAAAATTTCAACGTTACAGAAAATGAAATTTCCTGTTAAAAATTAATTTGTATTATGTTAAAAAAAAAAGAAATCGTTTAACGCTAAAAATATTCAAAATAGATTTTTTTTTAATTTATTTAAAATCGGATCGACAGCTTGATCATTAGCTACTAATGACCGTTTTGGTAACTTAACGGTGGTTTTAACGTGTTAAAATTTCCAGACAGTAGCCGGGAATCGAACCCGGGACTTTTCGTTTTGGAGGCTAGCGTGCTAGTCACTACGCCACGGAGGCATAATACATCCAAAATACGTTATTCCATTAATTTTTGTGTTTAAATTCTTTTTTTATAACGTTCAGTAATGCGGACGTGGGTGCTTAATGTATAACATACAGACGTCCGGTGAAGCGGATGTTGTCACTACTAAAATATATCGACGTCCTGTTTCTTGGACGTTGGTACTGAAAGGGTTAAAGGAATGCAAATTATCACAACATTTTAAAAATTGGGGTAATTTATTGATGTAGTTTCTCCCCGCATAAGTAGGTATTTTTCAAATAATTTTGTGGTGTAATTAGCCTCATAATAATAGTTTCTGTTTCTTGTGTTATGATAGTGGACATTAAAATTTTTCATGTAAGTATTTTGCCTTACATACATAATCACCTCAAAAATGTAGTGAGGGAACCATAAGCAATTTAAGCTCCTTAAATAGTGGTGTGCATGAGGTGAGCTGGTTAGCTCCCACCATATCCCTAATAGCTTTCTTTTGAATTTTATAAACCCTATTTCTAATACTCATACTAGAATTACACGCAATGCAAGTAAATTATTTTAATTTAATATAAAAAATAATGCAAACGGTTATTCGACTCGCGTACTAATGGCCATCTACTTATTAAAAATGTTTATTGATAAAAATGTTTTATTTTATCAATTCGTTTATTATTCCGGTGATGTTCAGTAAAATTCACATAACAAGTAATGAAGGCAAAGTATAAAAGTTGCCGATAACAAATAAAAATATTGGATAAATAAGTCCTACAAATTGTCGTATAATTTTTCTACGCTGCACAGGAGTAACTTAACGCTTTTGAACTGTGGGCGTAATCATATCTTAAATTAGTTTCAGTCGTAAATTAGTAATTTTAAATTGTCATAAGCAGCTTTGGCTACTTTTGATGACAGTAGAAAGTTGTTAGATAGGTTATTCTAATCGATGACTCATTCACGATCTAGTTTGACTTGTCAGTAGATTTGTCGGTGTATAAAAAAAATGCTTATTACCGATTTTTGTGAATTTTTGAAGTATTTAAGTAGTAATTATTGTTTAAAATAAAAGAATAAAAAAAATCTGAAACAAAAATTAAATTCGTTTAATATTAGCGCTGCACAGTATTTTTAATAATTTTATTATTTATAGAACATCGTTGGTCTCTGAAATGATTTTATTGCATTTTAAAGGTCGTGAGCAAATTGTTCACAGATAACGTTGTACTTTATTGTTAAAATAGTTTTATACTGTTAACATACTTCTCTTTTCTGTAGAACCTTTTCACCCTCCAAATTTGTGTGTTTTTCCGGGATCTGACAGCCAAGGTAGGTCATGGTATTCTGGGTCATATGGTGGTGTAGGCGTGGTTGGTGGAGGAGGTAATTTAGGTTCCTCATCTAAACTGCAGACCGTTACCCTAGGACTTGTTTCTTTCAATCTTTCCATAACGTTTTTAACGAAATCTACTGTTGTCGCTGTACCTCCAACATCCTGCGTTAGAACTCCGTCGCATTGTATCGTATCAACTACTGCAGTTTCTATCATATCAGCATACGAGCATAGGTCTAGGTATCGGAGTAGCTGTACGCCGCATAGTAGAGCTGCCGTTGGATTAACTATTCCTTTATTGGCAACTGTTCTTGCTTTAGCTCGAGCTGCTGGCTCGAACATTGCGTAACGGTCTCCATAGTTACAGCCGGCTACCAGTCCTGGTGAGCCTGAAAAATATGGTAAAACATGGGGTGAATATCCTGTTAGATCTTCCATTTATAATTTTGTATCTTTATGGATTTAACACCTAATAAGAGTCCTTGTTTAGAAAGAACACTCACTAAATTACTCACTTCTCTCATGAGAATTTATACAATTTTAAACTCTGCGTTTTTATAGCCGACACCGTTTCAAAGGTTAGATTCGCATTAAGGAAAACAGTTCGTTACGTTCGTTGGTAGATTAAAATAATGAACCATTCTGGATCTTAACTTACAACTCTTTGCTCTTAAAGAAGTGTTATTTGGTCGCTGTTGATCTGTTTCTCTCACAATATTTTGTACTTCGTTTCACTTAAAAATTTCTTGTACGTTTTCTTAGCATCTATATACTAATAGCGAGCAGGTTTTTTCGTAATCGCCAATAACCAAACTGTGGATGCGACTTTAAAAAAAAAATAGTTATCAAAAATTTCAATTATAAAACAAACAGTAAAATGAAATAAATATTCTATAGGGTAATAGGCCAATTCAAAATCTCCCTCGTATGCGCTACTAGCGCATTCTACAGGCGTTAAGTTCGTAAAGCTAGTAGGAGACGAAAAACGATAAAACACTTTGATCATGGGAGTCCCTCCTCTATTCTTACTTACTCCATGGATGCAGCTTTGTTATGGCCGTTACTGCAGTTCTTGAAATACAGTTCACCCGCGGTGGTTGGCTGCATATTGTTGACCACATAACGCAAATAAAGCGGGAGTACATGCACTTTTATTGCAATCTTGAGTTAAGTGCCGTCCAGCACATGCAGTATGCTTCCATGTGACTAAATCGTTGACACCTCGCGCACTGTACGAAATTTTTATTTTTTCTAAACTTGTTGTTTAGGTCATCAGCCAAAAAGCTGTTTTGAACCTGTAGAGGTTTTACTAAGTAAAACGAAGAATGAGGTGGTTTACCTTTGCCTTCCTCACTGAGTGGAAAAGTATGCTTATCAGCATACCGGGCCCTCTGAAAAGCACATATTTTCCACTCTGCAAATGACACCTTCACTTCATTCACCACAGGGTCTGGCTGTATAATGAAATTCATTACTTTCAGAGGAGATAATTCTGATTAGTGTCTTTTACACCTATACCTCTTCTGTTCTTAAATGATTCAGTCATTTCATTGGCTGACCATGTGATAGAAACAGAACTATTTTATTTTAGCCCTGCAACGAACAGATTGAGTGTAAATAATTTGATACTCCACCTGTCTGTTATGGGCAGTTTCTAAACTTATCAACTCGAAATGAATCAGTCATTTCAGAAAACCCATAATACAAAATTTTACCTTTTTTAGTTTTTTTTAGGACTAACTGAATATAAACACACCATACCTTCAAAATATCACATCATTCCTTAAGCAATATAACACTAATAAAAGACTTATCCTACAGGCTTGCTTTCTTCCAATTAAAAAAACCGTAAGTGAATGATCTTTTGAAAGCTCTATTTTCTAAAGGAACAGGCTATTAAAAGTTTCCGCGGAAAAACCTTTTTGAGGGAGATAACTATTAGTTTGTGACAACGAAGAACGTGAATAGTCCTGTAAACACATTTTTCTTCCTTAAAGTTAAGAATTTCAATTTTTGTTATTGAAAAAGCTATTTTTTAAGTTACTAATATAAACTAATCAAATAAAATGAATACTATTGAACAACACAATTTTCTTCTGGTCTAACAACGAATTTTTATAGAAAACAATGCAGGTTATTTTGCTCCAATTTAAATAAAAAACAAGTCAAATTTTTCAATTTTTTTTAACGAATGGCTTATTTCTAAAAAGACAAAAGTATACACTTAGTATTTAACGGGACAACCCCCTGAACAAATAATATCTTTTAATATTTTTTTTATTGAAACGTAGTAAATTATACCAGTCGTTTTTTAACTTACGGGCTTTCTGAAATTACCGATTCAATTATTGAATGCAGCAGATTGTAAATTTCATAGACAGAGTCTATATTCATCTGGAATGCAGATTAACAAAAATAGAGGAAGTGGAACTTTACCCCTAGATAATACGTTCACTACATTTTTAGCACTTGAAACCCTAATTCGGTAAGTTCATTTTGAATACTGTTCACTAGTGTGGAATAATATAATCCACGCAATACCACTCTGTAAAGGTTTGTCTTCCAATATTAGATGTGTAAACTACACATCCGGGGTTTTCAGGTTACTAATCAATGATCGGTATAACGCTAAAATGATAGGCAGAATCGTTACGCCATTGTTAATGTTAGTTTGCTTGATACTTAGTTCTGCCATTGATACTTTGTTTGCTAAGTTTTCAAGTCCTGTATAGTTGATACAAACTGACTAAAATTTTTGACATCCATCGTAGGTGATTTTTGCTCAGCAACTTTTTTCAATTGTTACCGCTCACATCTTGCGGTAAAACAGAAAATTGATCTTCAGAAACAAAAGGATTGTTAAAATTATTTGAATCGGTTGTGGATATTGAAATACCTTCTTTTTAGAGTTACCGCTATCATTATATTTTGACATTTTTCTTGGATCTCTAGAATTGGAGTCGGCGGCGGACGTTTATTTATTGTGGAGCTACTAGTGAAGACGTCATAGTCCGTACCATTAGATTCTTGCGGCATTTGAATGGTGGCTTGATCATCGTTTCCCTAAAAATAGCTTCAGAGAACTTAACGGTTGTAGAACAATGGAATTTTCTTTTTTTTATTTAATTTTTTTTTTTTTCAATTCCTAATATGTGTACGTTGCAATCTGTTCAATTCAGAACAATAAGCAACCCCATGACCCAATGAGATGAGGATGATGTGTATGACCTGTAAATGAGGTGTAGTCTTGTACAGACTCAGGCCGACAATTCCTGAGAGAGTATGGTTAATTGAACCCCAACCATCAAAGTACACCGGTAGTCACTGTCTAGCATTCAAATCCTTATAAAATTAACTACCTTTACTAGGATTTGAACCAGGAACCTATGTCTCAAATTTTTTAGACGAATAATAAATTCTTTTTCTTACTAAATTGGTTATTCAGTTCCAAAATACGTCAACAGAAAAATTATTACGTACACTTATTTACGTAATTATCAGCTGGTCCATCCACTTCAAAATAATTTTTTTCTTTGTTTATTTAACGTCGCATCAACTACAGTGGTCATTAGCGACGACGCTGGGTTGTAACTATGAAGGTTGAAATGGTTTTTAGTGGCGTATGAAAATATGTTTTGCCTGAGTGGGATTCGAACCCAAGACCGCATGATGATAGGCGACCTCGTTACAAACTACGCCAATGCGGCTGGCAATAAAATTTGTTTATGTTTAGATT
Source organism: Catonia carolina (assembly GCA_035578175.1). Taxonomy (NCBI): domain Eukaryota; kingdom Metazoa; phylum Arthropoda; class Insecta; order Hemiptera; family Achilidae; genus Catonia; species Catonia carolina. The sequence goes on along the minus strand of JAQMRL010000001.1, from coordinate 139,873,128 downwards.
TTTGACGTTATTGGTGTTTATTAACAAATCAGATTGAGTATATTATTTGTAGTGAATGCTTTTTAAAAACCTTAAATTTTGTATTTTTAATTTAAAATCCTTCGTTATAACAAATACCGCGAGCAAATATTTTAAATCAGTCATTTTTGTATTATAGACTATTATAAAAAAAAATGAACGGGGCAAGTATTTGGCCAAAGTATACGTACCTAACATTCCAAAAATACAATTCGCGATTACTCCTCCGTACAAACTCTCGCATAGAATAACATCTTCTGTTTCAGGGTGGAGAATAATATTGTGCAAAGCCCCACCGGAGCTCATTGTTTCGAAGTGTATATCTGGATAATCTTCGGCTACTTTAAACAATGTGGTTACGAACAGTTCTGGCGTAGCTCCTATTACGACTGGACATATAATGCGATTTCTTTCACTCCTTTTGGCCATTTCAAACGCAAACCTTTCAAACAAGATTAGTTTTTCGTTACTACAACTTTAAACCCACTGTACAATTCGTTACATGTAAAATGATATTTGTACTACTGAGTTTAATAATTTACTCGTATTTTACTTAATGTAAACTGAGAATTTAGTACTCGTTTACCATTTAGTGTTTATTAGGTATTTAATTATATAATGGTGTATGCTATATATTTTAAATAAAGACGAATAAAAATGTTATCGATTGCGATGCCTTATTGCTACAGGGAAAGCGATTTACTGAATTAGCGCAAAAGCTAATCGTGTTACTTGCGGTGATGTAAATGTTTGAATGTAATAGTTACCATAAGACTAGAAGCCACTCAATCTATAGTTCAGCCGTTGTTAGTTTGCTCCTACTGTCAACAAACAAAAGCCACCTACTACAGGGTGCACACTAGAGTCTGCGACTTTACGGCTGTCGTATTCCTATTAAATTAACTATTTTTTAAAATTATAAGTACTTAAAGTACTAAAAACATCAGTAATGGTATGGTGTAGGCCTAACAATTTCATTTATAAAAGTACTTTTAAAAGTATTTTGTATTTAAATACTTTTGAAAGTATTTTGTTGTTACTTTTTAATCAGCGTGTACACATTTTGATAAAATGCGCATGCTCAGTGACGTCATTATTTGTTTACATTAGGAGCAAACTAAGAGAGGCTGAACTTTAGCTGGTCATGAATTCATGAAGTTGCCAACAATCAAAAAACAATGGTATCCATGTAATTAACTCCATTGTGCCCGCCAGAACATTATACGTACATTTAACAGAATATATTTTAAAACAAATGCTTTAATATTGATTGTATTTTTAATGATACATATTTAAAAACTTCATCGGATAAACAAACATTTCTCAATAATTGTGACAAAATGAAATAATTGATAAGTTTTAATAAAAGCTATTAATTAAAAGAAGACAGTCCAATCGAATATACGAGATATACCAATGAATATATAAAAATATACTCGTAGATATACCAATGCACGCACGTGTACATTCTTAACGATGCGATGGTCTGAATTTTCGTACATCTAAGTAAATTTTACATTATATATACCGGGTGAGGCAGATAAGGTGTCCTAAATTGACGGCAGGAAAACAGAGTGACACAGAATGATACGAAAAGATATTTTCCTATAGTGTGACCGTTGGCTATTTAATAAAAATATTTTCGTCCTCTTCGAATGTACAGGTGTGCCGAAACTGAAGTCCTGTGTTCGAATCTCGTCATTTTCAAATGTAAACATATATGTTTTCTGGCACAGTTTGAAAGACCTACAAGGTAATAGTTATTGTTTAATCTGGTAATAGAAAATTCCAAATATCTTCATCTATTTTAAAATGGCGGCCAAAACTTAAAAAAAATACGTTCACATTTACGGAAGCACACTGTACACTTGATTGTTAATTTTTAATTTCGTTTTATTCAGAATTCAATAAGCTTTCATACGATGTGCCGCATGACTGTATTCGGGAAATTTTGTTTGAGTGTCTCAAAACTGGTTTTGGAAAAAATCAAAATGGCCGTAACTCAAAAATTTCAAATGGCAAGGTAGGTCGTGTGGCATATCATTTTAAAGGTATTTTTAAAAGGAGCAAATTTTGTTTTAACAATTTGTTTCTAGCTATTACCGTTATCTAGAAATAATGAAAAATGAATCTTTTGGCTAATTTTTCCGGGAAAGATGGTTAAATAGATTTAAATCAAGTAATGTAGACAAATTTTTTTGTCGCTTCATACAAAAATTATTTTTTACAAGAAAATATTTTTTAAAAAAAGTTACATTTTTCATTATTTCTAGATAACGGTAATAGCTAGAAACAAATTGTTAAAAACAAAATTTGCTCCTTTTAAAAATACCTTTAAAATGATATGCCACAAGACCTGCCTTGCCATTTGAAATTTTTGAGTTACGGCCATTTTGATTTTTTCAAAAACCAGTTTTGGGACGCTCAACCAAATTTTCCCGAATACTGTCATGCGGCACATCGTATGAAAGCTTATTAAATTCTGAATAAAACGAAATTAAAAATTAACAATTAAGTGTACAATGTGGTTCCGTAAAGGCCAAAATGTGAAAACGTATTTTTTGGAGTTTTGGCTGCCATTTTGAAATGGATGAAGATATTTGGAATTTTCTTTTACCAGATAAAAAACAGAACTATAACTATTAACTTGTAAATTTTTCAAACTGTGCCAGAAAACATATATTATGTTTACATTTTAAAATGACGAAATTCGAACACAGGACTTCAGTTTTGGCACACTTGTACAGTCGAAGAGGACGAAAATATTTGTATTGAATAGCCATTTATAGGAAAGTATCTTTTTTTGTATCATTCTGTGTCACTCCGTTTTCCTGCAGTCAATTATACACCTCACCCGGTGTATATGCGTACTGAGTACGTATGTAATCAGTCTTTATTTAATTATTAACCTCTGTTTTAAAGAAAATACTTGTGTACTCATACTTAGCCAGACGTTCAGTATTATATCTTGTTACTATCTTTAAATGTTCCACCATACCGGGAACGGGTTCGTGTTCTAATGTTGAATATTCCCCTTCAACATTTTGTCGGACTAAAATCAAGTCAAGCGGCTTGCCTCTGCCCTGTAACATTATAAAGATTTTCCAAAATTGTGCAGAGATTTATAAAAACATCTTAACCTCTTGTACAGTCATACTTCAACATTTCCACACACTTCAATATTTCCACACAGAGAGGAAATCTTTCTCCACTACTTTCAAATAAAGATGGTTGTTACCTGAAAAAATGTAATAATTTTTATGACACACGCTATATAAAGTTCTTCATTTATGTAGACAATGTGTTACATGTTAATCTCGTACACCTAAAAACATTAACACTGAAACGTGCGCACACGTACATATTTATATCTGTTGGGTACCTACACATTAACTACTTACTGTTGATTACTAGCCCACATTCATAAATATATATTCATTATAGTCAGATCTTTAGATTTGCTCTACAAGAATCACTTCGTTTTTATATGTAGATCGATCCTCTAGCTTTCCAGATAAAATAGTCTACTGGGTTTATTTTAACTCGTGTCAAAAACTGGTTATTAGCTACTACTTTAGGTTAAGGAACTCTTCCTTCGTACAAGTCTCTTTCGCTTTGTAGGCTTCGAACAGGGTTTCTTCTACGATCGAAAATTAAGTGTAGCATATAAAATATTTGGTTAAATGCTTGGCTCGTTTGATCTTAATTCGAGTGTTTTAATTGGTGGATTGAAACACACTATGGAAGAATTTAAGGCACGTAAGGGTTTGTGTTTAGACATTTTACATAACGGCGTAAAACCAAAATGTAAAGCAGCACAACCATGCTTCTGCGTCGACTGCTGTTTATCGAATTTTTATGAAGTCTGTCAAAAGCTTTTGTATTGTGAAATACCTGAAAGTTTAGTGATCTCAAATTAAAAGTTCACTGGTTTGTAGTGTTAAAATCAATTAAGTAAATCAGTGAAAGTATCAAAAAACCTGTGTAAAAAAGTAGTTCTGAATAATACATAAGCAGTTGCTAAAAATATAGTACGTTATTCATTATACTGACCGGTAAACCTTCAAGCGTTCTGAAGTGCATTAAGTTGGCGTAAAGTTCGAGTTCTTTTCTTATTCGCATATTTCTAGAAGGAAGTTCTGAAGCGTCTTTCTTGTCTGCTGGATCAACAAAAGCTGAAACAAGGATTAAGCAACCCATTTAATACAAAGTGAAATAAAAGGGGAAAATTTTAAATCATTTTAAATATACGTATTAGGAATAAGTGTTTGATTCTGTAATGCCTAATTTATTTAAACTTATTTTTTTATTTTAGTTTAAATTAATTAACGACTGTCATAGCTATTAAATAATTTTAATGTTTTAATCAAATATTTTAATATTGTGATACTGCGTGAACGTTTCTAAGTCCATTTCCTGGAATCTTAATTCGGAAGATGCTTCTTAGTAGTTGATCGTGGGGGCAGAGGAGGGTTAATTTATGGTACAGTAACATTAAATGTAATATTATTATTTTGAATTTTCGTAACTCTTTGTACTTACTGTAAAATGTTAAATTTAAAAGTATTTTAAACCCTTGAATTTTGTAATCTTTTGTAGTTAAGGTATTCGATTTTGTATTGTGCTGAAATTTCGGTTTACAAATTTTTTCTTGTAGGTTTCGATTGCCTGTAAAGTAGTGATATATTTATGATATGGAAGATTTATTTCAAATTTATCTTAACTTTTTTTTATCTTGAACTGTCGTAAAATATCTAAAGAATATTTTGTATGTATTTTTACTTTTATGTGTGCGAATGTTTTTTTTAATAACATATAAACCGAAGATAAACAATATTTCTACAAAAAATGAAGTTAAGTGTCACGACTTAAACGAAACCACACAACTTAAACGAAAACACCGGTTAAGCAAACAGAATAACCAAAATGAAAAAAGCTCAGGGATCTATCTGGGCAACTTACAACAAAAAATGCTAACCTATAAATACAATAATTTATCAGCACAAAACAGTAAAATTTCCAGAGTGAACATACGCTTGTTAGTCCCTGTTCTAACAAAAAAAAGAGAAGAAAACTAACCAGTTGACAAAAACTGAAAGGAAAACCATCAGGACATGCGAAAAAAAATTAATTTTCAAGACCTGCAACATCGTTCTTAACAAAATTCTCTATAAAGAATCAATTTGATTGTCAGCACAATGAAGAATAAAGAAATACCGCTCTTCTTTCTCTGCCTCAGAATGCCAGAAAACAGAACTTAAAGGAAGTGCTTAGAGATCACGACAAGAAAGTCAGCGGAAAGTAAACTGTAGACAGAAAGCAAGATCTAGAACAAGTTGAGCTGGGTGTCACAAACGCTTTTGAAAAAAAAAACTGACATATTCCTCAAGGAACACAATATCCTCATAGAGACGAAATCACGCAGGCATAACATCCTAGACGCAGTCAGAACGTAGAACGTTAGAAAAATATTAAGAAGCTCGTTTTTTGTTTTACGTCCGACTGTTTTATGAATTATTGCCATTGCAGACGATGATGGGTGATAGATGAAAATGAGTGTTAAAAACTGCCATACCTGGCAGGGAATTGAACTCGGAACCTGTGGCCAAGAAGTCAGTTGTGCTGACCACTACACCTCTAACCGGCCGAGCTTGCAAGATCAGAATTATGGTCACTCAGGAAAAACTTAATCGTGAATGGCTAAAGTGGTTCAGATCTTTATATCTATATCTTTATTCTAGAAGAAAATGATTGAAATTAATTTTGTGAATTTTTGATTTTTCTATAACTTTAATTATGGCTTATACACTTTTGTTGTAAATTGCATACTAAGGCTGCAGTATTAAATAATCTCATTTTTTACCGATTTTGATGAAAAAAATACAAAAATCACTAATTGACGCTTAAATAAGCGTTGTATAAAAAAAAATGTTTGAATTGTCATTGAAATTGAAAATGTTTGAGTTGTTAATGTTTTACAACTTTGATTATATACATTCTTGCTATAACATACCGCAACATTAGAAAAAAATAACATTTTTCACCACGTGAGCACAGGCCCCCCCAAGAATATCAGCAGACATGGCACTTGCCCTATCTTGTACCTAGAGCATTACTAATGAAGTAAATGGGGCAATTTTTGAAAAATTCATAGGAGCCATTTTTTGAAAAATAATTTGTGAAAAATCGCACTAATAAACTGCTACTTCCAGATGACCGATTTTGATAAAATGTTTGTGTTGGGTTCTGTAGTGGTATCTAACTTAAGTGTTAAGTTATAACGATATTTCGTTCTTGAAATATTTTGTTCACACACAAACCAATTGCTAAAAACATGTTTTTTTGGGTTCAGGAGACCTGAAAACGTATTGTTTTGTGTATTATTCATGACATGATGAGAACTCGAAAGTTTTTGCTTCGCGTTAGAAATTTTCCCGGAATAAGTAAAGACTGTAACGCTTCTTCGAAATTTCTAGCCGAAATAATTATACGTCATCACATCTTGTAAGCTTTCGAAGGTGACAAAGTTATTTCCCGAGTTTTGTTTCCTGCCCTCTCCCCAATTGAAGTATTTAAAGAATTCCAAAATAAAATGTTCATTTTCCAATTCTAAGAAGAAGATAATTATTCTAGTCAAAAAACACTGATCTAACCAGTTCAAAAGATCTGGTACCGGATGTACCAAATATAACAAGTTAATGTAAAGTAAGTTTTACACTGTAGGTAACTAGGCCGCAGAATGCAGGGTGAATGTTTAACAAGTTCTACTTGAGGTAACTCTCGCGGCTTGTGGCAACAAACTTAACGCCAGTTACCGTAGCTTACAAAACTTAGCATGATTAACTTTCGCTTAATTTAGCTGACGTTTTTGCATATACCACCAAATGAACAAGATTTACAAAATTAATGTTCACGTATTTTAAATATTTTGTGTAGGTACTTTTTATAAACTTTTGTAAATATTAGTTACTTAAAAATTAAAATCTTATAAGTATTACATCCACATTAATTTTTATGACGATCATTAATGATCGTCACTAATTTAGTTGGTTGTTGCTTTGGTGGATTTCAGTCATTATTATTAAGTAATGTTTTATTCCTGATGTGTGTACTTTACAATCTGTTCAATTCAGAACATTAAGCAATCCCATTACTCAATGAGATGAGGGTGATATGTATGACATGTAAATGAGGTGTAATCTTGTGCAGACCTAGGCTGACCATTCCTGAGAGAGTATAGTTAATTGAACCCCAACCATCGAAGTTCTCCGGTAACCATGTCTAGTATTCAAATCTGTATAAATGTAAGTACCTTTAATAGAATTTGAACGAGGAACATTCGTCTCCGAAAATCAGTTGTTGAACAGCTGCCTCGTGGCGACGACTTTAGCTCTAGACCAACTCAGAGGGTCATTAAGTTATAGACTGAAAAGTTTGATTAAAGAGGATAACCAGGGAGGTGCTAGAAATAACTTCGTGTCAAACTGATTTCGTTAAAGGTTTGCTCAAGAAGCTTATAATTAGAATTAAATGGACAGGGCAATGATATTGTGTTATTCCCATATTTTCCATTGCTACAAAAATGCATTAAATTCTGCATAGAAGCTCGTGTTATTTTTACAGTTTCGGAAATTAAAATATTTAAGTTTTGACTTGTTACCTTTAATACACGCTCCACAGCGTTTCATAGAAAGCATTACGTTTTGAAAATCTTTTTCGGTAGCACTAGCCGGTAGTTCATAAGAATCGAATACTACTGGAACACCCGCACATTCAAATATGGATTCCACAGCCTCCATCATTTCTGGACCAGATCCGCTTCCTTTCAGCATGGTCACCTAAAATTGAATGTATGTAAGGTTTCAATTAGATAAAAGTTTTAGACAGAAAAAATATAATCAGAATATTAATATAACTTGTTTACAAGATACAATAATTAATCCCCACTTTCTTAACAGACTTTTCCTGTTCCTCCATTTGCAACCTTCTAACTATTTACGAATCTCCTAATTAATAATTTTTCCTGTCTCTTATTCTCTTTGTTTTCAAGTACTTAATTACTGTGCAATATTTTTTCATGTTTCATACCATTTGCAGAAAGAGCCTTTCACCTCTTCAAGTGCTGCCGTTATTAATTTGTTTGTAATTGTAAATACTCGGTAAATAAAAATTCCTTCTTCTGAAATTTCAATGTAAAAAGCATATGAAGAAAAATGTTATAAAACTTACTCTGTATATACAGTGGTTTAATATTGTGTATTTTGGAGGAGGGCAATCTTAGCAGACTTATTTCTACCAACTAAAAAATTTATATTGAAAATTGCAACAATATCTTGGAAATATAAAAAATTGAAAAATACTACTACTATGTTCGTGCAGTGGTTCCAAAATACTTTAAATCCGATTTTTTAAAAATTTCATATTTATCTCATAGAACATCTGAAACTGATATTAAAGTTAACGTAGATTTTATAAAGGACCGACAAAAACAAAAGTGATGAATTCTTTAATTTCTTAGTTTACCACGTTTTTTATTGTTAATCGAAAATCTGCAGAGGTGGATTTTTATTCTGATCTACTCATACATAGTAAAAACAAATAATCCTCTCTGTCCAAAACTGAAAAATGTGACGGAAATCTTGAGATGAAATTTAAAGAAATACAGAGAACTTAAAAAAAGGAACAGAGATTTTACTATCACAGTTTTGTTATCGATAACATAAGACATCGTAGGTCTAATGTCGATAAGTACATCGTTAAATAATTTTATCGTCGTCAAGTATAACACGGGCTAGTTCAGATAACTTGAATTAGGACCGCAATGCAGAATAGCAAATTCATTCCAGCAAAATCTAGTTGTATATTTATCAGTTGACAGGGAGTAGCATCCGCTACACAATGGAGAATCACCAGAAGCCGTTAAGTGCATCCACGAGTCACTGGGTATGCCCAATGAGGAGTCGCGCCATCAACCCCTCCTCTTTGAAGCTGTCTCTCTATGAATACGTCCATAGCTTAACAACGTTCTTCAAATCTCGAAGTTTGTTATTTTAACCCTTTCAGTGCCGAAACAATATTTAAAAGTTTGATTTAAAGTGTCATTTAATTTGAATAAGGGTGTACAAAAAGTGGCAGCCCTTAATTCGAAAACTTGCAGACATAAGCCTGTCATTGCCAACCAAAATTTCAACGTTACAGAAAAATAAAATTTCCTCTTAAAAATTAATTTTTATATGTTCATAAAAATAAAGAAATCGTTCTAACAATAAAAATATTCAAAATAGTTCATTTAAAGTTGCATCGACAGCTTGGTCATTAGCAACTACTTTGGGTTTTGGTACCTTAACGGTATTTTAACGTGTTAAAATTTCCAGACCATTACCGGAAATCGAACCCGGAACTTTTCGCTTTGCAGTCACTACACCACGGATACGGTTTCAAAATACATTATTCCATTAATTTTTGTTTAAAAGTTTTATTTTGTGAATGTTCGGTTATCCGGACGTTGGCACTTACGGACGTCCGGCAAACCGGATGTTGTCACAACTTAAAATCTATTGACGTCCTGTTTTCCGGACGTTGGTACCATTGTTACTTTACTAGTATAGTAACCGTGGTTGGTACTGAAAGGGTTAAATCCTGTCCATTCGGCGTACCAAGAACAAGTAACAATTTTTATTATAATCACAAAGCGTAACAATAATAATAATATTATTATTAAGGAGAATAATATTGCAATAGATTAATAGATTCGCTTTAACTGTTATGTGATTGGACTTCATTAAATCCTTATTGTTAGAGTGATATTAATTTACTAGAGGCAATATAAAACTTATCAAAACTACAAATGCAGTTTGGTACCTGAAGTTTATTTAAATTATACTTTTTATAGAATAAATTACATTTTCCCATAATAAACCAAAAATTTAATTTAGATTGTTTTAATACTTTTACTGTAACTAATGGTTATGCATTAAAGTTGGGTTTTTACATCCATTTGCGACTTACGTGATATCTCCCTCCTATTTGTGTTCGTGGTTTTTCTCCATGCATGGTGTACTTATAAAATGGATCAAAAATTAATTTTCTTTTTCTAAATGTAGGATCACCGATGGAATAATTGCGATGAACAATGTGGAAAACATTATTCTTTAAAGCTCTGAAAGATTTTAACATCTTTGAATTTTTATAATACGTTAACAGATTGGAAATTTATGTATACAACAATATCAGTTTTGAGGTTCACAGGTTATGTTGTATTATTTTTTTATTAAAGCAGCAGTTAATACTCTAGGAGTATTCAGCTGTTTTAAATGTATTTTAACATATGACATTAATACACCATTATTGCATTGAACCGTTGACGATGGATTTTTTTTAATAGAGATTTGTTTTATTTTAAACTACTGTTTTATCTGATCTGTTCGTTTGCCTCGATTTACTTCATTAATTTGAAAAATAATAACCCAATGATTTTTGTTTGTTTTTCTAACTGGCAGTTCGTCACCATTTTTAATTACTTTTTCAAGTAATTAGTACTTTCATCCAGGACTGATTGTCTAAGTTGGTCCCGTGACCTATAGTAAATTAATGGCAATTCGGCACAAATTTTACAAGCTTATTAAAGTATACGAGTAAATGGTGGGATCGTTAATGTAGTGGTTGGTACAACCAGGGTTGTTGAATAAGGGATCCCTTATTCAACGGCCCTGGGTGCAACTGGCTTTTATGTTAAGGGTTCCGGGTTCGCTACCGGATCAGGTGTGCCATTTTTTTTCATATTCATGTCAGAAGAAGAAATTAAACAACATAGCGAAAAACATTTACAAAAACTGGAAGACCATCAAAATCCATTAGCAAATAACCTCCTCGACAACAGCGAAGACACTCTCAGACTGAAACGTTTTAAAGCATTAGACTTACCTTTACGATTTTGTTAATCATTTAAACTTTTTTTTTCTTCGGAATTCCTAATCATCGTCACCTCATAATCAGCATCGTTATCATCTCTATCATGGCCATCGTCATCTCCAACTTCCAACAACTTTTTGTTTCAAAATGTTAATTCGTAGTTCATCAAGTTTAATTTTGTATGTATAATTTTTTCTACACAGTTTAGTCTTTTTGAAACACACTACTGAGTGCAGTTTATATTTAAATTCTAAGGGCATTACTCAGATTTTCTTATTTTTGCTTAAAGTTATTGTATTTATTAACTGATTGCAAAAGAAATACTCTGTTACAAAAAAAAAATGTCAGAAACCCCGGGCTTCTACGCCGGAGTCCCGGGTTCGATTCCCGGTCAGGTCTGGCATTTTTTCATCACTCATTTTCATCTATCATCCTCACCGTCTGCATTAGCAGTAATTGCAGAACAGTTGGACGTTAAACCAAAAAAAAAAAATCATCTACGCACAAGCCACAGCTTATGTAGACGTCATCGCCCAAAAAAATAAAATTATTTCAACTTAACCGGTGACCTCAACATTTATAGTTTCAATTTGGTTACGAAAATTTGATACTTTTAATAATTTCTCAACAAGATAACTTTAAAAAAGTTATATATTTTTTTAAATTTTGTGAAGAATAATTCATTTTTTAACTTTCGTTTTGTATTTGAACATCTGGAAATATTGCGATAGTCTTAGTCTCAGAGTTTTTACTGGACTGGCTCTTCAGTGTCGTCCTCTTGAGGTTGTCATACGTGAACACTATTGTTGAGTCTTTGCATTGTAGTCTGCTCCCGCTAGGTCCTAGTTTAAAGTATTCTATGAAATCGTCTTCAAAATTAGTAATTCTCTGTCTAGATGGACAGTAAGCTACCGAAATTGTTCGTGGATCATTCCTGTCTGATGCAACTAAATAATCCGCTTGGTTTCAAAAAGAATATCATCTTTATTTTATTTCTAAAACTGGGTTTTAAATCCACTTTAATTCGTCCTTTCATATTCAATTTTCTTCTGAGATGTATGTAGCTTGTGGACTCTTCCAATATATATTGAACCGTGAGAGGTGTATCACAGTTTCCACAATTGGTCCGTCAGTACTGGCTACCAAGAATCTATGACAGATGGAACATCTGTTCCGTCCAATCCGTAATCTCTTCAATACTTCTTTTGTTCTCGTCTAATTTTTCTTTCTAGTTTCCTTTCTCTTGTTGTATTGTCCTTCCTTATTTTTGTATGTTACTCCCCTTCCCGTTTTATGTTACTACTAACGCTACTAAGGCTAATAGTTTAATAAACTGTTAGAATCTGAGTTTCTGTTAGATTTTCATATAATCTGTTACCTGTGAATAATTTATTCTTATTACTTTCTCTTCCTTATATGAATATATAGGAAGACAGTATTGTTTTCTTATCGGTTTTTCGAAATCGAGTTTTTACTGGATCTACACATTTTCAGACCCCCTGAACCCAAAAAATATCATGTCTTTAGCGATTGGTCTGTGTGTGTGAACAAGGTTATCAAGAACGGAACATCGTACGAAATTGAAATTAGAAACTTAAGTTAGATACCACTAGAGAACCCAATACGAACATTTTCTTCAAAATCGGTCTACTGGAAGTAATAGGTTGTTTATTCGTTTCATTTTTCACTTTTTTGCGATTTTCTCAAAAACAGCTCCTACGATTTTTTTAAAAATCGCCTTATTTACTACATTTTTTATGTTCTACGAGATAGGGTAGGCGCCATATCAGCTGAAATTCTTGGGGAGGCTGTTCTCTCGTAGACAAGAATGGTTTTTTTAAGATTGCGGCCTTAAAATGCATACTAGGGCAAAAGTGTAATAAAAGTTGTTGAAAATTTAAAAATCTACTACTTTTATTTCAACCGTTTCTTTGTATAACGCTTAGTTTAGAGGTAATTAGTGATTTTCTGTTTTCTTTTTCATAAAAATCTGTAAAAAATGATTTTTATTAAGATTTCGGCCTTACGACAAAAGTGTATAAAATAAAATTTATAGGAAATTAAAAGATCTGCAATTTTTTTGTAAGCATTTTTCTCTACGGAGCATAGTTTAGCGTCAAAGTGTGATTTTTCGTATTATTAAGCCAAACTGAGGCTGATTTTATTTTGCATCATCCACTCATGATTAAATAAGGTTAGGTTTTTTGTTTATTTCTAGTGTTTTATTGCTAATATTAGGTTATATTGGTCATTATTTGCATTGGTAAGAGAAAGTTGTTTGAGTGTTTCACACCAGATTTTTTTTTTGTGTAAAGTTTTGTTTAACATTGTTCAGAAAAGGAAATATTTAGTGTATGGTTAATTTTTTCGGTAGATAAAATAACGTCGCATTGTTTCTTTTACAGATATTTCCTATTTTAGTAGTGAGCAGTTAATTATTTATTAGCTGTTATATGTGTACATAACTTCTCTTGTTGACTATTCGTACCTGTTATTAAATTTTTGGCATCTGTGAAATTTTTAGTTATATTTTATGAGTCACATAACCGGTTCGGTCATTAGCGGCAACTCAGGTTTGGAACTATGGGTTCTAAGATGTTAAAGTTTTCAATCTCTACTCGGATTTGGAACTCGACACTCTTCGCTTTTCAGTCTACCACACTAACCATTACGTATCGAAACAGACAATAATACTTATAAATTTATTGTATTACATTTTTGACGCTTTTTACAATTACTTTACGTATTATTTTTGTTCTAAGTTAATATTACCTGTATATTTATTTTTAGATATGCATAATTAATAATATGTATTTGGGAAGCGATATATCGACCTTACAGTGGCCTATATATTTATTAATAATTTCCGTTATTCAACATTAATAGCTTAACTTAAAAATTATTTTTTCCGTGTTCTTTTGTTCAATGATAAGTGAAATTTCTTAGTGCTTTACAGCATTGCAGGTGCATTTACTATACCTATCTGTGCATATAGTTAGCTGGAAATGATGTGGGAACTGGTGCAGTGCGGAGAAGGTTAACCTGTAGCTAATAAGAATTACTTACTGTTTCTGTCAGTCAGCTGTTAACATGCAGTGAATTTTGTTTAAGGATTCTGTTAATCTTTATATCTAGGCACTGTCTTAAAATAGTATATGCCCTGGCTGTAAAGAAAATAGGAAAATATTTAATAAAATATATTTTATAATTATAGATTCCATCGGACGGAAATTACTGTGTAAATCTAATAAATTAATAAAATGTTCCTTGTGGGGTAGTAAAATGTTGTAATAATTGACTATTTTTAATTTGTTCTTCATTAAGTCCTTTTAACTAAAGCAACGTGGCTCTGCTAAATCTCGTTATAACTACTAGAGTAGTGTTATACTTACATTACAAAGTATGAATGCGTTTAATATTCTACTTCGTGAAATGATTGAAAGACACTTGGTCATTTCATATTTTGCCATTTTCTAACCTTAATACATCATAACGGAAGTATTTCTTTTCGTAAAATTTATATTTCTGTTTTCTTCACATTTTTTTGAACACGTTGTAAACAATAAAAGTGATTTTTATGTCCATTTTTCAGAAAGTTTCTATTTATTCGTGAAACTAAATTGAAATGTAAGAGCTAATAAAAAACTTTTTTATTCATAATAATTTCTATTCGAGTACCTAATAGATTGATTTAATACTGTTTAATTTGAAATGTAAAAACAGTAAGATTTTACAAAAATAAAACGTTCTTGTTAAGAAGAATTTCTTATTTATTGAGAAACTAGAAAATTTTTAAATTAAAAATTTCTAATTTATATTACTTTTACTTAGAGATAATTTTCTAAAGTTGAGAATGTTAGGATAAACATCAAGTAAAAACGGATAGGTAATACAAGTACAACCAGATAATGGAAACTGAATTCTCCTTCGTTTCTAAAGACAAAAATCTGAAAAGAACTTTGTGAAACCCCCTCTCTAAAAACCATGGAATATCAGGAAAAAATGAAACTGAAATGTTTTAATCCGGTTCTAGTCGAACGAGTCAGCTCCCCAAATTTGTCAGTGTGCAATGCAATCATTGTTTCTTTTGCACTGCGAACGAAGATCTATGATTTTCGTTCTTTCAAAATAAAAATTTCTAAGGAATGCATGGTAAACATTAGTGTTATCGAATATTCTATGTATCGATATAAAATATAACCTTATAATTAATGATCCTTGTCAATGTAGGTCTATGTACACTTCATAATTCCAAAAATAATACGGTTTTGAAAAATACCAAATAAACGGCTCAAAATTAAATGTGATACATTCCGATTTAAAATTACTATGTTGATAGAGTAATCGATTGGGCTAGTTTTTAGCCAAATTCGAATGCTATCGATCGATGGGTTTTTAATAAAGCTTGAAAAATGATGCTCTTTTGGTTCTCTCACTGGTAAAGTCACCGGGAAAACAAAATATTAAATGCTTAGTTACAACATAAACACAAAGAAATAAAGCTCTGCAAAGATAGGAGAAATGATTTTTAAATCAAATTTAAATTTTTCCAATCAAGATTGAATTTCATTTTTATGAAACATTAAATTCGAGTGTACAGAATAACACATTGATTTTAAAAGTTTATACTATAAATTTTGCGTCAAAATTTGGCTTAAGAGAAAACATTTTATTTCTTATTTACTGCTATAAATGTATTCAAAATGCTAAAGGCTTTTCCAGATTCTCGTTTCTCGAATAATTTATGGTTTTATTTTATTGTGCTTTACATTGATTTCACTGGGAATGACAACAACCAATAATACTTTCTGTTTGTATTACATTTGCATACAAAAACATTTCTGTCATGTAGATAAAGTAATGTTAAAGCAGTAACGTTTCTTGTCCAATTGCGTGCGTCTATCCCGTTTATCTTCAAATTTTTCTCTGTTGAGAAAAATTTATCTTTACTATAAACTGTTGTTACGTTTCGTGACAAACGTTGGGCTTGTAAAATTTTGTCCTCTTTTCCGTTCCCACAGTATTCTTCTTACTCTTTTGTTCAGAATTGTAACGTTCCTCAATTTATTTTCGTACTATTTAACAAACGTGGAATGTTTCAGTAACATTTTCTCTATATTAGTGAAAAAATTTGTTATTACTAGTAGATTAGGGTTATAGATAGGTAGACTTTACTGTAACTTCATGTTACCTGCGTTGAAATCTTACCAGTCATAATATATGTCAATTTTCAGCGTATTTTTCTTTTTCCAAAAATAAAAAAGTCATATATATGCCTACATATATATATATATATATATATATATATATATATATATGTTACCATTCAAATATTTTATTTTTATTTTGTGGAATTTCTAAGAGTACGAGTATATAGCTACTTACATAGGCTACTTGACAATATATTTTCGTTTCCCATGTTGTAATTATAAACATTTCTGTTATTATAATTTTGTATTTCTGTTGGAATCGTAAAACTTAGAAATTTACTTTAGTAAAAATGTAAGTAAATTGTACCTGCAAAATTTATTCCATTAAATATGTTAGTGCAATTAACCTGAATGAATTATAATTAAGGGAAAAATTTTTAAGGCATTCTCCGCTGCCTGAATTTCGTATGTGTCTTATAGAGTTTTAAATTCTCGATTCATCGGTATTGTCAAAGTGAACGTTATACGAGTTAATAAATTAAATAATTAATTAATTAATTTAAATTACAAACAAAGAATGATGAGTAGGCTATTAATTACTATTACAATTTAAATTTTCTTCTTCTTCTTCTTCTTCTTTCAAGGCTTAGGTAATCGCCTGTTCCGAACTCACAAACTTGAAACTCTCAGCTTATATCCATGCTTTCCGAGGTCGTCCCACATCTCTCCGTCCAACCGGTGCATAACGGTGTACTTGGAGGGGTATTCTGTGTTCCGGCATCCTGTCCAGGTGTCCCCTCCATCGCCCTCGATACTCCTCATCTTCTCATTCAGGCAGTAGACTTGGAGCTACGTCCTTATATCCACATTCCGTACTCTATCCAATCTCGAGCATCCCTTATCTCTTCGCAGGAATCTCATCTCCGCTGCTTGGATCCTTTGTACATTCCTCGTCGTGGTCACCCATACATTATTATCGGAGTGCCAACACCTTGTAAAACTTAATCATTGTGTCCGGTCTGGCCCTGTTGTTCAATATCCTGTTGATTGTGCTCCAAATCCATTGGAACTTACTTATCTTCCGCTCGATGTCTAAAGCCAAGTCTACTCCTACGTCACATTTCAAGTAACTAAAATTAGACACCTGCTCCACTATCGAATCATTTATGACAATCGTCGATCGAACGGGATACTTTTCCTTGAACGCTTTTTTACCTTGGTTTTCGTGGCGGAAATTATGAGATTAAAATCTTCACACAATTTACACAGGACGTAGTATACAGTTTTTTGGGCTCATCCTCCGCTTCCTGAACCAACCACAAATCATAAGCAAAAATCATTGCATTTATGTAGCAGTTTCCACTCAACCGTACACCTGGGTCAACGTTGCGCATCCAAATTTTAAAAATATAGTCAAAATAAATATTATATATTGTAGGTTATAGACTACACCCTTGTCGGACACCCCTATTAATAACAACCTTTTTTATAATTTTAACTTTTGTGTTAACGGTTATTCTTGTGTTTTTATATAGACATTTAATCAACCTGATCAGATGAGCAGGGCATCTTATTTCCCACTAAATCAGCCAAAGCTTGTTATGATCCACCCTATCAAACGCTTTCTCAAAAACTATGAACGCCTTGTGCGTTTCACGGTTGAATTCCCTTTTTTTCTCAATTATCCTCTCTACCGAGAAAACACTGTCCATACACATCCGATCCTTATAATTTATAACTTATAATTTAAATTAAATAGTTAAATAACGATAAGCCTAAAATTGAATAATTAGAATTACAATTCCTAGTTTATTATGATAATAATATACTGTATTTGTTAATATTTTTATTATACTGAACTACATTGGACTTCACTATACTGTACTACATTATATAGGCTACTATAAACTACACTGAATTACACTGCTTTTGACTATGATACTAAGACTGTAATCTTAGATACTAAGAGTATATAGCCTTACTAGTAGTATCATGCCTTTTGACAATGCTAAACAGTAATATATTGTATTGCAACGCCAATATAAATTTTTGTTTTGTTTTTACTTCACTGTGCGGGAATTTTGGAAATAGAACCAAATTTCTTCGGGCAACTGGGAGAATAATTTTAATTACTTTTTCTCCATCATACATTATTGAAATTTATAAAAATCATTATTGATAGAACAAATAAAAATAACTCTTTCTTTTATAGCGTGAGTACGTCCCAGGCGACATTGAGCGTACTTCTTGAAACGGCGGTCACGCTGCCCTACGAAAGGTTTTTCGGGTGAATGGATACGACCGTTCGTAATGTGCTTGTGTGATATAGAACTGTGTACTGCTGTTACGACCTCGGCGGTACTCATCAAACGTGACCAGAGGACCTGATCGACATGAGTCCTTAGGGGAGTGGGAGCCCTGCGAACCTCGATCCGTACCCGACTCGCTGATCAACGGTGATGGTAGGCCGTATTTAATGTCTGTTAAAGTTTGAAAACGCCCATAACGGGCAGGTGGAATATTAAATTAATTGCACTCATCTGTTGGTTCCAGGGCTACAAAAAATAGTTCTGGTTCTTATCATATAGTCAGCCAATTATACGTATTGTACTCGTATGACTGAACTATTCAAGAACAGAAGAGGTAAAGGTGTAAAAGACACTATTCAGAATTATCTCCTCTATAAGTAATGAATTTCTCTATACAGCCAGACCCTGTGGTGAATGAAGTCAAGGTGTCATTTGCAGGTTGGAAAGTGAGTGCTTTTGGAAGGCCTGGCATGCTGATAAGCATACTTTTTCAACTGAATGAAGAAGGAAATAGTAAACCATTTCACTCCTCGTTTTTACTTAGTAAAACCTTTAAAGGTTCAAACCAGTCTTTCGGCTGTTGACCTAAACAACAACAACAAAGTTTGAAAGACTATTATAAAAATATATCTGTTTTAATGCCGTATAGTCAGAAAATGTTTGTTTTAAAAATTTTTTTCTATACATGTATGTAAATACAATTTGTTTTTGTAAAACAAATCCAAAAAAATTTGTTAAAAACTAACGAAGATATAAAAAAAACAAATAAAACTCGTATAATTTGAGTATCGATTATTGAAATCCTGTATACGATGCATGTAGTGTTTTAAAGAGGGGGTTTTCTGATTGGCACTCCTGTCACAACGAACCACTTAGGAATCGTGGCAGTTGAGCTGTAGGTGTAATTAAGAAAGTTGTTGGCGGGCACACTATGCCGGTAGACACCGGCGTTAGTTATACAGGTAGTACTTTTATTTATATTATTATTACTGGATTCACTTAGTTTAACAATAAATTATATTAAATTATTTTAACTTTTTTAACATAACACGACTTAGTTTCTCTATTGTAACTTACTGTTTCCGTAAAAACGTAACTTAATTATAAAAATAGTTCATAGAATAGTATTAAAATATATCTAAAATATATAAATACATCCGCACTAATCAATATACAAACAGAATAAGAAAAACGTTTCATTAATCTTTTCTTCCAAATCAAGCTGTTCTCTTAATGTAATTAAATGGTTAAAATCTCGTTAATTAATATTAAGAAGTAGCTTGTATATAGCCTAGCTGAAAAAATCATGTGGAAGTGTTGAACCGCGTACAGATCTGTGTATAAGAAGGCAAATATTTTTGTGTAGTTTATTACGGTTTTAAAAATTCTGAAAGGTAACTATTTCAGCGTAATTATTACTACAGCTCGCATTTCAATTAATTATTAAATACTATAATTCCATCTATATGTTCATGTATCTGGTAGTTGTTTGTTTCTAAAAATCACAATCGTTTTTGAATATGGCCCAAGGATTTCTGTGACTGGCTGTACGTACTTTGCAAACAGTTCGATAATAAAAAAAATATTTATTACTGTTTCTCATATGTTCGCACTAAACGATACTTAAATAATTCTATCATACTAATTCTTTGATTGTTTAAGAGGTTTTACATTACCTATATTTTTGTAATGATTCCGTAGGCTCATTTTACATTCTTTTGTAAGTATGTATTTGTATGATATTGTAACACTTAATCCAGGTTCCTTCGGAATCTGATTATTATAAATGATAAACAAACTTCTTTAAAACTTGTAACTATTGTTTATTTACAAACTAATAAAATACAATAAATTATTACGTTCAGACTAGGTTTTATCACAAAAATGTTATTACAAATTTAAAGCTTCCCTAAACTTAACTAAAACAAATCTGGTGTGAAACACTCACACGACGTTTTTTGTCAATGTGAGTAATGAATAATATAACACATGTAAAATCATGAGTAAACAATGTAAATTATTAAAAACCACCTAATTCTAATCATGAGTGAATGACGCAAAATGAAAATTAATCTCTGTAGAACTTAAAAATAGGAAAAATCAATAATTAACGCTAAACTTGGGTTCTGTTGAAAATATTCTTGTAATAAAGGTTGTAGATTTTTTTATTTTTATAACTCTTTAATTTATACACTTTTGTCGTAAAATTCCTGCTAAAGCCGCAATCTTAAAAAATCCCATATTTACCGATTCTGATGAGAAAAATACAGAAAGTCACTAATTGACGCTAAACTATGTGTTATAGAAAAAAAGCTTAAAAAATTTGCCTAAAAACGATATAAGTTTACAATTTCGTATAACTTTAATTCTGTACACTTTTGCCTTAAAATGTACATGAAGACCTCAATCTTTAAAAAACTACGAGAGCTTAGCCTTCAAGAATTTCAGCAGACATGGCGCTTATCGTATCTTGTAGAGCATTCGAAAATGTAGTATATTAGGTGATTTTTAACAAAATCGTTGAAACCGTTTTAGAGAAAATTGCAAAAAAGTGAAAAATCGCACAAATATCCTTCCGGTTGACATTTTGATGAAACGTTCGTGCTGGGTCCCCTAGTGGTATCTAACGTAAGTTCAAAGTTTCAACTTCGTATGCGACTCCGTTATTGATAGTAGTCTACAGGTATTTTGTTCGCACAAATCAATCACTAAAAACATGTAAATTTTGTTCAGGGACTTCGAAAGCGTATATTTCGGTGAAAAACCTGATTTCAAAGAATCGACATAAAAATAATATTTCCCTTCCCTATATAGGGCAGGATAAAGTAATTAAATATTGTTATTTACTTTCTTTTTTTATATTCCTAATGTGTGGACGTTGCAATCTGTTCAATTTAGAACAATAAGCAACCCCATGACCCAATGAGATGAGGATGATATGTATGACGTGTAAATGAGGTGTAGTCTTGTACAGACTCAGGCCGACCATTCCTAAGAAAGTATGGTTAATTCAAACACAACCATCAAAGTACACCGGTAACCACTGTCTAGTATTCAAATCCGTATAAAAGTAACTACTTTTACTAGGATTTGAACCAGGAACCTTCGTCTCCGAAAATCAGCCGTAAAACAGCTGACTTGTGGCGACGACGTTACCCCTAGACCAACCCGGTGGGTAAATTACTTTTAATAAACCGACTTATTTACAGCCAATTGTATACAATGTTTCCCTTACATAGACCTGCTTTTCTTAACGTCCTTCCTCATAAACTTGTAACAAAGGTAACACTTTGTAACAGTACTCACTTCATTCAAAATTCGAGTTACAATTGGACTAGCCGACAAAGTAGCTGGCGTTTTAAACATTTACCCTAGGATTTATTCGAATTTTCAGCAAGCCCGAGAAAGGATTAAATAAACAATAACTAATTTTAGAATTATCCGGAACTAATAGAATTCACTAGAAAAACAATAAAAGAAAACATAAGAGATACAAAAGAACTCTGCCGTTTTATTAAGACAAACAATTGAAAGGGTAGCGCCCACCATTAAGGAAATTGATAAATGATACCTATTATTTATTTAAAACAATAACATAGTAATAACGCAACACTATAAAAAACATTCATAAATAAAATTGTCACAGCCGGCCGCATTGGCGCAGTTGGTAACGTGCTCGCCTCTCATCATGCGGTCCTGGGTTCGAATCCCACTCAGGCACGGCATATTTTCATACGTTACAAAAAATCATTTCATCCTCATTACACACAGTTACACCCCAACGTCGTCGCTAATGACCTTGTAGTTGATGCGACGTTAAATAAATTAAAAAAAAAAATTGTCACAATATTTATTGTGATTTTAGACATCGTATTTCATCACAATGTACAAGTTTTTAATTATCCGACTTCAAGAAAGAGGTCATTAATTTATCGCTTGTATTTTTAAGTTCGGGAATCTCCGTTTGGAATTTGATGAATTTATAACATGTATTGAAAAACGTGACCCAGTGACCACATTAATCTTTTATTCGAATCAGCTTCGTGGTAGTTATAATTATATTAACAGTTTTTTTAATAGTTTTCCTTTTTCTTGCCCAATATAGAATAATATAGGGAAGAAAAGTATTGTTTTTTATGCAAAACTACAGGTTATCGTTTAAAATTCCGTACATGAATTGAAATTGTGGCTAATTAACCTACACTAATAAGTCGCAATGACTTAAGGTTTGTATCAATTATTTAATTGAAACTTAACTTTTAGATTTCTGTTATCTATCTAGAGAGAGTTCTGGGATTCATCCATCCGTGTTTATTTATAGTTCATTAATATGTGCATTAAATTTGTTACGTGTATAGCTTTCAGTGTCTGAATTTTGTTTGATTTTTCTCTTCGACAGTAGAAAATTCATCATTATTTTGAAGGTAGCCTATATCTTCTTATACATATCTTTCTTATGTAGCCTATATCTACAGATTTTTTAAAATTCGTTATAGCAGTTATTCTTTAGTATTATTATTTTTACAACGATTATAATGGTTAATGTGTTTTCAATGTACGAGTCAACACTACTTCTGTTTCACTTAGTATCAACAGCTACTGTACCAACTGTGTTCTGAGAAGGGTATTCTATCACGGCGCAGGTTATGCATAATTGTTAGCATAGTATGTGTCGCCCTTTAAATGTGGCATACGAGTATAGTATCTACTGCACTAACACTAATAATAAAAATTTGGTGTGAAATACTCACACTACTTTCTCATGCCAATGCAAATAATGAACAATATAACCGAAAATTAGTAATAAAACATTAGTAAATAAAAGTAATTTTAATCATGAGCGAATGATGCAAAATGAAAACCAACCTTAGTTTGGCTTAATAATACGGAAAATCACTCTTGACGCTGAACTAGGCTCGGTAGAGAAAAATGCTTACATTAAAGTTCTAGATCTTTTAATATCCTACAAATTTGATATGCACTTATGTCGTAAAACGCATAGTACGGCCAAAATATTTAAAAATCGATGTTTTTACAGATTTTTATGAAAAAAAAACAGAAAATCACTAATTACCGCTAAACTAAGCGTTATACCATGAAATGTTTGACATAAAAGTTGTAGATTTTTAAATTGTCTATAACTTTTAATGTATACACTTTTGCCCTAAAATGCATTTTAAGGCCGCAATCTTTAAAAAAAAGGTTTTTCTCCGAGCGAACAGTCTCCCCAAGAATTTCAGCCGGCATTGCACCTACCCTATCTTGTAGAGTGTAAAAAATATAGTAATTATGGCGTTTAAAAAAAATCGTAGGACCCGTTTTTAAGAAAATCGCAAAAAGTGAAAAATGACACAAATAAACTACTACTTCCGGTTGACCGATTTTGATGAAAATGTTTTTGTCGGGTCCGCTAGTGATACCTAACTTAAGTTTCAAGTTTAACTTCGTATAATATTCCTTTCTTGAGATATTCTGTTCACAGATACAGACTCACACACACACACACCTGTCGCTAAAAACAAGTTTTTTGGGTTCAGGGGGTCTGAAGACGTGTAGAACCGGTGAAAACTCGATTTCGAAAAATCGACATGAAAACAATACTTTCCTTCCTATATATTCGTATAGGCAAGAGAAAGTAATTTTACTAGTTACTACTGGTACAATTATTATATTTATATGAAACTGCACTTCACAAGAACCTTAGCTGAACTTGTTACAGAGTAAGCCTTTTCAAGTAGTAAACTCTTGTCCCTTGTCATGTTCCATCGAATGTACTTGCAACCGAAATTAGACAGTGTTTCAGATTTGTTTACATAAGTAAGTTTTTTTTATTATACTGTAAATTATAAATGCATGGCTCTAATTATAAAGGCATGGTTCTAACTGAAGGCAGAGTAAGTAGAGAGTTCACAATCTGTGATGGAGTGAGACAGGGTGATGTGCTGTCGGCTTTGCTCTTCAATATTGTGCTTCAGAAGGCAATGGAAAGTATTGACAGAAGGGGCAACATTATGAATAGAATGACTCAAGTTATGGCATACGCCGATGATGTCGTCATAATTGCAAGAAGCATGCGGTCACTGGAAGAGATCTTTTTGAAGATCAAGGAGGAAGCAAAGACAGTCGGTTTGGAAATAAATGAGGGAAAAACCAAGTATCTAGAAATGAGCACCAGAGGATTGAGAGGACAAGGAGCAGTAAAAATAGGAGAAAGCATGTTTGAAAAGGTGACGAGCTTCACGTACCTGGGAACTGAGATCAATAGCAGTAACAGAATATCAAATGAAATAAAACGCAGGTTAATGCTGGGCAATCGTGCTTATTTTGCAAATAGAAATCTGCTTAAGTCAAAACTCCTTACTAGGAACACAAAAATGAAAATCTACAACACACTAATAAGGCCAATTGTCACCTATGGTAGTGAAACGTCGACAATTCTCCAGAAAGATAACAAAGCCCTGAAAGTGTTTGAAAGAAAAATAGTAAGGAGGATATATGGCCCGGTTTATGAGAATGGTGCGTGGAGAATCCTGAAAAATGCTGAGATAGAGATGATACTGCAAAGAAGGAATATCCTCAGGTACATAAAGGCAAGACGAATAAGTTGGTTTGGTCACATCGAAAGAATGTCTGATGAAAGAATGCAAAAGGTAATGCTGAAAGAGAAGTTAGAGGCAGTGAGAAGAAGAGGGAGGCCGAGAGCACGATGGCAGCAGGATGTGGAGAGGGATTTGAGATCGATGGGAGTGAGAGGATGGAGACGGACAGCGAGAGATAGAGGAGCTTGGAGGCGAATTGTAGAGGAAGCCAAGGCCCACATCGGGCTGTAGCGCCAGGATAAGAAGAAGAAATTATAAATGATTTGTCGAGTTCTGACAAATGATTGCTGGTGTATTTGTCATGCTCTTAAAATTGGCACACTCGAACGTTAGATTGTCAGAACGTGTATAATTTAATATTACATTATATTTTCAAACGGTTCGGAAGCAGCCTAATGAAGAAAATGCTAATAGATTTACCATAAAGATTCACGTAAAAGACTAGCATATGGCGTATGTTATCACGCAATGGTATCGTGGCAGTTGCTATTTTTTAGAATCCAAACGGAATTATGAATAATGATAAACGAGACAATAAGTGACTTTATTGCGTAACACTCGATAAATTATATTTACTGAGTGAATAGATAAAACTGTATTTTACAATAACCCTTCATTTTGTCTGCTGCCAAGCTATATCCGTTGTCGGCAGGTATAACTAAACTATTTGTGAATTCACGTATTTATTACAATTATTGTTATAATCATATGCAAAAATAAAACCCACTACAACTTTTTACTTTCAATTTTGGAAATGGTTATCACTACTGTAATGTATTATAACAATAATAATATGCTACAGCTTTTATTGAATTACTGTCGCCTTCGAAACGGCAATGCTTTTTTCAAATTTTGTCCATACACGTTATTATCATTATTGGTGCATTAAATTTTCTGGTGGTAGAAATTGATCTATTATTAGTCGCCAGTAGGTAGTGCGTGTTACATACACGTGAGAAATCAATCACTGTCGTAATGGAGGGAACATCTTAACTCGACTTGTTTCTTCTTGTTTTGTTTTTACGACGGTGCTCGTAAAAAACTAACTGTGCTTCGAGCACGCAGATCCGCGCCTGGTACCACCCCTTGTTCGAAAACCTCAGCTTGGCCGAGTCTCAATACTTAAGTATTCACTATTTGTGTTTCTTTTAACAACTCCGAATGATTCAAATACCTTCATTTGAAGTATTGAATGCTAAAGTTCCAACAGTCATTCAGTCATTATTTCAGGTGTTGTTTATTAATAAAAATTTTTGTTTCGGCATTGCAAATAAAAAGAACGAAATTTTCCCGCTTTTATTTTAAAATCCTGTCTAAAATAGAATCTATGATTCCATGGGATATTTATATTTTGTTAATTAATTCACTTGTTTTTTGTTATCTTAACGTATCTGTTAGATTCACCAACGGCTACCAGTTTTATTCCAAAAAAAGAGGCGATGCATTTGGGGACAATAATACTGAAAATAACGATGAAATACAAGAAAGAGAAGCACGAATAGGAATGTCAAAGGTAGCCTTAGAAAGATGTTGCATTTTTGATGTAACAAGTCCTGTAGAAGTTCGGATCAGATTCATGAGATACTAGATCTTTTCTGATTCGTTCTGTGCGAAATTCTAAGCCTTCGAATTATGGATATATCGACGTGGTTTAACAGTACGAACAGAGAAAAGGACGATTAATGAAGTCTTACATTAAATACTCGTACATAAAGAGCTAGAATTAATACGACAGAGAGACAAAAATTAGAGTACTTCGGTCATGTTATGCGTGAGAAACACCATCTGCAGCAGTTGATTATTCAGGGAGATATAACAGGAGAGAGGACCGTAAAAGACAAGAAGATATTAGCTAAAAAATCTGCGTGACTGGTAGCCTATAATTGCTCTTTTGTAGTACTATTTAGAGCTGCATTGTCAAAAGTAAGAAATTGCTGATGATCGTCAACTTCCGGTAGGAAAGGGCAGCCGAGGAAGATGAATAGAGTTGCCAGTTTGCTTTTTGGGTAGACAGACCTATTAGTTTTTCAAAACTAGTTTTCTGTTTCGTTTACCTCTTTTCAAACAATTTGTGGTTAGATATGAGATAAAACCTATCATCCAGTAAGTGCCCTGGACGAAATTCAAAATATTTCTGACGGAAGATTCGCATATTTTGGGACAAAAATCCGTGTTGCTCTAAAAAGTATCATTTAGGTGTTTTATATTTCGGGTATTCGCAAGATCGAGCAAATTTTATTAAATACCTTAAATTTTTTCGTTGAAGACAATGTTCTGCTCTATATGAAAACTTTTTATTTAGAACTCAAACCTTTTTAAAATTAAAAGAAAACTAAAATACTTGTAGAACTGAACTTACATGTACGTGACTACCACATAGCTATACAATAGCTAAACAAAGTAACTTGTATAAAAAACAAACTGTTACAAAGTTTAAAGAGAATATGATTAACATTGACCACAAAAAATGAAGGTGTACTGTATTTTAATGAATTAGATAATCGCATTTTTGTTAAAGAAAATCAACTGTAAATAAAATTATGTGAATTTCGTTCTTTATTTCTTCATTTCAAGGTGTTATTTTATTATTCTGTAGCTGCTAAGCCTGCCTAAAACTTGTTCAAAATTGAAAAATTCCACCAGGAAGACGGAGTCGTTCAATCTTCAGAACGTGTTGTGTGTGATAAAATAATACCATATCATGACAGTGTTGTATGTGCATTGAGGAAAATATTGTTTTTGAAAACTTTAGGATCGGTTTAGATATTGATAAAATTTTATTTTGAATTTGGTTATTTTTCCAAGTAAATTCGTTGAAACTGCGAATGATTTCTCACAACTAGAAAGGCCTATTCGTAGCCTATATTTTTTCTAGAGTTCCGATTTTGTCAAATCTTGTTTAACAGTAGGCATACAAACAAAATTTTAATATAATCGTCAAAAGAATAATTTCAAGTCCGAATTAGAGAATAACTGTTTCTGAATTTGAAATTTTTGGTTTTCTAATTCAGCATCACTACAATTCGTAAGTTTTGTGGTTCAACATTTTTAGCGTGCTTTGTACTCGGAGAAATTTATGTACTATTTTATAGAAAGTTCGTTGGCCATGCTGTAGACTTTCTTGTAATATAAAGTTCAGATACTTATACTGCAAAGTACAGTCAACCTCTATTAAGCGACCACCAAATTTTAAGCAGAAAAATGGTCTCTAAATAGGTGTGAGGGCAATTCATTAGTGAATTTGTTTTAGATTTAGAAAGATAAATAACATTTTTGACATGGGCTACTTTTCAACAGCCAGTACACGTTCTTGTTTAATAACACTACTACTTAATAAAATAGAACAGATTTAAAATTATGTATTACTGATTTTATTTTTAAAATACTGTATTTTTATTATTAGCCTAGTAAGTAAGTAAGCCGGGTAAGTTATTAGAATAATCACGTATTCAGCATATTTGGACTCACTATTTCACTCTCACAGATTTTTGAAAAATATGACTATCAAAAGAAAGGTGACTTTTTGTAGTTAAGATTTATGCATTCTCTTTTTTTAATATAGGACCACTCACAGGAAGCAAACTTTTAGCCGAGCATATTTAAACTAATTAAATAATAGATCGTAAAAATTCCTAAATTTCTTTGAACGTATTGCTGCTAAACTACTATTTTAATCTTCTTTCCACTGGACATGCATTTTACCTTTATTTTTAAAAACGGTGTTAATTTGATTTATTGAATTACACTATCTTCCCTTACAAAATAAAAGTTTTGTTTACAAAAGTCTAATTTGTCAATATAGTTAAAACTTTGGATATTGCATGGTCACAAAAACTAGACATTTTAGTCGTTGATCAGGAAGTGTTGATGGTTGTGATCGTTTAAGAGGGTTAAATAATAGATGGGCCTTAGGCTAAATAAACTTGGTCTTTAAGAGAAGTTTGACTGAATTAAAATTAATACTTTATGCCAGAGTATAGGATAAAAATATTAATGTTTCTTTTCTTTAAGCCTGTACGTATATTTGAAGAGTTTGTAATTTTAGTGATGTCAAAAATTCAGTAAAAGGGGAAAATGTGGTTGTGGATGTTACACCACCTGCTATGTAATTGCTTTTATATTTATTAAGGGGCCGTGATGTAGGCTATATAGATGATCCGTAAGTCAATTGCCATGAAAACAGCTGACGATTCTCTGAATTGCGATTTCATGATTGCCGTTCGTTGAAAATACACGCAATAGCCTGGATACGCACAAGAACATTCTGTTTCTTCTTCTCTTTATTATTTATTTTTGTTACCTTTCGTACGAAATTTTCCGTACTCAGTTAAGTTGTATTTAGTTTTATTCGTTGAATTGTTTCTACATTTACGCCCGATTTAGAGGGTATTTGGTATTGCTTCAAAAACAACCGTTTTAACTCATTAGTAAATTATTTCAATCGTAAAAGTGTGAATCACTTTTAGTAGGTCTACGATGCTGGGAGTGGAATGGACTTTTATTTAGGTTCAAAGGGTTTTTCTTGGATTAAATACATCGATTTCTGTTTTGTTTTGTCCTATTAAAACCTAAAGCGGATCTGTTGAAACTATAACAAGGAATTTCATTAAAGGTGCTCAGTTCTCAAGGCAATCAATTCAAAACACTGGAACTACTTTTTAACGTTTTTTTGCCGGCTCGTGATGTAGGGGTCAGGGCAACTGGCTTCTATGCCAGGAGCCCCGGGTTCGATTTCCCGTCAGGTCATTCTCTCGTTACTCATTTTCATCTATCTTTTTCATCAATTTTCATCTTCATCACCTGTGCTAGCAATAAAGTGCTTAATGTAAAACCAAAAAAACTAAAAATTAACAAAATTTTATCAAGAAGTACGAGGAGGTTTTGAACACCTGTTGTGGTTCCAGTACATAATTAATAGGCTATTTTCTTTATTATATTATTTATTTTCATAAAAAAAATACTTTTTATAATTTTACTTTTTTATAGTTACTCACTAAGTATTTACTTTGTAACTGATTAAATTTTTTTAAATTCTCTTACTTTAATTGTAATTTAAAGTATTTTTTTTTATCAAATTCCGTAATGATATATTCTGATTAGTTAAATATCGAGAGGATGTATTATAAACAGATTTGTTGAGCTGGTTTCAGCATAAAAATGCAGTTTAAACGTTGTCGTTATCTCTTACTGCCACAAACGTTATCATTCGTAGAATCAAAGTTGGAGATGTCCGTTACAGTCCAATTTGGAAAGTTAATAGCCGATATTAAAAAAAACAGAAAAAGATATAATGGTTTTACTATTGTTATTTTCGTCAAAGTTTGGATCAAAAAAGTGAAATTTAGAATGGCGGATCCAAGATGTTCAACAAAAATGCCATACACGACCCAAAGAAGTTTCTCTGATACTGTAATCAACAAAAGTTATTCTGGTTAGGGTTCACCTAATCATAATTGGTAACGGCACGTCTTATCTTTTCATCGTGCATTTTCATCTACCACCGTCTGCATCAGCCGTGAAGTGTTTGTGTGCATAACATTCGGACGTATAGCAAAAAACCTAGTCACTAAGTTTTCTTAAGTTCAGCTGTTTCCAAACTTGATAGATTTGCTGCATATATATATATTTACTTATTTAGTTATATCATTTTAATATATATCCGTATTTCTTTATAACATTCTATTCATTGTTATTTTATTACTGAATGATATATCGAGTGTTTAATGAATCGACAGATAACTTAAGTTAGTAAGATTTGTCCATGAACTGCGTTAGGCTAGTTCGTCTAAAAACGTTACATCGATAAATAAATAAAAAGTATAAATTATGAATAAATTCGTCAGACAGAATACAAGAATCGTAAACGTAACTGTGAAAACGAAACCTTAAATATCTGTCGAGGAGTCGTTATATGCAATAGGCAATAAAGCTGTGAATCGAAAAAAACAGGTAGCATTCGCATGCTATCTGGCTGCACAGTTGTTTCTATTCTCTCACCCTTTCCTTCAGCTCAACCAGACCATTGAACTGTCCCAACATTGTACATTGATCAATTGAGCTGAAAAAGTTTGACTACAAACACTGTTTTAACTTCGAAGTCGAAGTAGATACGCAAAACTTTTCAGTTGAACGTTCATAAGTTCCATTCAAATGTTGTATCTTGCTTTTGTTTTTGTGTCTATAAATAACTTTTTCTAATTTGCTGTTATCGTTACTGTTTTTAGTAATAGCTTAACCTTTTATTCCTTTCGTTTCGACGATCGTCGATAACGCATTATATTTGAGTGATACGCGGTTTTATAACGTACTGTTAGAATAAATAAAATAGTATTTCGTGTTTATTAGCGGTGTTTTTATTCGATTTTTTTTTGTTTTGTTTTTACACCATTTTACTAGAAAATTCTAACTTTTTTATCAGTATAATCGCTCAATATAAATTATTTCATGATCGGTACCACTTTTTTGCCAGTTATTAGTTTATCTAGTCAATTATTTCTGATGTTTGGGATGATTCAATGCTCGTGACCATTTGCTTGTTACAAATATATGGAATTTTAGTTTCTGGCAATTATCCTGCTAATTAAATTATTGAATAAAACTAGTTAGTTTGTGAGATATATTTATGATATTTTATAACTGTGTTACTAAAGACTAGAAGAGCGAAATTAATACATATGTCTAGGACAACTAATTTGGGGTTTTGCAGTAATTGAAAGATTGAATGTTATTCTGAAGAGTAAGAACATCCCACAATACTTGAAGATCAAGGTATATGATTGATGTGTGCTCCGAGCACTTTTACGTACGGTACATAAAAGTGGGTTTTTACTAAGGGGAATATTAGCAAACTAGCAAAAATACAATGTACCATTGAAAGATCTATGATTAGGGTTAAATATTGAAAACCAAATGAATATATAAGATACATCACTAAATTGCAAAAAATCAGACAAAAAATGGTTCAACATAAATGGAAATGGGTAGATTTTAATGAAAGACAGGCGGATGGACGTTGAAATAATGTTATTAAAAAATTGACAGAAACAAGGAGACAAAGACGGCCACAAATACGATGGGGTGATGAAATCATGAAGAGAGGGGTGGGAGTGGGATTAAACTGGAGACAGCACGCAAGAAATAGGGAAACGTGAGAACTTTTGAGAAGGCTACATCTAATATTGGACAAATGGGCCAGAGAAAGAACGTGTTTTAAAACTTATTTTTGTTAATTTTACTTTCTCGTGTTCTATGCATAAGATATTGCAATAGAATGAGAAAACTTTTCATGAATCATGAAGCTAAAACCTGCGTTTTAGAAAGATATCCTTGTGTTTCTGGAGCAAATTCGTTCTGGAGTAAAACTAATAAACCGATTAGGCTAAAACTTGAAAAACTGGAGAGTTTCTCAATCAACCCAAAAGGTTTTTTTCTGAAATTTAGCTATGCACCCCCAAGATCACAAATACTTTGCTGGAATACAAAATGATAGACCTAAAATACCAAAATACGAACTACGAAAGAAGCCTTCTTTTATGGTAAAAAAGACAGAATTATACAGACAAATTTGTAAGACAGATTTGCATTGTACGATGTCCATTGTACAATGTAAACAATCCCTCTAGGTTTGCGTATACTCGCTCCTATTGAAATTATTCTTTTAGAGATGCGAAGTTATAATGGAAAATGCCACAAATGGCCTAAACAGCATAGGTACCTGCAGAAGCTTTCCAGAATGTTTCCGACAGTGGCAACACCGGCGGGACAGGTGCGTGGAGTCTGAGGGGGATCTAGGATAACTTTTTAAAGTTTTATAAAAATAAATTTGTATTTGAAAAAGTCGGGTACTTTTTGAATAGACTTCGTATTTCCACTCTTCCTTGTTACTCAAAGTATTTCTTTACTAAAAATTAAATATTTTAATTAATCAAGTTAACATAATATTGTTTGTATTGTATTTTCAATTCAGACGTGTTCGAAGGGTTGAAAATAATTCCTCGAACTAAAGCGTTGGTATTTCTATTAGGCTCGTTTTAGGTTTTATTTTTTATATCTATATCGCATTGTCAATACAAAGACATCAGTCCTCATACCAGCAAACACATTGATCGTTTGAGAGCCTCGTTACAAAAAAATAACTGAATCAAACGTCTGTCAGCTGTAATGTATTTGCTCGCGTACCGTGTGCTCTCACGTCAGAAATGCAACCACGCTTTATCGAACCATTTTTCGGTGTACAAAAATACTACTTTTGTACGCTACAAATATATTTTATTTTATTATACACCTGGTGTGGATTGTGTTTTTGCGTTAGACCCAATGTACCTCTATCAGTTTTAGCCTATTCTTAAATAATTATCATATGTGAAAGTTCAACGCGTAAGCTTTAAATTAAAGCTCTTAACGATTAACGGATGTAATTTTAGTTTTTTTTTATTATAAATTTTTTAGTGTAGTGTTGTAAGTTTTGAATATATTATATCCTAACTCCCCCCCCCCTCCCACGCATACTGTGCAGTAAGCTAGATAAACATATTTTTTCGTTATAATCCGTTGTATATTATTTTGATTAACCAATATATATTTTGTTTAATTCCTAGTTTTTTCGAGCGAATTGTTTCTCTTCTGATGTTTGGTATTCCTGATATTCGTTCCTTAATTAATTTTTTGTTTATTAAGAAACTTCATTTTTGCTTCATATTCCACTTTTCCAAAACAAGTCTATCAACGAAAGCGCTTAATTTTATATTGACACGAAGAGAAATATGAAAAATTTTATAAAACAAATTGTGTGTATATTAAAGCATTAAAGATCTAGAAAATTATGAACTAGTAATAACAAAGTACCTAATCGCGTAAAAGTTGGCATCTACTGTCCGTATTTTTAGTTCGTGCAGCCGAGTTTGAAATGAATTTTTTCGTGAACGGATAATGCTAAATGATAACAATAAACAATGCTAAATGATAAATAATGCTAAATGATAACAATAAACGATTTTTTTTTGTTGATCGATTCAACGTAACATACGTAAATATAAAATCTTTAAGACAATAGAAACCTTATGATTTTTAGGAATGAAACAAAAAAGAGCGTGTTTCTGATGATCTTTCTTTTTTGGTTTCATCTTTATTTTTATTTACGACTGTACAATTTTTAAAGCACAACTAGTAAATGAGATGGAATGAATGAGGAATGGCGGGAAAGTGACGTGAATGTGAATCGATCCAGTGACCGATTTCGGCGTGAAATTTTTCAAGGAATTTGGTCCCAATTTTTAATGATAATGATTTATAAACTATGATAAATGACTTTTTTATGAGATGATTTTTTTTATGAAATGAAACAGGCATGAAAAGTTAAATTGAAAAGTTTTTTCTGTTATTTTTATGGTGGTCAGAGAAGATCCCTATTCCATCTTCGTTTCAGTCGTCTGTTAACAGGGAGATCGTTAGTTAAAATAGACTGGGGATTTTGATTTATGTGGTCAATTGTCGTTGTGTGTAATGAGTTGTATGTTGCGTTTACAATGTCTCAAATCGTTGGTATTGTCAGGTCTTCGTGAAGGGTATGATTGGTAACGTAAAAAGGATCTGGCGATCTAAAACGAAAAACACTACTTTATCATCTTATAATGTGGGAACGGTATGTCCGATCGGGTTCAAATTTTCCAATGACAATTACCACAATGTTGTAAATAAGTGTACAAATTTCCACTTTCAGACTTTTAGTTTTTTATTTATTTAGTTTTCTGTGGGACCTTGCAATCTCCGGACATAAAGACTTACAAACATGGCAAAAAGACCAATTGTTCAATTTGAAGTTCATTTTTATGATTAAGCATGTTTCATAAAACAGTGGCTAGCGGTTTTTTGAGTAAAATTTTTAAAGTTTTATAAACGCTGATAGACAGTGCGGGGAGTGGAATAGAAATGTTTTGTAACCCTACTATCTTTCGCCCAACGACAATATTATTGACAACAAACGTTCAGGCCATTTCACACTAGCATCTTAGCATCGCTTGAACGACGTCTTCGAAAGACGTCGCGGACGTATCTTGTAATGTAATCTAAAGGCCATTTTACGTTGGCGAGCTACTGCAACAATCGTCTTACGCTGTGAACGCTCCAGATGCATTAGAAAAGACGTTGGAATTAATGAACCAAGTGACACAGCATCCCGTGCTGCGGGACTGTTCAAGATTAGAACATAGGAACGTTAACATGCGCGACTTGGCTTGGGAAGAAGTTGTCAGCATTTTGAAGAAACTTAGCAAAGTAATTCTGTTTCATTTAGTATGTAAGCCTTTTAAATGCCCAGTTTGCATGATATTTTATAAATGGGCATTTGCCCGGGAGTTTAGCGAAACCAATTTTAAGTATCAAAAATATGGGTAAAGATAGGCTTACAAAATATTGCTTTAACCCTTTCAGTGCCAAAACAATATTTAAAAGTTTGATCTAAAGCCATTTGATTTGAACAAGGGTGTACAAACGGTGCGAGCCCTTATTTCGAAAAATTGCAGGCGTAGCCTGCCGTTGCCAAACAAAATTTTAACGTTACAGAAAAATAAAATTTCTTGTTAAAAATTAATTTTTGTTATGTTTATAAAAAAGAAACCGTTTTAACTCTAAAACTATTCAAAATAGCTTCTTTAGTTTATTTAAAGTCGCATCGTCAGCTTGGACACTTGCAACTACTGTGGGTTTATGTATTTTAACGGTGGTTTTAATGTGTCAAAATTTCCAGACCCTAGCCGGGAATCGAACCCGGGACCTTTCGCTTTTTAGGCTCTTACACTAGTCACTACGCTAAGGAGGCGGTTTCAAAATACATTATTCCATTAATTTTTGTTTAAAAGTTCAGTTATCTGGACGTTAACACTTTATGCATAACTTACGGACGTCCGGTAAACCGGATGTTTTAACTACGTAAAATATATTGACGTCCTGTTTTCCGGACGTTGGTACTGCAAGGGTTAAATTTTTATTGAATGCAAACTGCTAGAGCTTGTAAAGATAGAATGTCAATACCACACGTTGTAGCGACAAAATATTAAAAAAATAATTGTAATAATTGACAATCAGTGAAACAAGAAACGCTAGTGTACAAAGGACGATCGCTATTTACACTAAAAATCTTTTTGTGTTTCCATTTGCAACTAAAAATCTAGTTGCAAATGAAAATCACAAAAATAAGAAATAAAAGACAAACGTGTAATAAAACAATATACGATCTAATGAATTTAAATCTTACAAAAAACTTTTAACTGAATTCGAATTTAATTAATGTAAAAATATATACTTATTACTCACACAATTAAATAAAATTAAAATAAATTAAATTAAGTAAACTTAAATTAATTGTTCCGTTGGGTAACCATATTATTTATGTTATTTTGTTTCTGTATGTGTCATCACATATTTTGGTGGTTATGCTTTTGTACATATGTATTATAGTTCCGAAAATAAAGTTTAAAAAAAACCAAAAAAATTAAAATTCAGTTATCACTCGACCACATGTTATTAACAGCTACTGAGCAAATCAAGTTACAAATTAAAAACTTAGCTTGTAAGACGTCGCTTTCGATTTGATCTGACCGTATCTCGCGTATAAATACTCGGGATACGTGCTACGTTTTTTTTTTGAAAACGTCCCTCGAGCGACGCTACGTCAGTGTGAAATGGCCTCCTCCGTTGTCAGTAATTGTTGCTGGGCGAAAGAATGTCAGGTAAACAAGATCTATACATACAATAAGTAACAAAACAATTCTATTCCACTCCCCGCACTGTCTGTCAGCGTTTATAAATAAAACTTTAAAAAATTCTACTCAAAAAACAGCAAAATGAACTTCAAATTGAACAATTTTGGTCTTTTTTGCTGTGTTTGTGAATCTTATATGTCCGAAGATTGCAATTCCCACAACAAGGTAAATAAATAACAAACTAAAAATCTGACAAATTGGAAATGGTACACTTATTTGCAACATTATGGTAAATGTTACTGGAAAATTTTAACCCGATCGAACTGTACCGTTCCCGTTATAAGTTGATAAAATGGTGTTTTTCGTTTTAGAGCGTCAAAAACGTGCTCATTTTTGTTTCATTCCTAAAAAAACAAGTTTGTTATTGCCCTAAAAATTTTATATTGATGTAGAACCGATCAACAAATAAATTCGTGTATTTTTTATTTCGTTATCCGTTCAGGAGAAAATTCATTTCAAACTCGGGTGCACGAACTAAAAATACAGACAGTAGTACATTTTTACAGCTGTTTGGTATTTATTATTATTAAAAACCTGATCGTGTTTCTAACGTTTAGGTAATGTGTATGATGTATCGCATGGTTGTAATTTTGAAATGTAAGTTTTGTCAAGTTCGTACTATTTTAATTGAATTTGTTTTCTTACCCAAGTCGAATCCAAAATTATAAGCTTTTTAAAGCACATTCATTGTAACTTTTGTGTTACGTATTGTTTATTTTTATTAGTATCTGCGGTTTATTTTCAGAAACGCAGATACTAATCTCCAAATTATTGGCCGGCTCTAGGTGTAGTGATCAGTGCAACTGGCTTCTTCGCCAGGGATCTCGAGTTCGATTACTTGTTAGTTTTTCAACTCTCATTTTCACCTATCACCCTTTTCTGTTACTTAATTAATAACTCACCATGGTTTATAGGTAATTGATTGAAACCAATAAATTCAAATATGAATTAAAATGCGATCAACTAAGAAATTTGAGGTTTTTTCGTGGAAAACACTTTCGTTTAAACTTTTTTCCGCCTAGCTGCCTTTGTTGTTTGTGTAAAATCAAAAATTTGTGTCTGCTTGTTCAGTTTTGCTTTCGCATTGTTTACTTTAGAATGGCGTAACTGTTACATTATACAAATGTAAATAACATCATGGTTATTAAATAAAGTTAATGGTCATTATTTTTCTTCGTACAGGTGCCTCGCAAGGAAGGG
Source organism: Catonia carolina (assembly GCA_035578175.1). Classification (NCBI taxonomy): domain Eukaryota; kingdom Metazoa; phylum Arthropoda; class Insecta; order Hemiptera; family Achilidae; genus Catonia; species Catonia carolina. Next base: position 139,835,182 of record JAQMRL010000001.1, on the reverse strand, counting down.
TCGGATGGCCTGGTGAGACGGTCCTTTAGCCGGCCAACGGCTTCCTCTCGAGCGAGGGAGGTAAGTAAATCCATATTAACTTCCTACTATCTGGATTGTAAGGAGCATGAGTTCAATCTTCATTTAATTAGATTTTATTATTTTACGTTAACTGGCTCTTAACACAGCCTTTCATGAGTTTCATAAATTGCTTTTTTAACTTCTTTTGGGTGACCATAAGCAACCGATTGGTATTTATGCATTGTAACTCAGTTCCTAAGCTAAACGTTGTTTGAAAGGATGAGAATAGTTTTTTATCTACAAAAAAGATTTTTCGAACAAATTGTTTAATTATGAAGTTTTTATATCAGCTTAAGAACTTTCATTTAAATAAGGTGATACATATTTTGTTATACGTGAAAATAAAATAAGAATCAAATTTTTCTCAAGCAGATTTTCTGTTGAAATTGATTACGTTTAGTAGATTCACTGGTTTGCATGGCCGTTGTCCAAGTGTCTGGTCTGATAGAAAAGATTTAGGTTAACTAGATAAAACTGACTGAAAACTACGTTGGATTTCTTTGGAAAATTACTAAAGATTAAAAATGTAGATCCATCCACAGGAATGGATCAACAACATAGTACTTAGGCCTACTGGATACATTCAATGAATATGAAGTGGAGCTACACACAATTTTAAAAAGCGTTAAACGAGATTAAAAAAAATATTAGTTTTTAAATTCGGTTCAATGAAAGTAAACAGGAATTTAAAATGATTAAATTGAACAAGGCCTTCGGGACAGCACAGTCAGTCAGGATCTAACACTATTTGGGAGAACAACTTTTTACTGTGACTAGCTAACAGCCTCATATGAACAAACTCCACTGGTAGCCCTATTCAAATTCATATCTACCCCAAGTCAAAAATATAACCGAAAGAGGGGATAAAATAGGGTGTTGGTGGATAGTTCACAAAGTGAACAAAAGCTATAAAAGATTGTTTAAAGTATAATTAATTTCGCGAAATTTTCACTTCTAAGCTGAACTCGCTATTACTGTCGTCTAATGAGTCTCCTTGTTTGACTCTCTTTCTGGTGATAATTTTAGTGAATTTCCTTTTACATTTTACATTATTTGTGGTTGGTACACTAGGCCTCAAAACCGAAAGCAGGAGATGAGATTTCCAGGTTAAAAGATCTAGAGATTTTTATAACTTTTCACATAGTCCCACAAACTGCTGCAGTTGTAAAAGACCCATAGATTTGAACGAGAGAATTTAAAATGAAGTATAAAAAGAAGAACCATTTTGTCGAGTATCTTAACATTTGTCGAGTAACAATATAGGCCACTAGTAGGTTATATTTTTTTATTGCGTGTTAGGACCTCCGTATTACTGGGTATTATTGTAAAAAATATTTTTTTATGAAAGACAGAATTCAGCAATGTTAATTTCTTAAAATATAACATTAGATTGTTGAAATATAAATTAAGATATGGTTGTTATACAAAAACGTTTTTAAATATTGCAGCAACAGTTACGCATACTAAGGACCAGGTAGACGCGAGGTCAAATCCGAATTGTATTATATTCTTTTGTAGTACTACATTCTTTCTCGCTGTGCTAAGATATCTTTCCGACCGATGTCATTGAAACGCGAATTTAATGTTTAATTCCGTAATCTATCTATTTCACCAATTTGTCACCCGTCCGGTTTCAAGTACGAGGAACTATCGAGTCGGCTGTCGGCTGTTCAACAGAGCTGTGGTAGGTAGTACTACCTATTTATGTTTGTTAAGTGTTGATCAGAAAGAATCATGCTAATAGTTGATAGTAGTGATGAGCTGATTAGGAGGATTGTATGAGCGTGACAATTTTTTAGCGTGCTCAAGGAGGAGGAAATAGCGAAAAAAATAGTCACAACTCATGGTAATAGATGCCGCGGCAGTGTGAGGAAGGTCCATTGTTAATAATTAGGTTAGATTAGGACATTTCTCGCTGTTTCTTTTCTCTCGGGCTTTGGGGTACCGAAATTGTAAGAAATTAGTTTATTGAGTATGAATGTTTTCTCTTGAATCTTTACATTTCGATACTATACTTGTGGTATATTTGAATGTGTTGTGAATGAGCAATTACATTTTACAGTCAGCAAGGCCCAGCAGCAGAATGATGGACCGGGAACGAGGGGAGGATAGCACAGAACTGGTGCGGCAAAATCAAGAGCTTCGCCGCCGCTTAGACGAAGAAACAGCCAATTATCGTAGAAGGCTTGATACGTACAGACAGGCACAACAACACCAAGCTGCTTTGGTCAGCCGGCTCCAGGCAAAGGTAATTAATAAAATATTGTGTAGCCTAAATTTATTACTATTATTCAGATTTTTTTAAAAAAATCAAGATTTGCCGTAAGAGCGTGTTTTATTCTAATCTTACGATTAAAAAAAATTATTCGATTTATTTATATTATTTATCTTGATAAACTTGTAGCTATTTTTTTGACTTAGTAAGTGTTTGTGTGAGTGCATACTTATCTGTCTTCACCAAATTTGATTTTATTGAAGTGCATTAAAATATAAAATAAGCATTAGTGTATTAAGTTAGCTTAATAAAATTGTGTTAGATTGTTCTGTTAACAGAATGTGACTGCCCATAACAGACAGGTGGAGTGTCAAATTATTTGCACTCAATCTGTTAGTTGCATGGCTAAAATAAATAGTTCTATTTCTTATCACATGGTTAGCCAATTAAATGACTGAATCATTTAAGAACAGAAGAGGCAGAGGTGTAAAGGACACTAATCAGAGTTATCTTCTCTGAAAGTAATGAATTTCATTATACAGCCAGACCCTGTGGTGAATAAAGTGAAGTTGTCATTTGCAGAGTAGAAAATCTGTGCTTTTCAGAGGGCCTGGCATGCTGATAAGCATACTTTTCCACCCGGTGAGGAAGGCAATTGTAAACCACCTCACTCCTCATTTTACTTAGTAAAACCTCTACAGGTTAAAACCAGCCCTTCGGCTGATGACCTAAACAACAATAACAGAATGTGACTGAGTGAATTTATTTTTCATTGCTTGTATTGTCCATTGTGGTTGCCATAAAAAAATACTGTAAAAAACATAAATTTTTAATTTGTCATGACTCATGACTCTAATAATGTGTCATTTAATTTTTTGATTTTAAAATTTTACTGACGGAAAATTATATTTAAGACAGGCATGGTAATGGGTTAATTGAAGTACTCTACTGTATTGTTAAATAATATTTGTTATTATTTGGTATATTCATGTAGGTTTTGCAGTACAAACAACGTTGTACTGAATTGGAGGGACATGTGGAGGAGACAGGAGGTCTACCGTTGTCAGAAACTGCACCAGCTCCAACTCGAACGACTAGTTCTGCTTTGGATGTTGCACAACAACACTTACGAGAACTGCGAGAAGAAAGAATACAAGATTTAGACACAGCACTTCAAAGGCTTGAAGATGAAAGGAGAAGGTTAGCTAAGTTGATAATATAAATTTACACTAGCCCATTAATTTCATCAATTATTTCTGATTAAATAAACATATTTATAATGTATATTAAGACAAGATCTCAAGTTTGTTTCACATTTTTGAAAAAACATGCTGAAGACTCATATTTTTGTTTTCTCATCAATATTATATTAATATTTTTAAATTTCTAGATGTACAAGATGTTAAAATTTTCTAAAAAAGTTAATTATTTTAGTTTTTTTTAACTTATAATTTTAATGGTAGCAGATTCATTGAAAAGTGTTATTTGAAAGATAGTCATGTAAAAACAAATAATGTAGAGCATCTGTAAGAGGTTAGTAAAAATTACAATATTTTTACAAAAGAATTAATTGTAGGATTCATTATAAAGATTTATTTGTAAATGAAATAAAACTAATTGATTTCAACATTTTGTTTGATATATAAACTAATAAATAAATGAAAATTTAAAAATACTAATTGTACATACACTTTGACAGAAATAAATGTGATACAACAGGTTTACCTTTAAATTACTACAACTAAGAGCTCACAAAGAATGAAAATTCTCAGAAACTTATGAGATAAGTTTACTAGAAATTACATCAACAGCTTGGTCATTAGTGGCTCTTGTGGGTTTTGAATTAAAATAATTTCTAGATGCTAGCTGGGTATTAAACCCTGGTCCTAACCATCTACTTTGTAAGCTAGCATCCTAACCACTATACCATGGAGGCTGCCACTCTCAAATTAGTGTGTAATAATACCATGATTATCACACATTTTTTTATTTAGTTTAAATTTTTTATATCTATATACTTTGATGTTTGTGGATCAACCACAATATTTTTTCAATAAAATTTTATTTCATTGTTAAAAAATAACTTTTATTTGGCTATAGCATAAGAAAATTAACTATTTAGAAAATATTGTGTATGAATTAAAATAGTCACATTTAGGAATAAAGGACAAGTACTTTATTGTATGTCTGTAAATTATGAGGGATAGCATGAAGAATAGTGATGTTAACTGTTTTTTTTTTAATTTTTCCAGATGTGAAAAGGTAATGCAAGTAAACTCAGCACTTAGGGAACAATTAGAAGAAGCTCATCAGACCAATGAAGCACTTACTAATGATCTGCAAAAGTTAACCACTGATTGGGAACAAATGAGAGAAGAAATGTTGTGTAAGGAAGACGAGTGGAAAGAGGAAGAACAGGTATATTACAGATGTTTTCTAAATTTCTAAATTATATGCTGACACATATTTATTTGGTACTTATAAATTTTGCTGCTTATACTGATTTAGAGATGAACAAACTTGCTTATGTGAATATATTTGCATAATGAATCCTGAGCTAAATCAATATCCCTAGATCAGATTTTTGCTGTGGTAAACTTACAATGATGGGTTTGCATCATTTCCTTTATCATCTATTCACAAAGTTTTGTTCAGTTTATAAATTTTATACCTTATTTATGGTTACAAAAAATGAAATGCCAAGGGCATGGCAGATGTTGGTTGTAAAGAGGAATGGTCACTAGTGACGGGAAATAAAACTATTTTTTGATAACGTGTTACTGAAAATAACAGCCTGCTCGATAACAGGATTCTATAACTTGTTATTAAAATAACACTGTTATCGTCCGGCCTACAATACAATATGTAACATAAAGTAATATGTAATAGCACAACATTTTATGTGGAAAAGAAGTGAACTAAATTATTCACTAACAGGTATTTTTTTTGTACAAAGGTTTATTGGTACAGAAAATAGTAGTCAAAACAAACTGTCCGGCGGTGACATCATGACTCGCTGGACAGTTTGTTTTGAGAATTGATTTGCTTTAATCCTGCGGAAGTCTTTATGGATACATGGCTGCTTATTTCTCGGCTCGTTGTACAATGTAAAGTAATTATAGTGCTTTGCTTAGTGTCCGTGAAAGATTTGGCGTAACTGGCCACTCATGTTCCCGAAAAATTGTGTTTGGTTTGCCGAGGTTGTATTTGGTTACAGGAAGTAGTGCTGTTTTTTTTAACTTTGTGTCCTTAAGAGATTCAGCGAGATTTCCCACCTTGTGTTTGTATTAATAATGGTATTATAATGAGTTAAACTTAAAAGTGGTGTTATTAGACGAAAAGGTTATTGATAAATTCATTTAGTTTTAACAGTCTTATGCTTTTATAACAGTCAGACAAGCGTCATTCGTACATCAGTTTATAATACGGCTATGAATCGCGGTGTTATAAAGTAACAGCTAACAAGGTGTTTTTAATAACCTGTTATCACTATACTGCCTCAATCCAGTAACCATGTTATTAATCCTGTTCTGTTAAATAAGCCCCATCACTAATGGTAATGTAAGAAGGCTGAAAGTACACGGGTCTTACACAAAATTAAAATTATTCTTTTAAACATTTTATTGTAAATATGAAATGAAATGATCGCTGAGTAAAGGTGGTCAGTAAGAAAAGTTTGAAGTCTGTAATTACATTCATAGCAAGAATGAAGGATTGGTTGTGTGGCCAGTCAAACTTTATACAGTTGCCACTTGAGTAGCACCACTGTCAAACCTATAATTAAATTATTTGAAATTTGTTTTTAAAAATTGCAATAAGCCACCAAGATTCACAATAGTTCTAACATTCTTTAACAAATCAATGCAGTGTAGGGATCCTATTACTACAAGACTTGTTAAAATCTACCAGTTAGAACTCCAGAAATAAAGATGTGGTTCTTAGTAATTTAAATATATAGAGTGGCCATCTCCATAGCGTAGTGGTAGTGTGCTAGCCTACTATGTGGAGATCCCAGGTTCGATTCCCAGCCAGAGTTTGGAAATTTTCATAAGGTAAAAATCCACTGTTCATATCCCACCATAGTCGCTAATGACCAAGCTGTTGATGCGACTTTAAATAAAAAAAAAATTATATAGGCCTATATATATATTGATTGAAATATATATTTTCTAACCACCAGAATACGGTAACATAAAACACTTACCAATGTTTATAGCGCTTTCGTGTATCTTGTACACATCTTCAGTAAATTAAAATTTATTACAAGTCACAATTTAAAACTTCCTGCTCCTACCATGGTAGATAAGGAATAGTCGATTCTTTTATTTAAAACAGTCTTGCCAACTTAATCAGTTGATTGTCGTATTCAATCTGTGTGTTCATTAATTTTTCCCTGTTATTGTATTTATAAATATAATATTTTTCCAAAATTTCAATTTCATTTTGTTTGTTATTTATTTCCAATATTTCTAGATTATTTTTTATATTCGACATATTATGTTTATTTTTAATCATATGTTCAGTTACATTGGAGAATTTTCGATTTCCTTTTTTATAGTTAGAATAGTGTTCTGTAAACCGTTTTTTAAAAGATCTGGTGGTTTTACCTATATATATTTCATTACATTCATTACATTTAATTTTATAAATTCCACATGAATTAAATTGATTATTTTCTTTTTCTTTATCATTTACATTTGCCTTAATATTATGTTTTTGTAAAATAAATGTTATAGGAAACTGGGGTTTATATGCTATTTTGTATTTATTTTTATCGTATATATTGGTTATTTTATGTATTCTATGATTTATGTAATTATATGTAATGTATTTATTACCATTTTTGTTTATTTCTTCTTTATTGTTTAATGGTAATAGATGTGTTTTTTTCTGATTAATTTTATGTAAATATTTATTTATTAATCTGTTTATGAAAATATTATTGTAATCATTATTTCGTGCTATTTCTTTAATGTAATTTATTTCTTTATTAAATCTTTCTTTATTGTTATATGTGTATATATATGCTCTGTGTATCATGTTATTATACGTGTTTATTTTATGTATCCATGGGTGATTTTAAAATCTGTTTATTGTGTTATTTGTAACATGTGGTTTCCTATATATATCAGTTTCTATTATATTATTTATTATTTGTATTTTTATATCCAGGAAATTTATGTTTTTATCTTTTTCTACTTCTCATGTAAATTTAAGTTTTTCATAGTAATTATTCAATTTTTTATTAATAATATTATGTTCACCCTTTATTTTTTCATTATAAATTACCAATATGTCATCTACATATCTTACCCAAAGTAAAATGTTGTGTGTGTGTGATAAGTTATTTACAATTATATTTTCAAATTCTTGTTACCGTATTCTGGTTACTTATGTTACCGTATTCTGGTGGTTAGAAAATATATATTTCAATTTTAAATAATACGGCTGTTTAAAAATTCTACATAGGATGTTTAATAAAATTTATATATATATATATATATACCCGGCCTGCTGGAAGGATACCCAGATAATGATGAATGATATATATATATATATATATATATATATATAGTAGTTTTCATTTAGGAAATTCTTGTTATTTACGTCTTAAAAAAATATTGTTATAGATTGTACCAATTCTCATTTTCAGATTTTTGTAAAATCTTGAAAGCATCCTCTTTACGACAGTGTAAAAATTATTTAGATCTGGTGGATAGAACTCTGTATTTAACGGTAAACAGAATCTCTATTTAAAATACATTGGACAACATTTTTGTTTTAAATATATGATGTACAATTACCCACATTACAGTCATCCTTTCAGTGAAAAATATCACATCTAAATTTCAGATTCTGCATTCAGGGATTTCTTGTCAGCTTGGTAAATTCATTTGCAAAATCTACACCCACAAGGTTCCAATTTTTCAAAAATTTGGACACCCAACAAGTTCATTCTTCCATAAGATAAGTGTCCCAAAATGTTGTTTTGTCACCCATTTATCTAAATAAAGTAAGTTTTCATAATTTTTATCTTTGTTCCAGTATTTTAATGAATATTATTCATCCGAACACAATCGCCTACTAAACCTTTGGAGAGATGTTGTAGGAGTTAAACGAATGTTTTGTGAGATGCAAGCTGCTACCCAACGAGATCTCAATAAGATGCAAGGAGAAATATCCACTACAGCTCGTGAAATGGCTGGAGCGTGTACTGGAATGCAGACCAGAGCTACAATATCTGCTTTTACTGGGGTAATAATTTCATTAGCAAATTTTCTTGACTTAGAAGAAAATTGACAAATATTTTAACATTGTTGTTTGGCTACAGGCAATCAGTTGAATTATTTAAATGAAGTTGTGTTCTATTGTAGAGTAATTAACTTATCAGTTTAAATAACTGATACAAAACTATTCTACATGGTGTCCTACAAGTGATTTTGAAAATAACAAAAGTGAATGAGCAAAGGAAGCTCAGTTTTTGTCATTTTGACAAATCATTATTTTATAATTACTGTATTATTATTATTAGTTTATTTATTTTGACGATGCCCCTAAACTAAAATGGTTTTTTCTTATTTTATAGTATCCTACAGACAATAGTGTATAGTTTATAGTGTCTTGACAATTTGAAACAATGTTGAATAATTTTCTGGGGTACATCATTTATTACGTACTATTGTACAAGTACATAGTTTTTATTGTACATCATCACACATAAATAAGAATTAGATTAAGTTTATGTAGTATTAATCATATGTCATTTTTTAATTTTATTTAGGAATCACAACAGCAGCAGTCTCAGGCAGCTCAAGAAAGTGCAGAATTAAAATCACAACTTGCATCACTACGTTCAGAACATGATACAGTTGTCAGTCAAGTACGGCAAAAAGAGGATAAAATTCAGCAACTGATGAAAGATTTACATAACCTGGTTAGTTTTGTATACATTCATATACAACCTACAGGACTGAGTTACAAATTTTGTATGAATATTTAAATCTTATTCATTGTACTAAACCAAACTTGTTTCATTCAATAGACTTCTCCACATCAAATGGTTCTTTATCCTCTATGCTATCATAATATTACACTCAAAATCTCAATACTTTCCTAAGGAGAGAAAAAGTTTTAAGTTCATTACATAATTACCGCTATTAGGATTCATTATCTTTCACTGGTTTATCTTTTTAATTTATGAAAGTTGCATAAACAGCTACATGATTACCCAATGCTGTGGGTTATAGGACAGCAGTTTTTAATGGATTAAAATTTCAAGACGCTTGCTGAGAATAATTCCCAGGACCTTCTGCTTTGTTTTAATTGACCAACATGCTACAGAAGCAACATTGTTTAAATTAATGAAGGTGGAAAATTTATTTTAAAAAACACAATTCTTCTGTTTTTAAATATTCAAATTTGTTATACAAGATAACATTTGGATCTGTTTTTAGTCAGTTTTATTAATCACTTATGATCATGTGATTAAAGATTATGTGGTTTTACAGGATCCATCACTCTCAGATCTTTTATTTGTTAAACCCTTCTGATACGGCGTGTTTTTTGTCTTATAGTGAATGTTCAAATGTCAAAACACACTCTCAAATAAATTCATTTATCTAAGGCCATTACCAATAGAAAATTATGAAAAAATTACAGGCATTTTATACTACCCGTATGGTTACTTTTATTATAAAAACATAAAAATCGGTTGTGTTTTTTGCTAGCTACAGCGGGCGAAACACTTTTGCGCGTAAAAATTTGTAGGTTACTTTATATTTTTGGCTGTAGCATGCTAAAATTTAAGTTTATCATGAAATTGTACAGTACATAATTGGTAAAAGACATTTTTGTGAATAAAACTACGTTTATAATATTACTTTGAGTAACATTAGCTCTAATAATTGTAGTTCTGTGATTGCAGAATCTGTGATATTCGACAATGTTGCATTGTCAAATTCCTGCCATTCCCCACCCTTTTGTTCACAATACGTGAATAGTATTGACATTGAACACATATACAGTTACAAATACACATATAAAATTATGTAGTAGTGGTAAAAGGATAGTGTTTGTAATAGACCATGAAAAATGTCAAGGGAGGTTTGACGAAGAAAGACAATGTTTACTTTCAGAATTTCCGCATACTACGCCAATGGTTGCATGTAGGAAGAAAAGGTTTGATTTTATAGCTTCTATGCACCATTCTGATTTAGTAGGTTGTTCTACCTACCTTATAGATGAAATATTCCCTAATTGTCTTGAAGAAAGGACAACTTCAAAAGTAACTTGGCAACTTACTACCATCGTTTCAATCTTGCTACCAATATATTCGCGGTGTGCTTTATATGAAATTATACAGCCATTCAAGGCGCGTAATTTGATATATGAACCGAACAAATCACTTCATAATATGTTTACTATAGGCTTTAAAGCTGGTAACTACCTGGGCAACTGAGATTGCCTCTCGTTGCAGAAGGGTTAATAGATTTGCAATTTAACAAACTAATAAATATGTACCAAAGTGCTAAATTTAAAACGTACATCTTATGTTTTAAATTTAGCACTTCGGTACATCCCTGTACATTATAAATAAATGTTGAATGAGATCCTATTTTGAAGTGTTTCCATTTATAAAAGTGTGATGAGGAGAGAATATGTGGGTTTATAAAAGTTCAGCTACTACAAGAAGGTATTATTACAAAACCTTGAAAATACTTTAGGAATGTTATAATGCAGAATCTTATATTTTTTATTGATCTTATACAATTTGTTTTTGTGTGATACTTGTTCTTTCAGGAAGAACGTTGCAATCAGGCAGAAGCTGGAGTTTTACAAATTAGTCACCTACAGGAAGAAGTCGATCTTTTGCAAGGTGCTTTACGAGACATAGCTCATGCAGTGATTCAGGATGCTGAGAATCGTGATGCAGATTCTGCTCAGGCTCCACCACATGTTCATCTTAGCCAGACTCCAGCTGTGCCTCCTAGGTACAAACCATTTAAAATTATTAAAAAAAATTTCTGTTGGTAAATGGGAAGACCAAAACTTTCAAAGAATTGGTATACTTAAGTTTTTTTTAGGATGTTATGAACTAAACACAGCATAAAAACACGCATACAATGAAAGAGTATCTGTACAAAACAAATTTATAAATTGTGTACTATAATGCTTTTCACGGTTGATGAGCTCTGCTGTTCCACGCATTTAGACCAATCAGAACATTTGCCAGCATTGTCAGATTGTACAAATGTTTCAGCCTGACAAACATTATTTGCGCGTGTGTATAAGAGCCGCAGTAGTTTACTTGTGTCTTGCATCTTATACTGAACACATCGATTATAGAGCGCGTTAACATGCAATACTTTATAATTATAATCAGCTGATTGTAAGTTCATAAGTTATAATTGTTATTGAAAGACCAAAAAATGGCTGACGAAATATAACATAGCAACGAGAGCAAGTATTGGCAACGTTGCTGGCAAGTCATTGGTTCGCTATGAAGTGGGTAGGGGGCATTGTGTACGTTCAGAGATCATCAACCCTGAAAATTAGTATAGTTAATGAATTTAATTAACTATTAATTCTGCTTTTCCGTTTTACAATTATTCATTTTACTCCAAGTGTTCTTAAATAATTTACTGCTTCACACAATAGTAAAAGTAGTGATAGTTATTGTACCTAATTACATATTAAAATTTAATGTAGTGTCTTAGGACAGAATACCAAGATGAAAACAAAGAATTAGCTGAGAGAACCTAACACTTAACAAAACAAAAGGTAAATAAAGAAAATTTAGAGTAGTTGCAGAGCTTATACAGTAGGCTACATTTATTACTTATTTGTATATAGACAATTGATATTTTAAACATGGGCAAAAGTTTTCGTTACCAGTTACTTGCAAAAGTATAAATAACTATATTTTAATTATTTTGTATTATTGAGTTTAATTTTCATGAGATTAAAAAGTAAAACTTCATTTCTATTGCATTTATAATTTACAGATCTCCAAAACGATCTCTTAGAACACCAACATCACCTGCTTTTGCTGAAAGTACAATATCTGCAGTGCAAGCATCATTACACAAATACCAACTACAAATTCATGAACTTCAGGTAAATCTATTGAATAAATTATAAGAATTTGTGTATTGTTGACCATGAAAAATAAAAGTGTGTTTATATGCCTTCCATTCTCTCTGAGAAATGTGTGAATAAATTTTACAAGTACTTGCTTGCACAGTTATAATTTTGAATAAATAATTTGTAAAGTTAATATATAATTTTTTTATGATCTTGGTTATCATTTCTGTTTTCATAAATATTTTTAATTTATTAAAAATGGTGGAATGTATTTTTAAATTAGCAATAGTTGTAGGATCATGTGTGTTTTCTTAAGTACTGGTGATTTGCATTTTTATACTTATTAAGTGTAAATGAGCTAAATCCTAGCTGCCGTTGCCAATGCAACTTATTTCTAAGCAAAGGTTCTCAAGTTTGATTGCTAGTCAGATCTGGAATTTTTTATTGTTCATTTTCATCGACTAACCTTCACTGTCAGTATTAGCATAATTAACAAAGCAGTAGGATAGAAAAATTATGTAGATTGAACAGATAGCTGTCATGTAGGAAATTTGTCAATTTTTGAAGAATTACAGTTGTAGATGTTTGTACTTCGTTAATTATGAATGATCTTCTCTTACCACCATAAAACACATTTTAAATGAACTTGCCATGCCTGTTTAAAATCATTTCATAAAGAAATTATTCATCATCACAGTTCGTAAATCGTTATCATTATATTGACACCACATTTCTTGTGCATTATCACACCGAAATCGATTCACATTCACACCTTCCTGAACATTTATCATCTCATTTGCTAGTTGTACTTTAAAAAAATTGTACTGTTGTAATAGAAATAAAGTTGAAAAAAAAATGTTAATGAGATGTCTCTCAATAAATCTTGTTTAGGTAAAACTGCAAGCTAACAAGGAACAATTAGGAATAGCGCGAAGACAAGTGGAAAGTTGGGAAGAAGTTCAACAAGGTTTAGAAAGCCGTATTGCAGAATTAACACAACAGCTAGACTCAAGCCGATCCAGTAACTCGCAGCTCACTCAGGAGAAAGATATACTTTCCAAGTCACTTGATGCTGTACGTGCTGAAAAGAATGCGTTAGACAAAAACAGACTTGAAATGAATGCTATGGTATGTTTCTTTGCTTGTATTTTAGAAATTGCTTGTAAATGAAAAAGAAATGTGTATTTGAACCGTGGATAAAATAGTTGTACTCATTCTCAGAATATGCCATAGGTTGTTAATACAATTCTGACCAATAGCTAAACAATTTTTTATAGTAGTTGCTTAAAGCTGTGGGTATTTAAAATTGATTGAGTCAATTTGAATAAAATTTAATTTTGGTTCAAAATAAGAGATGACTGCAAGATTCGTTCTGTTAACCATTTTTTGAATGCATGGAACATTAAGCCAGCCAAAATTCATCGTCAGATAATAGAGATTTACTTTAAAGATGTTATGATCATATTCAAAACAAAAAGAGCGGAATGCTCAGCCTAGAAATTGTGCTGCTTTGTGACAATGCTTGGCTTCATTCTGATAGTAAGACTCAGACCAATTCAGCAGTTCAATTGGCAACAGTTTGGTCAAGAGCTGTACAGCTCAGACCTAGTACCATTTTTCACTTAATGCTGCTCATGAAGCATGAGCTTGATGGTTCGCTTCAGAAGTGACAATGATGCGATAAACACTGTGGAGTTATGACTACCATCACTGGCGGTCTGTTTCCTTGAAGAAGGTTTGGATAAAATGGTCACCTGCTACGATAAATGTCTGAACATTGATGGAAACTATCTTGTTAATAATAGTTTAGGGTATGCTCTTTCATGTAAAAATAAAATTAGTTTTAGTCATTACTGTTATAAATTTTAAGTGTACTAATAATTTTATATGAATAGGTAAACTAATAGTAAGCAATTTACAGTGTCCTGTAAATAATAATTCCCTTGTATTCCATTTTTCAGCTTGAGGCCTTAAATGCAGATTATGACAAAATTCAGAAAGCTAACAATCGCCTGCAGAAAGTAGCAGAAACTCTTGAAGAAGAGAAAGCCTTTTTACAGGGTGAAGTTGATCGTATGTCAAAGGATGCAGAAATGAGGTACATTTTATACAATAATTTTCAATATTTCTTTAAATTATCTGCATTTGGAACTATATTTCCATATCAGCACATTATGGACCGCCTATGGGTAATAACTCAGAAAATTTACTAAATTTATTAGAAATTTTTAGTTTGCAAAATAAATTTTTTATTGAATAAAAATGTAATAATGGTTTGTGTGAACTCCAGCATGCTTTATACTTACCCCCAAGTAAACTCAGAATACATGTACAGTACATTATTTGAGAAATTTTTTGATTGGATGAAAAGTACCTGAACCTACTTTAATCTGTTACATTATTAATTTAAAAAAAAATAATATTCTAATGTAACTTAGAACAAAATTGTAGAGTAGGTCACTGTTTTTAACATAGGAGAACATATCATGTGGCCTAGTCAGAAGGTGGGGGATATTGAACTATATAAGAAGCTGAAAAATGAATGCAAAAAAGTGAAAAAGTTACATGTAATGGATAGTTTGTGCCAGTTTTGACTTATAGAGCTGAGACATGGACTGGGGCAAAGAAGATAGAAAGTTGAGTTGAGGCTGGAGAGACAAAGTTCAAGAGGAGTATGCTGGGAAGACAAAAGAAATATAATAAGAAATGATGTAATTAGGAAACAACTAGAAATAGACTGTCTGTTAAGGAGGGTAGACAGACAAACCTGAGACGGTTTGGGCATGTCAGAAGGATGGAGGAGAGAAGACTGCCGAAAAGGACGCTGTACTTGGGGAGATGGAGGGAAAAAGACTAAGAGGTAGAACAAGAGTGCAGTTATGTTGGGTTCAGTTATGGATGAATTGGGAAAATGATGCAATCCCAAAATAGCAATGGAGGAGGGATGGTTCAGTGATAGTGATAGGTGAAGTGGAGTTGTGTTGGGCCTGGCCTGAGGAAACTAAAGAAAAAGAGGGATTAAGAAGATGATGATATCATATTGTGTTATTCAATCCAGTTCCAACCGAGGTATTATGAAGTGAATCAGAAAATTTCCCTTGGCCACGTCACGAGCGCTGCAAAGAGTAAGTCCAGTGGTAGGACTGCTACCTTTGAGCTTCTGGACATCCCTCAGGTTTTAAGAGACCTGTCTCTTAGGCTGTTCCGCCCTCCACCATTCTGAATAAGTGTTCTACTGTGTTTGAGGCCTTTGGTCAATCCCAGTCAATATTTAACGCCCTTTGGCTGGTTAGGACAACCCTCACTTCATGGTTAATTTTATGTATACCACTACTTCCTGTGACATCCTTGATGGAATAGGACCACCAGGTTGTGAGAATTTAGCCCTCAACACAAATCGATTCACTAATCCAGTTTCCCACTGGAGTTGGGAAACTTCCATTGGGTTGCTCGGTTTAGCAGGGGCTCCTTTAACAGGTTAAGTGCTGGAGTTGGAGTGGAGAGGCTAAGAAGATTCTCTTCAGGTGATACCTTATATTATTGATGTTAGGTGTTTGTATCACACTCCCATAAGCCAGAGCCGAAGCTCCCCCTAAGTCAATTCTTAGAGCCCATTGTGTTATGTGCGACTAAAATTCAGTAATAATTAATTTACATTAGCACGATGTAATATGTGATTACAGTGGTTTGTTTGTTTATTTAACGGAGCCTAGCACCTGAATTAGATGCACATTAGAACCTTGGTGTATTTTTTAGTTCTACTATCACCAGAGCTTCTCGATTGTCTTAATTTATGGCAGTTTCTACTGGTTTTTAGTTGCAATAAAAGTTCCTAACATTTTATGTAGTATTTAACATTTAATGAACTTTTTATTATTCTTGTTGATAGAATATACTTACTGTTTGCAGAGAACTGAATCTACGTGCTGAAGAGGATAGATGCAGTCGATTAAGAGAAGAACTGCTCACTGTTAGAGAAGATCTTAATAAAGCCTATTTGTCAAAAGACATGCTTGAGCAGAATAGAGTTGAATCTGAGTCTTTGCTTTCTCAAGTTGAGAAAGCTAGAGGTAAATATAATTTCCGTATTTGAAGTTATTTAGTTTTCAAATTACTTAATTTTGAGTCTTATGTCAGAACTATATTGTTTTGTGAGACCAACTCTTAAGTTAAAATGTATTTGTGTAAGTAGTACATTGAAATTTAATAACTATATACAGGGCTGCATAATTAAAGGTTATTTACCAAGGTGGTTGCAGTTTCAAATATATACAGAAGTAAGCCTATAGAAAGAATATTTAGTTGCTAATATTCGGATGAAATCTAATTTGGGTCTGGCTCTTTTCTAATCACGAATTATGCAAAATTACTGATAAAGCTCATTTTGTAAAAAAACTGTTTCAGTTTTAGTTTCTGCAGCCTCATGCTGCCATCACACCTGTCTGCTTGCCCCAGCTAAACAACCAAAAAGCCCTTTTCAGTGCCACCAATTCTAATAACACTACTCATTATTGTCACCGTTCGGTAGCACTTGAGATAATTTTTATTCTGGTTACCATTAACTTTTCCTTTATTATCTTCAGTTACTGAACTGTTGTAAACACACTAATTCTGCTCAATGAATGGTTTCATGAATTGCAGTATTCCATTCATTTATCACTTCCACTGCATATATTCATCTAACCCACCACATTGAGATGTTGTTGATTTCCTGTCAACTTATGAAAACCTATATCTGCAAGAGAGTTTCTACTTTCTATCGGTACTTAAAATAGGTGTCAATGAAGGCATTGTTTAAACTATGAAACTTCTAAGCACTCTAGTACTAAATGAATTAAAAATGTTTGTTGAATTCAGTAGGAACTAAAAACAAGTGGTGTATTGAAACGTTCTATATTTCTTTTATGGTTATTTTTGTAAATGTAAACAAACAATGCTTTTAAACAACTGCTTTTCCAAACACCTGGTGGTTAGCTTGCTGTGCTGCAAAGTGAAAGCTTCTGGATTCAATTCCTGCCTAGGGTCTGGAAAATGATTACATGTTCAAACCAGCGAGAACAGAATAAAGATAGAGTGGGCACTCTGTATCTGTCGTGTACAAGGCATGCGAGCCGAAGTCGGCCATCTTGGTATGCACCAAGACCACTAAATCACTGCCAAAATCTCGTCATTTTTAATTCTTGCGCGCAACTAAAACTGTGATTTCGCACTCTTATATTACGCTTAAAATTTCAAAATTTCATGGCTAGAATATTCATTTCATCCTCTTGATTATGGTACAATTATAATTACATTTAACAAATAAATAATAATTAATATAAGGTTTATTAACGAACCTTGCAAAAATCTTGACATAAAAAAGTAACTGATCGAGAAAGTTTTTTATTTTTGGAACAGCAAAGTTTCGTAAGCGAGAAAGTTTTAGATTAATAGTTAAATCATAATTTTTGTTTAAAACTTTTTTGCATAGGAGGCATACTTTGGCTAATAATTTAATGTATGTGAAGCGCTGGCTACAGAAAAACGACTAGCGAAAATGTCCCGCCGTAAAATGCTGTTGCCATTTGAATGTGGTATGGAAGTAAACTATTGTTTTATTATTCACGTAATGTTAATCATATTATAATCTCTATATACATGATAAATACGGATACTAAATTTTGGATAAATTTTTCTTGCTTGAATCACTTCTAATTAAAAATCACAATGAAAGGTTGATGTCAAATAAAACACTGAAGTGCAATCAAATGGAAATATTTTGACATTTATCGCTAAGGTCCGTTTCGGGATCTAGGTAATTAAATAATTAATACACTAAGGTTTACAATTACAAATATTTATTACACTAAACGATTTAAAAAATAAATAATAAAGTAATACAATAAATGACTTAATAATTTACTTAAAATAAATAATAAACAATAAATAACTTAATTTACTTAGCACTACTTACAATCAATTTTCTAGAATAACACATACAAAATGAAACTGAATACACAAAAACTGAATTTAATACAGATCACATTAACTTTTCACAATACACACACGAACAGACAGTATAACAATCGTTGACCAACACAATGCTCGGTACGCGCCCTGCACAGCGTCCGACGGCCACTCGTCAAAGATCAAACGAATACTAACTGGACCGCGCTCGGGGGTCTCTTTATATACTCATTCACAAAGATACTTCGAGAAGAGCAGAGAACAACACGCAAAAATAAAGTAAAAAAAATAACCCTTTATAAGTGAGTGCTAGAAAAATCCAATGTAAACAAGTCAACATTGTAAATAGAATAAAAGTTGTTACGGGTCCCTTTCATAACAGTTGTACAATACTTGACCTTTTATCCTACACAATAGTGCAGTTATTAAATAATTTTTATGAATAGGCATACCTTTATTGTCATTATTGTCCCATTATCAATTATTGTTACTATTGTGTTAGTTACTTTTGTTCTATTATTCCTTTCTTACTATTTTTATCTACTCTGTACCATTTCATGAATGAAATTCTGGAACCTACGCGAAGCATCTCTTTTCGATATCGTCACAATATGTTTATTCCTTAGTTAGTAAAATACTTACTATTAGATTACACATGATATCTTTATGAATAATGTTCATTATTCTTAATTTAACTGTAGCTGAGATATGTTTTGTTCTGATGATGCTTTCATTGAAAGCAAAAGGCCTTACCTAATAACATTTGATAGATTGGATACTGTTGAGTGATTTCAAATTGGATACAATTACAATTAACAGATAATGTTCATTGCATAATAAAATTAAATGAAATGAAAAACGTCTTATTAGGGGCGAAGTTAGAACTGTGAAGTCCTCCCTTCCACTTAACCCCACAAAATAAAATATACATTTACAGAAAATGTAAATTTTCAAATAAAGTTAAGGTAATGTTCTTAAAATAAATGATAAACGTAAAAATAACAAATCAATAATTTAAATTAAGTTAACATTATTCTGAACAAAACATAATTTCCAGTTCCGTTATTTTAACATTAGGCTATTCACAAAATACTACAAATAAATACTATAATAAAGAGGTTGATTGAATGAATAGGCTCAAAGTTCAATTACAATATGCACAAGTTTTCATATACTATACATACTTAATAAATTTTGGGAAAAGAACATTAACTACTTATGGGGAATGTTAAATCTCATTAGTACTTTGAAATATGGTTTTTGAATGCTAATAATGAAGAAAATATTAAGTTGATGCCATAATTACTATTGAGCAGTTACTCAAATAAAGCTGAAAATAAAGCTAATTAAAGCTGTAAATAAAGCTACAAAGCTGAAATTAACCTCATTTAGGTGGCAAAGCATGGAGGAAAAAGTGTACTTTTAGGCTAATCAATCTTATCAATTTAATAATTACTGTCCCATAAAAGTTATGGTTTTATTCAATTCAAAAATCGACGTATTAAATGATAAAATATCTAAGACCGCACTTTTCCTTATTATCCACTTTTTAGTTTGCCAGGATATCATTAGATGTCTGATGTAAATAATTATATGACATTAGTTTACAAATGCTATTATTTAAAAAAAAAATCTGGTGTTAAACACTCACACGACTTTCTCTTGCCAATGCAAATAATTAACAATAAACCTAACATTAGTAATAAAACATTACAACTAAACAAAAAACTACCCTCAATAGGCCTAAACGTAACCTAATTTTAATCATGACTGGAACTCGCAAAATGAAAAACAACCTAAGTTTGGCTTAAAAATACGGAACATCACTCTTTCACGCTCAACTAGGCTCTGTAGATAAAAATGCTATAAATAAAAGTTGTTGATAATTTAATTTTCTATAAATTTGATTATATACACTTTTGTCGTAAAATGCATACTAAGGCCAAAATCTTTAAAAAATCGATTTTCACACGTTTTCGTGAGAAAAAACAGAAAATCGCTAATTACTGCTAAACTAAGCGTTATACAAAAAAAATGTTGGATATAAAAGTTGTAGGATTTTAAATTTCCAACATTTTTTATTATATAAATTTTTGCGCAAAAATGCATATTTACGCCGCAATCCTAAAAAAAACAATTTTTTTACGTGAAAACGGCCTCACCGAGAATTTCAGGAAACATGGCGCCTACCCTATCTTGTAGAGCATAAAACAATTCAGTAAACCAAGCGATTTGAAAAAAAATCGTAGAACCAGATTTTGAGAAAATCGAAAAAAGTGAAAAATTACACGAATAAACTACTACTTCCGGTTGACCGATTTTAATGAAAATGTTCATGTCGGGTACGGTAGTGGTATGTAACTTAAGTTTTAAGTTTCAAGTTTGTACGATGTTCCGTTCTTGAGATATTTTGTATACACACACACACATACAGACCAATCGCTAAAAACATGTTTAACTCGATTCCGAAAAATCGACTTGAAAACAATACTTTCCTTCCTATATATTCATATAGGCAAGAGAAAGTAAAAATGACCTAGTTGCAAGTATACCCATAAATTTATACTTTGGCTAAATGAGTGACATCTTATTCAGATATTTATTGCCCTTCCTTGTACCTATTTATTTTACTATTGTCCTTAAATTGATTATTACTGTTATTGTAACATAATTTAATACCCTATACTTACACACCATAACTCTATAATATGTTAATGTCATTTTAAACTGTATTCCTAGCAAAGTTTGTATTCTTGCACATGTAATTACTTTGCATTGTATCAATGCCAGCATTTTGTTGTAATCTATGTACACAATGGCTTACGCCGTTGGAAAATAAATAAATAAACTTTTGCGTATGGTTAAAACTAGTAAGTGACGCTCGGCAGTGGAGTGACTAATGCCACTACGCCGCCATCTTTGTATGAACCATCGGCTCACCTGCTACTCAAGGAGTGCCCTCTCTAGTTTATTCTGTTCTCGCTGGTTCAAACCCACTGTTCCTTAAACCGAAGGTCACTAATGACCAAGATGTTGATGTGACTTAAAACAAACAAAGACAAAAAACTCGTTTTAATTTCCTTTTTGTTTTCTGTTGAGTTACACAAAACGTCTCACAATGGCATAAGTGAATTTTTATTACTAATCACTTAATCTATTGTAATTAATTCTGGTTTACTTAATCTTAACTCTTAGTAGCCTAATTAATGTTAGACTTCATTACAAAATATGTTTTTGTCTGAAAGTATTCTGTTATTTCAAAGCTACAAAGTTAAAGATGACTGAAAAAATATAATAAAACTTATGATTCTGATTTTAGGAGAGTTAGAGCTTGAATTGGAACGAGTTTTACTTGAAAGATCTGATGTACATGAAACACTGGCAAAGGCAGAATCTGCAGCTTCCAACCTTGAAAATGAAAAACGAAAACTTTATGAACAGATGAAAAAGGTTGTATTCAATATTTTTTATGTTATTTTCTTGATACTTTGAACTCTTACTGTTACTGAAAGTTCTATCCAATCACTTTTACGGCTCGTGTCTCAAATTTTTCTCTACTGTATCCTCCCTGTCCCCTTTTACAATTATCTATGCAGCATTGCTTCCTCAAACGGTGTCTTCCATTTCATTCCAATTAAGGTCTTCTTTTTTCTATCTATCTGTGGTTGCCAATCTAGTAGTTTTCTTGATTATCCCACAGCTTCCATTTGTTTTGATTTGTTTACTTGGTGTAAACCCTTACTCTATGTTTTTGTAACTCCTTCACAGGACTTTCTTCTGTATAAATAATTTTTTATCTTTACATTTTGTTATATGCTAAAACCTTGACTCTAGTAGTCCTATTGCCCAATCATCTGTCTTTCCTTGTATCTTCTTCTCAATCCCCCGATTTCTAAGGTGTCTTTATTTCATGAAATTTGATACTAAAATGCTATTTCATCTTGAGCAATAGTGATGTGGTGCTCATGACCAGTCACAAAAAACTAGCTCTTTTAACCAAGTGGTGTGCTACTAGCTATTTCAATTTAAACGGCCAACACACTATCAAACTGAATGTTTCTCTCCATGTAGCATGCTAGTCACACAGAGCTGAGTAGTGCAAGTATTTGTAATGTATACAAATGTAACTTTGCCCCTGTAAATAACCCATATGAATGGGACAGTTAGGGCATGGTGCATTATTTCTTCATATTATAACAACAACCTAGAAGAAACGTAAAACTTTGGAAATATACTGGCAGAGCTGCAGGCTAAAGTCTAAACATTTTTTTGAAAATTACCAGATGCTAATACATGGATACTAATACTATAACAACCTTATCAAAATCTATTTGGAGAAATGGGTATTACATTAATTAGAAAGATGGACACACAACAGACAAAATTGTTTATATGTGGGATGGATGAACATGTAGGTACTTTACACATGTGCAAACACAATGTGCTGTGTGTGAACTCGTGTGCAAGAGTCACACACAACTCACTATCTGCTTATTTACTATAGCTTATTGCAGTGCTGGAATCAGCTAAACTCACTTCTACATTTCACCTTATCATTCAATTGAACGATATGCTCTGTGCCATTTACTAATGTGAGTGGAGCGGGGTGTGCTAGCTAACCTTTGTTACTGTGTTATCCCACAATTAAGTAAATTCTCTACACAAACATTTCTGGTTTTAGAATTACTTGCACTGTCAATATTCTTCTAATTTAGTTACTGTATAGCCTTCAGAGCCTTCCTAAATTTGTTGATGCACTTATTCCTCTGACATTTCTGCATGCAGATTTTGATGCTTTTTTGTAAACATACAGAATAAAATATTATTTCCTTTTGGGTTGTTTTAATGGCTTTTTAAAAGTACCTCCCAAGTCTGAAGCTCTTTCATTGCTATATTCTTTAGTATCTCTCTTACCTCATTTTCATCCTTCCACTTGATTTTCTTCCTCACTTGTACTTTCAATCTCTTAAAAATATTAATTATGTGCTTAGCATGTTTTTATTAGAATTTCTTGGAATGATGTTTTTTTCTATTCCATCATGATGGATGTCGGTTACAATTTTGTTTGACATTTTCCAATTCCTTAGCATTTTCTGTAGTTCACTGATTTAATTAGCGATCAGTATTGTATTCATTTCTCTAAATTTTTAATCTTCGTAAATTTTAATAAGTTTTTACATTTTTGTTCTAACTCTAGCACATATCTCATTGATTTGTATGACAAAATAATATTTATTAAATAATTGTGGTTTTCAGCTTGAAGATGAGAAGGCAACCCTACAGAGTCAAGTATCTGATCAATCAAATGACCTTAGTTCTTTAAGAAAAGAATTACTACAGGCTGAACAGATGAGACTTGACTTAGATTCTGAAAAAGTATCACTTCATGAAAAATGCAAGTTTCTAGAAATTGAAAAAGAGAAGGTTAGAATGTTTTACTTTTAGCTTGATGAATTTGTATTAGTTTGATGAATTATAAGTTTTAAAGTAATTTTATATGTTTAAATTTAGTTATTTAATAGAATTGAATTGAATTGTTAATTATAATTTGTACAATCAGGGAAAATCTACCTCATATTATCATAAATACATTGCTACAATATATGATGGTACACATAATCAAACAGCATTTGGGGAAATGCTATATTTATAACTTGTATTTTATTAAAATGCTTAATCATGAATTATAAAATAGGTACTAAATTATTACTAGCTATTTTATGTTAGTCAAAAGTTAATTAAGTTTAATTTATAGTATGTTTAACTGATAAACTGTGTTACAGTTGGAAATAGAACTCAGTCAAGTTGTTAGAGAACGAGGGGATCTCAGCAATCAATTATCTGTGTTAGCTCGCAAGAAGGAAGGGCTTAATGATGAATTAACCAGATTGAGGCAACGTCTTGAACAGGCCAATGAAACAAATGCTAGAATCAATCGTAATCTTGAAGACCTAGTAAAAGATTGTGAAGAAAAACAAGTTAGTAATTCCAGTTTCTATATTTTCAAATATATTAGATTCTTCTATATTTTGATGAAATTTTAACCTGTGATCCTGATCCTTTTGAAATGATGAATTATTTAGAAATACAAAATATTGCGTGTAGTTGGTAGTTCACCTTATTATGTAATCTCAGTTTGGTTCCAGGCTGTCTTAAATCCTATTTGACAAGATTTCCCCCCTTATTGTCTTTTTAACCACATGCTATTAATTTATGA
This sequence comes from Catonia carolina, assembly GCA_035578175.1. Taxonomy (NCBI): domain Eukaryota; kingdom Metazoa; phylum Arthropoda; class Insecta; order Hemiptera; family Achilidae; genus Catonia; species Catonia carolina. The sequence goes on along the minus strand of JAQMRL010000001.1, from coordinate 139,810,661 downwards.
ACATTGTTTAGTCAATTTCACCCTGAAACTAACAAGTTGAAGCTACAATGAATTTTGAAGAAACCAATAAAAAGTAATCCTAAATTAATAGATCACGATTTCATACTTCTGTCTTTATTTTCCATCTTATTTAATTTTGTAAGTCAGCTTTACTAATTTGGTTTCTTACCTCTTTTCTTCAAATATGATACTGTTGTCTTGTTCAACAGCCAGAAGACTGGTTTGAACCCTTGAGAAGGTTTTACTAAGTTAAATATGGAATCAGGTGGTTTACCGTAGCCTTCCTCAATGGGTTGAAAAGTATGACCATTAAGAGTATGCCAAGACTCCTGATAGGCCCCAACCATCCACCCTGCAAATGACACCTTCACATTGTTTACCAATGGTCTGGTTGTCTGATGAAATTCATTGCTTTTTGAACATATAACTCTGTTTATTGTTTATTATTTATACACCTCTAGCTCTTGTGTAATGCTTCAATCATGTAATTGATTATTTATGGAAGAAGAAACAGAACTACTCATATATCTTCTATTATTCGTATTCTATTCTATTATACACATTCTACTAACAGAATTAGTAAATATGCTAATGTTTAATAAATATCTTCATAGTCCATATTCAGATTAAAAAAACACATTATTTAAAAGATATTACACAATATTATTTACCAATAATTTGTTATTATGCTAAACTATAATTTTTCCTACTATTAAAAACAGTTAAGAAAATTTTAGTAAATTAAATATTCTATTAACATGAAATTGATTGAATGACGAGGAGTTCTTTTGTTTACGTAGATGGGCGAACATGCAACACTTCACTTCAGACTACATTTTGCTTGTAGTGAGTCCAGCTTAAAGGAAACTTATCTCTTCTTTCTCTCATACTGAAAATAATGTTACTGCAGTGTTTTGGTTGTTAGTTTCCTTCTATATGCGGTTTTTGAGATTAATATATTAGATATTTAATACATATTACTGTTCAGTAATAAGTGTAAATTTTATTTAGTGTTTATGTCTAGCAGATTAGGCTTGTGTTAAGTAATAGCCATGAAATTATTTGAAAATAAAATATTCATCATTTTAATATTAACATCATAATAATTGGTTGTTACGTATAGGCCTAATAATCGATAATAAATTCTGATTAATGTAGTTAAAGTTGGACAGGTTTACAATTTGTAAAAGTACAATTTATTTACTGACCTTTTGCGCTACCTAAATAATGGAAAGCTAGTAAATACCACTCAAAAACTCATTTTATAAACTAGATTATAGTAAAGTATCATATTTAAAATAATTTTTAAAAAAGTTTTTGAAAACTTTAGAATTGCATAAGTTTAAAATCATTGGTTTTATCCGAATACATGAATTATGACATCATTTTATTTTAGCTACAAGGTAGGAGTACAAAAACCAAAAATAACTTGACAGTAATCTAGGTTTTATGTGTTTTAGGTAATGTTGGAAACTAATGATAAGGAATTGCAACGGCTACAAGAACAACTGGCTGCACTTCGTAGTGAAAAGGAAGCTCTTGAAGGAGTTCTGTTTGACACCCAAACCAATTTAGAAGCTGTTGATACAACTCGCGCACAACTTGACAAGGACTTAAATGATTTACTAGTCAAACAGGTAACCATGTTCATAAATATTTTTACTGATTATTTATAATTGTACTGAATAATATAAAGTTTTAATTTAAAGATCTAATAAAGGTAATCTAAAAAATTAAAACTTAATATTATTGACAAAATTAAACATTAAATTTAAATACAAAAGTACAATGTATCCAAGACTTGTCCGTGAAAATACCAGTTATATATACCCACAATGCATTGTCCTACAACACAATTTTTAACTGATAGAAGGGATAATATAATATTTCAAACTACAGTAGTGAATATGCAAAACCATGTTCTGCCTTATGCGTATTTTCAGTCATACATTTTTTTATTTTATTAATATACATCCAGTACAGGTTTTGCATAGAAATGCATAGAATTGTTTATTTAATTAAAATACATTATTCTAGAACTAAACAAGATTAATAGTGAATTTCATGTCTGTAGGAACAACTTAAAGGTCAAGTGTGTCGACTAACGCGAGATCTTGAAAATTGTGAAAAAAGATCTCAAGAAACAAAAGCTGCATTGATTCAACAAGCTGCCACAATGGAAGCAGAATATCAACAAACAATTACAAATCTAAAGAAAAATAATGAGGACACTGTTCGAAAATTATCAGAGGAAAAGGTAAGCACAATATATTAATATTACTTTAGAATTGTTTTTTAAAAGAAAAAACCATTAGAATAAAACAACATTATGGAAGAAGAAACAGAACTATTTTTATAACTCTTATTCTTTTTTAAGTAAATTACAATAAAAAATCTCAAGTAAAATGTTTAAAATCAATAATCATCAATTTTCTTAGTCCCTAAACAGCTAGGAATTAAAAGCTTGGTAAATACATGTTTTAGGTGTACAGTATATATATGTTTAATATTTAATATTTAATTTTTTAAATTTTAAAAAGCGATCCAATTGGGGTTGCTACCCCTATCCAAAAATTATGAAATTTCTAAATTTTTAGAATACAAAATTTATTTTAACGGCATGTTTTTGACGTTAAAAGTTAAATAAAAATTTGGTAACGCGAAAACTTTCATGTTCCACCCCTTTACCGTTGCTAGGGGGTTGTATTTTTTTACCTCCTGAACGGTGCTTCGTAGAGGAAAATTGTATAGAATCTTTTTTGTGCCTCTCCTAAAGTACTTCAAGGTCATGTAACTACAGTTTTCCTTAACCTACCTCTTCACTAAGAAAACTCAAAACACTAGCATTCCGACTTTTAGGGCTTGCCGTTTTCACGTTTTTCTTTCTTTACACCTTCACAACGGTTTTTCGCAAACGTTTATTAACAAAACGTTACACATACCCCTAGAGTCACGAAGAATTTATTAAATTTTAGGCGGGGTCCTATGGTGATTACTACCCCAACAAAAATTTTAAAATTTTTGGAATTCAAATATTTTTAACGACATCTTATTTAGCGAAGAAAATTACATAAAAATTTGGTAACCCGAAAATTTTTAGGTCGCATGAGAAAACGAAAAACTCAAAGTAACATACATTCAAACCACAACATTTAAAGTTGAAATTTTGAAACTTTAAACATTAACCTAAAATTGTAAAACCTTCAAATTTTAAATTTTGAAACTTTAAACTTCATCTTTAAACTTTTTCATATCTTTAAATTTCTAAATATTGTGATCTACCCAGCCCCTTTGGCGGCCGAACTTCACCTTGTGGCAAATGGTTCTGATCCACCTACCCCTCTGAGGTCGAGACACGTAAGCGGCACGAAGCGCCGCTGGAGTGGCGAGTACATGTTTTAGGTGTACAGTATATATATGTATATATATATATCCAGTCCCCATTCCAGTTTTAGTTATAAAGAATTATTAATAAGGGCTCATAAAATAATATAATATTATTAAAGATGTTACATATTTGTGTTGTGTCTTCTATTAACAAGAATTATTCTATTAATAAGAATGTGTAAGATATTTTAACAGTAAAATTTAAAATAAATTATTAAATAAATTTCATTTTTTTACCAGAGGTTGTCAGTTGGATTGGTAAGTTTATGTAAAGTGCATTGTAATAAAACATGCATGATAAATAATTGCACTCTAAAAAGTTAACTAAAATCACCAACTCAAACCTGTAATTGTTCTTATATTTAGTATTAAAATAACAAGGCTATAAAGTTATCTTTTGTTTAACTTAAAATACAGTATTGGAATGAGTGTATTAAAAGTAACTACTTTTCAATCAAATAGAACCAGTTAGCCATTAACAATATCTGGAGTGTCATTCTTAAACACTCAAGTAATTTTTCTTCATAATTTGTTCCATGATCAGTGATCTTTCCTTCCCAAAAAATTAATTATATTACGTTTATTGCATTTAAATAACAGCTGGTCAAATAATGATGTACAAAAATAAAGGTAGATTGATTTCTTGCATAAGTTGAACATCACTTCCCACCCTATCCTCTTCACAATAGTATACCGTAATTTCATGTGTTAACGCAACAATTTTATAATAAATCATTTTGCCATTATTATGATGAATATTGATAAAAAATTGTTGTTCAATGTTTTTTTTTTGATTGATCAATCAGGAACAAGTAAGAATTTCATTAGAGAAGAAACTACAAGCAAGTGTGTCTCAGCTTGGTGGGGAGAAAGATGATGAAATCCGTCAATTACAAGAAAGGATTGCAGGACTTCAGAAACATATAGAAACTGTTTGCCAGCAGCATGAGGAAGTTTTACTGAGAGCAGAAAACGACAAGCAACAGGCTCTTCTTCTAGGTAATTTGTATTTGAAGTATTTTGTTCGGACTTATTGCTGCTAAAATTGTGTTAAAGACAAATGACAATTTCTGTAGTATCTTCTGAACTTCATTTAACTTCTAGAAAATTTTTCAGAAATATTGTTAGCAGTATCTTATTTACAGTAAATAAAAGAAGCATTGTACATATATAGTGTTTTAATTAATAATCACTAAGTTTATATGTAATGTGTAGGTATATGCCTCTTAAATGCATAGTAGAAAGAACTTATGAACTGTTTGCATCAGTAGAAATACTCATCACTAAAGTAAACAGTTAATATGGATATAATTAAGAGATGCAGCCTCTATCAACAAAATTGCTCCCATCTTTCCTTGAATAGGTGTAGTAAGTAAAGCTTTTACTTAACAACGGTATTAATACTTGTTTTAAATCAAAATTTATCATTGTAGCTCATCATGATCAGCAAGCACTTCAAGAAAAGTTGGACAGCTTGCGCCGTGAATTAGAAGAAGAAAGAGCAACATCAGAAAAAAATAGACGAGATGCTTCCAGTCGTGCTGAACAAGACAGAGTAGCCTTAAATCAGCTAAGAGAGGAATTATCACGGTTAAAAACAAAATTGGAAGAAACCAGGTAAATAAAGTTAACTTTTGAGTTAAGTCCTTTTTAAGGTAAATATTTGAGTAAGATAAAATTTTTCACCATATTAAGAAGTGCTAACGGTCCAGCTTCAGCTGCATGGCTTGTCGCCGACTGCCCTATCAATATTAGCACCTGTAGACGGTCGCAGTACCTGCCTGCCGCACAGAGCGCTACAGACGCGCAGAGCCAGCAACGCCTTCCCTCCACTATGAAGTAGACTTGCCGGAGGGGTATTTAAGCCACCGCACTGGCTCGCGAGAGAATACTCTTCAGAAGATAACCCAGTTCTGTCATTTTTCTCCAAACGATCAAGTGGTAACTCCCACGACATTGTCAGTTTACCTCTTCAACCAGTTTCAGTTTCGCGAGAGACACTCTCCAATCAACTCTTAACCGGAGAGGAACAAGGAAGAAGAGCTCCCGACCAAAGAAGAAGAGCCCAGCTGAGACCAGATGCACCATCCCTGGTCTGCACTACCAGTGGCGGACGCACATTCCTGCACTGATTAGCCTTTGCCGACCTGGAGAGAACCACCTTGGCCGCACTATCGTCAGACGGCCTGTGCTATTTTGACACTGCGGGGCTCTGGGGACACTACTGTCATGCTGCAGTTGGGGATCCAACTGCCGCTGAGGGTAGGCTAGGCCTAAACCCGGTAGCCAAGCTGTCACTCTTCGGGCTCCACTTTCACCATGCTGGCTTGCTGCTTTCGACCACCAACAATGCCCTTTTTCAGTGCCAACCACAAAACACACCTGGCCCTTTTCAGGGCCACCAAACTCACAAGCAAGGTTTCACCACGTGTTGTCGGCGACAGGCTAAATCTGCCTTAGAAGTCAAAAAAAAGAAGGCACTAATTAACTGAGTGTTGTTTTCGTCAGCCAAATCTATTTTAATTAACACTGATTGTGAAACCAGTAAGTGTTAAATCAATATCACTACATCAATAGTTTGCCATATTGCTAATCTGATTTAGTAATAAGTGGCATTGCTTTGCATGACATCCCTATCCCCTATAATCCTTTCTCTTCCCTTCAAGAATTCTTCTATGTTTATTCCACTACATCTGGTCTGTGAATACACCTGAGTTACATCGCTCATTTTCCCTTTCATTTCTAATCTTACTCTTATAGTTCTGTCATATACTACACCAACCCTTTCTACACATTCCTTTAGCTCTCTGTTCACTACAAAACCAACCCCACTTTTTACTTTGTGGATTAATAGAAAAAATATTTGTTATAAAATTAATTGAATTAAAAGGTTTATTTTTTTTTAAATAATTAGAAATACTATTTTGATTTAAAGTTAAATTTTGAAAGATAGATTGGTCCAAAGCGTGAAATTCAAAGAAAAGGTTCAGAAATTGACTTGTCAGGATATAAAAAAATAACATAAATGTTGGAAAAAATACATACATTTATTTGGATCAATAAAATAAAGAAAATTTTTTTTATTATTACTAAAGTACGTAAAGTTGAATAAAATCCCAGTTTAATTATACAGGTGATTCAAAACTACACGGCAATCTCTTGGGATCTAATTCTATAGCTAAAAATAAGAAAAAAAGTTTATATAAACATGTGCCTGAAAACGCTTAATTAGCGAGTTACGGCTAGCGAAAATTTTCACCTAGAACTCTGTACCCTTGGTGAAGTAAGGCCGTATAAAAATGTTAAAGGTACTTACAAAGATACAAATACGATTGTTTCTTCTGTTTTTTAATCTGAAATATTGAATAAAATTGGTTCCAGAGCTGTAAATGCAATATTTTCAGAGATATCTTACATAAAACACAAGGATTGGTGCAAAGAAATAACACATTCTTGTGTTTAACGTAAGATTACTTCCATAAATGGTTAGTAAAGGTGTATTTTTTCTTAAATAAATTTGTAGAAAATTTAATTCTGAAAAGATTCATGTGAATTACTCAGGAAAAAATGAATAATAGATATTGAAATTTTGCTTCATTTAAAATCAAAACAGACGCACATTTTTAACTGCATAAAATATTAACTAATATTATGTAGGTTGGGAGTAACAGCTGATTGATCAGCTGTCTACACCCTGCCTACATATTGAAAAATATGCGTCTGTTTTGATTTTACATAAAGTGAAATTTCAATATCTATTAGAATGTGTTATTTCTTTGCATCAATTCTTGTGTTTTATGTAAGATATCTCTGAAAATATTACATTTACAGCTCTGGAACCAATTTCATTCAATTTTTCAGATTAAAAAACATAAGAAACAATCGTATTTGTATCTTTGTAAGTACCTTTAACATTTTTATATGGTCTTACTTCACCGAGGGTACAGAGTTCTAGGTGAAAATTTTCGCTAGCCGTAACTCGCTAACTAAGCGTTTTCAGGCATATGTTTATATGAACTTTTTTTCTATTTTTAGCTATAGAATGAGATCCCAAGAGATTGCCGTCTAGTTTTGAATCACCCTGTATATTACTATTGTCCTTTAATTTACTTTACTTATTTATACAGCGCTTTTTATTAAAAAAAATATATATATATATATACATATTTACGTAGACAATCTGTACAGATAATGATTTAATAAAGGTACCTGTTGTATGATCTTAATTTGAATGTCCTTGGTTCAGGTGCGGTGAAATCTAGATGCTGGATCTGCGCCAGTTGCTCCTTCCACGTTAGTTAAGCGTTCTCCATTATACTGCGTTAAATATTTCACACTCATTATTAATACATTTAAGTTACTGTTCAAATTTACTTATGAAGTTAATTCACTTTAAGCTGGTAATAAATTACATTTTCCTTTAAGACTTATAAATTTTACATGTTGGTCAACACACGTCTGTCCGGTATCAGATCATTCATCTGACTCCTCGCATTTTTACAAAAATCATAGCATCTGGCTTTTGTTAACCTTGAACCAATCCGTTAACTTTGAATTATCCAATTAAATTCACTGTCCCTTTTGTCATATAACCAATCACATCATATTACCGAGGTCAACCTAACATTTTTTCCTGCTACACAACATCTTACACGTGCCATGATATTCCTTTGTACCTACCGATAGACAAAATATGTCACATAAATTCACTACTATTTTTTATTTTGGTACTATACCGACAATGAAACAAAAGATTTAAAAATAGTCGTTAATACAAATTTATTCTTTAATTTTTGACATGTTATTTTTTGTCACACTACAACTTTCTTCCTTCCACTCCACTATAATGCATACCAATCCCTGAGCACCTTTCTTCCTACACCTTCCATTTTATTTCACTCACACCCAGTATTGTCACTTCTTTCCCCTTTATACACTCCACAATACGTTCCTCCATACGTTCATTAAACAATATTACATTTGCTGGTTTGTTACAGCAAACGTTAGGTTGTAAGCACATTTAAAGATGATATATTATATCACCCTCTATTCTTTTTAGCTAATTTCTCATTAAATTTGCCTTCACTGGTCTCCCCAAAGTTACACTTTGCTTCCTACCCCTTACCTGTTTCCTTTCCAAACTTTTATTAAAGGATAAAATACTGTTGAGGTGGCCACCTTGAAAAGCATTTTATACTTTCTACCAAGTCTTCTCCTGCGCACTGCTGTTTGGATCGTTGCCCGCTTCCATCACTCCACATGAAGGACTTATTGGCTTATTTTCTGGCAGCCAAAATCGCCATAGCACAGAGCCCTTATTAGCATCACTTGAAATGTTTTATACTCCTTTTTGGAGTCTCCTGGATGCAATTATAAAAAAACTGTGGCATTTGCAGGTGCACTGTCAGTCTCCCTGGACAGTATCCCAACACATTTCAGACTCTGCCGCTGACTACCCAGGCGGCTAATATAGGTTACCCACATTATCTGCAGGTAAGCCATTTATTGGCCTTTTCTCTATTTACAACCTGGGGATGTGCCCTATTACTTCAGCTGAGGCTCTCAATCCTTAGGCAGGGAATACATCGTTTTTTTCTGTACTAACCACATTTTCCAGTTTTATTGAAAATTAAACTCGATCAGTTCTTCTGACATTAAGTCTGAAAATTCTGGTTTGATTATTTAATTGTGAAGAAACTGTATTAAGAAAAATCTGAACTATGGTTTTTGAAAGTTGTTCTCATTTTATTTTTACAGTTAATTTTTTTGTTATATAATATAATATTAATAATTCCAGATTGCGAGCAGAGGAGGAAAAATCTAAGTTGGAAAATAGAATTGAAGAAGTTCGAAAAGAGCGAGATTTAGCTGGACAAGAATGTGAAGAACTAAAGGTGCAATTACACCTAACCGAAGATCGAGTGGACAGCATTCAAGTACAACTACATGAAACTGCTCGCCGTCTTAAAGAAGGTAGTGTGAGTTTTTGGTACTACTAAAAATTTTTAATTTTTTAAATTTTTGTTGATGTTCCATATTATGAAATTGAATGTAATTACGTATAGTAAATTGAAAAGATTCCATTTTATTATTTTTATAGTTCATTGTATTGATTAATAATACTGTCTAAACTTATTGGTTTGTAGATATTTGGTGACTAATTTCTGTCTAAAATGTCTGGTATATATCTGGTTGTGTTCTTGAGTTTTCTGATTATCGAGAAAACAATTTTTAGAATGTAATAAATAATAAAGTTCCTTGTTCCATCATTTAATGTAAATTAAAAATTAATGATTACAAGTAAGTTTATTCTAATTTGAGTATTCTATCTCAACTGATTAATTTGAAGTAATGTTCTAAATACGCAACCAACAAAATTTTGTATTTACAATATTTTTTTCTTTTATTGTGTGTAAGATGTGAGATCTAGATTCAGTAGAACAAAGGAGGTGAAATCTATTACTGAATGTTATTAATGGTAAAATATTTATTAACTGAAAATAGTTTACTTTAAATACTGTACTTAGTTACTATTTCTTTTTCTAGCAAGTAATAATGAGGTATTTTTAATTATTAACTAGAATTTCATCCTGGCTACACTCACGCACAATACCATTTAACAGGCAAGAAAATCCTGTCATTTACCGATTGCTCTTCATGTACGTGCTCTGTGAAGATAAATAGACACTGAAAGTAAGAGAGTGAGTGTGTGTGTGTGAGAGAGAGAGAGAGAGAGAAATGAGAGAATATGTAAATTAATTTGATATCCTTTAAACATATATAAGTATCTAGAAATTTATTATAGCACATAATCTTATGTGTTTTAACAGTATAAAAATTATTCCTGCTCTAGCTAAGATTGATGGGAAATAAATAAATATAAAAAAACTTTAACAGGTAATGTTTAAATGCTTAAAATGTTTGTTCTATTTTTAGCAGACAATACTGCTGAAGGATTAAGAAAAGAACTGACAGATGTAAGAAGACAACTCAGTGATGCCAGTTTTGAGAAAGAAAAGTATAGTAGTACCAACAAAGAATTGAGAGAAATTGTCAAACGTGTCGAAGGAGAAAAAAGAGAGCAATCTAGAACATTAGAAGAAGCCTTCCAAAAGATATCTTGTAAGCTAATCAGACAAAAATATTTTAATTGTTTTACTTATGAATATTAAAATCAACTGGTATTTGCGAGTTACTAAATAAGTTTTTGATACTTTTAAATTTGTTTAATTTTTTTGTGGAAAACTGATTCTGCTTCTTATAGTTCTTTCATTTAATGCAAATCTTTGTTAGCTCACCTCTTATTGTTGCCAGATTGTACGTAGATATATGTTTAAGTATCCACTTTTGTGAACAGAAGTGCTATATACAATTAATGTACATGTATTTCTTTCCCTTATTAGTAATAAGTGAAGGTATGAATTTTTTTTTTGCTTTATTTGTGTTATACAAAATGAAAGCAAGTGTTATGCAACTTATATTGGCATGATAACAGTTAATTTCAAAAAGAGATTTGAAGATCAACTGTGAGCATACATATATGGTAATTTAAATTCCAATTATGCAGGCCATATTTCTGAAGACTGACACTTATTTAAATCTTTTAAAAATAACACCATGATAATACTATAAAAATGTAAGAATGAAAATATCAACCCAAGTGATATGGATGCATAGCACGTTAGGCCGATGGTTCTGTAATGTTCACACTTCTCCGCTCCTGACTTTTTTGGTATGGGAATCATATTATTTTTTTTAAAGTCTGATTGTACTTCTCCACTCTCATACATTCTGCACACAAGTTTGTACAATTTGTTTTGAGCAACTTCTTCGCAACCTAATAATAATTCCGATGGTATGTTATCTATTCCTGCCATCTTATTCATATTCATATCCTTAAGTGTCCGATTGAATTCTCATAGTATAGGGTCCCCTCTTTGATCTTCTTCAACATCAGTTTCTTGTTCTATAGCACCATTATCTAATTCTTTTCGCCTGTAGAGTTGGTTTACGTATTTCTTCCATCTTTCAGCTCTCTCTTGGCCATTCAACAATAGTTTATCATCTGCACTTTGTAAATTAACAGCTTTCTTCTTTCGTTTTCCAAAGTTTTCCCTTAATTTTCTGTAAGCTGTGTCTACTTTACCAACTACTGTTTTACTTTCAATGTCCGTTCATTTCTCTGTGATCCAAATTAGTACAAATTAATTTTATACAGATTCGTCTAAGATTTAAAATACTATTTTTATAAAAGATACATTTAGTTCAATAAAAATGGAATTTACTCTTATTTTTCAGTGTACCTTACTAGCATATTTGTTTTAAATTTTTTGGATCCCTTCCTCTACTTCATAACCCTTACATCCTCAATTCCTCTCATATTATGAAATCTCTTCCTTTTCTCCAAGTTAGTTATATTAAAACAGTTCATTTAAAACAATTTTATTTAATGTTCAAGATAGGTAATTAAAAAGAATGACTGTAAAGTCTTTTTTTAATTCCTAATTTATATAAAAAAAGTATTGTAAACCAGTATCTTCATCATGTCACTGTATAAATAAAATTTAATTAATTGATGCATTGATAATGTGCTCAGCTGTGAAAGTGAGGTTCATTAACTTGTTCCCATGGTTCATATTTAGAAACACTCTGTAATTGCTAATAACCAAGTGATTACATTTTTTAATTAAAAGTGATTTACCATCATTTATAGTTCTAATATTTCCATACCTGAGTAAATAAACAAATACATATTAATATATTTTTATTTGGCAGCTCTTGAAGACGGACGTACAAACTTAGAAGTAGAAAGAGCTAAACTTCAGACTTTAAATAGGTAAGACAGATTTTTTTATTTAAATTAAATACTATTACAATTTTTACTTTCTCTTGCTTTCTACCAAATATAAGGAAGGAAAGTATTGTATTCATATTGATTTTTCAAAATTGAGTTTTCACCAGAAATACATGTTTTCAGGTCCCCTGGACCCAAAAAACATGTTTTACCAATTGGTCTTTGTGCGTGAATAAAATATCTCAAGAACAGAATGTATGAAGTTGAAACTTGGAACTTAAGTTAGGTATCATGAGGGTACCCCAATGGAAACATTTTCATCAAAATCAATCGATCACAGCAGTTAATTCATGCAATTTTTCACTTTTTTATCATTTTCTCAAAAACGGTTTCTACAATTTTGTTTAAAATCACCTCATTTACTACACTTTTGTGCTTTACAAGATATAAAGGGGCATGTATGCTGAAATTCATGGCGCTGTGCTCTCATAGTAAAAAACTATTTATAAAGTTTGCAGTCTTATGTATTTAACAGGAAAAGTATAGGCTATATAATCAGAGTTGTAGAAAATTAAAAAACCAACAACTTTTATTTCAAGCATTTTTCTATAGCTTTTAGTTTAGCGTTAATTAGGGATTTTCCATATTTTCTCGTTGAAATCAGTAAAAAATGGGGTTTTTTAAGATTGCAGCCTTAGTATGCATTTTAACCACCAGGTTGGTCTAGTGGTAAAGTCTTTACTGTGAGTCAGCTGTGTAACAGCTGATTTTCAGTGATGTAGGTTCTGTGGTTCAAATTCAACTACAGGTTACTTTTAAATGGATTTTAATATTAGACAGTCGTTACTGATGTGCTCTGATGGTTGGGGTTCAATTAACCATACTCATTCAGAAATGGTCGGCCTGAGTTTATATGAAACTACACCTTATTTATATATCAAACATAAATTATCCTCAACTCGTTGGGTCTTGGAGTTGCTTTCTGTTCTTGAATCAAACAGAATACAATGTACACACATTAGGGATTAAACAAAGTATGCACTTCATGACAAAAGTATAAATATAATTAATGTTTTAGAAAATTAAGAAACCTACAATTTTAATTTCAAGAATTTTTGTCTGCAGAGCTTAGTTTAGTGTCAATTAAGTGATTTTCTGTGCTTGTAAGTCGACCAGAGGTTGATTTTTATTTAGCTACATTCACTAATGGATTAAAATTAGGTAATATTTTTCATTATTTACAGTGGTTAGAGAAAGTTGTGTAAGTGTTTCACACTCGAGGTTTTACTTTTGTTCAGTGTAGAATGTAGTCGTCACTTATACAAATACATAAATGTAGCCATTAAGCCCGTTATTTGTTTTAATTATTATGTCTTTTCAGAAATCTTGTGGATATGCAGTTTCAAACAAAGTAGCTTTTTAAGGTTTAATTTCACGCTTTTAAGGCATTACACCAACTTAACATTTTACATTTTTTTAGTCTTCTGATGCTGCTGTGCTACTTAATATAAATATAAGCAATTTTTTTACTTGACTATAATAAAACCTTTTTAAATGTTGGTAATTTTGAATTCTAGTTAAGAACTTATTTGATCTGTGAAGTAAAAAATCTATGGTAAGTCATTTGGGCAGATCTGACTCTAACTGATATTAAGATTTAAATTACTTCTTCATAAATAATTAAATAATGTGTTTCAGAGAACTAGAGAAACAAGTGCTCCAAAGTGGTCAACAGGGACAGGGATTACAGGAAGAATTGACAAGATTACAAACTACTCTAGCACACTGCCAGAATGATGAAAAGGAGTTACAAGCACGCCTTTCTTCTGAAACTGAAGAACGAGAGCGTGCTCGTCAAGAAGCGCATAATTTACGTAAACAGGTGAATATAATAGAACTTTGTTTTTAATTTATAAATTAATAATTTTTCGTTGTTTGTAATTATTAGCCTATTAACACAAATATTTTTTTTATAATTTGTGAACATAGACTAACCAATTATTTAATGTTTATAATGTGGAAATATGTTGTAGATTGTTGAGTTGGAAGGTTCCTTAGACAGTAACCGTCAGGATGTTGTACGGCTTCGTGCTCGCTCTGATGAAGAGAATGAAAGGTGGCGCAGTAGAGAACAAGAACTGTTGTTACGATTAGAAGATTCAAGGAATAAGGAAAGAAAACTAGAAGACCAAAAACATAATCTAGAAGTATGCCTGGCAGATGCCACACAACAAATACAAGAACTGAAGGTTGGTATTAGAATAATTATAGAGTTTGATGTCTGTGAGTGTTTTGACACTGGGGTAGTTAAGTCAGTATGCTGGTTGTCATTATGCAAAAGAGAACTTTTTGTTATAATATATGTAGCTAAATGCTTAGTTAGACATACACCCAATTGTTATCTATAAATTAGTCACATAACATTTTTTTATTGCTCTTAATAGCCATTTGCAAAAAAATAAATTCTGAAAAAGCATCTGTGGCATGTTTTAATAATTTTGCAACAAGTTTTTGGTCAGTATTAACACTAACATGCCGTTATGAAAAGTTTTAAAGAGGTTATCTATTATTACTATTTTGGCTGTTATACAACACTAGGCCATTTACTGGAACTCAATATACCATTCATGTTTATTGAACATATCTTCATCCCTTACACCCCTCTTCTCCAAAGCTCTCATAATGCCATCCTCTCCTTTCTGGGTCATCCTCCCTTTCTTTGTCTAGCTGGAACCCATTGTCATTCTTCTGTGGCAACCTCTTCTTCTCCATTCTTTGTAGGTAAGTTATCTCTCTTCAAGATTATTAATTAACAAAAATTTTGTTTCCTTTCTTTTTAAGTTCATTCCTAACTTGATGCTACACAATCAACTGTTAAATTCTTATACAGAGTGCCAAAGCCATGTTGAAAACAACTTAAAAGCTATGTTAATTTCAACCCTAATTTAACTTATGAAGCAGTAATTTTTGTAGAAAAATTATCCCAACAGCTCGCTCATAAACTTAGTAAATTTTCTTCCTTATTCTAGTAGAATTATACCGTGCGTTCTGAAAGTCGCTGTGCACCAAGTGACATGACAGGGAATAATTTCATGGCTAGGTTGGTAGCTCTGTGCTGTTCAATTGTTGTCGAACACGTCGAGGCCTGTCAGTCATTGAGTTGAAGTTGTATATGTTTCATTTATTGCAGTTCTGTTGCACGTGTTTTGTTGTTGGACGCGATGGTTCTTTCAGTAGAGGAGCGCATTTTCCTCGTTGAATACGTATTTCGCGAAGGTGACAAGTACAGTGATTTAGTGAAGCGCAAATTTTCTGAAAAGTTTCCAGATTCAATTATTCCTCACCGTAATGCAGTACGAACACTGATAGAAAAATTTCGGGCAACTGGCTCTGTTGAGGACGCTGAACGTAGTGGTAGGCCCCCTAAGCTAGACGAACAAAAGCTGCTGGATATTTCTGATTCTATGGCACAAAGTCCAAAAAAATCAATGCGTAAGTTAGCACAACAGCATAATATCGGACTTGCTACCGCACATAAAGCTGTCAGACAAGAACTTAAACTATTCCCATACAAAGTGAGGTGTGTTCAAGAGCTGAAACCTTCAGATAATGACAAGAGACTAAATTATTGTCATTGGTTTCAACGTTTCATCAACCAAAATTCCGAAGACATCCTTGACGTAACGTTTTATACAGATGAAGCGTGGTTTCACTTGGGAGGGTATATAAGTTCACAAAATACTCGAGTATGGTCGACAACTAACCCTTGCGCTTTACATGAACAGTCCTTACACGAAGCAAAAATTGGAGTCTGGGTTGCTGTGAGTAGAGCACGTATTGTTGGACCAATTTTTTTTGCAAACACAATCAATAGTGAACGTTATTGTTCTGATATTTTAGAGAACTTTACGCATCAAATAACACAAGTGGAAATGAATAATGGTTGGTTCCAACAAGACGGGGCAACAGCACATACATCTAACATCTCAATGGCTTTCCTGCGCAACGTGTTTGGTGAACGAATAATTTCAAAGAATTTGTGGCCTGCAAGATCTCCTGATCTGACTCCCCCCGATTTCTTTTTATGGGGTGCGGCGAAACAAACTGTGTATCGGAACAGACCACACACGATTGACGAACTTAAAGCCGCAATAACGGCATACATTCAAGGAATCACTGTTCTTCAGTTGCGAAAGGTGTTTGCAAACAAAATGAAACAAGTGCAATGCTGTATTGATGCCAATGGAGGTCATTTCGAACACCTTCTATAAACAATGTAATCACGGTTTAACAATGTAATTAAGGTATTGAATAAATTTTTTTCCAAAATGCTTAGTCATTTCTTTATACATATTTTCATAAATCCATAGTCACAATTCCAGTGCACAGCGACTTTCCGAACGCATGGTAGTTTTGCTAATAATTATTACATAACTAATTTCTAAATATCTGAACAAAAACTAATTATTTATAAACTCTGTATGAAAGCTGAAGATAAAATTTGTTAAATGAAGCTCGCTAATAAACTCTTAATGGCAGGCTCGGCTTGGAGGAGCTGAAGGTCGTGTGCGAGCTCTTGATGGTCAGTTGGTTCAATTAGAAGCTGCAAAGAAAGAGGTTGAGCAGAAGTTGAGCAGTGTTGGATCTACATTGCGCCGCATAGCAGGAATTCAATTGGATGGAAGCGTTAACCTACCATTTAAATTGCTGTCACCTTCACGACGATGGAGTCCTGTAAGAGGTATTGTATCACAGTAATATTCTCTTGTCTCATGGATGATAAAATATTTTTAACACTGAAAAACTTCATCAAAATTGAAGTTATACTAAGTATTTGTGTTCATTTCAACATCGATTCCTTTTCTCAAATTGTCTGTAATTTTTGAGTGAACTGTACAAAACCATATTTACAATACTCTTGTTTACTGATACAGTAATCCCTCCCTATTTAGGCAGTTATGTTCCACAAACTTACCGTGAATAGTAAAACCAGACCTGAGTGGGAATAGGGAAGTTGCACTTATCAATTAGAAAAAATTAAAAACGTTGATAATTTCAGTACACTATAATTAATTTCTGAGGTGAAGGAAGTGAAAGTGTCATTGGCAGGGTGGAAAGAGGTGCTTTTCGGATGGCCTGGCATGCTGATAAGCATACTCTTTCAACTCAGTGAGGAAGGCAATAGTAAACCACATCACTCCTCGTTTTTTACTTAGTAAAACCTCTAGAGGTTCAAACCAGCCTTTCCGTTGTTGACCTAAACAATAATTAATTTAATGCAAAAAATTTAAGGTCATATCCAAAATTGTAAATCCTGTTCTTACCAATAAACATCACTTGTATTGAAAGAATAATTACTTACAGTAATTTGGGAACAGTAATAAATAAGAATAATGATCAAACAACAGAAATAGACCAGCGCTTGATGTAGTGGTCAGCGCAACTGGCTTCTACACTAGTCGTACTGGGTTCAATTCCCAGTCAGGTCTGCCATTTTTTCATCATTCATTTTCAACTGTCGCCCTCCATCGTTTCTTTGCATTAGCCTCAACGTGCAAAACAGTTGGATGAAAAACAAAAAGAAAATCAGAAATAGGAATGGCATAGCGTGAATAGGAATGGCGAAGGTGGCCTTTATAACCGTGAAACATTTACATTAATATAATGTTTTTTTATTGAGAGCTTGGAACAAGTAAGAGAAAACAAAGCTGTAAAAACGGGTAAATATTGAAAGTTTTTTATGTAATAAAAAAACATTACATTAATATAGTTTCTGCTGCTATGATGCTTACCAATAAAATAATTATAATTTTATTTTTATTACCAAATCATTTATTTTATAATTTCGTTTATACTGTAATTTGTAAGAAACAAGAACAATTAGTAATAAGGGTTACATAGAAAATAAAAATATACAAAAACATTAGACTTTATAATAATTGTTACTGATAACCTTTTTGTAATATTAAAAATTAATTTAATTGTGAAATGATTCAAAATTGAAATAAAAAAGAAAATATAGTACATGTACACACAAAAATACAAAAAATAAAAAGATAATTGTGTTAGAATCTGTTACTTAAATCCAACTATTGTATCTGTTAAGTATTGTAAATAAATATAATGAAACATTTATTAAGTAACAGTTGGAAAATGCATAGGTCGTCATAAATAATCAAAATCGTGAATGGCTAGGGATTACTGTACTCTGGAATAGTTGAGAGTATTTATAGATTTTTTACCTATTAATGAACACTGAAGCTTTAATCCATTTAAGTAAATTAGAGGATAAATTACAGCTTAAATAAAAACAGTTATGGAAATTTTTTTGAAAACTAATGTTGTATTCATGGCACGGTTAAAGTATTTTGTACAATTTCAGTTCAAGAGCATCCTGGTGATAGTGGTAGAGGAGGAGATGTTATGCTTGATGTTGATCCAGAGGTTGTTCGAAAGGGGGTCCGTACACTCATGCAGCAAGTAGCTCAAATTGAAAGGGAAAGGGTAAGTACTGATACAATAATTTACTTTAGTGTTAATTTTTTAACAGTAAACAGGTTGAAAATTATAACTATAGTAAATATTAGGAAATTTACATTTAAGATATTTCTTTCATTTATTTATTTTTTTTTTTAGCTTATATTTGTTATCGGGAACTGTACTTTGTTGACAACTACCCAATTTGATCGCTGCTTTTTGCTGTATTTTTTTTTTGACGTGGATTAGACATGAGTTTGAACAGGGGCCTCCAGTAGAGTTTGTTCATGGATGGCTGTCAGCTGGTCCCCATACAAATTCGCTTGCCCAACCAATGTTACTTAACAAATAATAGCGACTTTCTACCAGCTGACTCACTGGGCTGGCCCAAAGGCCTCTTTCATTTATGAAGTGAAAAAGAAAACATAATTTTTAAGATATTAGTTATAATAGTGTTTTAATTATATATCTGGTATCCTCCATAGTGCAGTGGTTTGCACCTGAGCCTACAATGCTGAAATTCTCAGGGTTAATTTCCAGCTACGGTCTAAAAATTATTACTAGTCAAAACCCACAGTTGTCGCAAATGACCAAGCTACTAATGTGACTTTAAATAAACTAAAAGAAGTTTTAATTCCTTTTATTATGTAAAATAATTGATGCGTGTAGCACTTCAGTTTTATCAAAATCTTTATATCTTTTTATTTTTTGGATAGTTTTGTCTTCATTGTTTGAGATTAAATAAAGAATATTTTGTGCCATTTACGATTAATTTTATTTCTTTATCTTCTTCTTCTACTTCTTCTCTTCTGGGCATCGGCCTCCTAGCCTGTTCCGACATCAAAATGTTGTATTTTTTATTAAAAAGCTGTATTAATAAGTCACTGGAATTATATCTCTTCATTCTTTGAAGGTGCTTCATGTATTTATTGTGATATTACATTATTCTCTCATTTACAATTATTTACTCAAACTTTTTCGTTATAATTTTGAATTTTGACCTTCCTTGTACAACTCATGACCCGCTGTAGAAAATTTATCTCCACATTTATTTCTTTATATTTTCTAAATTGTTTACCACATTTACTACAAATTGTCATATCACTGCTGTATATTAGAGTTTGTGTCATATCAATGTGAGCTTCAATGTCTAGTATTAACTAATAACTGCTCCACCTCACTTTTCATCTTTCAGCGTCGCCATGCATATAGATAAGTAAAGAATGTAAGGTTCTATCACACAATAAATAGACAAAGTAAACTATGTAATGAATTTAAATTCAAAACAGAACCATAATACATCAGTGACATATCGTATTTACTGATATATATGGTCTTTTTAATGTGCTCATGTGCAGCATGTGTGAGTGAGGTTGTTAACACATGGAAAATGTGATCCAGCAAAAATGTAGCTAACTCCATCAAGTGTCAAGCTCTCAGTGACATGGTGTGTACTCCAGTACCTAAATATCTTTTAATGAATCTGCATTTATTTTTGTTTCTCAGTTCAACACAGTGTTATAATTTTAGTAATTAAAAAATTTTCTATGCTTGTTTGTAAATTTATACATATTATGTGTATTATTCTTGTGTTTTAGGATGATTTAAAAACACAAGTAAATGGAATGAAACGTCAGCTACAAGAAGCAGTTGAACAACAGGCAAAAGGAGATGCAAAACTTGCTATTGCTACTAACTCATTACGCCAATTACAGGAAGAAAAAGGAAGCTTAGAAGCCAGATTGGGACAGAAATGTGCACAGTTTATTTCACAGGTACGAATGTGGTTTATATGACTGATAGTCAAAATATTGTTTTGTATAGCATTTAGTACTAGTTTTTAATTAACAATACTCTTTTTCACTCTGCATAAATTTTCACATTTTTAATTTCAGAGCGAGGCTCTTCAACAGAAATCAGAAGAAGCACAGATATTAAGAGAAAGAGTAACAAATCTAGAGTTAGCTGTACAAAGTGGTTCAGAAGAGAAAACTGCATATGAGGTAATAGTGTTTTCATATTACATATTTGCTCAATTAATAACAAACTTATGTATAACATACAGTTTAAATAAGATAAATTTCCTTCTTTCTTAACATGTAGGTCAATATAAAAATTTAACATCTGCAATAAAGAATTGAATCATGAAATTACATGCATTTTTTCCTCTGTATGATCACAATGTTATTCTGCTCCGTATTCAGAAATAAATCCTTAAAATGCATTCTGCAGCTTGAAATTTTGTATATAAATTTCACTAACCTTTTTTTTAAGCTGCTTTGATTTTTTTATTTATTACTTACACATGTGTCAGTGGATCCACCATCAAATTTAAAACTATTTTTTTTTTTAATCTAGAAGATGTAACATCTTCTATAGATTTAAAATATCTATGGAATAATATCTATAGAAGATGTTATATCTTCTACAGACTTAAAAAAATTTTGTTTCAAACGATGTTATATACTCTGATGATGGTGGATCCACTGAAACACGTGTAAGTAATAAATAAAAAATCAAGGCAGCTTAAAATAAAGGTTAATGAAATTTATTATATGGAATAGAATCTGCTTCTTATGTTCAAAAATGTACAGACTTACTTTCCAACTGATACAAAATCATTAAAGGGGGGTTATTTTATCTAACTTCACTTAATTTTGAGTAATTATTTCATCTAAAGAGAGAAGTCAGTTACACATTTGTTATGGAAGACTGAACTGCACAGGCCTTTGGTACAATAACTGACACGTAAAAGTCGCATGACATTTTGTTTTTTTCATTTCTAATTTGTTTATATTAATATTTGTGTTTATGTGTACCAAAATTGCAATATCATTTTAAAAATGAGAAACATTGTTTTACATCTTGTATTTTTATCTTATTTGTAAGAATTCTGTTGTTTTGTAAAAAAGATAAAACTCCCAAAAATACAGTAAACAAAAAATGAGTGACTGTTTTACATAAAAACATAGTTCTTCCTCTAAGCCCTTCTCATATTGTGATCATATTTCAATTGATGGTTAGGGTGTTACTCACAAGATTTTTAGATATTATTACCAGTTAATATAAACAAAAAATTGATGCACCAACAAAATCATAATAAGCAGGTATTATATTAATTTTTGACTAGTTTTACTTAGATAACCAAAGAACGGACAAAACATTATTTTTAGAGACCATGGTAAAATATTTATTAATTACCTACTATTTATAATGCATAAATCAACTTTTTCAGTTTTTGGTGTTAGTTATTCAAAATGTTCAATGCAAGTGTAATTTATTGATTGGGGTTAAATTTGTTCAAGGAAATTATTTTTAAAATACATCTTTCGTTTTTTTCTTTATTTATTTAACGTCGCATCAACTACTGTGGTCATTAGCGATGACGTTGGGTTGTAACTGTGAATGATGCAATGATTTTTGTAACGTATGAAAATGACGTGCCTGAGTGGGATTCGAACCCAAGACCGCATGATCTTTTGTTTTATATAATATGTTTTGTTTCAGGATAAATTAGAAAAAATAAGGCAAGCTCTTAGTCGTGCAGAAAGTGAAAAACGATCTCTCCAAGAAGAATTAAGCCGAAGTGAATCCCGAGCTACTAAGCTTGAACTCCAGCGGCTTGGTCAAGAAGGTGATATGCAAAGACTACAGATGGTTTTACAAGAAAAAGATATCACAATTCAGGTCTGTCAAATGTAAATACAGTTGTTATTGTAAAAAACGGGTTTTATTTACACTGGAGGGTATGGGCGATTATTTCATTTCCAATTCTTTTATGGAGAAAGAGATCCAAGAGAAAACTACCCTAGATTTAAAATTTAGGTTTAAAATCAAATTAGATAGACTAAAGACAACAAAAAACAAAGTAATGGAAAGGCTAGTTTTTATTTCGCAGTAAAAGCATACAAGGTAATTTTTAAGTCAATTTGTCTTTAAAATGTCATGGTTTAATTTTTGCACTTGCAGTTAAGCACTAAGTATTCCCATTTATCGAGATCATCCAGCTCGAGATATAGAGCCAATTCTTCAGGGAATAAATCCTAAAATTCTTTATCTACTTCGAAAACTAATCGAAGGCGTTCTTTTTCTATGCAACCGCATCAGTGTTTTCTTCTTCAGTAAAATTTCCGCTCTTCTTTACACATTTTTTTTTTGTATAATTTTTCTTTGCGATTTTTTGTTAAATCTGGGTCAATAATGTTACACTTTGGGGGGGTTTATATTAGTAATGTCAAATAAGCGTAATTTTTTGTAGCTTTCTAATTCTTCATCAGAAATTACAATGTTCATCCTAACTGTCTGTTTATAATATTTACGCAATCTTTTAATAAATCAGTGTTCGATTTATATTTTTCGCGTTTAATTGTAAGTAAAAACCCTTCAGATGTTTTATTTTAAAATAAGAAGGCTAAGTAAAAGTGGTTCTTATTTACATACAACAGATAGTAGATGAAACATTTTGAGATCTCTGTTTGTTTCCTGGGTGATGTAATTCATAAATGGTTAAGATAATTTTTACCTATCTGATAACTATCCTGTAGGTCATCCTATCAAAATCAGAAATGTAGAGAAATATAACAGAAATTGGTTCGGACTTTGTGAATGTAAAGTTCTTCCGCCAAGAGGTGTGTATCACCTTGTTCTTCCAGTTAAAACAAATAAGCTAACTTTTCCACTTTGTACAACTTGCGGTGAAACCAAGAGTAGAGTTTGCAATCATTCTGATGAAGAGAGAGTTATCACAGGAACATGGGCGACTATCTAAATTAACAAAGCTTTAGATAAAGGATATAAAATATTAAAAGTTTATGAAGTTTGGCATTTCAAAGAGAAATCAAACGAAATATTTAGAGGTTACATTAAGGATTTTATGAAAATTAAACTTGAAACTTCACCTTGGCAGAAAGATTTTAAGACTGTAGAAGAGAATATAACATCTGTTAAAAATAGTACAGGAATAGAATTAGATATTAATAAAATAGAAGACAATCCAGGTAAGAGGGCTGTTGCTAAAATCTGCTTGAATAGTTTATGGGGTAAGTTTGGACAAAGACAAAATATGTCGCAGACTGAATATGTAACCAAAGCGAGTAGATTTTATGAGATATTATTAGATGATAGTTTAAACAAGCCAAATCTAACACTAATAAATGATAATATTATTCAGATAACTTACAATTATAAAGATCACTTTGTAAAAGATTCTAACTGTGTAAATGTATTTGTAGCAGCATTTACTACTGCTAATGCTAGATTAAGGTTATATGATATGTTGGATAGACTTGATAGGAATGTAGCTTATTATAATACAGATTCTGTTATTTATATTGATAATGGAACTAACACTATTAAGACTGGATGTAAGTTGAGTGAATGGTCTGATGAGCTTGCGAAAGATGATTACATAAATGAGTTTATATCAACTGGACCTAAGAGTTACGCCTATGAAACTGCAAAAGGGAAAGATAATTGTAAGATTAAGGGATTTACTTTGAACTATAAGAATATACAAGTACTTGATAAAAATGTTATGAGGAGAATGGAACCAGCAAAAGTCGAGTATAATCAGACAGCAAGAGACACTAAGACAAAGAAATTAGTTAATAAATCGGTAGTTAAGAAATTTCAGTTTGATTACGATAAGAGAATGATATTGAGAGAAGAAGATGGAATAATTCATACACTTCCTTGGGGGTATTAAAATTAAAGAATTTATTTTCTATTTTAAATGAGCCCATGTTGTTTAGTTGATTGTATAATTGATATAGTGATTGTGGTTATTTTATTCTTTACAGCTGTTGAATTTACATTTATAATGCATGTAACTGACAAAGCAAATTTTACAAGTTAAATTTTTAAAGGGCTTCCTTTGAAAATTTAAAAAAATTTAAAGGGTCCTTTGAAAATGTTTTTAGTGATTTTGAAATTTTTGATTTAAGGGACACTTTTTAGTTTTCTGATGTTTTTCTCTTTGAATTGATTTTATCAGGGATTTAGGTGGAAGCTTTACTTTTTTTTTAAATATGCTCTTATTTTGAAATAAGAGCATGTTTTATTCTTAAAAGTGGCCTTCAAAATTGTGCTTACTCGTTATATTAATAAAAAGTGGTCCTTGTTTTGAAATGAGAGCATGTTTTTGAAAAAGTGATCCTTATTTTGAAATAAGAGGTGGTGCTTATTTTGAAATAAGGGATGATTTTGAAAATTTGGTCCTTATTTTGATTTAAGATGGTCCATATTTTTGAAATAAGGGTTGATTTTTAAAAAATGGCTCTTATTTTGATTTAAGGACCAAAGTGTTCTATATGCACCCACCTACTAACAAATCTATATTTTTTTAGGGATGGCCATGATTCTCATTCACTCTCCCTATCTTAAAGAAAACCTTAAATTCTAGTTGATGGTTAATTGAATGAAAACTTATTTTGAGTAAAAAGTTTTATTGATACTGATCCTATGCTGTAGATGAATTTTATTCTGTACTATTAGCAGCAAAGAAAATGTGAAACTAATAAGTTGTTCTTGTTTCTTTAGAAATTACAAGATAAAAGTGAATGCCTGAGTCGATCAGTATCTGGATTAGAGGAGCGTTGTGCATCTTTGAAAACAACAATAGACCAACTAAATGTTGCATTAGAAAGAGCTTCTGCTGCAGAAACAGAATTACGTGCTGAAACTCAGAGTCTTCAACGTACTTTAATGGATACGTCAGCAACTTCTCAAACGAGTAGCGAAAAATTAAAACAGGTACAACCAGATCAGTCTCTTTTTCTTAGAAATATCAGTTATTTTAACTGAATCTCTGATACAATATTCATTATTGAATCCACTATTTGTTGAAAAATTATTGTAACTGTATGTTTTCAGAAGCTTTAATTTAAAAATAATAATTAATTATTAATTGAAAATAATATCAATTAACAAAGAACATGATCATTGACACCAGTTGTTAAAATAGGAAACAGTCTTATTAGCTAGATAACGGAACCATTAAATATTATTAAAACCGATGAGACAGTATTACGCTACAATGAACTTAACAGCAAGTACATATTTCTTGGCTTCTTTATAATAGTAATAGCTTGGAATGAATAATGTCCAGCCGTCCTTAGTTTGCTCCTACTGTCAACAGTTAATGACATCACTGAGCATGTGTATTATTTACAAATGTGTACTTGCTGATTAAAAAATAACTACAAAATAATTTCAGAAGAAGTTAAATACAAAATACTTTTAAAAGATTTTTAGTATTTTATAAATAAAACTGTTATAATATCATATCATGACTGATGTTGAAGTACTGAACAATAAAGTTATAAAAACGGTACACTTTATTGCCATTCTTTTTCATAAATAAACGTGGTTAAAAGTTACGTATTACCTCTAACCTATGAACCCGGGACCCCGGCTAGAAGCCAGTTGCGCTAACCACTACACCAACTGGCTGGTAGCATCAACCAGTAAGTAATTAGTGTGATGAATTCATAAAAACGGCCATTAAGCTAAAAGTACACAATTTTTTTCGAAATAATGAGCCTCCCACATTATCAAAAATTCTGTGCGCAGTAAATGATTTGCCGAATTCCAAAAGAAGAACTTTTTAAAGAGTTTTAAGTATTTAAGTTTTAAATATTTAAAATAAATGTAAAAACTATAGTTACTGAAAAGCAAGATATATACTAAATTAAAGTTATCCGACGAAGAATGTTAAAAAATGTAAGTAGCTCTTTGTAGTTTAATAAATAAACTACATTACATAAATTAAATTTTTAAAATTTAGATCAATAAAATTAATCCAATTAAAAACATACTAAACTTAATAGGAATACATCCATAAAGTTGTGGACCCTAGCGTACACCCTGTAGTAGCTGGCTTTGGTTTGTTGATAGAAGGAGCAAAGTAAGAATGGCTGTACTATATAATGTGTAATCTATTTTAATTTTTACAGCTTCAGAAAGCATTAAGTAATAGTGAAAATGAAAGACGAGTATTGTCAGAAAGGCTTGATACATCACAACAGGCATTAGCTGAATTACGCCGCAATCATCAACAACTTAACGATCAGTACAACAGGCTGCAAACAGAATTGGCTAATAATGAAGTGCAGCGTGCTGGTCTTGAGTCACAGTTAAGACTTGCCAGTTGGCCTGCTGAAGGACCTGGCAATGACGCTCTTGATACTGCTGAACTACGCTCTAAGTTGGATGCTCTACAAGAAAGGGTACTTTTCTTTAATTTATTTTAAGTTTTTATAATTAATCTGACCAAATTATTAAACAATATTGAAGGTCTGAAATTTTAGTTTATTTGTATTTAGATTCATTCATTTTGACGTCCAAGTTTGTTACGTGTATGGGTGCTGTTAAATTTGTGTGATGTCAAACTACTTACATAAATAATGTATTCACCATTCAACAGCTAAATTTTTGTTGCCTAAATGTCTGAAGATTTTAAAAACATTCTTTAGTTCTATTGTGAGTATTATTTTCATGACTCTTTGCTATATAATTACCCAAAAATGTTAGATTCAGTTAATACGACTGCAATTAACTTGGTACACAATACAAAAATAGTAACAATAGTTTAAATAAATAGTAGTTATTTATTGTGAAGTAAAAATCAAGTAGTGTTTGCGTTTCTAAATGTGTTGTGTTACAATTAGTTGTTTTATTTTAAGTTTTATTTGAAAGTCCTGGACATCTTATTACTGTTGTACTTTCAACTTGATCTAATAATCAATGTACCATTGTTGTAATGATCATTTCATTTCATTAAGGATACACAAGTACAAGCAAGGTTAAAATAAAAAAAGCTTGGGAATTGTGAAAAAGAGAGAAACATGAGAAGAAAATAATTTAATATGGTTCTTTGTAGGTTAAAAGGAGACATAAATATAAAAAGAAACTGTCAGAACAATCCAAGAAACAGTAAGAACACTTACCAAAAAGGGATAGCTTTTGGGGTATTCACATTATCAGCCCATTATAAATTATTAAAAATCACACGTAATTGCACAAGTGTGTTAATTATATTGAACAAATAAAATTTTCTATTATATTACTCAAAAGCTCTGCACTTCTAGTAAAAATTCTTACTGTTTCTTTAACAGGTGTGGTGGTTTTTTATTTAATTTAATTAAATTTTATAATATGTAATTTAAGTTAATTTAATTTTAGTTTAATTTTTTTTTGTTAATGTTTTTGTGATTTATTAAACCAGCAGAACAGTAATACCTTCAGGTTCTGAAATAAACAGTTATTATTATTTAAATATAGGCCTATACAGTATAATACATTAATGAACAGAAGGAAAATTTGGCTTTATTGCTCTGTTTTAATTGAATAAACAAGAAAATAACAAAAAATAATACAAAATTTGAGCAAAAACAAAAGACAGGCAGGATCAGGGTCTAAGAATCTTTTTTATTTTCATTTTAAATTCTTTGTACCCATATTGATAATAACAAATTTAGTCCTGAACATTTAATGCAGCCACTATACAACTGAGAACTGGAGTTAATTAATATTTACAAGTGATAACAAAGTTGTTATTGGTGTTACACGAGTGTAACAAAGCTGTCTCTGTGGTACTTGCAATCTGAGGGATGCAGGTTGGCCATTCATAATATGGAGACAGCTATAAAAAAATAATAAGTCATTAGTTGTACATCTAGATGACATCGATGAAAGACCAAGATCTCTCCGTATTTCAGCTACACTAAGCTGAGCAAAGGAATCTGTATTTCATTATCTCGGGCAGCGTAGAAAATTGAACCTCATTTTTCGCAACTCTGATGTATGATTGGTGGGCAGGAATTTCTGGAAAATTGAATCATGGCAGTGACCTGATTTTCCAAATTTGGCTAAAAACCAGTGCCTGCATCAGTTTAGTCCAATGTTCTATTGCAACTAGAATAGCCGTGTATGACTTATTAAATGTAAATGTTATATACATAATACTGAATAACTATTTATTAAAATATTTCATAGGTTACATCCTTTTTTTTAAATAGTTGAACCAATGCTATTTAACTGATTTATATGGCAGCTTTATTCAAACTTTAAATACCTATTCAAAGAGTTCAATTCAGTAACACCATATTTTTAAGCTAAATACTTTTGTTATTTAAAAGCTAAAACATATATCAGAAAAGAAGTTTTAACAGTGGTTATGATAGGTGGTGGTTTTCGTTCATTTTTTATAAAGTTTTAAGATCATTCTTTTTGCAATGTTCAATGTTTTTGTCAAGCGTTTGTATGTTTTGGTTTGATTTCACTAAAATTTCTGCTTGTTAATATATTTACATGATTAAATCGTAAATTCTTTCGTAGCCATTACTATTTTTTTTATCCCTCTTATTAAGAGAAAAATAACTGATGGAAAATTGCTTTAGTGTGTGTAGAAATAAAAAATGTTTCTAGACATGCAGTAAAAGTTTATCTTTCACTTTTTAGGTGCGTCAGCTTGAGACAGAGAAGCGAAATCTAGAGAGGAAAGTTCAGTCTCAACGAAGTAAGAGTTATGAAAGAGGAGAAAGAGCTGCAGGTGATTGTGGTGGAGGTTCAAGCAGTCTGTTAGTTGGACTTGGAGGCAGTAATACTGCTTTAGCTCTTGAACAAGAAAATCGTGATCTGAAGCTAAAAATACGTCGACTTGAGGCTCAACTTGCAGAGAAAGAAGCTGAACTTGCAAGGCTACGGACAATGGATCATTCAAGGTAACTACTTTACACATAAATATTATCAGTGTTCTTAGTATTATTGTGTCTTGTAAACAGAACTTGTTACCATACATTTTTCTGCAAGCAGTTTGTTTAACCTCAAGATTACATTCAATAGGATCAAGAATAATAATTATTTAAAAAGTGATGAGTGGGCTGCAAATAGCCAAATGCCGGGATGCTTGGAAAAAATAAAGTCTTAATAATTAATATACATAAAAGATTATACCAACCCAAAATCGCCTTATTGAATTTTTGATTAGCAATGGTAAAATGTTTAACTCTTCTTAGGTCAAATTGAACCATTTTACTGCAAAATTCACACATTTTTAAAGTTTTGTTGCCAATTTTTTATTACAGTATTTATTGGGTAGAAATTAATTTCCTAATTTTTTATTTTCCATTCTTTTTTTTATTAATCCTTCCAGTACTAAAAATTCATCTTATTTTTCAGAACAACATTAGACCGCAGTGGTGAACTCGAGAGATACAGAGCTGGGCAATTACAAGCTGAACGATTATTAGAAGCCAGAGAACAATCTCACCGGCAACAAGTTTTGCGACTTGAAAACCAGGTTAGTAAACAAAACTTATTATTGAGTATTGACTACAAGAAAGAAGTTCTGTTGTTGATTAGGATCTTTACAATAAGTCGTAGAAGAAGTGCTGCAACTCCTTTTTTGAAAAGCAGAGTGACTTTTTATAAGCATCTTTTTTGGACATTAATTTGACAGTTTATGACTGTAAGGAACAACAAGCCTATGCAACATGTGGTCTGAGATAGAGGAGCCAATCAAATTACATCCTGTCTTTCAAGACACTTGCCACGGGCAAAATAAAAATAGATTCTTAGCTGGAATGTGCCTATCATTTTTAATAAGTAACAAAGCTATTAAGACCATTGATCACAAGTTTTTAGTTGCAGGTCACACTTACTTAACAGATTGAAAGAAATAAAAATAATAAACCAGTTGAGCTATACCATCCACACGTTTGGATGCAATAATAGTGGAACAAACTGGGAAAGAACAGCCCATCATTGTCAAGCACATGACGCAAGCCCATTTTTTGGAGTATTCAGAGCTGTTTAGTACAGCTCTACAAATTAAGAAGCAAAACAATAATGGCAAGAAGTTCACTTGGAAAAACATCAATTGGCTCCGGTATGAGAAAAACTCTCTGGTTGTTTAATATAAATAAACCATAGATGATGAGGCACCATTTAAAACAATGATTATCTTCAGAAGAGGTCATGGAAACTCCTATCTCACCACTAGACTTAGTTACAACACACCTAATTCGATCACTGTTGTCAAAAAGAAATGTGCTTGCTCTTGTATTGTTAATACCCAATGTATTTCATACATTTTATAAAGAACTGCGTATAACATCCAGCCAAGTAGATTTGCTTCCAGACACAATAGAAGATGGTGAAGAACAAGAGCATTTGGAATAATAATTGTATTATTATTGTGAAAAACTTATTAAAGTATTTCTTTTTTCTTTAAAGACGAAATTAGTTATAAAAAGTTAATGATTCATTGCTTAGTTAGTTAACGTTTCAGTGATACATTGACATTGATAATAAGTAAAGCAATAATGTAAAAATGAAAGATATTCACCCTGTTGTTCTGTGAACGCAAATTATATTATTATTTTTTTCATTATTATTATTATATGTATTTTTGTTTTAAAGTTAGCAATTTTTCTGTAAGTTGGGGGATTTCGTTTAAGGTCTTACTTAGTCTTACATAAAAATTACAACAGTTTTACTATATTAGTAAATTCACAAGTTATTCATAATAGTAAATTATTAGTTTTTTAGTTTTATTATGTTAGTTTCCTATACATTTCCTATAACAGATTTTTCTACACACATTAGTTTTAAAAAGTTATTTTCAATATTAGTTATATTAGTTTGTCACAGGGTGTATGTTGAATACCACTGTATGTAGAATAAAAAATCTTACACAAGATTGGCTCTGTTTAAACATTATTCCTTCAAAGTGTGTACGAATCGTGACAATTTCCAATTCTGGAAAATTTGTTAATTCACTATAACCGTGAATTTCCAGTATTATAGAGTTAAACATAAAACCTATTAATGAGTTTTAATGTAAATAATATGGAGATATATTCAAAACCTGATTTGTGGGAGCACTTTAAATTTTCTTTTTCGTTTCCTGAGAAACAGTGAATATTGACACACACCCCTTTACCCTGCCAACACAGAAGTAAGAAGCACTATTAAAAAGAGATGGATCTCATTTTTTGGGCACGCAATGAGGACAACAGAAAACAGAGAATAATTAAAAAATTACAGAAATCAAAAGAAGATGTGAGGGAACTACTAAGTACAATAGAAGATTAAAGAACGAGACAGACAGATTTATGAGACTCACGGACAAACAAACCAAGATTTACAAACAGACAATAGGAAGGGAGAATTCAGATGAAGAAAGAAAGTTAAGATCTAAGAGAATGAAGAAGTACTGGGCTAACAGGAAACTGAAAAACCCTACCCACAAAATTCCAATGGATGCCATAAGATGAAAAAACAAAACCTGAAAATTTTTAAAAATATTCTTATATTAAGTATCTGTTGAAAAGTTTTTCCATAAAATAAATTGAACGGTTTATTTTGTATTTTTTATTTTTAGATTCAGTTATTAAGAGAACAACTTAACCAGGAGGTGAAACGAAGACAAATGTACGTTTTAAGGAGTTCCAGGGCAGGTCGTGAAATGCAACAGCTGAGACAAGCACTTGGAGATTCATTACGTACCGTTTCTCAAGATCCTTCATTGGATGCTTTACTTCTAGAACATGAAACAAGGAAACTTGATACAACAGTTGCAACCAGTGCACAGCCACTTGCATTGCCTGCTCCTAGACCACACACACCACACACATCATCACATACTTGAACAAGTTTTAATTAAGAACATATGAATGCATCATTCAATGGTACATTTATGTGAATGGAATGACGTAATTATTCTCAGATAAGTAGAATACATATCTGAAAAATATCCGACTACAGTAATGAGTTGCGGTAATGAATAACAATTGAATCATTAGAATTACAACAATTAGTTATGCAAGAAATCTCTCGTGCATGTGCAAATTAATTGCAGATTGAAAATGAGGGACCAAACAACTGTAATACAAAGAGGCTAATGCGTATTTGCAAGCATAACACAACTAAGATATTGTCAATGAATTTAAATCAAATATACTTTATGCGGGTTACAAAATATAGTAAGAGAAATTAAAATGGCATTGAAAATATAGTTAAGTAACCACTAGCACAGGAAATCACACCATTACACTGTGCTGTAAATACTCTAACAAAGATCACCAAATAATTAGATTTTTAGTTAATTAAATTAAACTTTGAACATTTTAAATTAGAAATAATACAAGCAAACTATTGGCTTCACTTTTAACTTTTGTATAGATTGTTTTAAATTTTAATCAATATACTAAAGTATAAATTAAATTGGGAACACACTACAAACAAAACTGGCCAAAATGTTTATAAACATTTATTTTTAATTATTAGTTGTTTTATAGTTTTGAGAAATTAAAACATAATTTTGTTAACAAAACATAGATATAACAAAAAGTAGTTGTGTATGGTTTGTTTAGTTTTTTAATGCTTTGTGAAATTTAGAGAAATTATCGAAGTAATAGAATATTAATGTTTAACATCCTCACTGCCATTTTAAATTGTATTCTGTAGTTTACTATATTAGTACATATATTTAGATGCATAATTTATTAAGTAAAATATTTGGGGTGGAATATCATTTCACCTTTTATAGAAACTATGTCATTAATAAAATAGTCAAGTAGCTAAATTAAATTTAGGAAAAATTTTAGAGTATTGACAGTAGTGATGGTAAATTTCTGTCCTTAGAATATTATCACAAGTGCTATTATTATATTATGCTGCCTGTACTTTGTATTAGCACTCAATTGCGTGATCACACTATAATTTGAGAAATTAATTTATTCCAATTTGTAACTTTTGTTTAAAAATAAATGTGATTATCATAAGTAATTTTCAATTATCTTTTAAACAATTTGATACATTGAAATAGTCTTTAAACAAAGCTCGGGTATCATTACTAATATTGAATTTATTTTTATCATCTGATAGCATAATTTTTTTAAATGTGTCTTCATTTTCTAAATAGAGACAAGAATGCTTAAACAATTAACTAACTTTGGAACGATTTTTATTACTAATATTATACAAAAAATAATTTTTTTTAATATTAATATTATTTGTATTTTTATAAGCTCAAAATTAAACTTCAGGGTTTTTTTTAAATAATTTCTACGAAATTCACAGTTTCAAAAAACCAAAACTGTGCCTTTGAATAATTTGAAGTAATGTAATGGGTTTTTAATACCATAACTGCCTTAAATTACAAGTTTAATACATGTAATACATATACATACTTAGTTTATATTTAGTGACACAAACTATGTATAATTTCAATGATTATTCCAGATTAAAATTTTTATAATTTTTAGATAGTAAAGTGCAATATTTATTTTATTTATTAGAATAAGTAAAATTTCATTCTTCTTAGTGCAGTCATCAAAATAATTGTTCCTAATCATAATATTGTTCAGTTATTAGTTAAATTTGTATAAACTTTTAATCAAGCTGATGGATGACAACAAACTGTTACTTCATGTGCTCAGAATCATTGTTTATAATAATTTACCTACAGAATAGTTGTCGCTCGCTTTGATAAGCAACTTGATTTTCCTAAAAAATTCAATAGTAAAAACTTATAAACAAATAAATCACTGAAACAGTTCTGGAGAAAACAAAAAATATAGGCAACATTAGCCTAAAACATGTCGGGCAGAACTTTCCCCAGCCAACAAATAAGATAAAAGTAAAGTATCTTTTTATAAACAAAATATAATTTTAATTGTTTATACTGTAGCCATCACTTATTATAATCACATCTATCCTCCCAATTTTTTAATGTGTTTAGGAGCGATCACAATATTTAAAAATCATGACAGTAATATCCTGACCAGCAAACTGGAACATGATTATAATTAAGGGTAGGTTAAACGCAAAACTGTAATTTCATTTTGTTAATAAGTTTTAGTTTATTTTGATTTGTTTACTGATTTTCATGTATTTTTTAAAATTAAAAACTAAATTCTAATAAAATAGACAAAATTACAAGATGAACAGCAATATTTCTCATTGGTCTAGGATATTTAAATTTGTATAAATAAATTAAAGCAAAATCATACAAACTAAAAAATGTATTGACCACCTTCGTAGTGGTTAGTGTGTTAGTATACCACGCGGAGGTCCTGGGTTTGATTCCTGGCCAGGGTCTGGAAATTTTCATGGGTCAAATCCCACAGTTAATGTTTCATAACCCACCGTAGTCGCTAATGACCAAGCCATTGATGTGGCTTAAAATAAAAAAACAACAAAAATGTGTTGAGTTAAAAGGATACCTGCAGAACATGTGACCTTAAAACATATCAATTGGCTCTACTTTAAAACCATTTATTACCCTTACTATTACTATAATGCTGTCATGAATCTATTCTTCCCTTATTTGATAAGGGATATTTCAGTGTGTGGATACTGCTTAATTTTTGTACCCATTGCCAATGTACTTCACTCTTCCCTGAGGAGTCTGTGACTGATTTCCCGTTAGACAAAGTAATTACCCATAATTAAGTTAAGTTAGTGATAAAACCAACTTCTCCTTTTAATAATTTTGTATTTGGTGAAGATAAGTTTGTATATTTTGAACAGCCTTGAATATAAAAATCGATATAATAAAAATAGACGACCATACAAATAGAAGAAAACTACTTGTAATTCCAAGATGAGATTACATTCATTTACATTTGATCACATTAACCTGTGAATGCAATAACTGATGCTAATTGTACCTAATTTATATGTATAACTTAAAGTTGCAATTAGTTTTTTTTAGAATTTCTAAAATTAAATTTACAAAACTGAGATTTAGCTTTTATTCCAATAGTCCAACTGGTCAGAACAGGTTTTACTAAGCCAACTTGTATTGTTTGATTTTTTAATTTTTTTAAAATAATTTTTTATTTTGAGAAAAGTGATTTCATCAAATCTCTGAATATCTTTAAATTTTTTAACATGTTCTAGTGTATTGTATTTTAGAAAGAAGTTTCTTCACTGTTTTAATCAACTTAAGATTGGTGATTGGCTGGATGTGCATTTTCAACTAAGAACAAAACTAGATTTATGTGATTAATTTTGGTATGAGAGTGATTGTTATTATTTATTATTCTTTAGTATGAAAGTAGCAATGATTACCATGGCTTGATTTTAACTGATCACTGCCTATGTTGGACACGTGTGCTTTAAGATTGTTAAATTATCAACTAGTTTATTGGTATAATTAATATATTATTATTTTACATTTTTATCACTTTAGGCTCTAAAGATGATGAAATAATGTTGAGATAATCATTTTTATTTCTTTATTGTAGTGTTATTTTGTTTTGTTCATTACTTTTTATTAGTTTTTGTGTACAGCTTGTAAGGTTTACATTTAATAAAAGATTTAATGCATTGGAGTATTTTACATAAAAAAGTGATTGCTTGGTATATAAATTGTTGACATAACTTATCAGTATTTACTTCTAATTTATCGTAATGAAATATTGCTTTTCTTAAATAAGAACCCAATCATTAATGGTAGTTAGTCTTACTCAAAGATCTTTTAGCTGACTGCATTGCAAGCTTTTACAAGGATCTGGAGAAGGGTTGAGCTGTTCTGTTTTGTGTACTTTTGTGTATCGTTTAGAGAGGATTATGTACTTAAAAACACATTGAGAATTAAATAAAAAATTGTGACCACCATGCCACTAAGAAAATCATATACATTAACCATTGTTTAGTTGAACTCCCAACAGACACATTTAACAATAATAACAAAATATTAAAATGGCCCGTGGTGTATGGTCAGTGCAACTGGCTTGTATGCCAGGGGTCCCACATTCAATTCCCAGTCAGGTCTGGCATTTTTCCTTCACTCATCTTCATCTACACCCTTTATTGTCCGCATTAGCCTCAATGTGCAAAACAGTGACATGTAAAACCAAAAAAACCACTCCAATTTAGTCACTGCCATCATATAAAATTAAAATACATATTGACCTTCAATAATAATGTAATATTTACATTAGAAACTGTTTAGAAATCTATAAATTCTTAGCATGAACACCATATAGTGTTATTATGAATCCTGTAGTGGAGCTTTGTTTTATAACTTAGCTGAATTATTTCCTAATTTGTTTGTAGTGCTTTGATATTACTGTAGAAGACGTATTGTATATATTCTTTGCTTTGATATGTTTTGTAAATTTTGTCCAAACTTTACACTAACAAGTTAATCAGTAACAAAACCTTTTCAGTCACGGAATATCTTTCTTTAAATGAAAAGTAATATTTTATTCTCATCAGTTGTATAACTAAATCTCCTTGTAACTGACTCCAATGGATTAATGAATTACTTAACTAATTAATGTAGTTTTTTAATATTATTTATAATAATTTTAATCCACTTCTTCTTTAGGTCATACCCAGTGATCTGAAGCTAGATTAGTGGACATTTTAAAAATAGTGTATGTTTTATAAATTATCTTTTATTTTTTACAAAAAAATGAAAAGTATCATAAAGGTTACTGATAAGGTGTTTTAAGAAAATATGCTTCATAGAATGAATTTATAAGATATTAAATAAATTATATTTTAAAGACTTCTTAAAGTTAAGATATACAAGCTCAGTTATTACACTGTGTAACATGAAAAATCTTTTGGAAATCCTTACATCATGGTGTGAATGGATTCACCGAATGTACTTTGCTAGTAAGTAGATTTTCAAGGTACTTCAAGTTAATTATATTAATTGAATATTTCATTTCTTTATGGTTTACGTTAAATCAATGAATAGGATTCTGAAAACGAGGTTGCCGACCCCATAAGAGAGTACACACTCCAAAATCAATCTAGTCACTGAAATTTTTTGGATAAGAAATTGAAACAGACTCGGCAGGGACATTTTCATTTTCTAAGCTTAAAAATTTATAAAAACTCCAAATTCCCACCAAATGGGTCAGTGAGCAGTTGCAGATTCCAGATTTTTCAAAAATTTAATTTATAATTCAAGATGAAGAAAATCTCTGCACAACTTAATCTTTAATCTTTCAGAAGGTCACAAACTGGTTAAATAAGGCAGTAGTGCAATAACTCCTCTATAACCTAGGCTATAAGAAAAAATTATTTTCTACATTAATTGGAAATTTGTAAATAAGAAAGATAGGTGATGGCATATCTGCATGTGGAGAGCTTCACCTTAAAAACAGTTAACTGGAATCGGTCCACTGGAAGACCACACTGGGGAAAGAAAATCCTCATCTCTTTAAATATATAGATAATAAGATGGTTTTTATTTATTAAATTAATTCTGAAAGAGAATTCACATATGTAAAACATTAACACCTTCGTGCTCATTATTAAATTTTACAGTTTACCCAACAATAGATGGAATTCAGTATTTTCTTGTAAAAAATTCATTCATTAACGTTAATAGGCACAAAGTTAAAAAGATATCATGCCCTGATTTTTTTATATATTGTTCCTTTTCATTTTACTTTGGCTAAACGAAACTAATTTGTTTTAGATTAGTAGTAACTGAGAATGTGTAATTACTTAACCATATAAAAATAGTGTGTAAAATTTTTAAATTCTTTAGTCTGTTGGTATATACCGTAGAACCTCAATAAATCATAGTACAAATTTGTATTACGTATAGGCTATCAAAAATTGTACTTTGTTATAAAAAATCCTAATCATTTATTTTATGTTACAAAAGCACATTTTACCAGATAAACGTTAAAGTAAAATGTAAAATATTGAATATATTCAGAGATTTAATGCTTTTTTTCACAATGAAACTAGTTAATTTATTAACCTTTAATTCCATTATTTTTGAAAATAATCTTTTTCATTATTTCTTCTTTTTTTAATAACGCTCTTGTTGTCAGGCAGTTTTTAATAGGCAGACAGAATTTTGTTTCCGTTAATTCATTTGTATTGCATATTATTTAAACAGAATCAGTTTAAGATGGTTATAATGATACGATTAAATCATTGTAAAAATTATGTTCTTAGGTATTCCAAAATAACATTAGTAATACTGTTTGATTTTGTGGTGGAAATGCAAGAGATTCTACTGTATATGTTGCAGATTTTTAAATATGATATTAAAAACTAAACAATAATTAACCAATTCTAAAAATAGCATTACTATGTAGGCTTCATTACACAGTAGTAATTAGAAACAGAAATAATAACAAAATTAAATCACCCCTCAAAATGTTGTAAATATCAAGTCGTTAGCTATTTTTAAAACAGAATAAATAATGTGTTACTAACCAGCTTGGAAATACCTCTGTTGCACTTAATACTAATGTTTTTTATGGTGACCTATTCAATTGTAAACTTTTAAAACTAGAGAACTAATATAGCCGGCCTAGATGGTCATCCCTGTGTTTATTTTGCCAGGTATTGATAGTTGCAAAATTTTGTTATTCATATTGTATTTCTACTAACCTATATTCTAATACCCGAATACTTTTGTAACTTTTATAAGACTATTGTGTGGTTTACCCAAATAACATTAAATCGTGTTAATTTTATCCAAAACAAATGTACTTATTATTTTCAGTGAAAGTTACTGTCACTGATTTGCTACAACACTTAGTCAAATAAGAGTTCTGTCTGTAACAGACCAAAATTGAGCCGAAATTATTTTCGGTTTTTTACATTTAGATCTGATGTAACAAAATTTGGGATATTTTGAAAAATAGTACAGGCAAAACCCAGATTTTATTTATATGGATTCTAATTCAATAAAAGTTAGACTTTAATAGAACATCGTCATAATTTTACTAAAATTTCAAGTTTCAAGAAATATCCGTTTTTTGAGCTCTCTATCATTTAAGCTTCAATTATATTGTGCTGTGTGATTTTGTACGACTGAAATTTCTAAAAAAAATAAATGATGTTTAAGTGCTGAAAAATTAGTTTCAATAGTAGCCCAGAGTTGCAGTTTGTTTAAAAATATACTGTTCAATAATACTAAAATAAAAGAGAACTGCAATAAAATGTGACAGTTAATTTTGTTTGTAAAAGATTTTGGTTAATAAGAAAATTAATGGTTGTTAATTAATAATACCAGTAGTTAACAGATGCCATATAAAATGTTGGTTGTCACAGTACACACTGTAAAATTGAAATACGTACTGTTTTTCAGAATTAAAAAAAATTAATACAAAAATTTCTAAATTGTAATTCCAATTAAAAAAATTATGGGTTTTACTAAAAGCAGTATATGAGTCGTATGCTATGTAGTGCTAAACACAGTAACTTGGTATGATACAATGCTGATCACTTATAAAAATAAATTTTAAAATTGAACAATGTTTCCGTCCAAGAAAACGCTATACTATTGATTAGAACATAATATTATTATTAGTTTAAGTATATTATAATAAATATTTACAAACTAATTTAATGTAGATAATATCACACATCTGTTTTACATAATTTTTAAATGCCAAATTGTGTGTTCTTTGCAACTTTTAAAGAAATGCTAAATTTAGTACAAAACTAAATAAACAAAATGTGTAAGTTTCAACATATAAGATAATTGTGTTTATTATTAGTGATTTTATTCTTTTGAATTGTTTGTAAATAAATTTAATATGATAATATATTTATTTATTTATTTATTCAACAAGTGTATATAAACAAATCATACAAAATAAAAAGTTTCAGAACTACTTTCATGTGTATTAACTAAAATCTGTGTTTCTGACATTGGCAATCATTCTACCTTTTCTTTACAACATTACAATTGCATTGCTGTATTGGTTCAATGCAGTGGATGCAATTGAGCCACTGTTACCAATACTGTAAACTACAAAGAATTAGTAGAAATCTAAAGAAAGTCAGCAAATAATTGGGGTAAACTAACATAGTATTACACAAAAATTAGGGTACATACTTTACTAGGCTGAGCTGAGAAATAACATTAATAAATGTTTACTCTGACAAAATCATTCAATCTAAAGATTAAATCCCATCATACAATTTGCACTGCAAAAACATTTCCTGAATAATTATTCAGGAAATCTAAATGTTAGTAAATAACTATTAAAAATTAAATAAAAACAATGTACTATAACATTTTGGAACTGAAACATTACGTTATGTAAAATTGTTCTTGGATCTCATGTCATAATTAGCATTTAGCAAAAGCATGTCAGTTAAGTGAACCTTTTTCACTGAATAGAGTTTTATTGGTCTTTATTAAGACTAAGGAAAAAAATGGAAGAGCATTGTAAAAACATGGGAGACCAAATTTGTGGTGTCTAAAAAAAACAAACATCATATTAAAAAACTTTTTATTTTTCAAAAATATTAACTCAACATTTTACAGCAGTAAAAAATATTAATCTCATAATAATCTGTCTGAAAACAAGCTACATTCAAAACTAATGTATCCTGACCTTGCTGGTATTCATTGAAACCGAAAAACTTATTGCCCTTTCACAAACAATTTTATAAAATTTACTCTAAATTAACCTAATGTCAATTCAAAAATTTTTTTGAAAGGGCAGTAAGTTTTTATTTTAAAAACATGTTATGTTATAACAATAAAAATATATTAAATTGCTAACATATTACTTTCAGTTATAAAAATAAACTATCAGACATAAACTGACATACAAGATGTGATGTGAGAACTGAGTCTGGATATATGTGGAAAAGTAATACTAACAAGGGCTCCTTTCATTTTAGCCACTAAACAATGTAATTACAAGTATATTATATATAAAATATCCAAGTTGATAGTAATTTTAACTCATACTATTATACTACAGAAATTATTAATTAATCCATTATTACTTCCCATACGGAAAAACACAATGTCAAAATTTTATAAAATCAAAAGAAATAATCTCGAGCTTATTTACAGAAAATCCTTATTAAGCATAAATATTTGAATAAAATAGAAGTTATAAGAATTTCAAAACAAGAAAAGGAAAGTGATGATCAACCTTCAAGGCTTTATTTAAAAAAATACCATAAAATATACCTAACTACAAACATATCTAACGATAAAACTAAACAGTGGCAATAAGGGCGATTGCGAAAATTAAACAGATGAAATTTACTCAATAGACAAGATTTCGGTTAGATTCTTCTAAAACGTCTTGTAGTGGAAAACAAAACATGGAAAAATAAAGGAAATTTGATCAAAAATTTAAAAATAAAGAAGACACCACTGTTGTAATACTGTTGCACTAATTATAAAACTTAAAATTTCTAACATGGCTTTGGATTTAAGAAACTGTAGAAACTTGCTACAATGGAAATTTCAGTAATAACTGAAAAACACAAAATAGTTCATGTAAAATCTTACATAAATAAGTCATTTTTTATACTTTGAAAATGTAAATTTTATATTTTATTAGATTATCAATGTGGGTTCCAGTAGGAAAACCTGTGAACCCTTACTAAAATCAGTCTTTTTTTTTTACTAAAATGAAGAATGAAAGGTAAATAATGTTGTTTTGATCTCTGATTCATTCCTATTTTTCAAAATAATAAAAGAGGATTAAGCGAATAAAAATGTGTCTCAGGACTCATATACTAACGTAATTAACAAACTATCAAATTAAACTGAATTATTTTGAAACTAAATTTACAGTATTTTACATGAAGATCACAAGAATTTAATGTTGATTTCAAATTTTGGAATTTCCCAGTATCTTATTCTTAGGCAGACTTAGATGTAAATTTTGTGATGTAATTTTAAAATTTTATCGAGTGGTGGTGTCTACATATTAACTTTTGTGATGTGATTTCAAGTTGGTAATTTATGTTACTATACATTGAACTTGAAACATTTGGGAATTATTTTTGATCAATTCCACTTATTCCATAACTACAGCAGACTCTCAAAAATCCAGATCGCGCT
Organism: Catonia carolina; assembly: GCA_035578175.1. Lineage (NCBI taxonomy): Eukaryota > Metazoa > Arthropoda > Insecta > Hemiptera > Achilidae > Catonia > Catonia carolina. The sequence continues at coordinate 139,768,185 of JAQMRL010000001.1, read as the reverse complement.
ACTAGTCCGGACGATGATTTCTTTTTTTACTTTATTTTCTGAAAATTTACAACTTTTAAATTAACAACCAGTAAAAAGTTTTCATGGGATTGGCCCGATGAAATCAGTGGGGAGACTTTATCGGCGAACAAAGACGCTGTTCCTGAATTTAAACCTTACTTTTTAAAATCCTTGACGAAGAAGGAATTTCCGGTGACCAGCCGTATAATTGCGACGAGACTGGTCTGAACTATAAAATGTTGCCCATGTAAACTCTCGCATCCAAAAAAGAAGCTTCAGCCTCAGGCTATAAAAAAAAGCAAGGAACGGGTTACGGTGTTGGCTTGTAGCAATGTGACCGGCAGTCATAAACTTAGGTTAACATTAATAGGAAAATCAAGAAAACCCAGAGCTTTTAAAAATGTAAAGAAAGACGATGTGTTGCCACTTTGGTATACAAACCAACAAAAAGCATGGATGACTTCTGCAATTTTTAAGACTTGGTTTTTTAATGAATTTGTACCTATTATAATTACTCTGTATAATTTATAATTACTCTATAATTCAGACATATATGACACATTTTGTTACATGTTTGAAATCCGTAACTTGCAAATCTTACAAAGAGTGCAATCGAATCTTATTACGGTACAGTAGCGTTAAGTTTAGTCAATGTTTGTGCTTCCTATATTGAATAATTACAGTACCAGTAGCCTACTGTAATTTATTAGGCCTACAGTGTTTTAAAGTTTTTTCAGAAGCTCACTCTTATATTAGCAGATAAACGTTAATGCTTATTGTCATAATTATTCACCACAAAGATGAAATTGCCAATCTCCGGGAAATCCGGATTTTTCGAAATCCGGACCGGCCGTCCGCCACATTAGTCCGGATTTCTAAGAGTCTACTGTACCACCAAAACATTTTCATTGAGCATTTAATCTCAATTAAATTAACTTTAAGGATAGGATTCTACCGACTGAAAAATTGTTATGATGCAAAAAAAAACCAAAAGAAGATATAATACAGTAAATAGTAGCATAAATTAACAAACTAAACTACATAACATTACACAAACTACACATAACCGACATTTAAGCAAAAAGACAGCTATTATCACAGTATTTTTAAATGTAAAGAATGTTTAAAGTAAAATAGTAAATAAAAATTCGGCCGGCCGCATTGGCGCAGTTGGTAACGTGCTCGCCTTTCATCATGCGGTCCTGGGTTCGAATCCCACTCAGGCATGGCATATTTTCATACGTTACAAAAAAATCATTTCATCCTACATCGCATAAAGTTCCACCCCAACGTCGTCGCTAATGACCATTGCAGTTGATGCGACGTTAAATAAATAAAAATTAAAAAAAAAAAATAAATAAAATAAAAATTCACAAATAAAAAATAAGTTTAAAAAACAATTAAAAAAGAAAAAACTAAAAGAATGATGTATGAAGTGTGATCATAAAATATGGTGAATGAATTTTTATTCAGCAGCAACTGCTGATGCTACGAGGGTGAATCAAATATAAACGGTAATTTTGCTGTTGACTGTACCAAACACGTTCGGACCAGATGTGGCGGTGAGCAGATGTTGTTTTTTTTAATAGGAGTGGGGGGAACAGCTTACTTCGCAGCATTGTTGCGTTCTGCCGTCAGTACAGCCATAACTGAGCGAGAGGTACATCCATCTGTTGCGCAACGAATCGTCATAAAATTTTTAGCAAATGAACGTGTTAAGCCTTCGGAAATTTTTACTCCTTTGCGGGCACAGTTTGGGGACACTACTCTGTCTAAGAATAGAGTGTATACGTGGGCCAGAGAATTTAGGGGTGGGCGAGAACGTGTTGAAAACGAAAGTCACCGTCGATGCCCAAGGTCAAGTCTCGCAGATGACAACATTAGTGCCGTTCGAGAGCTTATTGAAGGTGATCGCCGGTTAACTGTTCAAGAAATCTCGTCAGAAATTGGTATCAGCTACGGGAGTGTTCAGTCTGCAATCACAGACCACCTTGGCTTCAGAAAGATTAGTGCTCGATGGGTTCCGAGGTTGCTGTCCGGAAATCAAAAACAGGTCAGGTCGGAGATCGCCGGGAGACTTCTGCATCGATTTCAAGAAGAAGGTGAAGATTTTTTGAGGCACATCTTCACATGTGATGAGACGTGGGTCCACCATTACACTCCCGAATCGAAAATGGCAAGTAAGGAGTGGCGAAGGAAGGATGAAGGCTGCTCAGTGAAAGCCAAAACTCGTCTCTCAGCCGGAAAAGTTCTTGCAACAATTTTTTTTTATTCAAGGGGAGTTCTACTCATTGATTTTCTTCACGATCAACGAACAGTGAATGCGGCTTACTACTGCCAGGTGCTACAGTCGGCAAAAACCAGTTACCGAAACAAAAGACGAGGTGTGCCCATTAGAGATGTCATCCTTCTCCATGACAACGCAAGGCCTCACACCGCATTGTTGACAAGGGATAAATTGGAAGAAATGGGCTGGGAAACTCTCGAACACCCTCCTTACAGTCCAGACTTGTCCCCTTGTGACTACTTTTTGTTTGCGCCTCTGAAAGAATCACTTGGAGGAAAACGATTTGAAAGCAATAAAGATGTCGAGAAGCACGTGCGCGATTGGTTGACAACTCTCCCTCAATCTTTTTATAAACAGGCAATATTCAAGCTTCCAAATCGGTGGCAGAAGTGTGTAGATAATGCAGGAGACTATATTGAAAAATGTTGAAGGCATAGTTTTTGTATAATATTATTCAATAAATATAATTTTAAAAATTACCGTTTATATTTGATTCGCCCTCGTACATCCCAACATTGACAGGGCCACGACAGAGCAACTGAAGGCCCTTCCAAAAGAAGCCATCCAAAAATGCTTCCAATCATGAAATCAATGTTGGGATATTGCTAGCCAGGAAGAGTATTTTGAAAAAGATTAATTCAAATTTAATGGCTTGTTACTACTTAGTAATCAAATTATTCACTGTATTTTTTGATCCACCTCATGTATGTGATGTTTTTGAGTCAATTAGGCCACTTTTACAGATATGCTTGCCAACCATGAAACAAACAACACAAGTTGGCAGGATCTCTCGATTCTTGAATTAACCATTCAATCTGGCCTTCAACACTTGTTGGTCCAGTACTCCCTTGTTCAGTTCCCTGGAGTTTTTGTTTCAAACGCAGCAAAGCTCTTTCAGCCCATTCATTTACTGGTACATCAGGTGACACCTCTGTACATAAAAAAAACAAATTTGAATTATAAAAACTGAAATTGTTACAATAACAGAAAGACACTGTGATGACAGTGCTCTAAGTCAAGATATTACAAAAAATTGATGAAGGTAGGGAAAGGCTGATCTGCTAACTAAAAAATTTATTAAAATACTACACAATCATTCATTAGTTAGTTTTCAAGGTTTTTACTGTTAAATATAGCATAAAGACTATCACAAAATTAACAGGCATCTACAAATTTTGTAATAAGAAAATAATCTTATGAACAATTTGATTGTATGAGTAGTGAAAAATTTGCTGTTATGAATACTGTCTATTAAAATAGTCTTCAAGGTTTAATTGATATTTACGAACTTACAGCTGGGAGAAAGCTTTTTTGTCGCCATAATCATTATAGTAAAGGTAGTTACTTTTATACGGGTTTGAATACTAGACAGTGGTTGCCGGTGTACTTTGATGGTTGGGGTTCAATTAACCATACTCTCTCAGGAGTGGTCGACCTGGGTCTGTACAAGACTACACTCATTTACACGTCATACACATCATCCTCATTTCAGTGGGTCATGGGTTTGCTTATTGTTCTGAACTGAACAGATTGCAACGTACACATATTAGGAATTTTAAAAAAATATATATATATAATCATTATGTTTAATGAATATCTAAAAAAAAAGTTATTAAATTAGATTGCATTTATAAGATATTATATTAGAATTAATTAAAGACTAATTAAAAAATACTAAAATTAAATGACTGGAGATCCTGAACTAAAATTTTATATTTTTAATTCATTCAGTTATTTCTCTGCTATGATTCTCAGCTTCAGTGTGCTAGCTAGGAGTACTGATAAGAACAGGCAGTTCTCCAATGATGTTAGTATTCAGTCCAGATGCAAACTATTAGTGTAGTATCAAATCAATTTTGGCAGTAATCTGTTTTAGATACAAATACAATCCAATAATGATGCAATAAACATCAATGCAATGCAGATTTTTACTTTTCATAAGAAATGGTTTTAAAAATAAAAGAAATACCTAAATAAATACAACAAAAAAATATTTGTGGTTCAACCAGATGGGAAAAGTGAAATTACTACATTTTTATACCAACTTTGGGTGAGAATTATAAAACAAAATTTTATCATGAGAAAAATGTTACAGACCTTGTGTACTCTTAGTAGATTCAGAAGAGGCAGTTGAAGTATTCATAGATTTAATCTGTTGGTCTACAGTTTTCTGAGGCAAGACAGTCCACGTGAAGAGAGGATCATAGAGCAGTACTTCCAGAATAGTCATCAATGTCTTTTGAGAACTTCTCAATACGACCATTGTCTCTTCACAACACCTTAACAATTCCAGTAAAAAAATATAACTTTTGAAAAATAGATCACTGTGTGACAAGATTACATTAATCTTGGCTCTTACGAAAACTAAGACTGAACTCAGCCACCTCCCCCCCACTTTGGTGCAGTGGGTAGCCTGCTCCATTACAAGGTAGAAGGTCTTGAATTAAATTCTTGGTTAGGATCGGAAAAATATCACTTGTTAAAACCCACCGATAATGTATCCCAGCCCAACCCACTGTAGTTTCTAATGAACATGCAGTTGATGAAAATTTTAAGAAACTAAAAAACAAAAGACAACTCGTTCTGGAATTTAGAACTTTTATCACAGATAATACAAACCAACTTTATTCAATAAGTTGATTAACAAATTAAAACTAAGGTATAACTGCCAGTTCCAGGAGGTCTTCTAGATCTGGGTTCCTCGGGATCTTATGGTCAATGCCCCCCCCCCAAACTACTGTTTTCTAAAACTGTTTCATTTAACTTAAGCATCCAGGGAATTCAGATTTAAATAACAAACAAAACTAAATAGTATTGGTAGGATAGCAGCTGTGTATTGTGTTCTAACCATATTATCAATCCTCCCTGGAAATTTCTCATGCTTCCCTTCAAATTAACTCCTTTTCCAGGGAGGCCGCATCACCCAGATTGAGAATCCCAGTTCTAGATATTCTTTGTAGTTGTCTAACCAAATACATAAGCACAACAGTTTATTAGACTCTCAGTACATTTGGTCTAATTGTAGGCCTACTCTGGGCAGCTTAATTCAATTTTAATTCATTCTGTGACTGTGAATTCAGTTTCTGTGAGAATACAAAAATTTAAAAAGATATATTTTACGTCTTTCAACATGAAAATTACATTGTTTTAAAATTTTCCTTCAATCCTCAAACTGAATTCCTGTGTAAATTACCTAATAGTAAATTATAATTATAAATAAAAGTAAATTACCTGCGAAATACTCCCTCAACACCAGAAATCCCCATTCCGTCAACTATGTCTCTTGTTAAACGAAATGGAACTGTTTCAGGAGTAGGTAGACATTTCCCCATTTCAAATGCAATACCTAAAAAAAATTAAAAAACCTCAAGTTAACTTATACACTCTACATTTTTCTATATCTAATAGACATCATCCATCTCACAACAATCACTACCAGAAAAACAAAGGTCTTCTATCCTTCCATTGTTCTTCCTCCAAATATTACATTTAGAACAACTCTGCAACTAAATAAACCACTTCATAGATATCTGAAGATCCCATCATAATTTGCCACTGATAAATGTTATAACTCTTGCTAGTGGAATTGTTGAAAATTAATTAACTCTTCCTGACCATCATATAGTTGTCATGATATTAAGTTCTTAAATTATAAATCATGAAAAAGAAAGTATCTACTGCTGCAAGAACAATGCTACAAGCTACGAACCATAACAATAATCTTACCGCTAAAATATTGTTTAACTTCTTAAAGTTTTGTAGTTCTGGATCATAATTTTATTCAGTTAATTAGTGTGCGGAAAACTTCAGTCACCAGTGTTCTTAATTTAAATTTTAAACAGATATACAAAGTAGATCTTTCATATGAAATGAAGACTAACAAGACTCGTGAATAGTTTATGACGTATACACTATAAATCATTCATTCTTTTTAGAATTTTAGAGCCTGTCGTATCAATATTAAAATTTCATTATAATAATAGTTGTCCAATTAAAAAGAAAGATGTAAAAAATATTGTCAGGGAAACAGATGAGTGGGTCACAGGGGAAATTTTGAAAATGAGGTCTGAAGTTAGAGATGTATACTCAGATTTTCTTTCACATAGGACTACCTTTAACGAACAAAGGTACAAAACTATTAAAAAACATTATGCCAGAGAAGTCCAGAGAGCTAAATGCAAAAAAACTGCTGAAGTCCTTCATAAATCACCAAATTTAAACTCAGCTATATGGGAAATAATAAATAAGAATAAATAATAAATAAATAATAATAATAATAATAATAATAATAATAATAATAATAAATAATAAATAATAATAATAATAATAATAAATAATAAATAATAAATAAGAATCGAGCAACAAAGGTTTTACTGACATACCTATTATTGTTAACAAAAACAATGAACCTATACAGAATGGTGTAGAAATTTGCAATTATTTTAACAAATATTACCAGGAAGTAGCTTTAAAACTTAAGCAACAGATTGGGGAAACAGGGGATGTTATGATCTAAAAGGTAACAAGGTAGTAAATCAATTCTTATTTAGACTAGTTTCAAGTGAGGAATTAGAATCAGTTATTGATAGTTTGAAAAGTAAGAAAACATGTGGGTTAGATGGGATTTCTAGTATAATTGTTAAAGCATGTAAACATCTTTTAATTACTCCTCTCCTTCATTTGATTAACTTTTCACTCGAAGCAGGTGTATTTCCAAACAAACTGAAGGAGGCTAAAATATTGCCTATATTTAAGAATGGAGATAGCCAGTTAGTTGAAAATTATAGGCCCATAAGTATTTTAAACACAATCAGTAAAATTTTTGAAAAGGTAGTATTAGATAGTATTTTACATAGTATTAGGTTAATCAGTTTCTTGACTGAAAACCTAATCATCTCAGAGGATCAGCATGGTTTCCAAAAAGGTAGATCAACTAAAACTGCAATTGTTTCACTTGTGGAGCAAGTAGTTGATATATTGGATGCCGGGGAGAAAGCATTGGCCGTGTTTCTGGATCTGAGTAAAGCTTTCGATTGTGTTGATCATGAAATTTTATTGAAAACACTAGAGTCATTAAGCATTAGGGATGTAGAATTGAAATGGTTTCAATCTTACCTTATTAATAGATTACAGTGTGTGGAGTTAACTAGGGTTGTTAGAGGGAAACTTACAAAGGTTGTATCTGGAAAGCTTGAAGTCAAAGCAGGCGTTCCACAGGGGTCAGTTTTAGGTCCAATTCTGTTTCTATTGTATATTAATAGGTTACCAGAAGTCATACCTCATGGCAGAGCTTTGTTGTTTGCTGATGATACTTCAGTAATCAGTAACAGTTTACTGGTAGATGCTCTTGAAGTAAATACACATGTTAACATAGAGTCCGTAGTACAGTTCTTGAATCAAATGTTATTAACAGTTAACGGGAAAAAGTGTCAGTACTTGCAGTTTAAAAATAAACATAACGTTAAAGAAAGTAGAGAAGTGGATGTATTTATTCATAATAATAGTTTAGAGCATGTAGAAACAGTGAAGTTCCTGGGCGTATCTCTAGATAGATCTTTGTCTTGGGACTTCTATATCAATCAAGTTTGTAGGAAAATATCATCTGGGGTATTTGCACTAAAACAAATCGCCAGATTAAATGATAAAAAATTACTAATGGCAGCTTATCATGGCCTCATTCTGTCTCATATCCGTTATGGTATTTTAGTATGGGGTAATTCTAGCATGGGTAATATAAATAGGGTTTTTAAAATTCAAAAGAAAGCTATTAGGTGTATGGTGGGAGCTAACCAGCTAACCTCATGCAGGCCACTATTTAAGGAACTTAAATTGCTTACAGTTCCCTCCCTCTACATTTTTGAGGTGATTATGTATGTTAGGCAAAATAAATTTATGCAGAATTTCAATGTTCACAATCACAACACGAGAAACAGGAATAATTATCATGTGGCTAATCACTCCACAAAATTGTTTGAACAAAAACCTACTTACGCAGGGAGAAAATTCATGAATAAATTACCCCAATCTTTAAAGTGTTGTGAGGATTTGAATTCCTTTAAAAAAGATCTGAAAAATTACTTGATCAGTGAAACTTTTTATAGCGTACAAGAATTTCTTTCTTGATAGTAGTGATACATTGTCTGATTCTTATATGTTTTTCAGGTGTTATATCTGACGACATGTCCTATACTCCTCCTGGAGTCTCCAGGGCGCAAAAAAAAAAGAAAAAAAAGTATAATATAAATATTAATATTAAATGATAAAAAAATTACCAAAATCAATGTGAATTAACTCTGCAGTAGCTTTATCAATCAAAATATTTGTTACATGTCGATCTCCAAGTCCAAGAATGTAACCTATCATGGAAGAACATGCCACACTGCAACAGAATGTGTTACATGAAAATACATACGTTTTACTACATACATTATTAGACGACCACAAAAACATACAATAATTTTCAAATTGATTTAAGGATTTGCAATCAAAATTTTCACTTATTCATAAAAACTACCTATATGAATACTAGGCATGGTTTGAACCTGGATAAGAAACTAGTGAAGTTTCAAAATGTCACAAAAACATTAAACCCCTAAATGCTATCTACAAATTGACTATAGTAAAGAACAAATAAGTTCAACTGCAAACAGAGTAAATTCTGAAAGTTAGTAGCTAGGACAATAAATGACAAGATCAAAAATATTTCATCAGCTATTGTAAAAATAGTAATATACATTATGTATTTAACAATTTTAACAATTTAAAAAGAGAGTTATTTCACAAACATCATGCGGAATGTTTATTAACTCAGCAATTTCCAACTCAAAAGTCCCCACCACAAATCTAATGGCAATGTTAGTACTTCAAAAACTCTAGTCAAAAGCCTAAGTAGTGGAATTAATGAATTTTTGCTGATTTCAACCCAGAAAGTGAATAAGCAAACCATATCCACAAGTATGTGCAATAATTATACCAAATACTACAAACTCCATAACATCCAAAGCAAGCTGCAAATAATAATTTTTTTACATCCAACTTTTATGCACATTAAGGCAAATGCAGACGATGAAGGGTGATAGATGAAAATTCCGAGGCCAGACTAGGAATCAAACCCAGGAGATTCCCGGCATTGAAGCACTGACCACTACACAAATGGCCTGGCTAAAATAACTAGCAGCTAGGGCACTTGAAGAAAAACTTGAGCTGTGTTACGAAAATGATAAGTCTTTTAAATACTTTATATTTGTTGGTTCAGTGTTCAGGTATTGTGTATACAAAATTATAAGTATCTCAAGCTTTAACAAAATAGCAATGCTGTCAATAAAAATCATTACTGAATTAAGATATTGTACCAAAACTGTAGTGAAAAGGGTGCACTAGGCAAATTGGGATCATCTTGTGAACACCTTGGAAAGCTTTCTTTATGGGAGACAAAAGGTTGCATATAAAAACATGAAGTATTTCAACAGGAATCATAAAGATGATCTGGTTGTAAAATACATTGAAGATAAGGAATGGATTCAACACAATGGGAATTTCCAGAGCAATGAGGAAAGAAATGAGGTTTGTCGCATTCTTGTTTCAGGAATGGATGAAATTCCTGTCAGAGGTTGATCATGCATTGTCATCGTTAAAAACAGAAAGGCGCCACGACTGGATGGACTAAATTGTGAGCTGTTTAAATATTCTGGAACAGTTTTACTAAAGAGATTCAGGAATTTTTTGAATTAAGGCTGGGTTCAAAGAGAAATAAAAACTTGGTGGAAGCCAGTGGTTGTAAAACCAATATTTAAAAGAAGGAGGGATAGACAGGATTGCAGCAATAACAGAGGCATTATTCTGTTAAATAGTGGGTATCAGGTTTATGCCAAGACTTTAAACACACTAAGGGACATAACAGACCCTTCTTCTTGAAGAACAGTCCGGTTTTAAGACTGATAGATCACCAGACAATTAGCATGGTTCCCAAAAAGGTAAATAAACTAAAATTGCAATAGTCTCACTTGATGACCAAAGTAAAGCTTTTGATACTGTTGATCATGAAATTGGATTGAAAATATTAGACATATTAGGTGTTAAGGATGTAGAACCAAAATGCTTTCAATCTTACCTTATTGGTGAATACAACGTGTGGAGTAAACTAGAGTTGTTAGGGGTAAACTTATAAAGATTGTATCTGGAGAGCTTGCAGTCTAAAGCTCGTGTTCCACAAGGGTCAATTTTAGGTCCCATTTTGTTTGTACTGTACATTAAATATGTTACCAGAAGTCATACCTAATGGCAGAGCATTATTGTTTACTGATGATACTTTGGGTAATCAATAAAAGTTTACTGGTAGACACTCTTGAAATAAATACACATGTTAACACAGAGTCTGTAGTACAGTTCCCGAACTGAACATTATTAACAGTCAATGGGAAAAATTATCAGTATTTACAATTCAAAGATGAAAAAAATGTAAGGGAAAATACAGAAGTGGAAGTCTTTATGTAAAATAATATCCTAGAACATGTACAAACACTGACGTTTCTGAGTTTCACTAGGTAGAGTTTTATCTTGGGATTTTAATACTATCAAATCTACGGTAAAATACCATCTGAGATACATTTGAAAACAAATGGCCAGATTAAGTTATAATAAATTGTTAACAACAGCTTACCATCGTTTAATCCTATCTCTTATCAAGTATACCATATTAGTTTGGAGTAATTCATCACACAGTAACATACCTAGTACAAAGAGTTTTTAAAATTCAGAAAACAGCTATTAGGTGTATGGTGGGAGCTAACCACTTAATCTCATACAGATCATTATTTAAGGAGCTTCAATTGTTTATAATTCCTTCTTTGTACATCACAACACTAAACTGTTTGAACAAAACCATACTTATGCAGGCAGAAAATACATTAACAAATTACCACAAGCTTTAAAAATTTGTGGTAATCTAAATTTATTTTAAAAGAGGCTAAAACAATACTTGATTGATGAAACATTTCACAGTATACAAGAATTCCTTTCTGAATAGTTGTTTGGTGAAAAGGTGTAAGCTAAGGCATATTGTGTATTATTTGATAAAAATGATGGGATGACAGGCTTATTGAAGTAAGCAAGTAATTAGTGGTAATAAATAAATTACTATCAATAAATTTAACTTAGTGTTAAAATTTAGGCTTATCAGTTTTATCTTGACATGTCCTACACTCCGTTTCTGAAGTCTCCTGCATACAGGTTAAAAAAACGTGTAAATGAAAGAATCTGCTACTTTCACAATAAATGGATGGAGAATCATCAAAGAAATGCAGAGAGATACAATTCCAAAACAAGTTCTGGAATACAAGCCTAAAGGAAAGAGGAGATTGGTAAAACCTCTACTGCACAGGAATAGTTTATTTTATCCTGATAAACAAAAGACATTTTGATGCTGGAACAGACAAAGTAGCTATGCCACGAAGAGAAGAAGAAAAAATATTGTGTGTACTATTTTTAAAGGATTGTATTACATCAAGGATGAATTTTGCATACTACAATTTCGATAATACTTTTACCTGCGTGTGTAAGCAAGACGTTTTTCAAACCAAACACCTGGAGTTGAATAATTTTCAATAAAATAATTATGCATTACAGGATAAATCATCTGGCACACCTCATTAAACACCTCAAGTTTCCTTTCCTTCGGATAACCTGCAACACTTGCCTATAAAACCCATTCAAAAATTACAATTTAATGTTAAAAAGTACATGTAAGACAATAAATTACAAATAATAATTTATAACATTACATAATCAGTCACTTGTATAAAATTTTATACAATTCAATTTTATACAAGTGACTGAAGATGTATCATCTTCTGTAAATTTTAAATAAATGAAAAAAATTTTTAGTTTCAATTTTTCATTTACTCTGATGATGGTGGATCCACCGAAACACGTGTAAACATTACATAAATACTCGATTTTTTGTAAACAAGTGCAAATAGAGTGGTTGCCTCTCAGGCTCAGTGATCAGAGCACTAGATTATGATGGATTGGTCATGATCATGATGATGATGATTCAAGATCATGATGGAAAGGTCCCACAAATAATTCCCAGCTAAAGTCTGGAAATGTTTATCAGGTTTCAATTCACAGACACTGGTCCCTTAACCCACTGTAGTCAATAACGAACTTATTGCTAGTAAGAGGGATGGTAATACAATTTGAATTGTATCACGAGGGTTGGTTTCATCATTGTAATTATGAAAGCAATTATAAATAAAGCACTAATAGATTCGAATAATTATAATTACTCAAAGTAAATTATCATAAGTAAACTACAGGGCAGTTGTCAATAGTAACTAAAAAAATGGCAGGGTTATGGGACAAAAAAAAATACAAAACCAAATGTCTTTAACAAATCTCACAAAATATTATCACATAGATAACATTTAGGAACAAACTATACTATAAAATTTATAACAATAGACAACTTTTCATAAAGTGGCAGTGTAAAAACAAAAAACTTTCCATCCTAATTTTTTATGTAGATACTGAAAATAAGGTTCCTGAACCATGAATGTACTCCTGAATAAATTTAGTAATTTGAAATTTTTGGTAGTTTCTATATGGTAATGATTAAAAACATTAAATCGGCAGGAATATTTTTATTTTCTAAGCAAAAAATTTACAAAAATAATGAATCTCTGATTGTCAAGCACATGGCTGCAGATTTCCAGATTTTTCAAAATTTTACCCAATACAGAGAAAACTTCTGCAAAACAACATTGCTTGTTCTTTATGGAGGTCAGAAAGTGCGTAAGTATTCTAAAAGTCAAGTTATAAAAAAAAATTTATTATTTTATTTGTTCTGTTAATCAGGAATTTGAAAGTAATATTGATGGCTGACAGAAAATCAGCACATTGAGACAATTCATTAAAACAATTTAATTAATTAAATGGGAGCTGCGACCCAACTGAGAGAAAAAGACCCTTATTTTCTTAATATAAAAATGTTTAGATACTAATACAACAAGTATTAAATTACCAACCATCAACTCTCTACATTTGACAGGAAGTGCATCATTAGGACGAAAGCGTTGGTGAGCACCACTTTTCCCATTTTTACCAACAAGATAATCACCTAGTTCTTTTGTATTTGAACACCATTCTATGACCCCACTTCTCTGTGACATTGGAACTACCTGCAAAATGTAACCAAACTACCTTTAAATTACAAAATATAATCAATGAGCATTGTGATTCACAGAAAATTAAATTGTTTCATGCATGTTTATAATTCACACAATAATTTAATTTCAAAATAAATTCTTTTCTGTATTCAACAATTTAAAGTTAATAAATATAATTATTTAAGTTATTAAAAAACTTCAAAGTTTTCAATAACAACCTAAATGTATTAATTTAAAACTAATGAATTTTGTTTACAATCATACACACCAAGATACAAACTAATATTCTAATGACCTGAAAAAACTTTTTGTGTTAACACAACCCTAAATGCACTGAGTATTGTATTTCCCGCAAGATAAAATAATATTTCTACAAAATAATAAATATTTTTGAATCATCAACCAAATTTACATTTAAAACTTCAATGTTTCTATACATGAAGCAAAAATCTGAGATATTGACTAAAAATTAGAAAATATTCATATTTTAACACTTAAGTCTGTGTTCATTCAGAATCTGAATAAAATAAACAACTAACTTCCTTTAAAGTTGTAGAAATAAATTATGGACACGATTAATAATTACAACAAATTATTGATCTTACTAACATATTACAATTAATTACTTTAATTAATATCAATTAAAATATTGAACAGATTTTTTACAGAAAAACTAACTGCCACCAAACTAAGCTTTGAGCAAAGTAATATTACATACAAAAGTTGTAGCATTTTACAATAACATAAACTTTTGTTATATCGGTTTTTTTGCGTAAAATGCAACTTAAATGTGTAATTTTGAAAAACTAAATTTTTACATGGTTTTTCACCAGAAAATAGTGGCTAAACTTAAAAGCAGAGGAAAAATGTACAAAACAGAAGTTGTACCCATTTCTAATTATCTTTCAGTTTTATTAAATGCATTTTTAATGTAAATAATTTTTTGGTGTAATACACATGAAGGCTGTTTTTTTGATAAGAAATACAGATATTAAAAACAAGAACACAGGCTTATCACTTACAGTGTTTTAATGTGCTCAACTAATAGAGATAATCAGGGAAATTTAGACAAAATTGTTAAAACTGTTTTTGAGAAAAATGAATTTTTGAATGTTTCAGTACAATTGGTTCAGTAGCTTTTACACCAGAATGAATAAAACTTACACACAGATAAACAAACATACGTCTAAAACAACTTTTTTGGCTGTAGAGGTCATGGAACATGAAAATCTGTTAAAACCCATGTATTAAAAATTTTACCTAACGAAAATAATACTCTCTAACTCTACACTTTAGTTGGAGTGTGAGAAAGTAAAAATTTCTAATTAATACATGAACCCTTAAAAATACAGTGAATTAGAGTATAGTGATTTTAGAGCAGACGCCAAATAAGCTTGCCGGTTTTCTGAAGTGTGCAGAAGGTTTATTCTGGTAATGGCGCACTCAGTTGCCTCAGCAAGTGGTGGGGGTCAGTGCTGTACCAGCTGTGATAAGTCACAGCACTCTTGCAACGTTATATATCTAACCTGAAAACATGAGTCTGTAATGTGTTGTATGGGATAGGCGTTAATTGTTGTATACAGTGTTTACAATTAAATGTTTTTAATGTCGCTAATATATGATAATTTGCATTGTTTAGAACATGTGATTTAATATGCAGTTTGGTACTAAGACATGAAATCCATAGACTGAATCCGAACAGTTCGCTCAGCTACAATGGCAAGCTTATTTGGCGCCCCCTCTACAAAATTATCCTCCTTAACTTTTTACCATGAATTTGAAGATAAAAACAAATCTCAATAGAAACAAATTCATACCTTATAAGTCCTAATAACTAATTTACGTTGATTGGTTCGCTTATTTTTCTGTAAGAGTGAATTCAGTATAGTAAACACCTGAATCATAACAGCATCTTGTCTTAAGTCATCATTTCCCTGGAAAAAAAACCATAGTACATGTAAAGTAATATCTCTTCAGGGCAATATTTTTTTTAACTGGCTATAGAAATTTATCAGTGTACAATGTAGTATCGGGTAAGATAACACAAATTAAATGGAACACATTAACAAAAGGTACCAAGTTTACTTCTTTTCTTTCTGCAAAAACAATCAGTTACAATGAATTTCTCGATAACACTGACTTTCCTTTCCTTCCTACAATTCTCATCCAGATCTTTATCTTCTCTGATTTTTTTCTCCAATAAGCCTTCATTTTATTGGATTTATGTTTTCTAGCTGTTTCTTTCAAAAGTCCTGTCTTTTTCTATGGTGTTTCTTCTCTTCTTTTAATATCCTTTCTTCCCAATATCTTTCATCTTTTCTGATCTTAACTTTCTTGCATCTTCTAGAAGCAGCCAGTATTCTTTTTTCCTAATTACTTCTCTTAAACACTTGAATTTGTATAAATATTTAATCCGTCTTTAGTTTTAAGAAGTTTTGGAGTTGTCTTCTTGGAAGTCACGATTTTGGTTTCCTCTAAGAAAATTTACAAATGTTTACTTCAGCAGTTAAATAATTAGCCATACACTATATAATATAAATAAAGTAAAACCCCAATTATCCTACACCTGTTAACTGAAATGGATCCAAAAAACTTATTAAATGGGGATCACTCAATTTCAATATTGTGTTTACGCAAAGTACAACATTCAAATGCGTAGCACCATTAAAATACAGAACAGTGTCCAATGAAATAGATTACGTATAAAGTTTCACTATTCTAGGAATTCGTGTACTCAATCTTCACCTCCAGAACATGCTTCTAATATAACGATGTCGTGATGTTGCCACAAAGAAACTGTTTCGTAAAAAATTTCACACATTTTTTAAAAGACTGTAAATAATTTTAAATATATATAGTAAATATTAATTAATGTACAATATATTATGTTTTGTTCTCTTGCAATTTCTGTATTTTCATTTGTTGTTTAGGTCAACAGTCTTTTGACCTAAACAGGCTGGTTTGAACCTCTAGAGGTTTTACTAAGTAAAAACGAAGAGTGAGGTGGTTTACTATTGCCTTCCTCATATTTTCATATATATTTTCTAATAAACAGTCATAAAAAATTCTGTATAATCAATATTACTACTTTTAAATGCTAAAAGTATGACTGCATGTTATCCAGAATTTCACATACCCTCTGCTGATATACTTTGGACCACCGGGGTTTAACTGTAGTAAATATACTTATTTCATTCAAAAAAATCATGTAATTTACATCTAAAACTACAACAGGAAAACATTAGCAATGAATAATCAATGGCTAGATATCAAAAGTATAATACGTATGAATAAAATAGTGTTACACTTACTTTAACAAGCTGAATTCTTTTAACACCATCGGTTCCAACACAACCTATTTTCTTTGGCAAGTTTAATCCACCGACTAGGTCATAATAGTTATCAAAAGAATGAACTCCTAAAAATTAAAAGTTCAATTTACACAAATCATAAATGAGAATTTTTTTGAGAACTGTTAAATTTTATCAACCACCTGATTTCAAAAATTAAGTTTTTGTTTTATCCCAAATGTGTACATTGCAATTTGTTCAATTCGGAACATTAAGCAATCTCATGACCCAATGAGATGAGGATGATGTGTATGAAGTCTAAATGAGGTGTAGTCTTGTACAGACCCAGGCCAACCATTCTTGAGAGAGCATGGTTAACTGAACCCCAACCATGAAAGTACACCGGTAACCACTGGAATATTCAAATCCTCATAAAAGTGTCCATTAACTGGGTAAAGTGTACCTTTACAGGGATAAAAACTATGTGACAGCTAATGTTTGTTAACTGCCTTAATCTCACTCTCAAATTGAGCTCCTTTTTACAAAAATTTAAGTCATAATTTATATACCACTTGACAGAAAGTTTTCATAATTTCATTAATTTTTACACATTTAAAAGTTTTTTTAGATCTCCTTATCACACCACTAGCTCAAACGGAGAAACTGAGCATTTAAAGTACCTCATAATTATTGATTACAGTAACATGGAAGACATTTTTTATGAATCGTATAGTATAATGTCTAGTATCCAGATCCTAATAAAAGTATCTACCTTTACTAGGATTTGAACCAGGAACCTTCATCTCCAAAAATCAGCTGTTAAACAGCTGACTCGTGGTGATGAACTAATCTCTAGAACCAACCCGGTGGGTTAATATTGAAAATATTAGGATTTTTGTAATATTGGATATAGAAAAAAATTTTCTATAAATGTCTTAACATTCTGTATTTATAAGGTACATAGGATTTAAGTGTTTACAAAGAGAAACCAAACACTTACTATAACAGTACTTTTCTCATTGAACTATAAAAATTCACAAAAAACTTCTATTCATCTTTATCTTAATTTAATTTCTGCTATTAAAACTTAATATGGTACATTATTTCCAATGTACAAAGCAAAGAAACACAAGTATAAAATACAAACTGTAAACAGAAAATAATACTGTGACAATTTTGAAGAGGAATATGTGTTCGAGAGGCTTCTAGGGGAACAGAGAGATTCATAAATGTTAAATAGTAAATAATAGTGACAAAGTAACAATAGGGTTAGTTATAAAATTATATTTAAAAAGGGGCGTGTATAGTAAGGTAGGATCTTTGTTGTACAACTATTTGTGATTATTTGTACAACACCTTTAATTCTATTGTGACTTGTTTACACTAGTTAAGATTTCTCCAGAACCAATAAAAAGGATTTTTGTATTTTATTATTGCATTGAAACTCTCTGTCCTTCTAGAAATATCATTGATCCACCTACATAAAGAGAGCCCCAAGTGTGGTCGGAGAGTGAGTATTCGTTTGATCTTTGATGAGTGTTTATTGTGTGCGTTATCGGTACATTAGAAGAGGTCTACGTGTTCGAGCATTGGTCAACTATTGTTCTTCTGTCCTATTGTGTATAATTTTTGTGTATGTGCATTCTGTATAATTATTTGCAGGTAGTACTAAGTAAATTATTTATTGTATTACTTCATTATAATTAGTTTATTATTTTTTTTGTAAATCTTTTAGTTGTAATAAATACTTGTAATTTTAAACTTTAGTGTATTAGTTAATTAATTACCTAGGTCCCGAAACAGACCTTAGCGATAAGTGTCACAATACAAAAACCTCATGCATTAACACAAATTTTAAAAGTGAATTTGTAATACAGTCTCTTACCAACAATATTGCTATAATCAGCAGATCTCCGATACGGTATTGTCAATGTGGTGAATAACACTTTAGGAAGCGATCCAAGTTTTAAAATTGGCTCAGATTTTGACAATTTCACTGTTAAACATACAGATTTACATTAGCACTCATTTTTTATTGGCTTATATTATTAAGAACTTAATTTACTTCTTAACAAATACATTAAGGAGGAATCTAACTTACATTGTTATTGTGTTGTAAATTAATTAAAATTTATTTCATGAAATGTACTGAGTATATTTATATGTCAGTGAAAAGCCACTATTCTTTTTATTAAATACAGAGTAAAAATTATTTCAAAATTTGACCCTAGTCCCGTAAAATCAAAGTGGGGGTTGAAAAGCACCCTAGCAGGACTAGTTTCAGAATTGGGTAGCAGTACTCTCTTCATTTATGTATTCTCTATCAATAGAAAAAATTTTGATCAACAACGAAATAAAATTATTTTTTAAATGTTTGAAACACAGTATTGCCTTAACGTATAAAAGGCCCCAGAGAACAGAATTCTGAGTAATTTTTAAAAAATATTGTGGAATCAGTTATCTAATTGTGATCAAAATTGATGAATTCTGAAGTTGATTTCAATTCCTCAATTTTTGATTAAAAAATTGAAGTAAAAAGTTGAAATTTTTATAAAATAAATTGTTGATTTGCTATGACATAGCTTTGTTTTTTTTATTCATTGACAAATAAATTGTATTAATAAAATAACTATACATATTGCTTAAAATAATTTTCTAAAATACCACAATTATTTTTTGGAATAGATTAAAATTATTACAACTTAAAATTTACACAGCTGATCTATTTATTTAAATAGATTATTGTTTTCACAGTAATTTTGGAAATGCTATAACAATATTTTTATTACTACATTCATTACATTTTCTATAAACATGTAAATAGTACATTTACAAAGTCAAAAATTATAAACAGCCTAACAGAAAAGGATGTAATGAAAACGTCCCAACACACTGCTTTGAATTAATCACAAATTCACATAAATTTCCAATTTTTTTTATTACACTTATTAAACCTTAAGTAATTTTCATATATACTAAATTTAAATTATTAATTTTAAGACGAAGATTAAATGACAACTTTTAGAAATAAATACTTATAATTTATTGAAACAAACAAATTTTGAAAGTTCAGCAAACCAACAACCTCATTATCGAGCCCTAAAGGGCTCAATTGTTATTTAATTGTTATAGGATAAATCCTATAACAATTAAATTTAAATATGTTGACAGAATATTCAAATGACAAAATTTTACTGTAACATAGGTGATTCACACACCCATGTAGTCAACACTTGTAATCATTCACAGATCAATTTTATGTTTATATTAACTACAAATTTCTCACTGACAATGTCCTGTCATAAACTATAGCCCATGCAAACTACTCCTAATTCTATGGCATTATTTTTAAGCTCACAATTGCTGACTTAAAAGAAAAAATAGCATTTACAAAGTGATATTAAAATATAAAAACTATGATACATGAGAAGTAAACACTGTAAAAATACTGTTGCCAATATACAAAAGAACTCTTAAGAGTGAAAACAAGATATCATGTAGTTAGGAAAACCTGCAGCAACAAGCAGTCTCCAGTAAGCAAGGAAAATATGTAACTAAAGAATTTTTATTTTCATTTTACATCTGACTGTTTTGTACATTAATGCTAATTAATGATTCTAAAGAACATTCTTCTCACTTCTTTTTGTTTGATCGAATGCTACATTATTAATCAATACAGTGGTTAAAGAACTGTTTCAGTGAACACAATTGGTAATCAAATGAGTAACATCACCCTTTACAATTCAACATAAATGTAAACTCTTAAACATTAAGCCATGAAGGTTGTCAATTTTTTTTGACATTTGTTGTCCCTTTCATTGCAGAGTACTACTGTTATTATAGAAAATGATTCATGATGACAAAAGTACATTCTATCCAATTCCATTGTTCACTTCCATTATATTAACCTTCTAGTAGTGACAGCGGTATCACATACCGCGCGACTTTTTGTTGCAGTCCCTACAGACGGGACATTTTGTATGCAGGGGTTGGTATTTCTAGTACCTTCCTAACTAGTTGGAATCTATTGTTTTTAGTGGGTGTTTAAACTTTTTTGCGTTCACGTCGGTTAATATCGGAAGTCAGCGGTATCACATACCGATATCACTGTTAGCGCTCCAGAGTTTTACTCAGTGCTATTTAACACTTTTTATTCTTACTAGTTTTTCACTTCTATTTTTAAAGTTATTATTAGTTTTCAGTGTTTAATTCGTTATATATTTTTTAATTTAGTCAAACTATCATATTTTTTAAAATGGAGCAACCATCTACAAGTAAGTGGAGTGTATCAGTTACTCATGATGAGTTCGGTGATTTTGTTGAAAGTGCTCTCGATGAAGACATTGACGATAATGAGGAATTTATTGAAGACAGTGATAATGAAGAAGACTGTATAATCGAATCGGAACATGATACTGAAACAGAGGAGAGTGAGTGTGATAACTCGGACAGTGACACAGAAATTACGGACTCTGAAGGACGATTTTATTACGGTAAAAACAAGTGTTTCAAGTGGAGAAAAAATCAACCACCAACTAACGTGCGTACTCGCCAGCATAATATTATTATGAAGGTCCCACAACTGCGTCCTCGAGCAAGACAACTGGGCAATAAACCAGAACCCCAAAGTGTTTGGAATTTGATTTTTGACGCAGATATAATCAATCAGCTTGTCATTTTTACAAATAAAAAAATTTTAAGTGCGCGTAAAAATTTCAGTGATGAAAATCGATCCGATATTAGAGATACGGACGAAATGGAAATTCGGTCATTCTTAGGACTGATATTATACACAGCCATATTCAAATCTGGAAATGAAAGTGTACATTCCTTGTTTGCAGTCGATGGCAGTGGGAGAGACATTTTTCGAGCTACAATGTCAAAACAAAGATTCTTGTTTTTATTGAGTGTCTTGAGATTTGATGACATTGACGATCGAGAAGTTAGGATAATCAATAATCGTCTAGCACCTATTATTGATATGTTTTCTAAATTTGTTGTCAACTGCCAAGAAATTTACAGTCTGGGTGAATACACGTGCGTCGATGAGATGTTGGTTCCCTTCAGAGGCCGTTGTGCATTTCGAATGTATTTGCCAAAAAAACCCGCCAAGTACGGAATAAAAATACTCTGTTTAACGGATGCTAGGAACAATTATATGTACAATGCTTACATATATTCCGGTAAAGATTCTGATGGTGAAACTCTCACAGAAGAAGAAAGAAAATTTTTGATTCCGACACAATCTGTACTTCGGCTGGTAAAACCGATAGAAGGTTCAAACCGAAATGTCACTTGTGACAACTGGTTTTCATCTGTTGAACTAGCAGGTGAATTGAAAAAAAGAGGTTTGACGTTTCTGGGTACCGTGAAACAAAATAAAAGAGAGATTCCCCCTCAGTTTAAACCTGATCGAAAAAGAGAAGTTGGAAGTAGCAATTACGGATTTACTGAAGAGATGACAATAATGTCTTATGTACCAAAAAAGGCAAAAGCTGTAATCCTCATTTCAACCATGCATCATGCTGCAGCAACCGATCCAACAACAAACAAACCTGAAATGGTGGCGACTTATAATTTAACGAAAGGTGGAGTCGATTCTTTAGATAAAAAATGTTCTATTTACTCGGGAAATCGACGAACCAGAAGATGGCCAATGGTTGTGTTTTTTCAAATGTTGAACATAAGTGCCGTAAATTCTTATATAGTGTTTCACGCGTACAAGGATGTAAAGCCCATTAGCAGATTAGACTTTATAAAAAACCTAGCAGACTCCTTGGTAATACCTCAAATTCAACGAAGACGTGATACTATTTTAAACCTTTCATACGAACTAAGAACGACAATCGGACGTATACTAATTGCAAAAATGGGACAAAAGTGCATAACTCAAGAACCTGTAATCGTTGAAGATCGCCTTGATAAAAAAATAACTTGCCGACGATGTCCTCCGAGCCTAAAAAGAAAGACTTTCTATGTTTGTTAGGCTTGTAAAGACGCGATTTGCCTTCAGTGTAGTAAGAAAATTTGCCTTTCCTGTGTAAATGAAAAACAATTATTTCAATAAATTTTAATATCATTTCAATTATATATGTTTTTTGTGTATCATTTCAATTATAGATGTTTTTTGTGTATCATTTCAATTATATATGTTTTTTGTGTATCAATAGTAATATTACTTTTAAAACAAATCTAAAAACAAATTAACTAAAAATGTGTTCGGTCAATTTAACTTTACGAAAAATAATTAAAAACAGTTAATATCATTAAGGTATCTTTATAAATAGTTCAAAAAATGCTTTGTTTTATTAAACCAAGTAAAAACAATTAAAACGTTCGATCTTTTTTACCCATTTGCGTAGTCTGTTTATAGCGCGGTATGCGGTACCGCTCTCACTATTAGAGTAACAAATAATGGTCTCACTACTAGAAGGTTAAAATTATAAGATTTTTTGTTTGACTGTTCTGTACATTAATAATAATTCATACGATGAAAGGTGATAGATGAAAAAATGCCAGACCTGACTGAAAATCGAACCCAGGACATACAAGCATACAAGCATGTTGCTCTGATCACCACGTCATTAGCTGGCCATAATTACAAGATAAATAATTATTATTATCGATGAACTGTCTGCAACATTCTTTAGTCATTTTTTGTAATACATCCCTGATCATGAAAATAGATGCAACTATAAGGTATCAGCAGTAACGGTCATTTCAAAAAGAATTTTGGACAACAATAATCACTAACCTGGCTCCCTTGTCTTTACATTTTTTGCTGGAACTGGAGTATTTGCTAAATGAATATACGCCTCAGATAACTTGATCATATCATTCACAATATTTGAAATTTCTGTTCTTCTTTTAAGATTACTCAGCAGAATTTCACAGCCAGACACTCTTCCCTGCTCAGATTAACATTTTTTATGAACAGTTTAAAGTTTTTACCAATACAATACCATACCATGCTTCCCAGAAAATTTGACCAGTAGAGAAATTAACAAAAGTACTGGATAAAGTACTGTCAACATTAATGTTATTACATGGGTGTAATCTTACTTTTATTACTCCAGTCATTTGGAAACACAATAAAAATGAGTCTACAAAAGATTTTAATAGCTAATAATTGAATTAGTAATAAATAAAGAGAAAATGTTATTCAATTTTGATACAGTACGTTACTTATAGAAGAATTACTGTCTGAACAGAACCTGTGCAAGTTTAGAGTTCAGTTAAAATTTTTATTTTGATATTATCATACGTGAGTCATGGGTTCGAACCCTACACAAACTAAAAAAATTTTATTTTATTTTTTTTACTTAATAATTTTATTTAAAACATAATAAAATAATTTGAAACTTAATACTTTACTTAATAATTATTTGTTAACTTCAATAAAAAAATATAATTTAAAAAAACAAAACAAATCAAAACGAAAATAAAAGTTTTAATTAGTGTGGGATTATCAAAAATAAAGTATCAACTGACCACTATAAATGCACGGCTAATGTTCAGATAACAATTGATGCAATTTTTTTTATTTAAGTATTGGCCTATATCAACATTGATACATTTTATCTTAAAGATACATTTTATCTTAAAGATTTTAAAGATACATTTTATCTTTATTTATTAATAATAAAACTGTTAATTATTAAAAATTTTAAAGACTCATTTTTATTCTGTTTCCAAATGACTGGAGTAATAAGACTACACACTTATCATAAGACTAGTGTAGACAGTATATTGTCCAATGTTAATTTCCCTGTGGGTAAATTTTCTGGGAAGCATGGAATATTGTAAGCTATCTTATACTACAGCAACCAGGAAAGCCAAACAATAAAGTCAATAAAATTAAGACAATTAAGTAAACATAATGAAAATCTTCTTTACCAAACATCATGGACAGTAGGTACTACAGTAGCTATTTCATAAATGCCTTGTAACTAACTTACCATTTTAGAAATCCCTCCAATCAAACAATAAACAAAAAAAAAGAAGAAATCCTTCATGCTATAGTACTATTTATCTGCGGAAAGAAGAGGGTTGGTGGAGAGGTGCAAAACAGGGTGTATATTACCAATTCAAAACACATTTTCTTTTTAAATTCATAAAATTGATAGCAAATTCACTTATACATAACAGAAAAAATGGAGCAGCATATTTTTATGTGCAGTGAAATTTTCAGGTACATAGAACCGTTAAAAATTTATTTCAAGTTTTTCTGAAAATTCAATTTTTCTGAAATTTTTTTCATTTATACCATCATTTCTCTTTTTGTATCCAACAGAATACAGGGGAATTTTGTAAGCGTCTCTGTTATAAGTCAAAAAGGCTAACGTAATGAATAATGATGAATTTTATTCACGAGCTCGAACAGTATAGGACATTTTTAAAAAAAAACAAGAAAAAAGTTTTTTTTGGAAGAAAATCTCCCGTCCTGTTCAAAACTTTCTTCAATCATTCCTTGCAAAAAATTAACAACAAACTACACAAATAATCTAATGTGACTACAATATTGCAACTGCAATGTTTCAATCACTAATACAACACAACTTAAGATTTGAGTGAAGAAATAAGAGAACATAAAATAACAGTAAGTGAATTAATATGAGGGTCATTCGGAAAGTAAAGAATGTTTTTCTCCATGCACTTTATTAGTAGAGATATTGAAACAACAATTTAAATGAGTCATAAGTTACGTTTCTACATAATCACAATTCAAATTCAAATACTTATTATAGTGTTGTACAAGTTTTTGTATTCCTACTTGGAAGTTTTTGAACCAACTAGTAACAAATACTTTCAGTTCATCATCATTTTCAAGAACGTTCTGCCTACAAACTCTTTCAGTTTTGTAAAAAGATAGTTATCACTAGGTATCAAGTCTGGGCTGTAAAAATCTCTTATCTCCGTAAAAATGCTTAAAAATCTCTCATTTAAAGTGATGAAGAAAATTTTGCATCAATGCGACAAAGGTATTATCATAAATAAGCCCAGTGCTGAAGGACAGTAGAACACTGTTTGGTTTTTTACAGCTAAGTAGAGCTGGTGAAGCCTCACACAGTAGCCTGAAAGATTGATGGTTGTACCTGCCAGCATATAGCCAATAAGTAATACACCCTTCGGCTTTAGACATACTCATTTGGAGAAATTTTTAATGGGCAAGAACATTTAAAAGCCATACAATAAAGAACAATTTTCCGTAACAGATCACAGCTAGCATAAGACTGACACAGAAGAGAGCCAGTCATTGACTGGGCAGCGGCGTCGTAAGAAAACGTTCTTCACTTTCCAAATGACACTCATAATAAAATTGATTTTCCTCATCATCTAACATGTTAACAATATGTCAGAAGATTTTGGCAATAATTAAGATCATTAATGAACCAGATTACTTTGAAATAGTACCTCTTTCATAGTTTTTTTAGCTTGCTTTGACTGCTTATTGTCCATATCCTTATAGGAATGAGCAATTGCTAAAATTATTGGAAGCGTGTGATGTGGATGTTCAACTGAGCATTTTTCTGTAAAATAATAAAACTGTATCATTTACAAAACACAGAAACTGATTAACTCAAATGCAATTCGAGTGAGTAGCTTTTTTAATTCAGTTATGACAATCTAATAATGAAATCATAATGCACTGTTCTGAACTCCAAAATATACTGTATTATATCAAAATATCACAAACTTGCAAATTATTTTTAAAAACTAATTAAAACTAGCTAAAAAACCTGAAAAAAGTTCCTGAATAGAGTCGACATTGAAAAAATGAAAAACCATAAATGTTGTACATTAATTCAAATGAACACACAGTCAAACTACAACTTCCATAAATAGATTATTCTGAGAATAGATGTACAGTATAACCAAGACTAAGCAGTTAGCACCTAGATTTTCCTAAAAAAAGAGAAGATACAATAAATACAGACATGTTAATTACAATCGACAGTTTTTGTGAACTGATAATAAGCACAACTCAATTTTAGACACAATGTTTAAAAACATTAAGTTTTGTACTTAATAATGCAAATAAATAACTACTGTAATAAAACCCATATCGCAACTGTCAAACAAAAGTTCAAATAACAATCTGAAACAAGATTAGAAAAATTTCTATTTGAATACTCAACAGTTTTCTAAGTAGATCAAATTTTATCTAATACATTACACAAACATTCTGCAGTAATACCAACAAAAAAAAAATTGTTTAATTATAAATTGTGTAATATAACAATAACATCAAAAATATTAATAAACACTTTAATGGAAACTAGTTGACCCGGACAAATTAATTCACGCAATAATACTAATTTATTCTCAACAACCAATTTCACAATCACACTTATAGTCTCATTTCACAAGGTTTTGTATCAGTGTCATAAATAAAATAAGATATACACCTCCTAAAAACGCGATTTCTGTCACAATAACAACCCTTTTAAACAAAATGAACCTTGCAATGTTACAGCCAGAATAGTAGCACCATCAAAACTTTCATTCAATTATTTTGTTATTTACTTACCAAAATCTTGTTACAACTGTTACCAATTTTAATTTTCAGCAAAATTCTGAAAGCGTCCTCTTTACAACAATATGATAAACAGAATCTTAATTTAAATACATTGGACCAGATTTTTTGTTTTAAAATATATGATTGCATTTTATAACATAGAATAACTTTATATATAGTTATGCCAGAAAAACAAACAGAAATAGCAAACATAAAAAACAACAATTACAATATGCCTAAACTAATGTGCCTGGTGTAAGAAAGTGGTTGGTTTATGCAAAGTTAATACATCTGAGATCAAAAGTAAGTCAATGGGATTTCTTGGTCATTAACAAGAACAAGAACAACACTGTAAATAGATGCTTAATAGCTAAGGAATTGAACAGATCAGAGGATTAAAGTTTCTTGGGTGTTTCATCAAAGGAACACATCATAAACTGGTGAAGAATATGTAAACTACATGCTGGTGATATTTAATCATACGTGTAGAAGCTACCATCAAAAAAAATAAACAAATCTCAAAATTCTTAGATAATAAACAGGCTCAGTGTGTCTAGTTTAAAATAACTCCGATCATACGTATTGGTTTGATCATGTCTGTAGAATGGAAGAAAGTACACTGTCAAGAAGAAAAATATCGCAGATTCCTGGTTGTGCCCAATGGTTAGATGACCAATTAGAAGTTGCACCAGGTCTATAAGCCTAATACTTGAGGTAGAGGCAGGATAAAGGAGGAAGGTCCTTTAATTAATTAATAGTATTAGTGTTTAATAGCATTTACCAAATATAGACAGGAGCATAATAGAGAATTCATCATTTGCATCAGTGATATGAGCAGCAAGCTGAGGAAGAACCATTAGGAACTTAAATGTTGGAATTGATTTAATATGTTCTGAAAGTAAGTCATAAACACCTTCGTGATTCTTATTTTCAAGCCAAAGAGAAATAATTCTAAATATACGAACATCATCATCATCACCTTCAATCAAACATTTTAGATAATACCTGAAAACAAAGAACAAGTGAATTAATATATGGCAATATGAGAAAGAATGAAAATTAGCAACTCCATGTTAAAAACAATACACCTTAGTGATTTTAAAATACAAATTACAGGGCAACTTCTCAAAATCAATGGGACACTAAATTTAAATTGCTCTGAGTTTTCTTCTACAGTAGTTTTAAGATGACACTAGAAACACCAACAGAACAAGTAGTTGATAAAAGAAAAATCTAAACCATTTGAATTATTCAAATATCACTGTCCTTCAGCTGAACTATTACTCACAAACATCATAACCTTATTCTGTTAAATACCATTCTGTATTACATTGTTTAGTATCAACTACACTTAACAATTTCACAAAAGGTTAGCATCATTCCAGCATAAAGGTATTATAACACTTTCACATCAACCTGTATGGTTGCAATGCTTTTATGTGACGTCTTCCTTCAAGTTGAAAAATTAGCACAGCAATGTTAGCTATATTTGCATACAGTTAAGGAGTTGAATATTAACATAAATAATTCAAAATCGTAACCATTTAAAAATCAATAACTGCATCAAGCAAAAAATTTAAAGTTTTAATTACAAGTATATCTCTATAAAAATCCAGTCTCTGTAGTGAACAAACACACAAAATGTTTTAATGAAAATTGTAGAGAATTTTATTCTAAAAAAATGATATAAATAAGGTCTATGAATAAAATTCTCAACAATTTTCATTAAAACGTGTTCTGTGTTTATTCGCAATTTAACACTTATTTTACGCTAAACTTAAAAAAGTGTATATTTTTCTAACCCTACGTTTTAATGTTTTCACGTAGTTTTCTTAAAAACTAAAAACAATATAGTTGTGGAACTCATTTTTATAAAGTTTCCCAGGTTAAAAACCACGAGAAGCCACTAAAATTTTCCCTTAATTTACCTTCTCAGAATTTCAGTATGGCTTTATTTGACTCTTTGCCCAGAAATAATGGCGAAATCTTTCGCCAGGCATAACTCGCTAACAGAGCATTTCCGAACCTAAGTTTATATGTGGTTTATGACTGGTTTTTGTGTTTTAAAAGGGCGGAAAATGTTGGATGAAGACCAATCTCGTTCTGGGTGCCCCTCAACCTCAAGGACCAATGAAAACATTGGAAAAATCAACATTCAAGTGTGTGATGATCGTCGCTAAACAATTGCATATTTACAGTCCAACTTAATAATTGTGCATCAAACAAATTAATGAATTTATTTAACAAAAAAAAACAACAGATAAAAAATAATTAAATGACAGAAAGATTTAATATACATTTTTAAACACATGAGGGGGACCCAAAATCGTCACCAAACTGTCTAACACGACTAAAATGGTTAGAGAGAGCATCAGGAAGAAAAGGGTGAGTCTGGTACACAGGGGACGGGTTCTTCCACCATGACAATGTGCCCACACCATGTTGTCTGTGAAGCAGTTTCAGAGCCGAATGGAATGAACCCGATTGTTCACCCATCCTGGCTTCTGTGACTTCTTTATGTTCCCTAGACTGAAAAGGGACATGAAATGGAAACATTTTGAGACAGTAGAAGAAGTGAAATGAAAATCACCAAAAGAGGAAATTTTGTTTCACTTAAAAATTCACTACAGATGAACGGATGGACTAACAGTGACGAACCTTTGCATACTGACTCAGTAAAAGTTTCTTTAAAAGAGCTGACCACCAATAACTAACTCATTCTCCCACCACTGCTCCCAAAAAACAGACCAAGTCTCATTTCTTTTGGGTCCCCCTCATGTGTTTAAAAATGTATATTAAATCTTTCTGTCATTTAATTATTTTTATCTGTTGTTTTTTTTTTTTGTTAAATAAATTCATTAATTGTTTGATGCACAATTATTAAGTTGGATAGTAAATATGGAAACTATCCAGAAATAAGATGTATTACAAAAATTTTAGAATTGTCATATGTAACGCATTCTATTTAAAACTACTATTTTTACAAGTAGTACTTATTTTATTATATTATTTTATGTGACAAAAAAGTTTATTTATTTATAGTGGTTTTGAATAAAACTAATTAATAAATCAGTATTCATAACTACTCACTTCACAGACAAAAGCAAATAATTCTCTTGTGCACTTTTTGTGCTTGATATTTCTTTTCCATCCACAACACTCTGGTTTTTAAAAATTCTGCTGGCTTTCTTTTGGTCATTAGTCAACGTCGCTTTACTTGATACCATCATTTCAACTTTCTCTTCAGCTTTATGAGCTTTTTCTATTTTATTCTGAAAATCTGCTGATTTAGTGTACTGCGATAAAGCCTGGTACTCTTGATCAGTGAATCTTGCTAGACTACTCATAGCAGCCATTTTAATCTCAAAATCTTTAGACTGAGACACCATTTCAAAAGCCTGTAAATACAGTTATACATCATTTACAACAGTATCTGAATATTTGATGACAAACATTTATTACTCTGAATAGTTTAATAGATGCAACAGCAATAGCAAATAAGTATAAAAAATTTTAAGAAATCTTTTTAAGAAAGAAATTTTAATATTTATTTTCTCTCTCGGCCAATAAATGTTTTTGTTTGCTGAAATTTGAACTAACTGCTTCTAATGTACCAAAATTTTCAGACCCTGTGTTCAAATACATGAGATCTGATCAATTAATGACCAAAACTTACATGTAACTTTTGAAAAAAGGTCCAACGGTAATATTTTACGGCACAGAACACTAAAAGCAAAACCATATCTTAAAAATTCTGCGAACGAATATTAATGGTTCTAAGAAATTTTTGACAACTTCAATGAATAATAGTATTCTGTATCACCAGAAAATGTTGTTTCTTACAGTTGAACCCCATTCTATTACAAATACTATTTCTGTTATAGAAACATAATTCTTTGAATTGTACTTATGTAAAACTAATAAGCTGTTTAAACTCATTAGCTAAAACACATTATTGACAAAGAATGCAAAATACGGTGGATATCAAAAAATGGCCGATAAAAAGTTATACATGCAAATAAATTAACCTAGAAAATACTTATAACTTTAAAGTTTAATATACTAACTGGTAAAAGATAATTCTTCACAATTTGTTCTGCATTTTCAGAGCGAGTTTCTGCCATCCAAGTGCCATAAATTCGTAGAGCGCATGAATAAAGAATTTTAAGATCTACATTTTCAACATCTTTTAATTCTGCAAGTAAAGATCTCAGCATATGCCTAATAAATCAACAAATTTTAAATGGTCATTGTTGAGAAAATTACGTAAAATTAAGTTTTTAAATTAATATAAATAAAAAAAGGTTAAAGAGGATCTCAATCTTGCGGGAATTCCTGAAGAAATAACTACTGACAGGAAGAAATACCGGAAATGCGTTGAGGACTGGGAGGTCAAGCCGGTGGAAAAACATCAAAAAGTCGGAACTAGATGGACTGAGGATAGGAAAAAGGCATTCTCGGAGAGAATGAAAGCATACTGGGTGGAGAAAAAACGGAAGGTACCCAGTAGAGTAATCCATATTAAATACTTAGCGACTTCCACTTTGGGAGCTTGACGCAAATAATAATAATAATAATAATAATAAATTTAAAGACCAAAAACAAACTAATGTATTCTTCAAAAAAGTTTCTAGAATAAAGTTTCTTCCTTTATCAAGTATAAGAATATTGAATTCCCTTAATCTCAGTTTATTAAACACAATAGTTTTTCATGCCAAATGGTTTTTATACATCATCAAAAGAAGCAGTTTGTTGACTTCAAATTACATAAAGTAGGTTCAGAATTCCACTGGTTCAACACTGCTGTAATTAGCTCAGTAATATGGGATTGCATAAGTAAGAAATGTCTGCAATTAAAAGACACACAAATTTTAATAACTCAAGGAGATAATGTTAACAGCTGGCATATCAGCCTGAAGGTGCCAAAGTACTCTCAATGATAACTTGAAAATGATTCATATTTTTTGCCAACACAGTTTCCAAAATAGTATCACTAGATCAGGAAGTTCTGTAGTATAAATGGTTCACTAACTTTTTTAGCAGCCTTGATCCTTATTCCTTTATATTATGATCTACTTATACGTGTTTTCTACTTGTACGTGCTTTCTTTTGTCTTGGGTTCAGAGACTACTCCTAAATAAAGCCATCTTGGAGGTGATATTGACTGCTGCTTCCATCTACACAATGACTGCTACATATTGACTACATGTGCCATCAATTAATCTATATAATGCTACCGCTGTAATATGTAATCCATATATCGACTGCTGCCGCCTTTTTCACAAAATATGAAAAAGGACAGATTAGCAAAATTAAACAGTTTTATATAGATGGCTGAAGATGTGATATCTTCTATAGGTTTTCAATAGTTTCAATTGATATTTTTTTAGTCTGATGATCGTGGATTCACCAAAACATGTGTAAGCAGATCATAAAGGGACAAGGATCAAGGAAGCTGAAAAGGGTTAGTGAAATAGTGAAAAAAACATCATATACTGGATCAAGACTGAAGTCCCATCTTCCACAAAGGTTGTTTGTGATTGAATGAGAGAAAAGATTTAAGAAAGAGTTAAAGTCTTACCTGATTGAAAAGTATTATACAATCCAGGAATTTATAAACGATGGAGTCTAAATTTGTGTTTTTTATTGTATGTGACTGATTTGTTTTGTATCTGAGCGACAATTTGTTTTGTGTGATGTTTCTTTTTAATGCTTTTTAAGAGATAAAATGTTTTGATACTGACTTATCATACACTCTTTTAGAGTTTTATATGGATTAAAATTTTACATAAATAAATAAAATAATTATACAATAGAATTGAATGCTTGCTGCAGGTTACTTTATAAAGATGTATTTAAGATCGGAATGAAGCTTGCATGACAATGGGTAATAAGATCTATTATAAGTTGAACAATGTAACACTGGTATTTTCTACATAATCCTCAGTCAAGACACCAGTCATTTGAGCAGAAACTAATATCATCTCCGCAGTCAAAGCAGTTTTGAACTAAACAATAAGGGACAAGTTACATTAAACATTTTTGTGATTTACTGAGTATAATATATGATGAATTCATTCCTCATGGGCGGACGATGAACAAGAAAATCCCCTTAAAAGTTTATACGATACAATAAGAAGAAAGCATCATGAAAAAGTTAACAATTGGATTTCTTTACATGATAATGCACTCACAAATCAATCCATGCTTATCAAACAATACATGGCATGACACAACAATCTTTATTTTATGGAACAATGATGGCTACATAAGCCTTGGCTAGTGCATAGTTAGTAATGTTAAGTGATCTGAAGAAATGACTGACCCCGGGAACCCCAGGCATAGAAGCTAGTAGCACTGATCATTACACCAATGAGCCAGCCAAAAACTCTGTGGACCAATATCACTCAGGACCATTCACCATACTCTTCAGACAATTTTTTTTTTGTTTAACATCCAAAAATACTCTTCATACTCTTAAAAAATAAAAAATACTCAAAAATACTCCATACTATTCACACAAGACACAACCTGATTTTTAATTGTTTTCTCGCTTGAAAAATGTTCTAAAGGGGTAAAGATAAGAGAACACACAAGCTGAGGATGATATCTCTGAACAGATTCCACAAATATTCCCAAATGCTCCCTGGATGTTGAGAAAAGCAAGCAGCAGCTAAACAAAACTCTTCCAAGGTAATGTTTTTCAAAATTTATTTACTAAGTAGTTTGTACAACAAAATCAATTCTGGGAACTTTTGAACCTAAATGTCATACCTTAATCATAAAAACTGTATATACCTTTGAGCCTTAAGTCAGGTTCTTCTACCAACACCATCTGTGTAGGGTGCTGTAGGTCTTACGTTAAAGCAAATAATTACTAAATCTACAATTAATTGATATTTTACGATAAATAATTCCTCTAATTTGTTATGGTTATGTGCATGTTGTAACACCATACAAGTACATTATCTCCTTGCTTTGTTTTGACTTGTATTGACCTACAAACAAACAAACCTAAACATGATCCAACAGCTTGTACTCCCAGAATTTGTCAAACAATTCTCAAGTACATTTTTTACAATATCTAGCATCCAGATACTTAAGAAAATTTTTTTCATACGATTGATAATAATTTAGTTTATAAAGTAGATTATGCATTCAATTAAATGGCATACTATATAAATATATTATAAAAACACATCACAAAATAAAGTTTTTATAGAACAATACCTGCCAATGTAAGTATCTCCTCTGGCCCAAAAAATTTGTGCCTGTTCTAGTTTTACTTTCACGTCTGTGACAACACTTAAGCATTGTGTATTTGTTAAATGCTGTAAACTACGTGCTGCAACTGGAAAACGAGATTCAGTTAACGCAGACTGCGTGCATTTAATGCATACCTAAAATAAAAAATTGTATACATCAAAAACAGAGGAAAGTTTTTACTCAATAACAGATCCAAACTCTACATTGTACACTCAAAAATATAACAGAAAATAAATCAAGAAGTCTTTTGTAGCCCAAAATTGCAAGTTATCACATTTTGTAAGATGAAATTAAATAATTTTATATTCTTACTTCTATACTGTACAAAAGATTTAAACAATCCACCCCTTAATAAAAATGCACATAATTATCTACATGCTTTGTAAGGAGTTTGAATTTAGGTTAGCAAGAATAAGTGAATCTTAACACTTAAGGGACAAGAAATTGTAAAGCCCACCTTTTTACTAACCTAACCTAATCTAATCTCCAGCTTGGGTTACTAGTGACCAATGAACAATGTTTTATTTTTCAGGCTGTAAGCAGGATACTTAAACATACAGCTATGCAGCTCAGTACCTCACCAACTACACCATCTAGCTGTTCCACAATTTTTTTTAGTGGTAATTTATGGAAAAAATCAAAGAAGATTTAATAGGTCGCCTCAGTGGACCAGATAGTGAAGTACTGATTGCAAAACTGAAGGTATCAGATTAAGTTCCTGGTTAAGATGTGAAAAATCATACATTATTTTTATTGGAATATTAGAAGGAAAAAGGAAAAGAAGAAGATTTCAAAACATAACATTAAAGATAATTTTAAAAGGAGGTATGAGATACTTAAGATATTTTAAGATATTTAAGATGGTTAAAAACAAAACGAAATTGAGACTAATATGGTGCAAATGATCTGCCTCAGGGCAGATAATCTCATGATTATGATCATAACATAAAACAAATCATACATATTTTAAAAACTTTTATTAAACATTTTTCTACATCTTGTTTAACTTATACAAAATAAAGAAACCACTAAATACACTAGTGGATTTTGTATTAAGTTATAGTTTATAAATAAAAGCGCACCTGTTTTGTAACTCTGTTTAATGCCGACAATAAACTTTATTCTTTATTACGGTTAGCTACGTGCACATTAGTTAGAATGTTATGGATCGTTTTCCCTCCAGTTTTGGTTGTTTCTCCTTGTTCAATCCTTCTTACCCTCGTTGCATTCACATCCAGTTAACATATTCCATTTTTTCAATTCTCACTTTCAAGTGAGTATGCTCGCTGAATGGACATCCATCGCTTGTTCGACTGCTTTTAACGGGAAGTTACACAATGCTGGTCTAATTGTAACTGGTCATTTTAATAGCTTTGATAGTGTCGTAATTGCATGTACTTAGTATTCAATATCGTATAGTATTAATTTTGAATCAAATTGTTAGCTAAATGTGTATTATTGTTAAATTCTAAGTGTTGTTTTATCAGTGAACTGTCTACCACGGAGTCCCAAGAATTTGGCAACTACCGAGTGAGGTCTGTCGATCATTTACAAGAAGTAAAAAGGATGTTATTGAGAGTACAAAAATATTTGATACTTAGTTAGCATATTTCATTTGGAAGTACTTTTATCGGTGGTTTTCCCTATGTTATTGTGTTTTCCTTATGTATCCTAACCTTGTTGGTTTTCCTCGGTTTTCCATTCAATTTTCTGATTAAGCCTTAAGCATACACTACAGTAAAATGTGTCTCAGTCATCCAGATAATATTCTCAAGTTTTGACTGCAACTTCTGTTGCTCTAAACGTACCACGAACTCATGTACATAATTCTTAATCAGTTTGAGTAAAGTTATAGGTAATGATTGTTAACAATCCCATTGGTCTGATATTAATATTTTTGACCTTTGTAATATACTGTTTCATGGAATAAAATGAATTTTTATTACAGTGAGCAATTTTGAAGAAAATTTTTAAGTTTTAATATTTTCCCTTTGTAAATCAAAACCTCCCTAAATCGAAAAAAATTAATCCTTTCAGATTTGAATTAGAGAGGTCCAACTGTATTAAACTATCAGAAATTTACAAATTTTGTTCACATAAATTACAATTAGATCAATAATAGTCTTAATAATGTTTAAAGACTCTTCCAACTCAATCTGTTAGTCAGCCATAATTAAAAAAAGTGGATCTCAAAAAATTAAATTCTACTTGAATACACACAAACTTTCTTTTATTTTATAGAAAATTTCATTCATTTTCTTTAAGTTTCATAAAACCAGTTTTAGTAGTTTAGTTTAATATTTAGTGAACTCAATAAAGAATAAAGAAGGGAAACTGATGACGGCTACGCAAGATGTACTTGAAACCTGGAAAAGGTTTTTCGAAGATAAGTTCAAAGAGGATAGGTTTGAGGAAGCTATCACTGTAGATGTGGTCAATGATGCAAATGTGGACTATCAAATGAATTCTGATATAACAAAGGAAGAGGTTAGGGATGCAATTCGAAAAATGAAGGTAGGGAAAGCAGCAGGAATAGATGAAATACATGCTGAATACCTGAAGAAAGGAGGTGAATGCGTAGTGAATAGCCTAACAAAATTATTGCAGGAAGTCTGGAAACAGGAAAAGATTCCAGAAGAATGGGAACAAAATATCATTATCCCACTGTATAAAAAAGGTAACTCAACTGATTGTGAAAACTATCGCGCAGTGTGTTTGTCATCGGTTGTATTGAAAATTTATACCCGAATTCTAGAGAAAAGACTTCGTGCGGTGGTGGAGGACCAGTTTGAGGAGGAACAATGTGCCTTCAGACCAGGCAGACAAACTCAAGACCATATTTTCTCGCTGAGATCAATCTGTTCGAAGTCTATAGAAAAGGGAAAACGGGTTTATCTGGCATTCTTGGACCTCAAAGCAGCTTTCGATACGGTCCCAAAATGTGTTGTATGGGAGACGCTGGTTGCCAAAAACGTATCACCAAAATTACAGCGAGCAATAAAAAGTGTTTTTAATAATGTGACTGCAGTGATCAGAACGTGTGGAAGGATTTCAAGACCGTTACAAATGGAAAAAGGAATTAAGCAGGGAGACAGTTTGAGTCCACTACTTTTTGTGATGATAATGGACGAAATTAATAAAATCTGCAAAAGACGAACTGACAGAATGATGGTGGGACGTTGGAACTTGAGGCCCATATTTGCTCAAGCTTTGTTATTTGCAGATGACATAGTTCTTATTGCTGACTCTGAAAGAAAGCTTCAAACTGCAGTAATTGAATGGAATGAAGAGATTAAAAGGAAAGGCATGACACTGAATATCAATAAGAGTAAAGTGATGGTGGTCAATGGCTTGGAAGGTGAAAGAATTAGGATAGATGTGGAAGGACAGGTAATGGAACAGGTGAGGTCATATGAGTATCTGGGTACAGTAGTAAGGGACGATGGGAAAATAGATGATGAACTAAGAAATAGAATCTCTAAAGCTAGTCGGGCCTTCTATGCAACCAGAAATTGTATTTTTGGAAAAAAAGAAGTGGGTGCCACAGTAAAAAACAGGGTCTATAAAAGTATTATTGAACCAATAGTCCTGTATGGTGCAGAAAGCTGGCCCTTGAAGCAACAACAAATGAGCAGAATCAGGGCAGTTGCAATGAAGTGCCATAGAAGGACAGCTGGGAAGACATTGAGAGATAGAGTAAGAAGTGAAAGAATCAGGGAGGAAATAGGAATGAAGGATGTGAAGGAAGTAATAGATAGAAAACAATTGGGATGGTGGGGTCACATACAAAGAATGGATGACGAAAGGAAAGCCAAGCAGTATGCAAACGTGATCGTTGGCGGGAGTAGGAAAAGAGGACGTCCACGATACTCATATGATGAGCACATACGAAGATTGGGAGAGGAAAGAGGCATGGCCCTAGGGCAAATGAGACGATTGGCGGCGGATAGAGTACAATGGAGGAAGTTGTCCGAGACTACCCCGACGCTGTAAGGCACATGGGGAGAGAGAAAGAAGAAGAAGTTTAATATTTTTTTTAAAACTATGTACTACAAGTATTGTAATAATTACCTGAACTTGCTCTTCTCCACCATGCATTCCTGTCATAACAATCCTTTGTGCAAAAACAGGCTCGACAAAATCATAACTGACCCATCCAAGTTTATCTTTTGCCTCCCACTTTTTCAAAATTTCTTGCAAGTCCATTTCTTCAAAATCTTCAATTTCCTGCAATAATTCATTTTTATCAGCAATCCTTTAAAGAACACAAAATTTTAAGGAATTGTAACTTAATACTAAAATACAAAAGTGTAGCTAAATACCAATGCGATGAAGTCTTTTGATTTGTAAATACTGAAAAGGCTGGGGTGTAATGTTAGTTCGCCTCCACGTGGTGCACCCTGGATAACGCTAAATGAGCTAACAACAATCGGCAGTCAGACAAATCAATTGGTTCTCCTGACTAACAAGACATTGGAAAAGCAACATCATCCCTAAATAGACTAAATAGCCGATACACGATATGAACCCGTTGCTACATGATACAAACAGTCCTTTTAAGGACTTACCGACAAAAATTCTCGGACCTTTAGTTCGAATTTGCCATTTGAAAATAGAAAGCATTAGTTATTCTAAGAGCCAGTACTTATCTAAGATTTTAAAAAGAGACAATATTGATCTGGTTGCA
Organism: Catonia carolina; assembly: GCA_035578175.1. NCBI lineage: Eukaryota > Metazoa > Arthropoda > Insecta > Hemiptera > Achilidae > Catonia > Catonia carolina. The sequence continues at coordinate 139,728,971 of JAQMRL010000001.1, read as the reverse complement.
ATTCAGGAAACTCACTGCAACACCGAAGAGCAATTACAGAAAAGAGGCAAGATACCTGGTTATGATCTACTTGGTGCCACATATCATCAAGCATATGGAGTAGCAACTTATGTAAGGCATGATATAGAAAATGCTACTCTCATCTCCACATCTACAGACAATGAAATACACAGTGTGGTTGTGAAAGTAGGAGGCTTGAGTGTATCAAATATATATAAGCCTCCGGCCGTCCCATGGCCGAGCACAGTTGTTCAAATGCAATCTCATCCAGCTGTGTACTTGGGCGACTTTAATAGCCACCATGAGCTGTGGAAATATAGAGATTGTGATGCAAATGGTGAGGCTGTGGTGAGATGGGCGGAAGATGCGTGCCTCACTCTTGTTTATGATGCCAAAGACCGATGCACATTCAGGTCAGCTGCATGGAGACGGGAATATAATCCAGACTTATGTTTTGCATCAACTGATGACAGAGGCCAAACCCTACCAGTCACCCGAAGGGTTCTTTGTGACTTCCCTCACAGTCAACACAGACCAGTTATAATAGAAACAGGCATCCAAATTCCGCTAGTAACATCCATACCTCGACCTAGGTGGAACTTCAAGAAAGCAAACTGGGAACACTTCTCAAGAGATTTGGACAAATGCCTGGGCTGGATACCACCAATCAGCAAGAATTATAACAGGTTTATTGGAGCAGTAATAAGCACTGCTAAGAAACACATTCCTAGGGGATTTCGCGAGGAATATGTTCCAGGCTGGTCTCAAAACAGTGAGGAACTCTATCGGTGCTTTCGGGAAACAGGAAATCAGGAGGGGGCAGACGAACTTCTTCAAAGCCTTGATGATGCTAGACAACAAAAATGGACAACAACAGTAGAGAGTATGAACTTCCAGACCTCAAGCCGTCAAGCGTGGACATTGCTAAGAAAATTGGGCAGTGCAGCCCCGATTCAAAGACAAAAAACTGGTGTCACCCCAAATGCTGTAGCGTCTCACATAGTGACAACATCTAGAGCACCAAAAGATAAGGAACACTCAATCCAGGTTAAGCAGGAACTGAGAAAGATGAAAAATGATGCAGTGGTGACTGAATATGCACAACCTTTCACAGCAGAAGAAATTAGACATGCGCTTAGAGATATGAAACCTGGTAAAGCACCCGGATTTGATAACATCAACCCAGAATTCCTTATAAATTGTGGAAAATATGCAAGGGTTTGGCTGGCTAGATTTTTCACAGATGTAATGCAAACTGGCAATGTACCTAAGGAATTGAAGCAATCAAAAATAATAGCAATTCTCAAGCCTGGGAAACCAGCAGACTCACCTAAAAGTTACAGACCTATTGCATTGCTATCGGTGATTTACAAATTACTGGAACGGCTCATCCACAATAGAATCTGCCAAAGTGTCCTTGATGTGATACCACATGAACAGGCTGGCTTTAGGCCAAAACGGAGCTGCTGTGACCAGGTCCTCTCATTGACAACATTCATTGAAAGTGGATTTCAAGAGAAGCTTAAAACCTCCGCTGCTTTCATTGACTTATCAGCAGCCTATGATACAGTGTGGAGAGAGGGCATGATTTATAAGTTTCTTCGTGTAATTCCATGCAAAATAACATCTCGTCTCTTAAATAACATGCTGAATGACAGAACATTTCAAGTCATCATGGGTTCCAACAAAAGCACACAGAGGAAACTGAAAAATGGTCTGCCCCAAGGATCGGTGCTCGCCACGCTCCTCTTCAGCCTCTACATTGCAGACTTGCCCAAGACTACATCCAAAAAGTTTGGCTATGCTGATGATTGGGTGTTAGCAACTAGGTGTGGATCGTTTGAGGAGGCGGAACAAGTTCTTTCTCATGATTTGAAGAGAATGGGTAGATATTTCCGACAATGGCGCTTGCAGCCTAATGCTAGCAAGACTGAGGTTTCTTGCTTTCACCTTAACAACAAACTTACCAAGAGAGAGCTCAAAATCCAGTTCGAGAACAAATTGCTTCTTCACAATAGTACCCCAAAATATCTAGGCATAACACTTGATAGAACTCTTTCTTTCAAACATCATCTATCAAGAATAGCAGAGAAATTAAAAGCAAGGAATAATATTATACAAAAGCTCTGTGGAACAACTTCGGGAGCTTCAGCCTCAACTCTTCGCTCAACAGCTCTGAGCCTTGTGTTCTCAGCTGCTGAATACTGTGCACCTGTCTGGCTAAACAGCCCTCACACTCATAGAGTAGACGCCCAACTCAACAATACCATGAGAATGATCACTAGCGCTATCAGATCAACACCTACCGAATGGCTTCCAGTATTGAGCCACATACCACCCCCAAACCTGCGCCGCAAGAATGCCCTCATTAGAGAGTATGATAAGATTGTCGACAATCAAGACCTGAGAATTCATGAGGATATTGAAAACGCAAATAAAACTCGTCTGCGATCAAGAAAGCCACCTACAAAAACTGCAATTACTGCCAAAGAGGAAGCATTTAACATACCCAGTGCATGGCAGCAAGAATGGGCATCAAAGCAGCAAGAACAAATCCCATGGTTTTCACAAAAACCGCCAGGTTTTGGACTACCTCGTAGAAAATGGTCAGCTCTAAATAGAATAAGAACAAAACACGGTAGGTGTGCTGATTTATTGTTTAAATGGGGCAAAATACCATCGCCTTTATGTGAGTGTGGTCAAAGACAAACTATTGATCACATAGTGAAAGAGTGCAGAATAACTGCCTTTAGAGGAGGGACAAGAGCGGATTTCCTGATGGCAACTCCAGAATCAATAGCCTACTTGGACAGACTGGATGTCTGTATATAGACTTAAGCATGTTTTTATAATTACGTACTGTATGTACATATTTTTCATGTTTTTTTATGACTATTTGTTTCCCAAACAATCATTAATGTTATTTCCCATCCTTATAGACAGAGGGTCATATTTGATCCCAATATATAACAATTATGATGCTGATTTTTAAATGTCTTGAAAAGCCATACGCTAAATAAATACTGAAAAGGCTACTAACCTGAACATAACTGGAGCCAGTAAAAATCTATTGAAAAACCAGAAGTAACCTTCCCAGAGTATAGAAATTGTTTAGAATCTATGACTTTAGGACAACCATTGTTACAAATATTAAACAAAGATGCCAATTACTTTTGGAGTTAAATTACTTAATGGAGTTTAAATTACTAAATCTTATATTACTAAACATAAACAGAATGTTTGATTACCAGAGTGTCACTGGTGTGCTTTCTACGATAATTGATGATTTTAAAACTATACAATACTCTCCATGACACCCTAACTCATCTGGAAACTATCACTTTAATGTTGGTCAAATATGGAACAAAATTACAAGTCAAAGACAAAACTACAAATCAAACAGTAACCTACAAAAAAACCTATCAGTTTACGTACAGATAGTCAAAAATTAAACCGATATGAATGTAATTAAAAAATCTTCATTATAGCATTTCATAACAACTGGCTAAAAAAATCTGTATGTGTTTTTTTTTTATTTTATACTAACCTGAAGAGACTGCAACTGTGATAGGTACTTATAAATGTTATGAGCTGACTCAAAACTAATGTGGTTCAGCGAGGAGATAACTAAAATTCGAGCATCTGCAACAGCATTAGCAACAGCTTGACTGTCAGAAAAGCTCATTCCTCTTAACGCTGAGTACACAAGTCCTTGATAAGATTCTTTAGATTCAGGTAAGTTCCACTGTCCCAGTCGCCATGCAGATTCATGTTGAATCTCAGAGAGAATTTGATCATTTGCTGAATTAGATGCAGTTACGAACACATTGGCCAGATGATTCAAGCCAGCACTATTAATTGCAGAAACTAAACCTGAAAAAAATATTTTTTGAATATTTAAATGATCCAAGTCAGAAGAATAATATGTTTAACCCTTACAATGCCAGTGTCCTAATAATAGGACGTCAAGATTTAGACTAAAAAATGCCAGCGTTCTAATATTAGAACGTCAGAAGTTTAACCAAAACATACTGACGTCGTCCTTTTATTAGTACGTTGACTAAAAAATTCATAGAATTTTTATTTTTCACTCAATTTTAAAAAAAACGTATGAAAATAATCAGTAAGAAATGTAGATTAAAAAATTACGTGTAGAGGTTTTTATGAATTTAATTGATTTAAGAAACTAAAATATGGATTTTTAAAACTTTTATCGCAGTATTTTTATTTTTTACAATACATAAATGATTTTTTTTGTAATTTTTGCATAATTAAATTGTTTTTTAAGTGACATAAATGAAATTGAGTAACATAATTTTTAGGGTGATTTTTTTAAATTAAAAAAGAAAATTTCCACAAAAAATGACTACGTATAATTTTATTTTTAGATTGTAAGAAATGTGTTTCAAGTTCAATTATAAGATCAATTCAGTATGAACAAAACAAAAAAGTCATTAAGATGCCTTGAAAAATAGCCATGTTCTGGGTATATATACAAAATGCTACAAATCGCACAAAAGTGGGCTGGCATTTTTCGGTAGGCACTCACAATATTCTCCTGGCACTGTAAGGGTTAACTTAAATTTAGATGGAATCTGGTGAGCCACTGGAGTTTAATTTCATTTAAGTAATATTAACTACGGCACAAAGTTTTCAATACTTTTATCAGACATCACCTCAGTAAATTTAATACATTGTTCATATCATAGTACACTAATAAATCTTACGTAGCCTTGAACAACAAATTACAAATTATCATTACAAGATGTATCTACAAATTCCTACTTTAAGGAAGTATAGCATACACAGCCATTAACTTCTTATAATGGGTACAACAGAACATAAAAATTTTAATAAAACGTGCTGTAACTAATTGTAAGAAAGTATAAAATTGATGACCTAAAAACTATTAACTCTCCCTAAAATTCAGTAATATGAACCAAATAACACATGTTTACTGTAGAGGTAAACCTTTAGGGTAAGAGTTACAAAGAGATAAAAATGCTAATGAACTAGATTTTTAATAATTCCAGGTGTTTTCTGGGAAGAGAAGTTTGCGAGAAGAGCCTGTACAAAATAATGAGCCCAAATATCATAGACATAACACGTAAGAAGTGCTGTACCTAAAACATTAATGGTTTATAGAAACCATTATAAAATAAAGAGTAAACATCTGAAGACATCTGTAGAGATTGAAGGACAAATAATTAATGACCGAACAAAACAAGTTTACAGATGAAACACACCAGACCTTTGATAAAAATCTTGTAAGAAAAATTATTTAATTTTATATTTTTGGAACAATAATGTTTGAAATCTCAAGAGATTGTACCTGCAAGATAAAGGTTTTTGCCTTTAGAAAGTTCCAAATCACATGTCTCCATGACTCTGTCCCACTTCCTTTCTAATTGATAATGTTGCAGTCTGGCATCTGGATCTGATAACTGAGTTGGCGCACAACCATAGACTGCATCAGGTTCACCAATATTTTGGTAAGCCTAAACAGAGATATCAGTTGTAGTTCATGAAAATAATATAAACACATGCAAATTACAAAAATATTATTGGGAAACAACTGAATCCCTTTTGTAGAAGTCATATATACACAGACAGTATTACAGTATTAAACAAAATGTTTGCACCAATTAAGTGATACTGACTGAATTTTAAAACCAATCATATAAGTCATAATCATTGACCTTATAAGAAAAAATGAGCTATATACACAAATTGTTTTAATCTGGATTTTCATACAAATGAACATATATTTTGCTAATTTAAAAACAGTATTACAATAAACTCTTCCTTATCCGGTCCTCTGATATCCAACGCAGGTTTTTCAAAAAACTGTATTATACTACAATACTTTCAATTTCTTTCTCTTTTTTGAAATTCTGTTCATTACATTTTTTCTGAACAACGGTAGTTCAGTACTTTCAAGCTTTTTATTGATTTTTACCCAAAGTAAGTTAAATCAAAATAAATAAATGCCTTACCCACTATAATACATTACTCAAAAACTTGAGTATTTTGGGTTGCTTTTTGTGGCATAATTTCATTACAGCAACGGGAGTATATGCCATAATTGTTTGTTTTGTGTAATTTCCTGTTTGTTATTTAGATATCCCTTTTGATATCTGGATTTTCCGCTATAAGAATTACCCAGCGCTATTTTAGTCCCGATATCAGAGGTCTTACTGTACTTCAATGATTAATACTAACAGTAAGTGTTTTTACACACAAAATGCAGTCTCCTTTTTTTATTGAACAATGTAGTCTGTACATGTATCAATTATTAAGCTGCGTGCTTTTTATGTCTCAAGCAACAGTGCAGGCATCCTGTTACATGAACCAAAGAAATGTGGTTCAAAAACTATATTATAAATTATAATGGCCACTTTTTAATATGTCAAAGAAAGAATTTAAGCAAAACATAGAAATCATATAGCTTTGAGTCATAATCATAAATAAATTACAGGTAACACAAAAAATAAATTACACAAACTGAAAGTTTACAGATACCTTATCTGAAAGTTTTTATATAATGTTTTAGAATCTACTAGCAAGCAAAACTTACTACAGTACTTACAATTATTTGTTTCATGATTAATTTTTTAAATTTCATGACCTTGCCTTTGCCTACAATTACCTTTTATAATGCTACATGATGCACACAACTCTATTAATTTTCTTTTCGCACATTAAAGCTAATGCAGATGGTGAAGGGTAATAGATGAAATGAATGATGGAAAACATGACTGGGAATTGAATCTGGGACCCACGGCACAGAAGCCAATTGTGCTGACCACTTTACTAACAGGCTGGCCTGTACATTTATTTAAAAGAATCACATATTAATTTTCTTTGATTACCAACTTAAAAAAGAAAAAAAGGATTTCAAGAATTGGTTATAAAATCACTTATGTATGAAAATAAAATTTTATTCAGGTGAAAACGAATTGCCCTTACTATAAAATTTGTTGGTGTAAAGTTTTCTTGTCAACAGTTATGAAGGGGTTCATTTAATTAATCTTGATAAACACAATCGCTACCACTGTTTAACTACTTTAATCACAATTTTTTTAATTGGAAAATTAAAAAATTAACTGAAGGAAGAAGCTGCAATACGCACTGTATTCAACGCAGCACAACAATATCAAACCATTATATCTGTTTTAACCTGTAACATTTTTAAATTAATGTTACTTTATTTAATTATTAATTTTTCCTTTTTCTGTTATGTTGAATTTAAATTTCGTTATCTTTTAATGTCGCCGTAATCCGTTATCTCGTTATCAATTTGCATTCATTCTGTCTTTGTACTGCCGACTGCTGTTATCTGTACTTTCTTGTCGAATCCGTTTCTTCTTGCTTTTCATGTTCTCTTGGTACATGTTTAGCGGGGGGGGGGGGGGGTCGGTGACGTCAGAACCGAGGCTTCATTATGAATGATTTGATATACTCGCTCTCTCTTTGCAATTGGTCTGGAAGATGTTCGGTTCTTGAATTATGTGTGCCGTAAATTTTATTGTTTCTTTTCGGGGCGCTTTTACGTTGCTGTGTGACTAAATGCAATTCCTGTTTTTTTTTACGGTAAGTCCTTGTTCTATTTCTTTTATTATGCTTGTAGTTAAAACCCATTGTAGCCGTATATGATTTTTTTAGATTTTGTAAATTTTTGGTAAACCCTTTTGGGTAATTTTTATTTTCTAAATTTTAACTTAAAGCTTTTCTTAATGTTTGCTATTAAGTTAATTTTCTTTTCTTTAATCTTTTGCTGTGCTGGTGGGGTTTACCTACTTTTAATTTTCTCTTTTGTTTGTCTTTTGCGGAGGCCCTCATTATTCTATGTCCTGATTTTCTGCTCTTTGCAGGGACCAGCTTTGGGGAGCAGTTCCTTCAAAATTTTATACAAGTTTTACTAATCCTTTTGGGCGACATGGAAGCCAAAAGGTCAATTTAAACTATTCTAACTTCACCTGAAAGTATCGCCTTTTATGACTTTAAATCGACTCATCTGTAAACTAATTCTTTGCACAAGATAAATTTTTGGGCCCAAATATTCAGTAAACATAAATCTGGAATCACTGATTTTAAATGGACAAGTCGCCTTTGGTTTAAACAAGTCTCCGGCTAGCTAACTAGCATGTTCTTTCGGGGATCATCCTTATTCTTCTAATTCTACTCATCCGTCTTCTATTTATAATAACTGATAAATTTCTTATATTACAAATATTTTAATTTTTATAATTAATTTTGTTAATCATAAAAATGATCCTTATTATTCTTATGCTTGCTGCATTATGCAATTTTGCATAATCTTGTCTCGTGGTGGATGAAACATGTTTTGCATTTAACTTATAATGTTAATATTGTATTAAGCCTTTTGTTTTTCTGGCTTTCTCTTATTTTTGTTTCATTAATATTAAAAATAAAAATTTGAATTATTTTGCTAAAATATTGCATGATGATTATCTTGTAAAATTAAATTTTTGTTACTCAAGGTAAAATTTACCTTGTGTTTCGTTTAGTGAAACTAATTATATACTTATTTTTGTTTTTTTAATTAAGATCAAATCTTTTAAAGAAACTGTTTAATCATGTTTTTTTATTAAATTTTATTTTTTATGAATCTCTTTCATGTAAAGGCAATCGGATTAATTCTTATATTTAATTTGGTACTTTCATTTGATTTCTATTTATCGCTTATTAATTTCTAATAATTATAATTGTAAAACCGAAATGGTCTTTTCTATTTTAAAATTACTTAAAGATTTTCTTAAATTACATTTCTGGATCCAGTTTAAAGCATGCTAAATTATTATTGAGCTCGTACTATATAATATAAAATTTTGGTTATTAATTATGATAATTTCAATTTAATGCCTGCGTAACGTTTTTGTAATTCTTCTTAAATACTGAACATAAAACTTAATTTATCTTATATTTATAATGGTTACCTATCTATTAATATTTTTTTATTAAATTTTTAAGTAATCAAAATTAATCTTGTTAATTTTATTTTCTTTGCACCACATCACCGCAGTCTGTTTTTGGGGTAGTTTTTTTCTTTCTTGTCCCCTGTGCCACTTTTGCTTTTGGTAGCGAACCTTTGGGGTTCGCGTGAGCAAAAAGGGGCTACAAACCCAAACCAACAATAACAATGGATGTAAGATTTCAAGTGTAGTCACAAATCTTAAAAAGGTAGACAAATTCTTAATTAAATTATTAATTAGTAAGACAACATTATAAGGGATTTTTGATAGAAATACCTTGTACAAAAGATTTTGTAAAGTTAATCCGGCATCCAAGTTTTTTTCAGTTATGTACTCTAATCCGTGTGAATTGCTGCGTTCCATGTAACTTAAATCTGCATTATCACTGAAATTTTCATAAAGATTATACATTATTAAAACGATTATACATTCAATTTACTTCTATAGTGTATACAAATAAATTATACCAGCAATTGATTTGTTTGGTTCATGATGAGATGTACATTAATTTTTTTTTATCAAAATATACTAATATATATTATTTCTTGAATAAAAGGCTATAAATTAGTAAAACTACTTTAAATAATTAAATAGAAAGGATGCATTTAGTATGGAGAGTGTATAACTGTATTTAATAGTCATAGATTGTTCGAGAAAGATTTAGCTTGGGTTAGATTATTTGTAATAGAAAGATTTAGAAGGAATTTAGACGTGTATTGCAACAGGAAGTTGAAAAGAGATATAGATATAGACACTAATCATTATTGGTCAGATTGTTCTGGAATAATAATCCTATTGGTTGATACGCAGATGTATGTGTGTCGACACATCTACAAGGTAATTAAAAAAGCCAGTAGAAGAGTGGAAGTTACAGATTCATACAAGGTTGATATTCGGTTGAGTGTTGAACTGTTTCATTGAAAAATGGCTTGGTTATCCAGTAAGGAAAAATTGTTAAAAAAAATATTATAAAGAACATGGGGATATTAAAAACAAAGTGAAAATGTTTGAATATGTAATTAACATCTATCGAGTTTCATTGGATAGTACATTATCGCATAATTCTAGGAGAACCAAGTAATGGAATATTGTACACAAGTCATCTCTAATACTGAATATCTCAAAGATTCATAAAAATGTACAGATATTCTCAACAGTAATATTTTGTTAAGGTTGTTCTGTCAAAAAATAGATTTCTGTTTTTTTTATCTTAACGTCTTTATTAAGTTCATATAAGACCATTCAGATTAGTTTATTTTATTTTTTTGTCAATTTGTCGGCTAGAGGGGCGTTTATAAGGGCATTTTTTGCTAAAATTGGTACACACGTTTTTTAAGAACGACTTTAATTACAACAATAAAATTTTGAATGAGAGTTTAAAAGCAGTAGGAGATAATTAAATGCTATTTTTGAAAACGTATTTTTTTAATTGAAGCATAGCACAAATTTTTAGGGCCCAAAAAAACATGGTATTAGATATTTTTACAAAAATTAAAATACCTTATGTTCAAGTTCAAAATGAGTACTTAATAATACGTATAGCGCAATACTTCCTATGATAACAGCAACGCAGAAATCTGTGTGCCAATTTTTTGGACTTTTTTAGGGCCTGTTACTCCTTGCAGTTAGACAAACCCGCAATACTAGTAGACGTACACACACATATAACTCTACAGTAAAAATGGTTTATGTAGTGGTATTTTCGTACCTCTAGCCCCAAACCATCCCCACCACCAAACTGCTACTACAGTTACCGATGTCCACCGTGTGGGGTGTGTTGGTTATTTAGTTCCATTCTATTATGAATAGTACACTTATGTTATTGTTACTATCCCTGTATACACAATAGAATACCAGACAACACTCGCCGTGTTCAGAGGAATATAAAAATAACAGTTGTGTTTATTTGTTGTTATTATTGTATTTAAAGCGGAGATAAAATATCCTGATGTGGGACTAATGACTGATATTAGTCGATTATTAAAACTATCGAATCATTCGAATGAATTTAAAAATTAGTTGAATAGCCTTCTACCTCAATTGCACGCAAGTTTCAGTATTTCAATGCTAATCTTTAGTCGAGTCGGCAATCGAATATTTCTGTCATCCGCTTGATTAATTCTGCAATGTATCCTAAAGAATACCATTTAAAAAAATAGCCTACGTGAATTTTTAATATAATTATAATATTTTAACGAAATAACATTAAGTGGGTAGTCAACCCAGAAAATGAAAATGAAAACTTCTGGCTATAATTTATCATTATATATTTTAAATGAAAGAGTAATTTACTAGTAATGATCTACCATTTGAACCAAGCCAAAAAATTAATTACAGCCCCTAATATAAGGGTGAGGTTGGAAAAACGGGCTTATAAGGGGAATCAAATATGTATATATCTTATATATCTTATATCTTATATATAAATATGTATATATCTTATGCTAAAAAATATGGAAAATTGCTGTCTATTATCTGTTGTTATGCGCTTGTATGTATATTTTCTTACAAGAAATTTATTGAAGAAAAACCATATTTTCAAAAACATTTATTTTATGTATTCAATTATTTTTTAACTAATTCCCTATTAAGGTTTTTGTAATAATCATTCCACAGATAATAGAGCAAGAAATTATGAACATTTGAAAAAATCATCATCCAAATATCTCCAATATAAACCAAAATATTTAATTCCCATGAATGTACAATCATGCAAAAACTTACATTTCCAGAAAACTTAAAGCTGTTGAAGGAATAATATCATTCGCCTAGTGAGCTTTATTTTAAACAAATGTTTTTACAACTTTTTGTCAACGTACAAACAAAGTAAACAAATGTTGTGCTTCAGAAAATTTTAAACTTCAAATAAATGCAAAAAAAATCAAAATTTAAAAAAAAATCATCTTGAGTTGACTACCCCCTTAAAAGCAATAATTTTATAATTATTATATTTAGTATTTTAAGGGTTTAATCGTAAAAAATAATATTGTTTCTTAAAATTTCTAAAGCAAAAATTACAAGAGTATAACGAAACTTAGTCTCAATTTAAAAAATCTGATGTGAAACACACACGACTTTCTCTGGTCAATGTAAGTAATGAACAATAATACCATGTTTAAACATTAGTAAACAACGTAAAATGAACAATAGTCATCTCCGTGGCCGAGTGGATAGCGCGCTAGCCTACTAAGCGGCTAGGGTCTGGAAATTATAACGTACCAAAACCCATCGTTAAATTTTCTTAATCCACCTTAGTCGCTAATAACCAAGTTGTTGATGCGACTTTAAAGAAACCAAAAAATGAAAATCAACCTAAATGTTCGATTTAAAAATACGAAAAATCACTCTTTGACGCTAAACTAAGCTCTGTAAAGAAATACAATTTGAATAAAAGTCGTAGGTATTTTAATTTCTTATAATTTTTATTATATACAGTTTTGTCATAAAATGCATACTAAGGCCATAACCTTTAAAAAATCCCATTTTTACAGATTTTTCACGAAAAATAACCAGAAAATCACTAATTCCCACTAAACTAAGCGTTGTACAAACAAATGTTAGGAATAAAAGTTGTAGGTTTTTAAATGTTTTACAGCCTCAATTATACATGTCTGCTCTAAAATGCATATTAGGGCCGCAATTAATAAAAACAAACATTTTTCTTTTTTTTTCTACGAGAAGACACCCTATCCTAGAATTTCAACAGAAATTCTTTAGACATAGCGCTTACCCTATCTTGTAGAGCACAGAAAATATATTAGTAAATGAGGCGATTTTAAAAAAATCTTTTAGAGCCGTTTTTGAGAAATAGCAATAGTGAAAAATTGCACGAACAAACTGCTACTTCTGGTTGACCATTTTAATTAAAATGTTCGTATCGAGTCCTCTAGTGATACCTAACTTAAGTTTCAAGTTTTAACTTCTTAAGTTATTCCTTTCTTGAGATATTTTGTTCACACACAACAATCGCTGAATACATGTTTTTTCTGTTCAGGGGGTCTGAAAACATGTTTATATCTAGTGAAAATCGATTTCGAAAAATGGACATGAAAACTCGATCAATAACAAAAATAACACACAGTAACCTGTACATTTTCCAGTACGATAGAACTGACAGACTGATACAAGATTTAAATCACTCTATACTTTTCATGATAAATTAAAAACTGATGTTTGTTTGAGCAGTGCAGGCGCCGACAGGTTGTTACATGCTTGCCTTTATCTCTACTACACCGACTAATCATAGTCGGTCATCCGTGTTACTCGCTCTTGACTAGTAGCCGATTACTTCTATGTCTGCCAAACTCGGTCCGACCGTCCGACTAATACAATACATATCAGTCGAATTAGTCGATTATTGAAATTAGTCACTGACTTATTAGTTGATAGTAGGAATTAATAACAATTAGTCTTTATTCAATGACTGCTAAATATCACAGAACAGATTACGTCAATACAATACCATATATTTTACAAAATTAAAGCTAAAATACTGTATACATAGTGCAACAAACACAAAACTTAATCAAGAAAAAATATACCAACAAAACGTTTTGCAATAATAACGTTGTTTTTTCAATAATAAAAATGAATCATTTAAAAGTCATCTAACTTTTAATTAAATTACTAAAAGATTATTTGAGCCTTCCCATAGTGAAAACGTTGTGTCGACCGACCTGCCAAAAAATTCTTCCGTCTTATGAAACAAGTTCTTTATCAACCAAGAGCGGATTTTTGTCCTGAATTTTTTATTGGCACCGCCCTAACTGCTAAAGGCAATTTGTTAAATATTTTCACTCAATGGGTAAAAATATTAGGGCTTGTATCCCTCAAACAAGTACGCGGAACATCCAGATCTGTCCTAAATCTTGTTTAATACCCGTGGACATCAACCCTTAGCTTATGCGTATTCAAGTTTTTGTTACGTGTATCAGCGAATAGAAGATGTATAAATTATTTTTATACTGGAATGATTTTCAATTCCTTGATAAGGGTTTTGGAATGCTGACGCAAAGGTTTGTTAAGTTTTATTCTCATTGCCTTTTTTGAGGCAACAAATTTTTGTAACCTGAAGAGGTATGATCCCATAAATGAATGCCATAGGTAAGCTGGCTCTGGTAAAAGAAAAATAAATTGACTACAATGTATTTAGTGGGAGCAAAGGCTGAGTTTACGGAGGATGAGAAGCACCCTTGATAACTTTCCGCAAACATTCTGCACATGCCACTTCCAGCTCAAGTCAGAATCTAACTAGTAACCTATAAATTTTACCACTGTATTACGGCTGGCTATATCCTCGAAACGTGAAAAGACAAAATTCTGTTCTACGTACATTTATACGTACATGGGCCTTTTAACACAAACGAATTAGCTGCAAGTCATTCCTTGGTCAAATCAATTCATTTTTTATTAATTCTTCCAAATCCTCTACGTGCTTACAACAGTTAATTAAATTAACATAATCCGCGTGCAAAACGTCATGTGACATTTGATTTTCTCTCCAAGGTACATGTGACTTAAAAATGTTTGTCGTAAAATGTATACTAAGACCGCAATCTTAAAAAATTCCCATTGTTTTACAGATTTTCATGAAGAAAAATAAACAGAAAATCACTAAACCGTTGTACTAAACAATGTTACAAATAAAAGTTGTAAATTTTTTTAAATTTTCTATAAGTTCAATAATACATTTTTGTCACACAATACGTACTAAGACCGCAATCTTAAAAAAATCCCATGTTTTAAAGATTCTCAAGAAAGAAACCGAAAATCAATAATTGACGCTAACATAGTTATTAAGCGTTGTACAAAAACATGTTTGAAAAAAAAGTTGTAGGTTTTTAAATTTTCTCCATCACAGTAAAACTATCTATATTTTACTATTAACTATCTATATTTTTGTCACAAAATTAAAAAAATGAATCAGGTTGTGTACATAACCGGTTTTTTACTTATAATTTATTTTGAAACCAGTATTTCAAATGTTTTGATAAAATCTAGAAATTCTGAGAAAGCATAATACCAATTTTTTTAAGTCACATAGACAGCTTGGTCATTAGCGACTACTGTGGGTTTTGGAAAGAGGCAATAAAATCATGTAACGGTGGATTTTATCGTGTTAAAATTTCCAGACCCTAGCTGGGAATCGAACCCGGACCTTCCCCTTTGTAAACTAGCGCGTTAGTCACTATGCGACGGAGGTGGTCACAACTATCTATTTATTGTAAACATTTTATCAAATGTTAATAATTTTAACATGTTTAGTAACATCTACTTTATAAAAGATTGAACAGATCTGTATATTGTAATAAGTATAAAACTCGTAATACTGTTACATTTGAATAACTTCCGACAGTGAAGAAATACGTGACCGCAAATATAAACATTACAGTATTACGGCCAGAATCTCATAGATATAGACACTACAGAAATGTGAATAAAAGGCCTCGTTAAAAATTACGGTTGTGTGATGGTCAAAAATGAGTACCTAAGTAGTTTAGTAAGGGTTGATAGATTTAAAGTAGTGGGGGAATAATAACTGGTTTTTTCCAAAAATGAGAACTACATATATGTAGTTCTCATTTTCTTCACAACGAGAGCCATTATACTGCTGATATTCGTATCACTCCGTTCTACGCTTGAACTCATACGGTGACAGAACAACCTTAATATGCACTTATCCTAGTTGTCTTAAGAGTCAATATCAATGTAATTTTAATTGAATATTTAGTTCATTATTCCAAAATATTCATAAAATATTTCAACTACTAATTTATTTATGCGTTATTCTGTTATGAAGTGGTTATCAACCACTACTTTTTTCAAGCAATATTTGGACTTGCACACCTTTGGATTATTTAAATTAAAAATTAAAATCATATCATATCTTAAAAATATTATATTTTATAAATATACACATCAATGAATAATTCCTCTAAACAAATATTAGTACTGTAGTAATCACAACACTGACGGAAGGAGGTTGGACTCATAGAACTGTGACTAAATAGATTCTAAGAATATCCTGGACTGAATTACAAACAAATCAATTTGCAAAGAATTAAAAAGGAAAGAGAAGTGGTTTTCATCACACAAAAAAAAATTAAATACTTTGACATCATGTGTGACCCATGAGAAAAGTTTTTATAAATTAATAATTTAAGGCAAAATACAGGGCATCCATCGAAAGAAGAAGAAGAATGTCATGAATGAGAAGCTTGCGACAGAGGTTCACTGAACATCAACTGACCTTTTTGAGTGACCGTATCTAAGGTCCACACAACAATTATGATTGCAAACATCCTATCAGACTTGGGACCATAAGAATGCGAATCACAACATAATAAAAATACTCCAGCTCAATGCCATAAATTGAAAAGATTTTTATTTGATTCAGGTCTTGGGTTCTATGTACAAATTCTCAAGCTAGAACCAGTTGAAAGACAAACACATTTCAGACAGACTAGTATTACTTCTCTAGAAGTATTTTATGATCCTCTTCAAATTATCAAATACCTCCTGTATTTAACGCAATAAACTCCTCAAACACCAGTTTTGATTTAGATAAAAAACCTAAAATACCGAGCAACAATAACAGTATGCCCCAAAACAAACTCTGTCAACTTTCTAATAAGTATACCTGTAATTAGAGTAAAACCATAATTCTCCATAGAAAACAGATGTAAAGAATGCAGAACAAAACTGAGCAGCTTTTGCAACTTGCAGGTAGTTCAATTCAGGAATATTTTGAAAGTCCCTGTGAACAAAACAGATACTTTTAACATAGGTAATCTTTAAAATTTTTTTACAAAATTTATGGGACAAATAATAATTGTCGTTCAAGAAAAGGATGATTTATGCTTAAATTAAAAACACTATATATTTAAAGACTGATACATTTCAAACACTATAGACCTGCATAAAATTTGGCATTTATACTTTTATTACTACTTTAGTTTTATCGCCTTTTTAATGATTTTGTTTTACCTTATTATCACAGGAGGTAAGCTCAATGACTAAAAGCACAAAAATTATAAAAACAAAAATTACATAATAGAATTCCTGAAACAACATATAGTTACAAATACATAATTTTAAATTCATACTATGAACAACTCATAAAAAAAACTGAAGACTATTTCATATTGGGTTGTTGACAAATAAAGATTTATTTATTTAAGAAAACCAACATGTTGCAGCACTCACTCTTTCTTTTTTTTCTTCTTATTTTTATTCTTCTTCTCTTCATCGCATAGGCCATTAAGCCTGTTCTGGCATCCATTACTTTAATTTTTCATAAGAAAGCCGTAATTAAAATAAACTACTCCTAGTGTTGTAGACATGTTCCCAAGCTTCTTTTTCCCCTCAAACCTTTATCTCGGAACCTGTTTTGAAATCCTATCTCTCTTCTTCATACTCTGAAGATGTGTCATACATTTATTGAAATAATAACTGATTCACCTGTTTACACTTACTGTCTGCAACACTTGCTTTTTATCAGATTTCAAAATCTGTTCACTATCAGACAGCCCTTGACTATTCTTAGAAAGCACATCTACACAACTTCTCATTTCTGTTTCCTTTTCCCCATAAAAGCCAAAGTTTCACTGCCATACAAAAGAGTTGGATTCATTTTTATTTACAGTAAAAAATGTGATATTCTATTTGATCAAATCATACAAACAATAAAAAATTCAATATAACTGAAAAATAAAGACGAAGACAGTAATTTCACTTCTAAATTATGAAAGCCTGATCTTTGTTTTTTTTTTGTTATTAATTTTGATATGTTCATGACAAAACTATAATTAGATAATTACATTTTTAATAGTAATAAATTTATACAGATTGATACTCTAAATAATATAATAAATAATACATACAATTTTTGTGGTGATTATTATTTCAGCAATAAGCTCTAAAACTATGACAGAATTGTAGCTAATGCCACCCTTCTTAGGATAGAAAAATCAAAACGACAGTGACTAGATGACTTGATAGTCAGTGAAAGCACATAATTTATCATAATTTCGAATTTTCTTGCACTTGCATAATTATGTATACCTACATAAAATTTGGAAGGATAGTAAATAACATAAGATTCGCTGATGACACCGTTGTGATGGCAGACACCCTGGAAT
Source organism: Catonia carolina (assembly GCA_035578175.1). Lineage (NCBI taxonomy): Eukaryota > Metazoa > Arthropoda > Insecta > Hemiptera > Achilidae > Catonia > Catonia carolina. The sequence continues at coordinate 139,710,835 of JAQMRL010000001.1, read as the reverse complement.
CGCTGCAAGAGTTGGTGAATAGAATTAACGATCATTGCATTGGATATGGACTTAGAATAAATGAGAAAAAGACTAAATTTATGATTGTCTCGAAAGCAGAACATGGAAATGAAACATTAACAATAGAGCAAACCCAAATAGAAAAAGTAGAGACATACAAATATCTGGGAACCTGGGTTGATGGCAAGAATGACCAAAGTAAAGAAATTAAAGTATGAATTGAAACTGCAAGGCAAGCATTCATAAAATTGAAGACAATGCTAACAAACAAAGACCTTCAGTTGCCTCTCAGATTGAGGGCTCTAAGATGTTATGTATTTTCTATCGTACTATATGGAATGGAAGCTTGGACATTGAAGAAACAACACATAAAGAAGATAGAAGCGTTCGAAATGTGGTGTTACAGGAGAATATTGAAAATTCAGTGGGTCCAAAAGGTTACCAATGTTGAGGTGCTCCGACGTTTAAATAAGGAGTTAGAAGTTATGAAAAGTATAAAAACAGGAAAACTAGAATATTTGGGTCACATAACCAGAGGAGAAAAATATGAGTTGCTGAGAATTATTATGCAGGGAAGGATCCGAGGAAGAAGAGGCGTAGGAACAAGACGCATCTCCTGGCTGCGGAATCTTGGAGAATGGTTCAACTGTAGTTCATTGCAACTATTCAGAGCGGCAGCCAGCAAAGTGACCATAGCCATTATGATATCCAACCTCCGATAGGAGATGGAACTTTAAGAAGAAGAGAAGACATAAAATTTAAACTGAGTGCTTAAATAGAGTAGGCCTACAAGTATTTTTTTATAATAATGGTTAATTGAAATAACTTTTTTATTTTACGATACATACATACATACAATAGTTAATTTCAGTACTAAGTTACTCATAGTTAGCTTTTTAGTTTTGAGAGATAGATACAGTGGCAGTTATAGTCTACATAATATGTTAAATCAAGTTTTCTTGTTCAGCTGGACTTTCAGTTATCCAGACCGGGCTTAGTCCCATCAAGTGTGACTGAACAGGAAATGTTTTCCTATTAGTTTTCGCCCAAATAGAAGCACTCAAGGTATTCCATACCCATTTGGTCTTCAAGCTATGAAGTTAGCTTGATGCTGCCTCCTTCCTTCCTCCTGCCTCCTTCCTCCTTCCATTGGTATCCCCTTCATTTTGTTTGATCTGGCCTTTATTTTCTCCATTAAGATGATCTGTAGATATTTTCTTTTCTTATAAGGTAGTTGAGTGAGTTTATTTTCTTTCAAGACCTTTTTTCTTCTCATTTTTTGGATCATTTCTTCAGTTATGTTTAAGTCCTTCACGTTGGACTTGATTTCCTGGATCCAAGTTATTTTGTATTACTTAATAATACTTAATCCAATTTTGTACGATTTTATAATACTTGATCCAAGTATTTTGAATACTGTTCCTGAATTGTTAGTTTAGGAACTGTTCAGTGATTCTTGCATTAGACAGTCGTAGAGGGGGCCACCATAAAAGGAGACTTCTTTTTCTCATTCTGTTCTTTATCAACTCGTTTCCTTATAGACTTTAAAGTTGGCGATTATGCACCATTTGTCATGAACTTGGCGTCTGAAATCAATGGCTGTTGTTAAAATTTTTCAGTCTATTTTTTAGAGTTTGTCAGTAGCTGATTGAATGTTCAGTCGGAAAATGGTTTCACAGGCATATGAGGCTTCTGGTTTAATTAGCGAGTTGTAGTGTCGTATTTTAGAACTGATTGAGAGGGACTTCTAATTATACATGGGCCAGATGACTCTTTGGTTGACAAACAGGATCAGGAAATTACTGCAATGAAAAATTAAATGTCACAATACAAAAAGCAATGAAACTATAGTGTTGTACATACCTTTTATTATTACCATAAAAGAGACGCTGATAAATACACGTCGCCACGTTTAGTATTGTTCGAACAGAAGCTCTGTCGCTATAGATATCACTTACAGTATCTGAAAGCAAACAATATACGTCAATGTTATAAGATAAACCCCTTTTTTAACTGTTTATTTAGATATATATTTTTAAATTTACAATTTCACTCAAAAACCTAGTAAATGTTACTGCTATAAATTTTTAATACTTGTACAAACAAACAATTTTATTTGTATTGATGAACTTAAAAGATAAAGACACAAACTTCAGAAAATTCATGAATTGTAAGTTTACACATCTGTTAATTGATAATTATTTTTATTAGAACAAACTGAAAATATTACACAACTATTTTTGCAATTTGTACAACTTAAAAATATTTCAAACAGTTAGGTCTTATTGTCTGGTACAACCATTCATAAAATTAGACCTAGTCTATTATTGTGGATTGTAAATCTGTAATATAGTTTAGGTGAGTTCAAATATTACAATACACAAATGTTTGAAATAGTTGAATACCCAGCAACTAAACCACAAAGGTGTGCTTGAAATGTTGATGCAAATGTATCAGAAAATAAGTATTAATTCAGAATTAGAAATAAGGATATTACATAATCTTTATTTTTAAATTAAAGGGGAAACTATAGAATCTAGTAATCACACCAATATCTCATTTTTATTATTTAACTTATTTATTACACAATAAAATTAGATTCTAGTAATTACCTGGTTCACTGTTAGAAATCGTCACATTTGAATCAAAATGCAATTGTAGGAAATTGCAGACATTTTCTATAAGAGACACTACACATGAATTCTGACAGTCATCAACAATTTGCGATGACAATAATACTAAATGTACTATGTATAAAATCATTTCTTCTGCAAAAGATACCTAAAAAATAATCATTGCAATTTCATTTAATATGTTCAATAAGTAAGATATCAACAAGTAAGTGACAATACTATTTTTGTGTTGGGGTTTTTTTTTTAATTTTTATTAATTTTTATTTCTTGCTTTTTAAACTTTATACATTACTAGTTTTGAGATTGTAGTATTTTTATAGACTTACGCTTTTTTTATTGAATCATAGCTACAACACTCTTGATCACGTCACCTTTGAAACAAAGAAACTGAATCAGAATCAGTTCATCCTTTCAGGAGCTACAGTTCCACAGACAGCCATACAGATACACACGTTAAACTTATAACACCCCTCTTTTTTTGTCGGGGGTTAAAAATAAGGTCTTTACGAACAATGCTCTATTAATGATCACCAGAAATGATGCTGGATACAGATAATCAAGTCAGATACATAAATAATTAAAGACTGAAGACTACCCAACAAAAGGTAATCTCACTAATATGAGCTTCCATTATCAGTTGAAATGGCACCATCTCTTTATTAATTTTCAGAAGATAATATATCTCCACCAAATAGGCTCTGTCTCCGTTTTTACTCTCCAAAACATTTCCATGATATATTGATATCCTTCAAGCTATCTCCTCCACCATGTCATATCCCAGCCATACCGACCTGCTTTTGAGGGAAGTTTGTGACATATTGTTATATTTTTCATTTTTTGATAATTTGTTGAAGCATTTATTGATGCATTAACATTCCATATAAATATATTTTAATTAACCCTTTCAATGCAGAAACAATAATTAAAAGTTTGATCTAAATTGCCATTTAATTTGAATAAGGGTGTACAAAAAGTGCCAGCCACTATTTCGAAAACTTGCAGACCTGCCATTGCCAACCAAAATTTTAATGTTACAGAAAAATAAAATGTCTACTTAAAAAGCAATTTTTATTGTGTTCATAAAAAGTAGAAATCGTTCTAACACTAAAATCATTCAAAGTAGTTTTTTTTAGTTTATTTAAAGCATCGACAGCTTGGTCATTAGCAACTATTGTGGGTTTAGGTAACTTAACATGTTAAAATTTCCAGACCCTAGCCGAGAATCAAACCCGGGACCTTTCGCTTTGTAGGCTGGCGTGCTAGTCACTACATCACGGAGGCAGTTTCAAAATACATTATTCCATTAATTATTGTTAAAAAGTTTTTTTTGGAAATGTTCGGTTATCCGGACGTTGGTACTTTATGCATAACTTACGGACGTCTGGTAAACCAGATGTTATAATAACGCAAAAGATATAGACGTCCTGTTTTCCAGACAGTGGTACTGAAAGGGTTAATACATCATTTATTTTCTGTAGGGAAAACACATTCAAGTTACTTCTCTCTGAAAGAAGTAATATTTCACATATTTTTTTATAACAATATTAACTTACATTACTCTTTAATAAACAGTTTAAAAATTTTGTCTGGTTTAAATTTTCATGATGTTAACATGAAAAATTATTTAGCTCTGCTTGTATTTATAATTAATTATGATTACTTTTCAATTGCCAAAGTATTTATATTTAAAATGAAGAGAGTACATATTTTTTTAAAAATTGAATTTCATAAAGTTTGAAATGTTTTGTTAATGAAATATTTTTGAGAAACAAAAAATTGAAATTCCTATTTTTGGCACTTTGTGGTCAAAACTTTGTTTCTGCTTTGTTTGGAGTTTCAATTGAAGAAATTTTATTTTGAATCCTTTTTGAAGAGTTTTATTAAATTAATAAATGTTGGGAAAAGAAATAGAATAAATAAAGCAATAATAAGATAAAAAAAAACAAGAGTAACAGTCGATTTTACCATTTTCTTTGGAAATGGTAATGTAATGATTCCTTTTTAGTAATGTTGTGTTATTTAGAAATTTATTCTCTTTTTAGAAAAGATAAAGAAACGTTTTTGGACAGTAGTTTATTAAAAACTTTGGTGCAGCATAAAAGATCTAAAAGCACTTTTGGTAACTATTGTAATTTTAACGTAACAATTACAAAGAAAATTGAAAATTGTACGTTATTTCAGTATAATTACCTCAAGATTTTTTTTGTGTTTATTATTTTGATTTTCTTTATCAAAATTAATTGATGTGACTAAGCGCCACATGCTCCTTACACAGTTTCTGAAGATCTCTGCTCTTCCCACTCAAGATAAATTACTTAGATTTATAATAACAGGCTAAATATATTACCTTAGCTAAACACACAGGAATTAAGTGCCGCAGGTAAGTATCTTCAGGAAAATGCAACAGAAGTGTCTGGGCCAAATTTGTAACCCACTCTTTATGAGACATTTGTTCCTCAGGACAAATTGCTCTAAAGGATGCAGCAAATTCTTCAATATTCAGCTGTTCTTTACGCACAATCACATCAGATCTTAATCGTCTACAAGTTTTTGTAAATGGAAATAATAATTCTTGTTTCGAATCACTCAAATTTTCTGTAATGAAAATCACAATGGAAATAAAAGATGAAATTCATAACACTACACAAAGAGCTCAGTAAAGTACAACACACAACCAAATGATCTTTTAAAAGCTAAGAAAACATATTTGCCATATTTTTGTACACAAATCACTATACATTATTTTGGAAACATTTTTTTGTATTGGAAAGGATGAAACTATGTCCACAAGACATAGAAATGTCATATAATAAATACTGTAGATTTTTTTTTGTCTATTACGTTATAAGTATATAGTAATCTAAAGGTCTGCGACAAAAGCAAATACATAAGCCATTCTGACTTACAAGACATACAAACATCAGTCGCGATAAACTGGTTTAAGTATTAACATTTTATTGAACCTTCTACAAACTACACATAGGTTGACCAAAACCGATAACTCATAAATGCTACCTATCTAGCTACCTGGCTAGATAGGTCTTGTAAAAGAATAGATCGAGTAAAAGAGCATTACCAACAGCGTGAAATCCAGATTTAGTATTCACAAAAAATTGAAGAGCAGTACTTGCTGCTTGAGTGACTTGATTCTGTGAATCCAAAAGAAAGTTTGAAAGATAAACAGCCATGTGGACAGATAGTTCATCAAGAGTTCCAGTGAATTGGTCTCTATCGGCTTGGAGAACAAGAGTCGTAAGATCTACTGGCCCTAATTCTCCCAAACAACGAGCAGCTTCAATTGCAACCTGTAACATTTTATTGTCATATTAAACTAAAAAATAAAAGGTAACAAGAAAACTTGTCAAAGAACAGTAAAATACATTGTAACAACAGACTGTTTTTAACACACTGAAAATTTAAATATATTACATATTTTACATTGAGGTTTGTTTTAACTACAGTTAATATATCATATAATTCGACCATATATCATAAAAGATCCAACTAAAAAATTCAATGCACAACTTAGAAGAATTATTAGTGAATCAAATAAGATAATCGATAAAAAAATAAAAAATAAATACATAAATAATAATCCTCAAGCACCAAATCTTAATGGCCTTCCTAAAATACACAAAGTGGATGTACCTATAAGACCTCTGGTTAATTATAAAAATGCGCCTACATATAAAATATCTAAATTTTTATATGATTACCTAAAAACACATATAATATTAAATAACCGATAGAGTATAAAAAATGCTCAAGAAATAATAGACAAAATACAAAAAATAGAAATTAATGACAAACATATTTGAAACTATGTCCACAAGACATAGAAAAAATAATAATGTACTGTAATAATGTAATGATAATGTACCACAATTAAGCTTACCATAGTATTTTAGGTGTATTTCGTAAAAGTATATTACCAATAACAAATATAAATAAGTCATCTAACCACCCATACTCACATAAAATGGCAGCTTACCATAGTATGATTCACAGAGCATATAATTAAACAATAAACAGAACAATAAAATTCATATGATGTCTTTTGATATCAAAGATACGTACACAAATATACCCATTGACAAAACCATAAACATTATAAAAAATAAATTAACAGAACGTAAATTGCATGAAGATGAAGTAAAGCAAGTTATAGGGTTATTAAAACAATGTACTTCACAAAATTATTTTAAATTTAATGAAAAAATATACAAACAAAAAGATGGACTTACTATGGGAGCACCATTAAGCTCTATTTTGTCTGAAATTTATTTAAAATATTTTGAAGAAATAACTGTGTATCAAATAGAACACACACATAATGTAGTAACGTGGCACAGATATGTAGATGACATACTGGTAATATTAGAAAAGACATATAAAAATGAAGAGAATGTTATTTTAAAAAAATTAAATACATTTGATGATAAATTACACCACACTATGGAACTTGAAAATAATAATAAATTAAATTTCATGGACATACAATTAATCAAGGGTAATAGTAAAATAACAACAGGTGTATTTCGTAAAAGTATATTACCAATAACAAATATAAATAAGTCATCTAACTTCCATACTCACATAAAATGGCAGCTTACCATAGTATGATTCACAGAGCATATAATTATATAAAAGATAAAAAACTACTAGAAAATGAATTAAGAACAATAAAATTCATAGCACAAAAGAATGGGTATCATGAAAAAGAAATAAATAAAGTAATAAATAAAATTAAAAACAAACTATATTTTAAAAATAACTTAAGAACCACCCTTATATTAGATAATAAAATAAAACATAAACCATTTATTGCATTAAAATACAATAAAACTATTAATAATAAATTATACAGAACATTAAATAAATTTTATAAAATCACATACATATGTAATAATAAAAAACTACTGTCCACAAATATAATTAAAAATAATATAAATGAAACACTAAGCAATAAAAAGGGTGTGTATAAAATAGATTGTGGAAATGAGGATTGTAAAAAATTTTACATTGGTATGACTAGTCGTAATTTTCAAGTGAGGTCTAATGAACATAAAAAAGCACTGAAATGTGACTACATTATATCTAACTATACCAATCATATAAAAGAAGAAAAACATAAATTTGGTAAAATAGATGAACATTTCAATATAATAGAACAATGTAATATAGAGAATAAAAATAAAATTGAAAAATATGAGATGTTCCATATTTGTAAATATTTGAAAGAGCAAAAGCAGGACATTTTGAATGAACAAATAAAATTTAGGAATGATGAAGTGATATTGACTGCTGCTGCTATCTACAGTAAATATGAGAAGGGATAAATTAAAATAAATTAATTTTAAATCAGTTTTATACAAGTGACTGAAGATGTACCATCTTCTGTAAATTTTAAATAAATGAGAAAAAATTTTTTAGTTTCAATTTTTCATTTACTCTGATGATGGTGGATCCACCGAAACACGTGTAAGTAGAAATTAAAATAAAGGTTAGTGAAATTATTATATTAATTCATTATATGAAATAGAAATAATTTCAAACTGCAGGATGCATTATAAAGATTTATATCATAAAAAATTATGAGAAAAGAAGAACCTGATTTGTTTTTTGCTTTTCTAAACGACATTGAAAGTGCTTATCGTGTATAGATAGACTTTACATAAAAATAACTGAAATACAGTAAAATCTTTCTATAGCAGAATTGAAGGGACCATGAGGTTCAGCCGCTATAAACAGAGTTTTGTTATAAAGAGAGCGAGTAATTAATGGTGGGAGGAAAGTTGGAGTACAAATTTTTCTGAACTAAAAACTCATATACATATGTGAATGGTGCAAGCAATAAGTTTACTTTGAAAAACTACTGAATAGATTACTTTATGACGAATGTTTAATACAGTAGATTACTTCAATACAGTGAGATATTTAAATTACTTACCTAAAATGTAGGTTATTAAGTTAACAAGAAATTTGGATACATCTGGTTTTATTAGATGCTGTATCACTAATTTTGAACAATTGAATTTCACTTTTCATATTGAACTTTTTTCAATAATCATTCATACAGTACATACCATAATAGATAGCCTAAAATTAATTAGCAATGAAACTCGTTTTTCACTGAACAGTAATAGACATACATACAATTAAAATCTCATAAAACATAGGCTACACAAACACAGTACCGTATATATTTTTCGTTAATAAGGAAACAATAACTGTAAAGTACACTTCATTTCATAAACTAAATTGTAATTTTTGTTTGTTTGGTTTTCAATTCGTGAAACATGTCATTAATCTTATTTCCAATGTTTAAAACTTGTAAATTTTCATCTACATTGTGGCAATGACGGTACATGTAAACAATACAAATAGCATCTAGTGCCTGTTTACTTGAAGGGGCACTATTTCTGTTTCCATTTCATCGTCATCTTTACTTTCTTCCTCAATGTTTTAAGCTACAAGATAAGACATTTTAAATTATTGCATCATCGCCAATATCTGCTGTCTGCCCCTACATAGGCATCTCAATCCATAACCTGAAGATATTGTTTAGCCACTATAGAGAGATTTTTGTGCCACTATAAAGAGAGTTAAATACATTACCGTAATTTATGAAAGGGTCGGGGTCGGTAAATAATGTCGCTAAAGGAATATTTCTGCAATACTAAGATTTTACTGTGCATACATAAATGTAAGCTATAAAATTTATTGTATTATTAATTATAGTATTATTTGGTATTGTAAATTATCCTTTTTATTGTCTTTTTTCTTTAAAATTATCCTTTCATTGTATAGGTATGTGAAAAGTGCTAGTAGATAGTGCTACCACATCAACGAATACAAACTTCTCTAAACGAACAAAACACAGTAAGCCACGTACTATAGTAGCACCAAATTTAGAATACTGGTTAGTTATCTAAGTGAATGATTATTATTATTATTAACGTAACTTAAACTTACAGATTTGTCAGCACTGGATGTGAGGCAAACCAACATGCAAATTAGTTGATGAAGTAAACTCTTAGAACAGTCGCTTGAAGATACTCTTTTTGTTTGTAGCTGATCGTAAAGCTGGCCCAAGTCATTTTTTCTTGAAGAAAGCTAAAAAAAAATATAACAATAGTTTAAATCTTTTCTAATAAATATTACATTTAATCAATTATGTAACTAACTGACTAAAATTCTCTCAAATTGTTAACAAACAGGGTGCATCTATTTAGTATCATTAAGTTTTAATAAAGCACAGCAACAGTCACGTTTAATATAAATGTTTGGGAAAATTAAATATCGTCATTTAGTGTTACAGAATCACAATTATGACTTAACACCTCCTAAACAAAGTGGAATACAAAAGATAACACAATTAGTTGATATTAATTTTTCATGAAATTTTTTTACACACGATATATAGACATAAAACATATATTTTGAAATTCTCCTTTCAAGGACGTGGTGTAAAGTCAATCAACATTATTCCAAATCGATCCCAAAAGACCATGGCTATCAACCTTCCAAACGGCAGTGGCTTGATCTTTGTCGGTTTCGTTGGTAACTGAGGATGATGCCATTCACATGACTACCATTTTCTTTCTGGCATGTAATAAGAAATCCACGTTTCATTGCCGGTAACTATTGAATTAAGGAATTTATCACCATTTTCTCTGTAGCCCATCAGAAATTCCAAAGCAGATCCCACTCGGATTTGTTTGTGACATTCTGATAACAAATACGGCACCCAACGCAGACAAACCTTTCTGAAGCCCACATGGTCACGCACAATGCAACCAATAATAGCTCTTGAAACATCAGAGAAACTAAGGGCCAATTCAGATATCGTCACGCGACAATTGTTTTTGATTTCTTCATCAACCTTTTTCAACAAGTCCTTGTTGGTTATTGAGGGCCTCCCCGAACGTTCTTCATTATTTACATTAACTGCCATATTTCTAAACCTTTCACACCATTTTTGAATGTTTCTTTCATTCATTACATAATCATCGTAAACAGAAACCAACTGCCTATGAATTTTGACCAGTTTAACGTTTTGATGGTTTAAGAAACGTATCACTCCACATATTTTACAATCAGTGGCAACATCAATTATATGGCTCATTTCGAAGCGCAATAACAACAAACGTAAATAAAGATACAAAAACGCGACAACTGACAAACAACAATGCAGCATGTGTATAACGAGACTGGCCTGGCACCACACAGGTTAGCCAACCTCAAGGCGAGAAATTTTCCAATGGCCTTTACTTTACATATGACCCTCATAGATTTTTGTTTTCCATTTTTAATCCATACATTAATTACCAAAATGCACCATGTTATAAAATTTAAAAATTCCTTTCACTTTTTTTTAAAATAATTTAGAATTGAAAAATAATTATAACATAAAAAATGGGCTTGAAGCAGCAGATAAATTAAAACAAATATGTAAAGAGAAGAACAATTATATAATTTCATATGATATAATATATCATAGATATTATCTAACATGTAATCTAATATCCCCATTTCAGACACTATACGTATAATAGAAAAAAACTCTTAAAGAATTCTCTATCCAACAAATCATCAATTTATTAAAAATATGCTTAAAACAGAATTATATCATATTTAATAACAAATTCTACACTCAAGAAGATGGTCTAACAAAGGGGTCACCATTAAGTAGCATATTGGCAGAAGTATACTTACAAAACATGGAAAATATAATAGTACACACAATCTTTAACAAACACAAGATAAAATTATGGATCCGATTCGTCGATGACATTTTAGTCATCTTTAATAAACAGATTAACAATTAAGAAGAAATAATTTGAAGAAAACTAAACAATTATCACAAGAACATAATTCACACTAGAAACTGAAAACAACAATAGTATTAATTTTCTAGACATTAATATCCCAAAAGTCAATAACAAATTATGCGTAAATGTGTACAGAAAACCAATTTTACCAGTCGCAACAATAAATAACTCACTGATACACCCCTTCCATCAAAAAATTATGGTATACTATAGCATAATTCATAGAGCACTTAAATAACTACATGGGGGAAAAAATTTAGAAACCGAATTTAATATTATTAAATTAATTTTTTTAACAATGGATACAAAACAGAAACCATAAATAAACTAATCAAGAGAATTTCCTTTAAAATAAAAAATAGCAATCATTCCATATTACAGCCTATAATAGAAAAAAAACATTTACCATTTACATATAATAATAATAACACGTACAATTTTATTAAACAAGGTCTCAAAAATGATACTATAGCTAATAGTACTAATAATAAAAAACTAATAAAAATAAACCAAAATTAAATATTTCTAACAGTAAATCCAATATTTATGAAAAAGCAGGTGTTTATAAGATTAAGGGTAGTTCAAGGAATTGTAATGAATTTTATATTGGCATGACCTCTAGATCTTTAAAAAACAATATCAAGAACAAAGATCTGAAAGTACACAAACACAGAAAACAAAAATCTAATTATGCAGAACATGTTCAAATAAATAACCACAAATTTTCTAAATTAAAAGACATTACTGCTCTGGAAATAAATGACAATAAATATAATATTCAAACTTTAGAAAAAAAAATGCATATATTAAAAAATGTTAATAATAATAACTTAATAAATGAACAGTTACAATATTTGATAATGACACTTGGTTAAAATTTATCATAAATTATGTACAATAAAATTTAGTTCCAATTTATGACACAGATAGCAATAGTTTTATACAAATGATTGAAGATGTATCATCTTCTATAGATTTTTAATAAATAAAGTTTTTAAGTTTCAATTATATGTTGTAAATTCTGATGATGGTGGATCCACCGAAACACATGTAAGTGAAAGTACAAGTTGACGCAGTTAAAAAGGAAGGTTAGTGAAATTTATTATATAAATTCATTATATAAAATAGAATTAATTTCAAACTGCAAGATGCATTATAAAGATTTATTTTTTAATGAAGATAGCAATAACAGTAGATTTTTCCATTTTATAACCAGTTTCAATCAAACCATCGGCAAAGGAAGATGCAATCTTTGTAAAATAATTTCTAGAAGCTATTAATATTACCTGAAGAAGCAGTCCGCAGAGCAAAAGGACTTGTAAGAAAAAAAGTATAAAAAGCAGTATAAGGTAAATATAAAAAGTTTTTTTTAATATTATATACTAGGGGGTACCCAAGAGAAACCAAAATTATTTTTCAAAAGCTATTTATTTTCAATTTTTTTACAAAACAACCTTATCCCCTTCAAAATACTCTCCATTACAACTAATACATTTATCCTGCCGTTGCTTCCACTGTTCGAAACATTTTTTGTAGTCATCTTTAGAAATGGCTGACAGCTCCTCCCTCGTTTTTTCCTTGACCACTTCAATGTTGTCAAATCGGTATCCTTTAATGTCCCTTTTCATGCATGGAAATAAGAAAAAGTTGCACAGAGCCAGGTCAGGCGAGTAAGGTGCATGGGGCAGTGGAACCATACCATTTTTAGTCAAAAAATCTTTCACTGAGATGGCTATCTGTGCAGATGCATTGTCGTGGTGGAAGAACCAGTCTCCTGTTTGCCACAAATTGGATCTTTTTTGACGAACACTGTTGCTCAATCTTCTTAAACTTCCAAATCATCAGTCGACGGTCTGAAAGCACACGCTCTCGAATTTTTTAAACATTTTTGTCGACTCAGGCAGTTGATGGGCGTCCAGAACGAGGTTTGTCATCAATCGACATGTCGCCATTTTTAAACCGAGAAAACCAGTCGTATACTTGAGATTTTCCCATAGCATCATCTTTGTAAGCTGTTTTCAACATTAAACAGTTTCAGCAGCACTTTTACCGAGTAGAAAACAAAAATTCACAGCTACACATTATTAACTTAAACTTGCCATCATAAAAAACGAAACAAGACCAAAACAGCGCTAGCAAAAACAATCACTACAAATTAATATTGAACTCGCAATGAGTTGCAATCACTGCACTGAACTCGCAATGAGTTGCACTATAATTGTCTGTGCGGCAGAAATGCGTACTACACAAACACCGCCCACGGCAATTCTATTCCGGTTACTTTTGGGTACCCCCTCATACATAAAAAACAAAACAGTAATATGGATTCTGCTGCTATGACGCTAACTAATAACTTAAATAATTATAATGAATATTTTATACTATACTAATAAACAAACTGTACTCAGTCATACCCTTTTTCTTAAATATTTAAGACCCTCAAGTCGACAGCTATGATTTAAATGATGTTCTCCAGCATCCAAGAAATGTTTTATATCACAAGACAGCTGAGTAACGAGATCAGTATACGTAGAATAAGCATTATACCGCATACTTTTACAAATGTTGGATATTGTTTCAAATTCTGGATCGTCTGGCAATGGATCTAATTTTGCAATACTAGGCAGGACTTTAAAGTTCTGTACAACTATTAAATTAAGAATCATGACTGCCTTTTCACCTGTAATTCATAAAAAATGATCTTACAAAAATCTTTATTTATATTGTAGAATCAATGTTCATGCATGGGTTATGCAAGCAAGAATTTTTTTTAAAATACACAGATAAAAATTTATTTGTTAAAAGAGAAGTAAATAATATTTCTACACAATATCTGTTTTTATCAGCAATTGCAGCAAACGATTACCATATAAAATAAATTTTGTAAAACATTTCGCTGTTTATTGTTTAGAATAATATAATGTAAAAAAACCACCAACTACACAACAGATTAATCTTGCTTGATTAAAAAAACAATAGGTCTTTTCAGATATTATGTCATGTATTCAGATACAATCTTCAGTTGGAATATTTGTCAATGCATGCAGGCTTTCATCAGTTAGTCATGATAATGACAAACTGGCAATGATTATCATGACAAACTGATTAAAGGTATGAATTGATGAATATTGCAACTAAAGATGGACACATGATATCATGTAACCAAATCTATAAGAAAATCAAATAACATGTTTCATTGCAGTTTTTTTTTTTTATTTTTGGACCCACAAATTTAGTTCAACCAATTTCATAAAACTTAAATTTAAATGAAATAAGTAATTTGAGTCAGTTAAGTACTCAGCAAAGAATTTATAAAAAAAAAATCTTCAGAAATTGTCAATGAATTCATGATTGCTCTCATTAAAAGAAAATTTTTTTGAAAATCAACTTTAATATTGGAAATTTCACTCTCAATTAACAGTTTAATCAGCAGGTGCAAATAGTTCAGACAAAATAAAATGTTAAAATAATATTTTTATACCAAAAATGTATGAACCGCAATTGAGAGAAAACTTTTTTAAATAAGACTTACATGCTGGAAATTTCACTTAAGTTAATTTTATAGTTTTTACACCTAAATGGTTCATTTGTTTAAAATTTTACATTATAACTTTTTATTCTGTTTTTTTTTTTACCTACTTACCCAAAAACCCTCTCCATTTCAAAAGGGTAAAAATTTCACTATTCCTTCGTAAGACCTACATTTACATTTTAAGCAGGTACGAGTAATTCTCTTTCAAGTTAGTTGCTAAAAGAATCACTGAATACTTTGCAGAGCAAAAATAATTAAATATACAACACAGATAAATGTTCCTGTTTTTGTGGGGTTATAAACACTGATCCTTCCCTGAGGTGGGTGTCAAACATACCGTATTTACTCGCGTACCCCACGCAGATATTTTTTTAAATTGCCGCCTGAAAACCAAGGGTGAGTGGCTTACGTGCGTACTACCATATCCGCCATAACTTCACCCATGCTGTCACTTCTTACATTCAGATTTTAACACACTGGATCAAGGTCACGACCTCAACTCCTACCACAGAATTTTTGTTGACTCATAATACCGGTATTATTTTTTGTATTATTGCTAGCTAGGCCTATAACGCGTTTAGTCATCTTGAAGTAAGCAGTGTTTCACAGCGTGTTTATTTGTTCTTGTTTAGCATACATCATGAGTACAACCAAAGGTTTACGTTTGCGTTCTTTTACCGCGAGTGAGAAGTTAAATGTAGTGCGAGAAGCTGAGAATATCGGAAACCGAGCAGCAGGTAGAAAATTTGATATAAATAAAGCATGTACATACGAGATTGGAAGAAGAAAAAGAATCTTCTCTTGAAAATTTCTGCTAACAGGAGAGCTTTCAGAGGATGTAAACCAAAATTTTAAGAAATTGAAAAAGAACTTTATATTAGTTTATATTAGAAAAACGCCAATTTGGTTATGGTATTTCTGTTGAAATGTGCCAAAATAAAGGTTTAAAAATAGCAGAAAGTAAAGGTATTCTTAATTTCAAGGCCAGCAGAGGATGGATAGTTAGGCTTTTCAAAAGAAATGATTTAAGTTTAAGAAAGCGAACACGTATTGCACAAAGGTTACCGGATGAATATGAGGAGCAAATAACAACTTTTTTAAAATGCGTTATAGATATGAGAAAAAAAGTACAATTTTTCTTTACCTCAAATTGGCAATTGCGATCAGACTCCTGTTTATTTTGAGAGCCCTTCCGAAACAACAGTAAACAAGAAAGGAGAAAAAGCTGTTTCAATGCGGACAGCAGGCTACGAAAAATTACGATGTACCGTAATGTTGTGTATTATTTTTTTTTTTTTTTTTGCGCCCATTACGGCGGACGGGAAGAAATTACCTCCGTATATTATTTTTAAGAGAAAACCATACCGAAAATAAATGTTCCTGGCATAATTGTGGCGGCGCAAGAAAGCGGGTGGATGAACAGCGATTTAGTTGTTGATTGGGTAAAAAAGGTGTGGAACCGTCGTCCCGGAGCTTTGTTGAATCCACATAACATGTTTGTTAGTAACATGGACAGTTTTACGGGACATCGAACTGACGAAGTAAAGAAAATGTTAAACAAAGACAAAAGTTTTCAAATGATTATTCCGGGAGGATTGACGTGTTTGTTACAACCGTTGGATGTGTGCGTGAATCGACCGTTCAAAGCTAATTTAAAGAAACTTTATATGAATTGGATGGCTATGGAAGAACACGCACATACACCATCTGGAAAAATAAAGAGGCCAGAGCTTAATTTAATTTGCGAGTGGATCAAAACTGCAGATAACAGAAGAAACTGTTGTTAAAAGTTTTAAAAAATGCGGCATTTCAAACAATTTGGATGGCACAGAGGACGATTTCCTGTGGATGGATGGTAGTGATGACGAAGATGAGAGTGCCACAAGCGAACGTGTACCAGATCCCTCTGACATCAAAGGAAGCAGTTCAGATGAACTATGACAGGTAACAGGTTATATTTTTTTATGAAAATACAAACACAAAAGAATTTACAACTTCCTATATTTAGGAAAACTTGCAGTAATCGTTTTATTTTTTACAGGTCAACCAGGCTGTCAAAAATAAACTATCGGGTATATGGACTCATAAGATGCGTTTTTATGTTCACTTAACTAATAAATAGGTAGCATACTTGCCTCTTGATTTGAATTTAACCATTACTGTTGTTTTTAAATTTGTTGTAAAAAATTATTATAATAAATATTGTATGTAAGTTTGACCTTCGTATTTTTTACCGTATTTATTTTTTTCATTTTTTTTTTTAGTTCGTATAATTCGGGTGCGTGGCTTACGCGGGGGCGTGGGGTACGCGAGTAAATACGGTAATTGTCAACACAAATTCTTTTCAGCAATGATAGGCTAATCAGTCAAATTCATAATTATGTTTATTATGTTCAAAGCAAGGTAATAATAGACTACTAGTGAAAAAAAACCTACGCTGCAAATAACTGGTGTTATCACGATTACTATACTAGATGGTAGCAGTCACACACAGCTGCTGTGAGATGAGTGATGGCGTAACTGGTTCCCAACAACTTGGCCAGCGCATAGTGACGGTATGATTATTGCATTGTTTATATAAACATAGCTGTTCAGGTATGTTTACACACAAAATTGATTTTAATTTCAATAATTCTTCGTTTGCGGCCTGAAGTTTTTCTCTAAGTAACTTAATTTCTTCTTTCAATTAGGTGTTTTCGTGTTTTAAGAGATCTGTTTCCTCTGACTGCGCAACATACAAATTTGGCGGTTCTTCATTAAAAACGAGGCCTACCTTCCTCTACGGTTATCCTTTCATTTTGTGAACTCCCGGTGTTATAATTGGATGATTAGTTTAAAATATCATAAACTTCCTTACAAGCGTATCATTTCTCGGCTCGATTTTTACATTCACTACTAGCTGGGTATACCGAATGTAGGACAGCACTACAAATGGGGGAAATTAAATGGGGGAACTGAATTCATGTTTACGACACGTTTTAATGGACGATGTAGTAACTCTTGACTTTAAATCACGTACATAGTCTGATTCGTCGAAATGTACTGAACACATGCGACCACTATCAGCAGAAAATGAATCGGCCCACTTGCAAGCATTTATCCACTTCAATCTAGTTTCACTGGTTTTTGGAAAACAGTAAATTTTAATGCCCAACTCCTTCAGGTGTCTACCGTGGTTAGAACACCTGGCAATCGCACAGTACACCATTATTAAAGACTAGTAAACATCAGAGACCGACACCGTATACATCATGCGCCGGCTGTCGTTGGTGACCAGTGACATCAGAGGGCGGGGCTTGTCACCCTGCATATTGTTGATGATCCCTACTGTCTAGTAAAGTAACCGTGGGTAGTATGGAGTTCCAGCAGTCAATGTATTAAGTATAGTAATCAGATAAAATCAGATAACCTCTCTTAACGAAAGTTCATCATAAACCAGCTTAGTACCATGAATAAGAATTAATAAATGAATTTAATTAAAAAATTATAAGTTACTTACAAATTGGTTGTGCCAGAAAATTTTTAAGAGGAACAATTGTAGTAACAATATGATGCAACAGAGTATCAATAATATCTGCACATGAAGGCAAAACTAATGATAGAAAGTGTTCTAGGTAAGAAACAGCTGCCATCAGAAGGCCCATTTCCACTACATTGTGAAACCGTGATATTAAATTTAATAACACATGAATTATTCTGCACACAATAAATGTAGACAATTCTTTCAGTTTTTTGTCACTTAATTGATTTCCAATTAATTCACACACAGCAATGTAACGATGGCAACTAAGTAATCTGAAAGAAAGAATAATAACCAATGAAATTACATTTCAATAATTTTATAGTACATACAACTAACCATCAAAAAATTAGTTTTAAAACCATTTTATTCCTTTATATTTATCATTATAAATAAAGTTAACAATCATTAATATTTAATAATAAAATTAAACATAAACATTCATTACATTATTTAACATTCATTAAACATTTCTTACAAATAACTCTTTTGTGAAAGGTTTTCCTCTCGTGAGTTGTAATGTCTAGTGTACTAGTCAATAAAGTAGCATCAGTCCAATACATTTGTGCCATTTTCATTAATAGTTACAACATATAGTCTAAAAAGATATCAGTGCCTGTAGTATTATAAGCATTATTTTTGTCTCAGCGCACCTTGTCTTTTCTAAGCCATTCACTCCTCAAGGACAAGGGAAAAGCTTGAGATCATGAGTTATACTAGTACTAGTGAAATGTTCTTTCTTAAATTATCGACAAATTAAGAAAAATTAACATACTGAAATTCCGGACTAAGCGCAGTGCCAATATCTATGTACAGCTGAAGCAGAAGTTTTTCAATACAATCTGGTCTTCTCACTGCGAGATGAGTAATGAGATCAATGCTTTGAGAATTTGTCAATTTTACCTAAACAAAAAAATTGATGAATAAACATGAAGTATACAAAGAAACATAATCTATTTAAATAAAACCCTGAAAATTTTTGTGAATAAACAATAGTACGCCTACAATCACTAACATAATTTTGAGGGTAATCTTTTCCCAATAAAATCATAGTAAGACCACAACTTAAGAACAAGGATGTCTATATACGAGTGCAAGTAATTCTATTTCAGAATGTTAGTTCAGAAATAAATATTTTCCAAAAATTTAAAAACTAACAATTTCAAAAATTATAATTTAGAATGTTAAAAAAAGACAAGATATGGTAACTAAATGCAAATACAATAGGATCCTGTTAATTCATACCTCATTAGGTTGGATCTCACGTTAGTCCGGACTGGATAAAGAGTGTTTAACAAAAATTATATTAGTTAGAACCAATCAGTTGTCCAATAGTCTTACCCCACACAAGGAATGTTTGTGACTTTTGTCGAGTCAACAAAAGTACACAATGGCAGGTGAAACAAACCAAAAGTTTATGTAATGATATTATAGACAAGACAGCAATTGCCAACAGAAGGCTGATGCCTTCTATCTATAACACGAATGCAAAGTCAAAGTTCAGAATAGCCAGGGCCTATTTTCCACTGACTAGTTGACTCAGTAATTTTTAAGCATATTTAAAGAGATTAAAATGTGAACTGATATTGATGCCAATGAAGCAATGATGGCCAGAAAAATAAAAAAGATAAAGGATATGGACATCTTATTGAAAAGAAGAATATTGCTTTATGTTCAAAAAAACACCAACCTTAATGATTGGGTTATACTTCTTTACTTTAAGGCAGGGGCCCTACAGAGTTACTACGCATCCCACATTTCAAATGCCATGGCTGCATGTCCTGCCAGTCACTAATTTTCAAGTTTCTTGCCTCCATTGCTTGCATCACACCACCCCACCACGTTTTCCGAGGCCTCCATTTTTTCCTCCCATCACTGGACAATAATTTCAAGCCACTTGAGGCCACCTATTTTCATTCATTCGTTGCACATGCCCATGACAAATCAACTGCCTACTCTATTCTTTCTACCACAGTGTCCTGCAAATCCGTCATTCCCCTCCCCACTTCATTTCGTACATGATCCAACCTGGATATTGGATTACATTATATTAAATTTAAGATTTTTTCTAGACAAACAAAAAGGCAGAAAATAAAATAATTTATGTATATAGTGTGACAGCAATCATTTTACCCTCCAAAACGGCTTCCTTATTTAATCTGTACCTACATTTATAAGCAGCAACCGGTAGAATAATTTTTAGTAAGCCATTTTTTCTCAAAAAATTTGAAAAAATTCATAGTAAATCTAAATACTGTACAGAATGATACAAAAAAACCCTGGGATATCATTGCATTTATTTTAACGTCAATAGTGAGAATTGAAACATGTAGTTTTCTTTTTTTTACAAATATCTCGTCATTTTGAAATATAAATGTACAGTATTACCTTGTTAGGAATTTATTTTTATTATTATACTTTGTATTGTTGCCTACCACTAATGTTTTTAAGGAGATAAATTTATCTGACGTACAATTTACACAAATGACACAGAAGTGGCCAACCATCACCAGGAGTTAAATCAAATATATTAATCTATTGCAAAATTGTTTCCTACGAGCAACCAAATATAAATAACAGTACTGGGCTAAAATTTGTTGGTATAATGGTCAGTACAACTGGCAGCTAAGCCTGGGGTCCCCGATCCAACTCACAGTGTGTAGAATTTTTTTACCAATCATTTTCATATATCACTCTTCACTGTCTGTAGCAGTGTAGTAATGAGCATAACAACTGCAGGTAAAACATAAAAACTGAACTGACATACCTAAAACCACAAACACAAACAGATACACTAGGGATGCATTTACACAGAATCTGCTTATTTTATAGTCCAGATTATTCAAAAAAAGTTGAAAAAATTCATTTTAAATGAAAAAGAAAACAAAATTGGTGTCAGAATGTTTTACAAGTAAATTAAACAAACATCACATTATACTTTTAAGTGTATGTATGTATTTCAAATCATTTATAATACACTTTTTATGCGCTCTTTTTAAACACATTCAAATAAAATGAATACTGATGATACAATAATAAAAACTGTAACATTACTGTATCATACTACAAGGGCAGTTATTGCAAACAATTGACAAGTTGAATAAATCATGCGAGCCGTGTCAGGTGTAAAATCAAGAATAGAGCTAACTCACAATTGTGCCTGGAATGTGGCTGCACATAAAATTACCAAGTTAAGCCATGTGATACCCTAATCTGTTAATAATACGTATGATATTAAATGAAGTCCCGGCTAATTTGAAAATTTGTTTATCCAAAAAGTACTTGGTTCATCAAGTTCAGATAGACACATCCCTAGTGTACATTTAAATTATGTTTACATTTAGATTATGTTATAGGCAAATTATATTTGCCTATAATTATGTTTAATTACAGGCTATATATTATAGCCTATAATGAATCCATTAACACGCGTCTTAGGAATGCCTCAATATGACGTAATACAAAATAGCTGTAAAATGAAAACAAAGAAATAAAAATAAATGGTTTATTTTTCTTTGTTCTTAATGCACATACTGTACACTTTTACTGTTACGGTGGTTGATTTGAAAAAAGTTCAGTTTCAGAAACACTTGTAACAGCAAGGTAGTATATTTACCTGAAGGTATTTGATAATATTGCTAAGCACTGAAAATTTAATATTGATTTTTTCAGGTACTGGCAATACAAATGAAGATACAATACTTTCAGGTACAGAGCAAAGTGTAATAAGATGCTCTGGATCATATAAAGTTCTAAAGACATGAATAATAATGTCAACCACATGAGCAGATAAATCTTCTACGCTGCTATCACCTATAACATTAAAAAAATTTCCATTAACATTTATTCTCCATTTCTACACAATATTGTTAATGTTTACTAATATAAATAAATATATCAAATTTCACTGAACACATTCACATATTTAAGGTAGAATTAGTTTTCAAACTAGGACTTTCAAAACAAAGTATTTAACAGAAAACTTAATACACTTTTACCACAATATCAATTAAAAAAGTAAATAAAACCGGCACAAAAGAGAAGAACATAAAAAATTAAATACTATGAAAAAATTAATAAAACGTACAACTTCAATATAGAGTACTGCTTATAAATGAGGGAACTAATAAATTCTTTTGAACTGTGTACACACAGGTCTCAAAGAACTGCACGACCTGTAAAAATTATAGCAATATTGTAACATCAAATTAGTTTTAAGTCCACCTTTTTGCAGTCAAAAATTTTGCTAGGTATGAGTGGTAAACTGATTTATTTAACAGAAATTTGATTAGCCACCTTGGTAGCTTGGTCAACAGCATGCTTGATTGCTCAGTCAAACTTTCAGGGTTAAATTCCTGGCTGGAATTCAAAAATTTGTACATTACAAAAAATCTACTCTTATAGTTAAAACACAATGTGACATACGACAATTGCTATGTGCATGTTACTTTAAATATGTACGAAAAATCTGGTGTGAAACACTCACACAACTTTCTCATGCCAATGTAGATAATGAACAACATAATCTATGTTTATTATGAGTAAATAATGTAAAATAAAAAACATAAACTAATTTTAATCATGAGTGAATGATGCAAAATAAAAATCAACCTCTGTAGAACACAAAAATATGGAAATCAGTAATTGCCTCTAAACTAGGCTCTGTAGAGAAAAATGCTTAAAATAAAAGTTGTAGGTTTTTTAATTATCTATGACTTTTGATTTTATACACTTTTGTCATATAATCCATACTAAAGCCTCAATCTTAAAAAAAATTTTTACCTATCTTGATGAAAAAAACCCAGAAAATCATTAATTGGCCCTAAAATAAGCCTTGTACAAAAAACCCCTAATATAAAAGTTGTAGGTTTTTTAATGTTCTAAAACTTTAATTGTAAACACTTTGGCCCTAAAATGCATATTAAGCTTACAATCTCAAAAAAAAACATTTTTTTTCTGCGAGAATTTCAGCAGACGTAGTGCTTACTGTATCCTGTAGAACATAAAAAATGTTAATAAGGCGATTTAAAAAAAAATCATACCTGTTTTTGAGAAAATCACCAAAAGTGAAAAATTGCACAAATAAACTACTACTTCAGATTGAGTGATTTTGATACAAATGTTCCTGTCAGGTCCCCTAGTGGTACCTAACTTAAGCTACAAGTTTCAACTTTGTACGATATTCCAATCTTCAGATATTTTGTTCACACACATGCGCGAGTGTACACACACAGACAGACCAATCGCTAAAAACATATTTTTTTAGTTCATCGTGCCCAAAAACGTGTATATCCAGTGAAAAATAAATTTTGAAAAATCGACATGAAAACAATACTTTCCTTCCACAATGATTCATATAGGTCAAGAAAAAGTAAAAATCTATAAATTGTTTTAATTATTTGGGATACAAAAAGGTGAACAAGAACTAATCAAATAAAAATAAGTCTTCATTATATCTGAACATAGATTAGGAATGTACTTCCGAATTCTATTTTAGCAACTTTTTAAATACAAAAATTAAACCAAATTTTTATTTGAGTTATGCACTTCATACCACGGAGTCGCAACCATTTGGTAGATGGGCAAACTTTAATTTACCTGATTCAATATAACACTAGGGTTTCTGACCACTATTACTAAATGACAAGAACAAGAAACTAAAAGTAATAAAATCAGGTATAGTCTCAAGATAACCTAACTATGGGCCCTACCTTATTTCACAAGTAACAAATTCTCAATCTGGAAACACTTAAGTAATGAAACCAATAATAAAACTATGTGTGAATTTTACCACATTGAATAATAAATACCGTTGATTTTAACAGAATGTTGTCACACAGTACATTAAGATATACTGTATAACAAATATAAACAGAATTACTCCCACAAAATTACTAAATTAACAAAGCACATTAAACATTAAAACATTATACAGTGTTATGGTTACCTATGATTTGTTGAATAGTATTTATATTCTGCCCATTATGATCAGTTGAATCAGTACCACCTACCAACGCTGGCAAAACAAATGCCATAACACAAGGATAACACTCCTGAAATATTAATCAGAATTTTAAAGAGCTTTTATACAATCAATGTGAAGAGACCTCAGTATATTTTTTCTATTTTCAACACACTTCTAGGGAATTCAATGAATATAGGCCAAACTTCACACAGATACCCTTCAATTCCTTGCATTAAATAAAGGTTAAATTAAAACTTCATAATCTAAATTTTCAAAAACACCACAACACTTAAAATTAGGACTGATGATTTAATTTCAATCCTAATCAATCAAATTTCTCGGGTAAAAAAGAAGTAAATTGAATTTTTTTCTACAAAAAAAGGTTAAAGGTTTAGTACTGGTAACGTGCTATAAGTTGACGATCGTCACTGAGTATAAGAGTGGACTATATGGTGGGGGGGAGCGCTACTATGTGCTTTTCTAAATACATCATAGCAATAGCTCTCAAATGCATCATGTAGTTATTTACTCTTACATTTATTTATTGTATGATTACAACTGTGTTGTTTTATAAACATCCTATTTTACCTATTATTTATTGATCCTTAGTAAACATTCATTCTAAATAAGCAATACTACTAGGCTTAAGCTATAAATAGTATTCTTTATTAGTCATCAGTAGCAAACTGAATTAAGCACACTGACATTTGTAGTGATAGACTAGTTAGTATGTGAGTTACACGCTTGATATCTCTTATGCTACTAGTACTTATGTTTTCATGTTGGCCGATGTAAGTAGGATGGATAGTATACTGTCCTCTGCACGATAGGCGCAATCGTCAACTTATAGTGCCTTACCAGTACATGTTTTGAGAATGACCAAACTGTTTGTGCTGTGGAGAATATCATTTTATTTTATTTATATAAATAATTTTATTGAGTGGTGATGCCTACAAAAGCTGTGCATAGATAAGAATCCCACGTGATGTATAAATGAAAAAAAAGTACCACCTAACTGGGTACTGAACTAAAGATCCCAGATGTATAAGCCAGTTGCATTGACCACTACACAAATACAAACTGACCTTTTTTTTCTTTTTAATTAGCCAAACCAAAATTAATAAATGTTCTAGATTTTCTAAATGGATATTATTTTATGTTTGACCGTGCTCAATGCAAAACAAAAAAGCAGTTTAATATTTTTTAAGAAATCTCCATCCCACTCATTTTTTTTCCACAATCTCAAACCCACAAAACTTTTTTTTGTTGTCTTTTGACTATTTTAGACGCTACAAAACAGAAACAATATTTAATTAAGCGAACTACGAGGCGTGTTTTTTAAGTAAGTACCGTTTTGGAATTAAAAAAAGACGTGCAAAGATATCGCAATAATTTTATTTTTACATGAAAGCCTGTACCTTAATCTACTTTTCTACATAATTTCCGTGAATATTGAGGCACTTGTCATAACGTGGCACCAGTTTTTGAATACCCTCCTGATAAAATTCTGCCGCCTGATTTGTTAACCACTGCATCACAAATGTTTTGACTTCGTTATCGTCTTGAAGACGCCGACCGCCCAGGTGTTTCTTCAAGTGCAGGAACAAATGGTAGTCGCTGGGCGTCAAATCAGGGCTGTATGGAGGATGATCTAGAGTTTCCCATTTAAATGATTTGATGAGATCTTTGGTCTGATTAGCCACATGTGGACGGGCATTGTCATGCAGCAAAACGATACCCTTACTCAACTTGCCACGTCTTTTGTTCTGGATTGCACGACGCAGATTTTTCAATGTCTCACAATAAGACGCTGCATTGATTGTCTCATTACGAGGCAGAAACTCCACTAGCAATACTCCTTTTCTGTCCCAAAAAACTGTGCACATGATTTTCCGGGCAGAAATTGTTGCACATTTGTGCGGCCATCTTTAAATGCTCTCACCCATTTCCTTACCATTCCATCACTCATAATGTTTTGTCCGTAAACTTCAACGATCTCACGATGAATATCGATCGGTTTTACGCCTTTAGCACTAAGAAATCGTATAACAGCCCGTACTTCACAATCAGCGGGACTCACGATTGTCGGAGGCATCTTAAACACTCAGTAAACAACGTATACAATGAAGAATCAGACTGTAATGGCGTCAGTGTGTAGACAAGAGATGTAGGTAACCAGCGCGCATGCGCGGAACGCCGACCGTAGCGCTGCGGCGGCGGAATCGCAAAACGGTACTTACTTAAAAAACACGCCTCGTAAATTAAAAAATATTAAGACCAAATCTTAAAATATGATTAACAGAAAACAATTATTTTTCATATTTTTAATTATTTGTTTAACATAGTATAAAAAATAAATTAGCCGATTTCAGAGAGTTTTCTTCCGATTGGAAGGGGAACTCCTCCCATGGCAGAACAGCGTGAGATATCTAGGGGTTGACCTAGATAAACGACTGACACTTCGACAGCACATTGACAGCAAGCTTAGCAAGGGTAGGGCCTTGTTCGCTTTACTCATCCCTTTGTTCCTCTCTCCTGCATACTCCTCAAAACTGAAACTTCTGATGTACTCCTCTATCCTACGTCCTTTCCTTTTGTACGGGTCACCGGTATGGTGGCCCTTTCTCTCCAAGTCCAACAAAAGACGTACTTCAGCGTACCAGAACAAAGTCCTCCGGTGCATCACACAGTTCCACTATCTTATATCCAATCGTATCATACACGAACACTTTCTCTTCCCTTCTATGGAGGACTTTATTTACAATACCTCGAAACGGCTACACGACGCTGGGAAAACTGACGGACCCCAGATCATTCAGGACTTGTACCGACGCCCACATCCACCTGAAGTCTCTATGCCATTACCATTCCACGACTTTATCTAAATTCCAGTATGACCCACTTAACAAAATTTAGAGTTGCCACATTTTTATTCCGCCCTGTATTCCTCTTATTTGCCCATGCCCCTTCTACTTGTATGACTCACTCCCCCCAGTTGGTAGTTGTCATCATGTTCCTATGCATAATCACTCCACTACGGTGAAAAGAGCCGCCATTTTAAATTAGTAAACACTCAGAAAATAAAAAGGCCGGTGATTATGCCAAACTCTACCCTTTCCGTCTCCCCTGAAATCATAAACAAACCCCTACCTTAAATTATACCTTTAGTCCACGTTCAGTAAAATGCATGCCTTCCCCTCACCAAGATAATAGGACTCCCACAAAACTGAAAAAGGCCACTGAAATATAAAATAAAATAAAAGAGCCGCTCTTAAACCCACTTGTCCCTTACTTTAAATTTTCCACAGATAACTTCTAAAAATGAATTACCTCCTTTCAAGTCCCAGTTCCAATGTCCCACGAACCAGAATCCTATTTCCTATTTAAACTATAAAATTCCCCCTAAATTTCTTGAGGTTGCAATTATTCTGTTATATTGTTCCCCGAGCGACCAGGTGTTCCTTAACACGATGTCGCCATCATAGGGCTTCTTGGCCCTCTCAACCAGGATTCAGGATTCAGAGTTTTCAATTATTCAAAAATTTTTATGGGAATAATAACGTTTTGAATATCCAATGATGTACCTAAACTATACTACTGTAATGAGTTCAAAGAAATCACTATATTGTGCAAAATTCAATCAACTTAATTAATAGATTAACTTAGAAAATTTTAAGTTAAACTGTTTTAATTAAGTTATTATTTTCTTGTGTAAATGAACATAATTATTAAGGTAGCAAAAAATAACAACAGTAATCTGAAATTCAAACTATCCTCGAAACAATAAATATATCACAGTAATTGTTTCTAGGTATAAAGTTTACCTTAATAAGATCTTCTTTCCTCAACTGTAGCACATTTGCAATATGTTCACATGTCTTAATATCACTTCTATAACAAATTACAGGAACTAGTAATTTCCTATATTTATTATAAAACTGTGCTTCAGAAGAACAATTTGTCAGTGCCCAAGGAAAGTTCTGAAAAATTAAAAAATAAATTATTTACTTTTTAAACTGATAAAAAATAAATATATTAATGGTATAAAATTTAAATGGTTAATTAGGTTACAAACACAGACAGAAGAGAATTCAATTTTTATCATAAACTAGTCATTTTTTTTTTTTTTTTTTTTTTTGATTTTACGTCTGACTGTTTTGCATTTGCTGCTAATGTAGGTAGTGAGAAGGATGATACATGAAGATGAGTGATGGAAAAATGCCGGACCTGACCAGAAATCAAACCCGGGACCCCAGCGTAGAAGCCAGTTGCGCTAACTGAATCAGGCATTTCAGAAAGCCCACAAGTCAAAAAAACTAACTTTCGGAAAAATTTAAAATCTGGTAATTTACTATGTTTCAATAAAATACAATATTAAAAAATATCATTTCTTCAGAGAACTGTCTCCTTCAATAATGTAAACTTTTGACTTTTTAAAGACAAGCCAATTCTTACATTGAAAATTTAGACTAAAGGTAATGTGTTTCTGAAGAAAATTGGAGTAAAATACTAACTTACATTGTTTTCTGTAAAATACGTTGTTAGACCAGAAGAATATTGACTTGTACAATTGTTAGTAGCCCGACTTAGCTTTTTGCAATGATACAAAATGAAATTCTTAACTTTAAGAAAAAAAATTGGTTTCAGAACTAATCACTTTCTTCATCGTCAACACAAAGAGTACCTAGTTATCTCCCTAAAAAATAATTCTTCATAGAAATTTTGTAAAGCCTCTCCCACTAGAAAGTAGAGCTCAACCTTCAAAAGATCATCCACTTTCATTTTTTAATTAGAAGGAAGCATTTTATATCCATAAGGATACGCCTTTTCTTAGTGTTATATTACTTAAGGAAACCCAACTTACGTGATTTTTGTAGGGATGCTGTGTTTATATTCAAATACCCTTAAAATATACTAAAGAAAAAAATGTAAAATGTTAACCCTTAGGCTTTCTGAAATGTTCGATTCAACTTGTAACTGAGTTCCAAAACTCAATATTTCAAATTAAGTACAAAATGTTCCTCTTGCCTCATTAGCTTCAATGGTTTTCAACTTACATGGTCAGTTCAGCGTAACCACTGATCTGTTGATAAACTCCTTTTGATAAGTTAAATCAATTAATTATTCAACTTTGTATAAATTCAAATTAACTGCATTTTAAGAAAAGAATACTTCAAAATGAATTAATATAATAATTTCACTAACCTTCTTTTTAAACTGCGTCACCTTTATTTTAATTTTTACTTACACGTGTTTCGGTGGATCCACCATCATCAGAGTAAATGAAAAATTGAAACTAAAAATTTTTTTTTTCTCATTTATTTAAAATTTACAGAAGATGGTACATCTTCAGTCACTTTTGTACAAGTGACTGAAGATGTACCATCTTCTGTAAATTTTAAATAAATGAGGAAAAAAAAAATTTTTAGTTTCAATTTTTCATTTACTCTGATGATGGTGGATCCACCGAAACACGTGTAAGTAGAAATTAAAATAAAGGTGACGCAGTTTAAAAAGAAGGTTAGTGAAATTATTATATTAATTCATTATATGAAATAGAAATAATTTCAAACTGCAGGATGCATTATAAAGATTTATTTTTGAATACTTCAAAACTACAAAAATAAAGTAATAATGTATTGTTAAATTTATTATGATGTTTATTTTTAGAAGTAGAAATTATTACCTCATAGTTTTTATAGTGTTCATGCCAATAGCACAGTAAATTACTAATATTATTTTCAATAAGCACCAGAGGATCATTCAACTTCAATTTCTCCCCAATCAATTTCAGGAATTTCAATACCAAATCTGAAAGCACAGAACAGAGGTGAATTATTACAATAACAGTGTAACAATATTACATCAGTTTTTAGAACCAAAGAAACTTTTAATACCAATATGCAATATGCATTATCCAATATGTAATGATTAAAACCAGTTAGAAACAATTCATAGATTCTAATTACTGAGAAATAATGATAACACATACACTTACCTGTATTTATTTCCTTTTCATATACAAGACTAAATAGAGTATCAACAATTCTGGAATGGAAACGAGGACTGGTTGCAAGAACATTTGCTAAAGAACTTAAAGCACTGAATGTTCTGTTTACAGCTTCATCATCCCTCTCAACTTCAGATAATTCACCCTGTTGAAAACAGAACACCTGAAGTGTATTATACAAAATATGTTTAAAGTTATATTACATAAATTTTATTAAAATGAATATGAAGGGTGTTAAGTATTAACAGAAATTCAGTGAAAAAAATGAAGTAAAGAATTATAAGTGCACTGCATTCAGGAAATTATATTAAAAAAATGAAGATCTGCATAATTAGAAGAAAGATATAAATTAATTATTAATGGAGTAACAAAACCCTGCCCTACGTATTGGAGCCTTGGCCAAGACAACAAGGCACATCTCCAGATAGGAGAAAAACCATTAAATGGCTTGCTGCGAATAAAGGGTAACTTGAATAAGAAGCCTGGGTAGTCAGTGTCAGAGCCACAGATGTCGTGGGATACTGTCCACGGGTACTGACAGTGCTCCTACAAATACCACAATCCTGATAAGGGCTCTGTACCATGGCAATTTTGGCTGCCAGAAGACAAGCTAATAAGTTCCTTACGTGCAGTGGCGGAAGAGGATAATGATCCCAATGACAATCACAGACAATGGCAGAAAGTATAATATGCCTTTAGGCGTGTTGAACTCAAAAGTACTTTGTTCTATAATGAAGTTTGGAAGGAAAATAGGAAAGGGGGGACACATCGTGCTCTCTCTCCCCCTTTCTCTTCCTGTAGTTAATTGAGTTTTGTTTTATGATTTCATGAATATTCATAAAATACACCAAAACTTTTTGTTGTTCTGTTGTTCCTCCTTATTTCTGTTGTTTGGTCATTTAGACACTGGTCTGGGGTGAGTTGTTTTAGTGGGTTGTCAATTTTCCTAACATCCCACACTCCTGGAGTCCAGATTTCCAGGATGAGTGACCATGGATTTGTTCACTCTCCCTCCCAAAGAAACAAAATCAACCAAATGCATAACATACCTCTACAACAAAAGATTTTTTCACAGATGAATTTAGTAACTTCAGAGCTTTCTCAATTAAAGCTTTGTGGTCACTCATGTTAGGAGTCAGAGAGAAAAATAATCCAATAAACTGAGCAGCTGCCATTCTGACCTATGAAACATATAAAACCATAAAAGAAAAGCCTTTTACACCAAATAAGATTTATATTTATCCATCTTGTGCACATGAAATGTAGAGTAATTACCCATGAACTGCTTTATGAAAAATTACAATTTATAATATAATAATGTTTCTACTAATAGGTTACACCCTACTTAGTCAAATAACTGAAGAATTTAGGAACTGAAGAAGTTAACCTCTTATTATATCAATTTTTTTATTTTTCACAATCATTTTTGTTTTACAAAATGTATAGATTTATCACACTGTTCTTTACCTTATCTTTGCTTTCATTGGCTAGTTGAATGAAGGGATTATAAAATTAGATAGATTTGTTAAAAATTTGATTACTTTATTTTAAAAAGATAACATAATATTACAAAACTCAACTTTACTTATCAAAGGTAATATGAATTAAAATATTAATCTGTGGAAGTAGATAATAACAGATAAAAATTGTTTTTTCTTGAACATCATTTTTGGTAGCTTAACTCATCTATATGTCAACGTAGTTGGCAAGGGTTCAGCAGGACAGAGGATGTTGTAATACAAAAGTATTAGATCAACTTTTGGATGTGGTTGGTAACGTAGTAGTTGAAAAGTGTTATATTATCTCAACAAAACAGGGTGCCAAAATGTTTGTAGGGTGATAATCAAGAAACATAACTTTTCCAATAAAATGGATGTCAAAAATATGTAAAATTTAAGAGTATGTGATGACCTGAATATTTCCACAAGAGTAATTTAAATTTTTATAATTAATTTACAATTAATCGAATAAAAATTACCCAAAGTATGGTTCATAAATTTATTGCTGAAATATGGATGACTTTTCCTGTGGGAATGAGATTTTTTACAACCTAGAAAAATAAATTATATTTTAGTTTTCCACAACCTGTGCGTTCTATTATGTAGTGATCATAAACCACAACATTGTCCATTGGCTTTGTCAACAATGTTAATCTGAAAATATGTCTCTAGATCTGGAACACAAATTGTCTTAATCGAACTCTTTAAAGTGAACATTTTTTTGAACCTTAGGTTTTTTCACTTCCAATATTTTTGTCACAGTAATCAAAATTTAAAACTTTGTCACGGGACTTTGATCCAATCATCGACGTTTGGATCTTTCTGATTTAATTTAAACTACAATATTTGTTTCAGTAATTGATTAAAACCATGTGATTATAAACTTAATTGTCATAGTAAAGTATTTCATCTCTATAAATACTCAAACAACATAATGTTTTCAGCAAATGTAAAAGTAGTCTTATATCAAGTTCGGAGGCAATTCCTTCGAATAGTAGTCCTATTAATAATCTTCTTTGTATGTTGCAATAGCATTTCTAAAACAATTTATAAATTTTCCCACCTGTTCATATAATATTTTTCAATATTTGCAAACACAACCTACGGTTTTTTATGGTTTTTCTAAGCTGTTTACCTAGCACTATTAATACTGGTTAAATGAAATAAACTTCAAATTTAAATTAATTCAAAACCGTCACTTACAATACTATAAATTAAAAAAATCCCGATGTGGTCAGTTATTCTTCCTTGACCTGGTAATTCCTGGCCTGACATGGTAATTCAGAAAGGAACCAGCTCATCCTTCCTTTGATCGTGTGGTTTATAAAGGAACTACTAAGCTCTGCAGTGCCAATGATTGTCTTACTTATCTTGTTCCCATAGATGTTATGATGTCTTACTCTCAGAGGGCAGCTTGAAGACTATATTGCCATTGTTATTAAGTACAATCTGCCCATAACAGACAGGTGGAGTGTCAAATTATTTACACTCAATCTGCTCGTTGGAGGGCTAAAATAAATAGTTCTGTTTCTTATCACATGGTCAGCCAATTAAATAAATGACTGAATCATTTAAGAACAGAAGAGGTAGAGGTGTAAAAGACACTAATCAGAGTTATCTCCTCTGAAAGTAATGAATTTCATTGTACAGCCAGACCCTGTGGTGAATGAAGTGAAGGTGTCATTTACAGAGTGGGAAATATGTGCTTTTCAGAGGGCCCGGCATGCTGATAAGCATACTTTTCCATTCAGTGAGGAAGGCAATGGTAAACCACCTCACTCCTCGTTTTACTTAGTAAAACCTCTAGAGGTTCAAACCAGCCTTTCTGCTGTTGACCTAAACACATTAAGTACAAATTACCTACAATTTTTTGCCTTTAATCTGTAGTGTAGGGTTGAGAAACAGGCCCTTTACTAAGCCTAGCTAAGAGTTATAATAATAACTCTGACCCCATTCCCGAAACATTATTTAAACTACTCGACCCACTATTAGCATTAAAGCGTCAGCATAAATGAGTGAAACAGTCAGGCCTTAAACCACAAAAAAGTGTATTTGCTTGTATATCACCACCTTCAAAATCATAATACATGCTTTTTAATTTTTTAAATGTTTTATCTGGTATATAATTCAGTAATAAACAAACAAATGAAACTCCAGTCCAATTTTTTTTTTTTAATTTAAGTCACATCAACTGCTTGGTTATTACAACTACGGTGGGTAATGCTTCGAGAACAGTGGGTTTTGACATAGGGAAATTTCCAAACTCTGGCCAAGAATCAAACCCAGAACCTTTGAGTTTTACTTTATTTTTTTGGTTTTTCTACTTTTTAACAGCCTTGAAAAAGCTGTTTTCCCAGCTATCCTTTTACTAAAAATATAATTCACTAATAAACAAGCAAATGAAATTCCAGTTTAATTTCTTTTTATTTTACTATTTTTAACAGTCTTGAAAGAGCTGTTTTCCCAACTAGCCTATCTACCGGAAAGGCTTATACAGCACTTTATTCCATTTTAATTGTACATATTAACAATTAAAATAAAATGTATATAGAATAATAAGCATTCACGCCATGATTAATTCTATAATAGAACTTACCTGATGGAATGGATTATGTAAAAAATCAAACAGCAAATATGATACAGGTACCTGCCCCATGATATCATTCCCAGTAAGTTTGAACCAGCTACCTGCCCAATCAACCTGCAGGATTAAAAAGTAATAAAAGAAACTCAACTGTGTTTAGTTAAAAATTGAGCAAAATGCTCAATGCTACAACAGAAAGCAAAAAAAAAAAGTTAAAATATACAAACACATGATACAGCACAAAACAATTAAAAATCTCGTGTGAAATAATCACAACTTTCTCTTGCCAATGTAAACAAACCCCCAAATAACCTATGTTTAATCAATAGTAAACGATATAAAATGAAAAATATAACCCAATTTTATTCATGAGTGAATGATGCAAAATGAAAATCAACCACTGTTCGACTTAAAAATACGGAAAACCACTAACTGATGCTAAACTAGGCTCTGTAGAAGAAAAAAACTTAAAATAAAAGTTGTGGATTTTTTTATTTTATGTAACGCTGATTATAAGTTTCTACATATGAAATTGTTTTTTATTTCATATCAAAGAAAATTGTTCAAACTGTTTCAGTGCTTTACATAGGTCTTATTCAAATATCAAACAAATTAAAATATCACTAGGAAAACAAACCACAATTATTTTGGCCATCTGTATAAAAAGAAATAATGCCCTGCAGAAGTCAGCACACTAAATATCACAACTAGTCTACCCACTATTCTGCAACTGATACTTTTTCAAAATACAGGAAATACTTCCTGCTCAGCTTAACACAAAGCATCTGTTTGAAACCAAGTATCTTGGCTCATAATAACTTCAAAAACTGAAATGAAATATGTGTTAAAACTACATCTGTCAAAATCTGAGAATATGATAAATAATTATCAACAAGCAAAAATTTTAAATTCTAACAATCAGGAACTTTCAACATGTTGAGTTCAGAGAACACAAATATTTTGGACTTGTGTGCAGACTGACACTGAATTCTTCAATTTCTTTTAAAACTGCAAAAAATAACTTAATTGTTGGTTCCAGGAAACTATAATTGATTGGAATAAGTAGGCATACAATGACAAAATTTTTGGTAGTGGATAAGCTAAACAATTTCTACGTACTCAAGTTATTACATTTTATAAAAGTACTGTGACAATATCGAAGAAGGTTCGCAAAATCTCTAGCATTTCATGGTAAAGAGTAGATAATAGAGTGGAAAAGTAGCAATGGGTCTATAAAGGGATGCCTATTCATGAAAGTTGTTTAATAGGACTGCGCTATTGTGTCTTTTGTACAAGTATTTATGAAAAGGTCGGCCTGTAACACCTTTTATTCTATTTACAATAAGATCTATTGTTGACTTGTTTACAATAGATTTTTTCTAGCACTCGTTTATAAAGGGTTATTTTTTGTACTTTATTATCTGCATGGAATTTCTCTGTTTTGCTAGAATTATCTTTTTGAAATACCTATAAAAAGAGCGCCCGAATGCGGTTAGTGAGTTAGTATTCGTTTGATCTTTGACGAGTGGCTATCGGGCGTACTGCAGGAGCGTTCTGAGCATTGTGTTGGTCAACGATTGTTATATTGTCTTTGTTTGTGTGTGTATTGTGAAAAGTTATTGTGTATCTGTATTAAATTCACTTTTTGTGTATTCAGTTTTCATTTTGTAGGTGTATTCTATAAAATTGATTGTAAGTAGTGCTAAGTAAATTATTAAGTTATTGATTGTTTATTATTTATTTTAAGTGGATTATTAAGTCATTTATTGCATTACTTCCTTATAATTAGTTTAATTATTTATTTTGTAAATCTTTTAGTGTAATAAATATTTGTAATTGTAAACTTTAGTGTATTAATTATTTAATTACCTAGATCCCGAAACGGACCTTAGCAATAAGTGTCACAGTACTGTACCATCTACTAAATTTTTTTTAAATTAAAATTCTTTTAAAAATATTAAATATATTTCTTTTACAAAAAAGTAAACTTTGATAAACTAATAAAACAAAAAGCATAAAATAGAAACATATTTTTGTAGAAAGTATAATGCAATAAATTAAGTTCTATCGGTTACCTTAATAAAGTTTTCCAACATCTTCACAAAACCCCAGTTTACGTCAGCACCAAACTTCGGTAACTTTTTATAAAAGGCATTTACCAACTGTAAAAAGTTACGAACATTATCATGTTCTTTGTCCACAGTTTTACCAATGTGTATCACCATTTCTGTAAACATACAATTTTTTTTAATTTTAGCCACACTAAAAAGAATCAGCAAAAAAACCCATACTATTCTATAACAGAATAATATCAGTACTAATGTATTACTAACAAGTTACAATACAGTATAATAATTTAGTATTATTACTTTAGGTATTTCAAAAAAATTTTAATAAGAAGAATATATCCAAAATATTAACATAAAAACAGCAATATGAAAAAAGTACAAGGAAATTTTTCATAGCATAATCAGTGTTAAGACAATAAAATTCTCCACGACAATCATATGCTATATTATAAAAACACACTAATTGAAACATTTATTTTTATGGTCATGAAATCTCAAAAATAACCATTTTTTCAGCAAATCATCGTTGGTTGTTTTTTACAGGTTTTACTTTAAAAATCTTTAAATAAAAAGTAATGAAGACTTGATATGGACATACAGTAATTTTCTGTTCAACATGACTGAAGGATAACCAAAAATCCAGTTGAACAGGAAACCACGATTTCAGTAATATGTAGGCCATAATCACTGTACAGTAGAAATGCCCATGTCCAGATTAATTGGAACCACTAGTAGTCCGGACATGAGAAAATCCAGATACGAGAAGAACACAATTTACATGTTAAACAAATGAAAAAACCACTCCACGCTGCATTATGTAACTTATTTACAAAACAATAAAGGCACAAGCAGATTCTAAGATATATATATATATTATTTTATTAAACATCCTATGTAGGATACTGAAGATGTGTACAAGATACACGAAAGCGCTATAAACATTGGTAAGTGTTTTATGTTACCGTATTCTGGTGGTTAGAAAATATATATTTCAATATATATATATATAGCGAGTTTTTTGCAACGTCAGTTGTGTCGCTTCTCGCATCCCAATCGCCATCTTTCCTTATCGATCCAGTCTCCTTCAAAAAGTCCTTTACTTTCAATTTGAATGCGGACGTTGGAGATCCATTCCTTTCGCGGTCTTCCACGCTTATTTCTGTTTGCAAATGCACGTGGTCAATCAACTATATGACTGAAGTATTTAAGAACAGAAGAGGTGTAGGTGTAAAAGATTCTAAGATAATGAATGCATATAAACATAAATATTTCAATACATTATAAGAGTACACATGCCCATAACAAGCAGGAGGAGTGTTAAATTATTCGTACTCTATATGCTGGTTCCAGGGCTACAAAAAATAGTACTTTTTCTTATCACGTGGTCAATCAACTATATGACTGAAGTATTTAAGAACAGAAGAGGTGTAGGTGTAAAAGACACTAGTCAAAGTTATCACCTCTGAGAGTAATGAATTTCATTATACACCCCAACACTGTGGTGAATGAAGTGAAGGTGTTGTTTGCAGGGTGGAAAATAGATGCTTTTCAGAGGGCCTGGTATGCTGACAAGCATACTTTTCCACTCAAAAGAGGAAGGCAAAAGTAAACCACCTCTCACTGCTTGTTTTAATTAGTAAAGCCTCTAGAGGTTCAAACCAGCCTTTCCACCGATTACCTAAACAATAAGAGTACATATTGGCCACCTTCATAGTGTAGTAGTTAGCATGCTAGCCTGCGACAAGGAGGTCCCAGGTTCCATTCCCGGCTAGGGTCTGGAAATTTTCACAAGTCAAAATCAATGTGGATAATCAATAACGTAAGTACATTAGAATTTGTTATTATGAACAGTTATGAATAAACAGTAAGTATACATACTTGTAGGTATAAGAGTATCTAATTAATAAACTAGCACAAAAGAAACAAACCAAAGTTAAATTTAAAAATTACAAAATCGGACAGGTGACTTCAGCCATGCTAAAATGTGTTTATGTATTCAAACAGAAAGTGGTTTTTAATTTTCCAAATTTTAATATGACTTTATAGTACTATATTATGTTACATTAAGGTAATTACAGAAATTTTTAATTATTATACACTCATAATTTTAACCGTCAAAATACTGTAATAAACTAATTTAAAAAGATGTTTTAAAACATCACAGTGTTTGAAAAGATTAAAAAAACATCATTGGCTAAATGATATAATTTTTGAACAAGTGATGTTAAGACAGTTTCGTTGTGATCAAAGCATTACTTTGCGTGAAACTTGTCAACAGAGCTCGCTTTTTCTGTTACCTAGTGTAATACATAGTCATTAGAGCCTGATTCAAATTTAGCAAAAGACATAACTGTAATTTTCCCTTAAAGTAAGAACACTGTACTGTAATTCACAAAAGTTTTGTAAGAACCAGAAATCAGACTATTACTCACCTTTGAAAAGTCTTATCAATATCTGAGCAACAGGTGCGACCTTGCACCAAATTTTACACACATCTCTTAAGGTGTATAAAATTTTTTCAGTAATATTATCTACAATATCAGTTGGTACTTTGTCATCGATGAATGAAATATTCAAAATGATATGTTCCAACAAGACGACATACTGCAATAATAGTAAGTTAAAACAATAAAATATTAGTTTATTACTTCTCTAAACAATAAATATTTGGAGCTATGACTATTAAAAGTTGGTGACTAAGGGGCCAAAGGTGGGGGTTTGAGGGAGAGAACTAAGCCCCACAAATATTTAGTACTATGGTAATATAACAACACTTCCACTCCAACCTCCATCTGTTCCAGTTCCTATTAGCCCCATAAAAATTAGACTCTAGAGCCACCTATGTTGCTGAGTCCGTAACTGTGTGACTGGTCATTGATTGATTGTGACTAATAGAATGGGACATTCTTTAGTTCGTAAAGATGAAAATAGATAAACAAATAAGGGGGGTGGATGCCAATTACAGGAAAGAAATGAAGAAAAACAGAACAATATATTGATAACAAAAAAACACCATTATTTGAGGGTGCAAAGAATGAACAGGGATTGCTCCATTAAGGAAACTTGCAAAGAAACCTTCAAGAAGAATATGAAACAAAAATAAGTGATTTGATTTCATTCTTCAGCGTCTACAGAAGAGCGATAAAATTACAAATCGGTCTAAGTAAAGTGCAGAAAGAAACCAGAAGAAATCACAAGAGCCATATAATCAGTAAAGAAATGAAGCTAATAAGATATTTTCAGAAAAGAAAAGAAAACCACTAGAAAATCAAAGAAAATGGAGAAATATTTACTGTAAATATACGAGAAACAGGAAAATTGATACATACTATTTCTATGCCGGTCATTAGTGTTTTGGCTGCAGTACAGTGCTGGCACTGTGGGTGGTTGCTTCTGCAGCTGTGAAATAATGTAGGCAGAAACTTCTCACAGCGCTTGTACAACTACAAGTGGCTAAGGCATATGGTGGACTTGGCTAGTCGAGGCAGTTAGTAGTCAGTCAGTATCAATCTTCTCCACGAGAAGGTTGACACAGAGATAGATTGTAACACTCAACATTTAATATACTCTTTTTGTTCTCCACACTGACCCCTCCCCACCCCTTCCCTTCATCAGCGACTGCTCCTCCTTGAGGCAGCGGTAAACAATGTTCACCACATCGGCGACCGCTCCTATCCATTAGGAAGCGGTGTAGATGTACTCACTTCCCAGCGGCCACTCCTCCTAATGAGGCAGCAGCGAAAGAAGTACGCCATGTCAGTGACCGCTCCTCGCTTCAGGCAGCAGTAGACATGGTACTCGTCTAGCCAGCGGCCTTTTTTTTTTTTTTTTTTGCCGGCCGCGTTGGCGATGTTGGTAACGTGCTCGCCTCTCATCACGCGGTCTTGGGTTCGAATCCCACTCGGGCATGGCATTTTTTCATACGTTACAAAAAAATTCATTTCATCCTTCACCGTCTGCATTAGCAGCAATTTGCAAAACAGTCGGACGTTAAACCAAAAAAAAAAAAAAAAAAAAAAAATAGCCAGCGGCCGCTCCTCTTTGAGGTAGCAGTGAAGGTTACTTCCAGTTCCTCCCCCCTTCAAAAAGCAGCTAGCAGCCGGATGCCCTGCCGCTCCGATCATACTCAACCAATGAGAGCTATAGCCAGTGTAACAATACTTTAGAGCATTCAAAAAGGTGAGAACAGGATTTTAGATTAATCTGAGTTCATGAAAGGTGACAAATTTATGCAATGAAACAAGCTTTTATAATGATGAGTTCAAATGTTAAAAAACAAATCTCCATGTATTTTTTAATTCTCTAACCTACTACAATTATTTACGGTTACAACACTACATTTCATCTGAAAAATAATTTATAGTTTATCTTTTAGGCAATATCCTCCTGAGGGTTAATTATTGTCCAGAGATACAAACAATGTGCTAACAAGTTGGACCACCTCAGAAGATGTCAAATTGTTAATCATTTCTTGAAGATCTACTTCTACAAAATAAATTTAACTTAACCAAAAAGCAGTAGTATTATAAGAATCAAAAACAGAGATTGTGTACACAAATTTTATTTTAGTCTGCTTAAAGTAGATGATAGGCACAGCTTTCGGCTTAAACAGACTAATTACATTATCACCACCACTTATTTTTACTAAAATTAACAGCCCTTCAAGATTGTCTAATCAAATGATGCTAATATCAAATGCATAATCAAATGATAATGCTAATGAATAATTCATGGTAACCCCCATGCCATGAAATATGATAATATTGACCAGATATCAAAATTTTCTAAA
Source organism: Catonia carolina (assembly GCA_035578175.1). Lineage (NCBI taxonomy): Eukaryota > Metazoa > Arthropoda > Insecta > Hemiptera > Achilidae > Catonia > Catonia carolina. Next base: position 139,669,400 of record JAQMRL010000001.1, on the reverse strand, counting down.
CCATTTCAATAAAAAAGACTTTAAAGAGAAATTAATAGTCTTTCGCTTATTATTAAAAGTCCTTTGTAGCCTTCTTTAGACATTATATAGTAAGAGAAAAAACGGCCAATGGAAACCAGTGAAGATTGGAAGAAAAGTTGAAGTCATCTGTCTAGCATTTGCTGATGACCTTGTATTACTGACAGATACTGAAGATAATGCAATACAGCAGATTGAAACTCTCACAGAATGCGCTGAGAAAGTTGGTCTACAAATCTCCTTTGAAAAAACTGAATTCATGTGTACTCTCTTGAACACGCAGACACTCTGTACTAAATACGGGCAAATAAAGAAGGTATCGCATTTCAAATACCTGGGAGAAATTTTAGAACCTACTATACTGGAGAAAAAGTCACAGGAAACTTGAACACGCAGACACTCTGTACTAAATACGGGCAAATAAAGAAGGTATCGCATTTCAAATACCTGGGAGAAATTTTAGAACCTACTAGACTGGAGAAAAAGTCACAGGAAACTCGAACACAGAAACTGAAGAGGGCTTACGGACGAACACACAAACTTTATAACAAAGAGTGCATTTCCACACATGTAAAAATCAGACACTACAACTCAGTCCTCAAACCCGAGGTGCTATACGCAGCAGAAACATTGTCACTTCACAATAAGACTCTGCTACAAAACCTGAAAAAAGAAGAACGTAAAATCATCAGGAAAATACTTGGACCACGAAAAACTGACGATGGATACCGGCTACAAACCAACAGAACCACAGAGAAAATTTCAAACATTTCAGCAGACATTAGAAAAAGACAACTTAAATTCTATGGACACATACAATGACTTCCTGAACACAGACTTACCCACCAGATTCTTATTGCTACAGAAAATCTTACAGGCATGACATGGGCCGAACAAGTAAGAAGAGACCTTGACAACGCTCAACTCACTTCTAAAGACGTGACAGACCGCAATACGTATAGAAAAAGAATAGACAAGTGGGAAGTGCAGCCAGAGATCAGAGCCAAGAAGACCGGCACTATGTGGACAGAGGAGAGGAAGAGAGTCATGAGTGGGAAAATGCAATGTCATGGAAAGCCCGCAGGAAGAAGCGTAGAAGCTACACGTGATCCATAAGGGTCTACAACGTGTATAATAATAATAATATTATTATTATACAATATATATACATATATATTACAATATACAATATATTATATACAAATTGAAATATATAAAATAATAATATAAAGTAAGAATCTCATGCATTGCGTTAAAACTTGAAATGATTTCTAGAAAAAAGATTTTGGTAAACAAATACTATGTTTAATTAAATAATTTATAGTTATTCAAACAGTTAATGAATGAATGACACCACACATTTTAAAATATATCCAACTTTTGTCTTTAATCAACTCTGTTTAACAACTTTATTATCACAAAAAAAAACAATAATAAATTATAGAAATATTACTTAGGCAATTTACACTTACTATTTGAAGAATATTTGGATGTTTTAACTGTTTGTTTGACAAAGCATTAAGTAGGCTGTACAAGTTACTATAGTCATTCTTTATGCAACAAGGAGAAAAAACAAGAGAAGCAATTGCCTTCATTCCATCAACCTGAGTTTGGCACCTTTCGTTTAACTTTTTAAAATCTAGTGGGAATCTTGATACACCTAAAACAAAACCAAAGTTTTCAAATTATCCGTTATACTTTCTCATGAGAATTTTAACGACTTGCAAAATACTACTCAATTAAACACCTTTACAAGAAAACATTAGTGCATAGTTGTTTTTTACCTAACTCTTTAAAAAAACAATTGTTATTAACAATAACAAATATCATCCTTAACACTTTAGTACGCAGGCAGGAGTGATGGTTGTCATGCCGTATGGCATTGCAGTGAAAAAATTAGATTACAATGAAGCTATAATTTATTCATAAACATGAATAATCTTTTTTATTTTTTCAGCAATTCATTAGCTAAATATCCTTTATTATCTTATCAAATTTGAGACATAGAAATTCCATTTTTAATTACACTACAATTTCAGACACTTAAAAATTTGCTTGAAAATTTCTGGTAACTAAGAAAAGATGACTTTTATTCTATCATTAATAGAATTGGTCTAAATGCCTTTAGAACATTTTTTAACACTAACAACAGTGTTGTCAGCTTTTATTGTCATAGTTTGAATAAAAGCTAAAGGAAACAATTAGGTACTATGATCAGCAAACCAAAGACACACGCTATAAATAAGGCATCATCTGGCACCAACCTGTTAATATCTACTTAAGAATTATTTATTGAAATGTAATCCAATGCAATTCACGTAAATGCTGTCACCCCTACTACAAGTCACTATTCACTATGCAAATCAACATTTTATTTTAAAATGAAAGAATCCCCTAGCATCAAAATTTCAACATCATTAAAAATTTATTGAACCACAGATGCAAAGACCAGAGAAAACAAATTCACAGCTCTGTCTTCTTAATAGGTCTTAGATACATTTATCCCACATTCAAAGAAAACACTTCAGGTGATTTAGATTTTTTTACATCTATGAAACTTTTGGAACTCTCACTTCTTCTGCATGTAATAAATCAAGAACCATAACATTTTATGAATATCTAGAACTCTGGGTTTGACATCCCTTGTTACACCGAACAATAACGGAAGACACTTTTCCACAAAGAGAGTAATAGCTTGAGTTATTAAAATACAAAGTAAAAAGTAATCTTTCAGTGGTTAGATAAAAACCAAGCAGACACTCCTTTGCTGTCTTATACAATATTTTACAAACTTATAAATAAATTCTACCCAACATCCAGTTGCATAACTGACCCCTCTATGTAAGCCTACAAATAAATAAATCCTCCAACTACACTGATTTAACTCAAATAACTTTTTAAGTGTTTTTAAGCTGCCTTTACAAAACCTTATTACAGACTGCTAAGACATAAATTATCATAAAATTTGATGTTACTTACATTCATTTCTTGGGGAATCAACCACTTGCCAAAGGTAACCCAAAAAATCTTTTCTTACATCATGAGTAAATACAATTGATACTACTTTTGTTGAAGAATTTTGAAGATAATTTCCAAACATTTTTAAATGACAAACCAATTCTTTATCCACTGAATGCGAGCGTTCTTGTTCAGACAACTGACTAAATAAACTTTCAAGTTTATTCAATACTGAACACAGGATTTCACAAATTCTAAAAAGAAATAAAAAAACAATCAGGTAAAAAAATTATTACCAAGAAATAGCCTGATACTCAAAACCTTCAGTTGAATGATATTAATTCTCTAGTTTTCGTTTACAGTCTCTTTAATTTACCATTTTTCTTCTAAAATTCTAGTAATACCGTAAGAAAGTTTAATTTTAACTTCAAATAGATTTTTATATGTTGTTAGTATAATTTTAGAAGAAGTAATCTAAGATTAAACTGTATCTAAGCAGAAAACTATAAAATTTATATCTTTCATTATGTAACAGAAGATGATTTAGAAAACATGAAATGTGAACATAGGTAAATAAATATACAACAGGTATAAAATAAAATTGTATTTTTAGTATAATTTTAGAAGAAGTAATCTAAGATTAAACTGTATCTAAGCAGAAAACTATAAAATTTATATTTTTCATTATGTAACAGAAGATGATTTAGAAAACATGAAATGTGAACATAGGTAAATAAATATACAACAGGTATAAAATAAAATACAATTTTATATGCATGCAGTTAAAAACTAAAGAAAAAAAAAAGATACATAAATTTCAAGAGAGGATAAAAGAAAATTTTTCGACACCTACAAGAACAATACTATGGTACAATACAGGTCGAAACAAAAAATAATATACCTAATTATTAATTACAGACATCAGGAGAAAATATGTTAGATTCTATTCTATTCGTAGTTTAACAGTTTTAAATACACCTGATCCTTCCATTTGAATGCTAAATTGCTTAAGATTTTTTTTTTAAATTACAAGATGTTTATATAAAAGACATTTACAAAATGGGTTTAAAGGTCAAAATTATCTCGGAAGCACAAGAGGTTTTAATAAAAAAGTTTTGAAACACGTGCATCTTTTTATTCACTTGCAATGAAGTTAGAAATGTTTCAGAAGCGTATATACTTGCTGGGGGATAAAGAATGGAAGCAGACTGGTTTGAAGCAATTTTGTACCTTGGTTGTATCATTTTGAATGTAAAGTTCAGAGTGATGTACTCACTCAGCAGGTATCATAAGTAGATGCTGTTGAGTTGAAACTGACAAGATCTTTAGTAGAATATCAATTGCTGGACCATAAAAGAAATTAAGATATTAGACAAGAACATTTAACTATTAGAAGACACAGGCAGGAGAAACATGACCATTTATTGTGAATACAGATGATCGAATGCCAAGACAAAAGTTCAGCTACAAACCAACTCCACAATTGGACGATAAAGAAAGAAATGGGCATTCCAACTTCTTCACGAAATGGCAGACTACTAACTTTGAGGTCAGACCAGGCCGGATTCCTAATCTATGTTGTTAATGATGATGATAAATCATTATAATGCACACCATGCACAGTTCATAAAAAAGTGAAAAGTTGCAGGAATAAACTACTACTTCCAATTGAGCAATTTTGGTGAAAAATGTTCATGTCAGGTCTCTTTGTGGTACCTAACGTAAGTTCCAAGTTTCAACTTTGTACAATATTCTGTTCACATACATACGTATAAAATATAATCTTAAAACCATTAATAATACGATAAACAGTAAACAATTACCAATTTATAGTTTTATAATTTTCTTTAATTTAAAAATTGAAGTTAAAAATAAGTTATAAATTAAAGTTAAAGAAAATTACTGAAGATATGCTTGTTATGCACGAAAGTGCTATAATTGGTAAGTGTTTTTACTGTTTACCATATTACTGGTGGTTTGAAGAATATAATATATTTCGATTATTAATATAAATAAAAAATCAACACAAAAATAATACTTTCCTTTCTATATTTCATTTAGAGTAAGAGAAAGTAAAAAAAACCCAAATACACGATTATTCTGAAAGACATACTTTCCTAAAGTAGGCGACTTGTGAATTTCCATTAAATTTGCTATTTCAACTAAAAGTGAGGCGTGATATAAAAGAATGATGAAAAATTCATGGATATCATCTGTATCCTGTTCCATTAGTAACCGGATATCTCTAAAAATAAGTTCCATCAAGTAGGTGGAGGCAGTGTCTAACCAGTTCACTGATGAATCTGTGAATTAAAAACATTACACATATACAGAAAAGCACGAATAAACATTTTTCAACAGTACCTGTTGCAGTTTATATTTTTAATTACATATTTTTTAATAAATTAGGAGTAAACCATCCTGATGCTCAAACAGTCCAGACAGTCTATGCTATAAAGAGAGGAAGTAGAAGACCAAAGGAATCAATTACCAATCAATTCACAGACAGCACACAGATATTGTCAATAACTATATACACATCTAAATTCCTTTCATACTTAGCTTTTTTTCAATCCATGAACAAAATGTAAATTTTAACTTTAACCCTTTCACTGCCACCATTATTTTTGTTACATGATTTCATGTGCTGATTTATGTTTTACTATTTTTTATTGTATTTACTCTAAATATACGTACAAAGTGCAAGATTTTTGCGAAAACAGTGTTTACTAAAAAAAAGGAGAATACAATGTTTACTCTGTGCCGAGGTCAAAATAGTATAACAATAGGATCACTGCCGGCTTCTAGAAAGAGATACGAGAGCACACTAGGCAGACCCGAAGCATATAAGGAGCTGCCATAGGGAAAACTCACCTGACTCTGAAGGGTGTTCAGACCCAGCAGTGAAAGGGTTAAGTATAGAAGAAGATACATATGACATTCATATTCCTCAACTTTTCTTCCTTCTTAAGTTAATCTACCTAATACTTGAATAAATATTTTTATAATAAAAATATAATTGCACTAGGTACCCGAAAATTACTGCATTTAAATCTATATAAAAAATACTCATGAAAACATAAAATCACTGAAGGAAGAATTTTACGCTTCAGATATAAAGCTTATTCTTTATCAGCTTAAATTCCTTCATCATCACATAATTTAGTATATTTTCAACCTGCAATACTAAAATTATTATGATTTTGACATAAAAAGTTCTGGTAAAAAGCAGCATTAACTATGAAATGTATCTAAAACCACTTAGATGGTATAACATAATACACAAACAGGGTGAATACATTTCATGTTACAACTGTCTAAAGTGATACTTTTAATATTTAAATTATTAACCATAGATAAATATTTAAAAGGAACATAAAAATAAACAATGAAGATCTATTTATCAATATACTATGGAATTTAATTTTTTTATTTAATTTAATAACACAAACCATTTTCATCTTTGTCGCTTTCTGGAAGTTTGTTTATACTATTTTCAAAAGTATAAATACAATACGAAGAATTTATAGTGCTATGTAGGATGTTTCCAGACATAACATCATTTTTATTATCATGTGAAGGTAACTTGTTCCTCATAACTAGCCCAATAAGTGCTCTGGCTAAGGTATCAGCAGGTAACATATATTTTCTCCAGTCTTTTAGCATTAGATTGCTTTTATCCACCAGCAACCAATTAAGTAACAATTCACAATTCTAGAAACATAAATTACACATGTATTTAAATGTTATTGAATAGTATACAAAGAAACTACAAAAAATCCTTTCTTAAAAAACTAAATTTAATTTGAAAAAGGTCTATTCAACAGCTAACATGGAAAATTTTTGCACACTACTCAGTCTATTTCTGTTTATATGTAATTTTTAAATCAAACTAATAAGAATACTAATTTTTTCTTTACAATCTCCTTGTTTTGGGTTATTCGGTTTCATCAATATGTTGATTAAATGCATATACCTACCAACGCTTATTTCTGCAGGCCTAATCAGTCTTAAGATTCTTGAATAGAATCCTTATACTGTGCCAATTTTCCAAAGTGTTAAAATACAACACAACCATCTGAGCTGCTTTTAACTTTCGAAAAACACACTTTAAATAATTAATTAACTTTTCAATAGTGCTACTATTCTTACACTGATGATATGTAGTTCGATTCCAATGCAACCTGCTCCGCACTCCTGCTAAATACCCTACATCTTTTCACTTTCTTTTGCCCTATACAAAATACAGGAAGTAAAGTATTGTTTTCATGTGAATTTTTGGAATCAAGTTTTCACCAGAAATACACATTTTCGGTTCCCCTGGATAAAAAAAAAAAAATTTAAGTGATTGGTCTGTGTGTGCGTGTGTGTGAACAAAATATCCTTAAAGTAGAATATTGTAAGAAGTTGAAACTTGGAACTTCAGTTACAAACCACAAGGGAACTCCACTGAACATTTTCATCAAAATCAGTAGTTTACTCGTGTGATTTTTCACTTTTTTAAAATTTTCACAAAAACAGCTTCTACAATTTTTTTAAAATCACCTCGCAAACAAACTTTTTAGTGCTCTACAATATAGAGTAAGCAACATATCTGCTGAAATTCAGGGGGCTGTGCTCTTGTGGTAAAAAGGTTTTTAAAGATTGTGACTGCATTTTAGGGAAAAGTGTGTAATTAAGAAAATTAAAAACCTAACACTTTTATTTCAAGGGGTTTTTTGAACGGAGCTTAGTTTAGTGCCCATTAATGATTTTCCATATTTCACTCATCAAAATCCAAGTCCAACAAAGGTTTATTATCATTTAGCATCATTCACTCAAGATTAAAAACATGTTTTCATTTTCAATTATTTACTTGTAATAAGATACATTGGCAAGAGAAAGTTGTGTGAGCGTTTCACATGATTTTTTTGTAATACTTCTAATAATTTAATTATGGTTACACTGCTCTTAACAACCACTCTAGTTTAAAGCAACTTTTTGGAAGAACATTTCTTAAGATTTGTGCGTTTTCTGTTTCCTTCTGTGACTCTCCTATCCTGCTCTACAATTTTTAGAAATGATGACAGAATTAAGAGTAGGAGCATACTCTCTCTGTAGTAGGAGTATACTGATCTGCTTGCCCCAATGTGTACTGCACTCCACACTGAATGTGTTAAATAATGTTACAAATTTGTAAGATATGTAAATGAGTAAAAATCCAGCAGTCTTACCATGCTGATAGAAAACAATATAGAATAGACCAAAAAATCTTTTTGTTCTTTTTGTTGATAAAAATGTTCAAAATCATGGAAAGTGAGTGTGCATAGTTTACCGTTCCTACTCCACCTTTAAATATTTTTATGATAGAACTTTAATTTTTAAAATTTACATTTGAATTTTACATATTTATTTACTTGAGGACTGACTTAAAATTTAAAAAACTGTACTTATTTACCTATAGCAAGATTGTACGTGGTTTCATTCTTTTAAGCTTTCTAAAACATCTTTGATAAATAAATAATAAAATCACTTACTTTAGACCCTAATTCTTCTTGCAAAATAGATGACTGACATAAATGTACAAATGTTTTTAAACTATGCTGTGTAACATGTAACAGTCTATTATTAAATAATTGTACCAAACGAGATGAAAATTCAGGATTTAGTTGGACAATTTCTTCAGCTAATTCAAAACTGTTATTGCAATGATTTAATTCCAGAAGCCTGTAAAAGAAACAATATATATTATTTATGATTAGCAATTGTGCCTGTGATTCCCATGGATTTATTGTCAGCCTAACAGAGGTCGCAAATATCACAAGGGTTGGTTAAACCAATGTAGTTATTAAATTAAATAAGGCAATAGAAGATCTAATCAATATAACTAACCAAACTATCATAAATAATCAGAATAACACTGACAGTAACCTAAAAGACCAATGGGTTCGTACGGGATTACAAAACATGAAATAAAAAATCAAATATCAATAACAAATCCAATAAAAAAAGACAGGAGCTACGTGCATAACATGATAATGAAGGTTCCAACCAAATTATAAAAAAAATTGATAACATCAGAAAACTGATTAAAAAGTGTAAAAACAGAAAAATTAAAGAATTGCTGTCCTAATTTTATACGCAGATTCTGAAAATGAGGTCACTTATACAATAATGTGTACCCCTGATTGAATACAACGATTTTAAGGTTTTAGAACATTTATATGGTAAGGACTAAAAACATGAGCATGGCAAGGACATTTTCATTTTCTATGTCCAGAAATCTATAAAAACCCTAAATTTCCAAAAGGGATGACTGGTAACGGTAATGAATTATCCAAATGGTAATTGAAGAGTTCCAGATCTTCCAAAATGGTATAATTTCATCTGGAACAAAGCAAACTTCCACAAAACAGCACATAAAATTTAACATTAAAGAATGAAATCCTCGTGAAAAAGTCGAGTGCGTCCTATACACAGGTACACCTTGTACACTGGCAAATACAGTATATACATTCCAGTGTGGCATTCAAGCCCAATAACAAACACAACACTAAATAAACTACCAAGCTATATTAAATGATAATTATTATGCATTAAACTACTTAAGAGTAGCAAATGTTACTTTAACCATGACAAGCATAATCAAACTTACCTTAATGTTACTTCATAAATTTTCGACCAAAACTTTGTAATTTGATCTTTCTTATTATCATCATTAATTTTCAAGTACTTATCAACTTTTAATAAAGATATACAGCATCTGAAGTGAACAAATATAATACAAAAACATATATTTTAAATAATAGCAATAAGTTTAATGCTACAAAATGTAATTCCAAGAGGTCTGTAAAAACATACACATTATGTAAAACCTCTGAAAAGCGGACATCAGCGGGACCAAGCCAAATGTCTGTTCTATAACGGGGAGAAAATATGTACATTCATAACAGCTTAGTGATTTACGCGATTTAAGGTTTTAATATATGGAAACTATGTAGAGAGGTACATGATTTTAAGTTAAAATAAAAACTTAAATATAAAAGGTCAAATCAATTATGTACACATGATTATGTCATTTTTTGTAACTCTGAATGTAGAATATGAATCTATTTACCAAACATAAATGAAAAATGTGTGAAATAAACAATACACTTATCTTCCAAAAAGAAACAAAACTCAGTTTTTTTAATGAAAATGACTGTTGTTTTTACTGACAAGTTGAATACCTAAATTACATTTCTGCAAATTATGATTTAAAGTAGTCTGTGATTTAGTTTGGTTTAGCTTTCGCATTGCACGCTTGCTTTTTTACATGCAAGAGCAAATTCTCCATCATTAGGCATCCTTCTTCATTTGTCTTTGAAACGACGAAGTGTTTTACATCTTTAATTTGTTGTACCACCCCCTATAAGTAAGTTTGGTTGTAGGTTCTTCGGTTGTCAGTTCATTGTCGCTGGGTGCATCGTCTTCGTCAGTTGGAATGAAAGTAGTTATGTCATCCCAATTTTCCTCCGTACATAAATTTGAATCTAAATTTACAAACATTTCTGCATTGGCGTCACTGACGAATTCATTCACAATTTGAACGAATTCATCGTCTGATTGTGTTTTGTCATTTACTGCAACATTATCTTTCACAAATTTTCTTTTATGAAAACAGTTGACAACAGTCGTGCCCTTAATATGTTTAATAGGACTCACAATTCAAGAAACAGCATCCAACACGCCTATAGCTTTAATTAGTTCACTCAATTTTGACCAAATTATCACCAACATACGTGATAATGTATCGCTATCTCGTTTAAAAATTTATCACGATAAAAAATATAATGTATTACACATCTAATAATGTACTCTGTATAGAAAAAAATTACGACACAGAGTCTGGATTTGGGAGACTTTTATTAATAGTCCCTCTCTCATGGGATCGGGACTGTAAAATATATCCGCTAAATAAAAGGGTCCGTAAAATGGAGATGTCCAATGGGAGAGGTTTTACTGTACTTATTAACAGAACAAAAAAGGAATGAGATGTCTAATTATCACTGCTGTCCTCATTTAGTAGAATAACCATAACATGTTACTATGCTAAACTAGTTATTGATTCAGTCCATGTAACTATTCTTCTATCCATTGCAAGGTTGTCAATACAAAGACAAACATTTTGAAAATAAAACAAACAGAAGATGGTAGTTAAACAAAAACCAGATAATTACGAAATACCTTACTCACAAACTTATTTTTAAAAAAACTATTGTTTGTCCTACCATAGGTAATGCCAGATGACATTATTGATGGAAAATTTATCACTTTAAAATATAAAAACATTATTTATTTTTCCTCCTTGACCAACTAGCAAAAAATAACCTGATTACTTGCCGGATAAGTAATATTATGAGGGCCTACAATAAAATATACCAAATTAATAAAATTATTATCATACCTGCAACAATGATTTAGTATTACAGTAACCTTTTGATCTATCATCATCTGCTCAGAAAGAAATTTAAGTGTGTTTATGTAATCGGTTCCACTTAAACAATGAGGATAGATAGAAATAAAATCAGATAAAATAGCTAACCTGCAAAACAAAATTACACATACTTAAAAATAAGTTTTAAACTAGTTTATAGGGTCAAAATTAACCTTAAAAGGAGTAACTACTTCAGTTTTAAAGTAAAAAATATTTACAGCTTTGAAGTTAATTAGGGTTATATTTATTTGCAAGTATAAACTGTAGCAAAAGACAACTTTTAAGCTAAATAAACACTAGTCGATACATTTATACCTCAATCCCCTGAAAACATAGAAGGAAATGAACACAATAGTTCAGGATAAATCTTTATAATACATCCTGCAGCTATTATAAAAATATTTAATTTTCTCCACTGACCTATTACAGCTGCTATACCACTTTCATACCTTTTATATACAATCCTTTTTGCTACTGACATGTTTTGGTGGATCCACCATCATCAGAGTACATAAAATTGAAACTTTACATATACATATTTATGTGAGGATTTACAGCCCCAGCCGTACCTCGCTTCCTAAGCACAACTTTTCTGTCTCGCCAGTCCCCATCGGAGAGCAGCCGCAAAGATATTGCCTCCTTCACATCATCCCACCATATCCCTTTTGGCCTACCCCTCCTTCTTCTACCGGTTGGCATCCACTCTCATACCCTCTTTGGCCACCTACCATCCTCCATTCGCAGCAAATGGCCAAACCATTTTAATTGCTTCTGAGATATGGTACCCATGATATTTCCTTGAACCCCAATTCTTTTCCTAATTTCAGAACTCGGAATTCTATCGATCCGCGACACACCACAGCTCCGCCAGAAATCCATCTCCACCACTTTTAGGCGATTCTTCTGTCTCTTTGTCAATACCCACACTTCCGCAGCATAGGTACACACAATTTCCAGGATAGTATGATAAATATTAATCTTTGTCACCTTTCATCTTTAATTCCAAAAGACAGAATTTAACTGCCCTATAACCCTCACCCTTGCAAAATCTGTCTGTTTACTTCCGCTGCACTTGTCTATCAAAGATGACTCCCAGGTATTCAAAACTTTCACAGCTTTTCACTACACCCATATGGTACGGGTGTAGTGAACCTTTTTGCTACTGACACATTTCAAAGTACATAAAATAGAAACTTTTTTTTTTTACTTTTGAGACCTCATAGGATCACTGTAGTCAAAGTTTAGGTCTGTTCCAGTGTTGGGTTTCTTTGAAAAGCCCGCTCTCCTAAGCGTGGCTCCTTTCATTTAGCCCACATTTTCTTAAAACGTTCCGATCTCTGTTTCCGATACAAATACAACTTCACTAACAATGCAGCTTCAACAGTCATCAAAGAAAATTGTTTTCAATACATTAACTCACTTTTCCAACTAAGTACTTGAAAACAAGTAACTGGAACAAACTGTTGTAACTTTCTAATTATTCAATTACAAAATTATTTTTAAAGAATTAATATAATTAAGAAAATTTTTATTTAAACAAAAGTTTATTTCGACTAGTTGTAATAATCTCTTAATTTACGTCAGACCTTGAAAATGTTTAATATAAATAATCAGTAAATCCAAAAAAATTACTGGCTAAAAATATCAAATAATTAATAACATTAATCAGATATCATATGTACTGTCTTAATCAATAATAATTTAATTATAATTATAAACGCATATATTTACCATGGCCACATGACAGTTTGGTCCTGCTCAGCAGACAGATCAAGTAACTGATCTAACAGCGACTGAAAAGTTGTTTCAACACGTCTTCGTTTAGAATGTGGTCCTGATAACAACACAGATTCATTTAACATTGTTGGAACAGTAACATCTAGTGTACCTGGTACTTCAGTGCAGCTGACGTAAACCTAATAAAAAAAGTTTGACATTGTAAGTAATTAAATTTAGAAAATATTATGCATAAATAACAGCAGCAGCAAATAAAAACTCATAACATGTTTTCTTTATTGTTACTGTAACTGCTGTATTTTTAAAAATTAAATCAGAAAAGAGAATTGTGTTTGTATGTTAATAGATGGACTGAATTTTTTAACACCTTAGTTCTATCAACTTGAGTTCTATAAGAGATTTCATCGTCATTAAGGTTTTAAAAGGTTAACTGAATAACTTTTAATGGGGTTTGACTCATTAAAAGACTAATGTCATACAAGGATTCTTTATAAAAGTCGCTATTATTTCAACTTTAATATTTTTTCTGATTAGTAATTTTTTTTTCTTGAAATAAGAATATTTGTTAAATCAAAATAAGTAACTAATTATTTTAAAAAGTGAAAAGGATCTATCAATTGAATTTTCTAAAATTCTAACACATATTGAATTTTTTGATAAAGTCGGCTTTTATTTAATTTTCTAAATATCTTCACTTTAACCCATTGGACACGGGAAGCAATCTCAATTGCCCTGGTAGTTCCCAGCTTTAAAAGCCTACAGCAAATGTATTTATGAAGCGATTTGTTCAGCTCATATATCAAATTATGGGCCTTGAATGGCTCTATAATTCCATATAAAACACAATACAAATGTATTGATAGCAAGGTTGAAACGATAATTGTAAGTTGCCAAGTTACTTTTAAAGTTGTCCTATCTTCAAGACAATGTAACTTAGGAAACATTTCATCTATAAGGTTCGTAGAACAACCTACTAAATCAGATTGGTACATAGAAGCTATAAAATCAAACTTTTTCTTCCTACATGCAATCACTGGTGTGGTATGTGAAAATTTTGAGAGTAAACATTGTCTTTCTTTGTCACACCTGCCTCGACCATTTTCATGGCCTATAACAAACCCTATCCTTTTACCACTACTACATAATTTTGTATGTGTATTTGTAACTGTATATATGTTCAATGTACTATTCACATGTGTATTGTGAACAAAAAGGTGGAGAATGGCAGGAATTTGACATGCAACACTGTTCAAATATCACAGATTCTGCAATCACAGAACTGCAATTTAGAGCTAATGTTACTCAAAATTATATCATAAACCATAGTTTTATTCACGAAAATGTCTTCTACAAATTATGTACTGTACAATTTTATGACAAACTTAAATTTTAGCACGTTACAGCCAAAAATATAAAGTAACCTACAAATTTTTACGCGTGAAAGTTTTTCGCCCGCTGTAGCTAGCGAAATACACAAACCGATTTTTCTGTTTTTATAATAAAAATAACTCTACGTGTTGTATAAAATACCTGTAATTTTTTCACAATTTTGTTATCAGTAATGGCCTTAGATAAATAAATTTACTTGGGAGCGTGTTTTGACATTTGAACATTCACTACACGACAAAAAACTCACCGTATCAGAAGGGTTAATTCAGTTTTCTGATCTTTTTACTTCAATTTTTTTCTGATATTTTTAACTCAATTTGAGTTTTCTCCTTAATTTTTACTGTTCTGATTGTCCCCGTATAATACTAACCACAAATAACATATAGGTACCTACAGTTTGAAAAAAAGTTTTTGCAGAATTCACCATACAGTTAAAAATATACCTGTTTCATAACATCAACAGCTAAAACAACAAAATTTTCTTGTAACTGATGATTAGATCTTCGACTATATTGATAATTATACAGTTCTTTTTGTATTCTACAATAAATTTCCAACAGACGCCTCCTCCAAAGAGCCCAATCGCACGCCAACGAATCGATTGATCCTTCAACAGCTCCCTCTGGATGATGAGCTTTTACAAATATCACCAAAATATCGATTAGGTTGGCCTGTAAACACACAAAAACCATTACAAAGAAAATAATAAGTAAGTACCTAATAGTAAACTGCTCTACTAATAAAAAATTCTAAGAAAATATTTGAAGACACTCCAGTAAAAATTATTTTCCTGCAAAACTTAACACTAATATACATTAAAAATTACTTTGCTACAAAGAAAAGTTGAACGAAAAACATCACAACTAGTAACACAGTCAACCAAACCTGGCTACAGAAGATACCAAGGACCAGTTACCAAAAAAATAACTTTGTAAATGTTAATAATAACCCAATTTCAAAGCAGTATCAATATTAATAATAGTGGTTACCCAGGTCACTTGACAACTTCACTAAATTAAAGAGGAAGTGGTGATAAATATAATAGAGTTCTGTATGAAGCATATTTTGAGAAATCTGTGGTTCCAATGCAATGCATAGTATAGATCAAAATGAATTAAACAAAACATGCAGATTGAGTGGTTAACTGAAGTGAAAATGTTCACACTGAACCTCTTTCATGCTAATCTAGTATTAGTCTTAGGTTGGAACAGGATTCTTTTGTTCCTGGTACAACTTGCTTGAGTACTGAACAGTACTGATAAATAAAAGTAAGTTAATTTTATTATTTAATATAAGACCAAGCCAATTTCTGTGACTGCTGGGCTACGCATGCGCATAATTGACTTGGACCCTGCATACCCCTCCGACCTACAGTTAGATGTAGCCTACAGTCAGAGTGTTGTTGAAAATTGACAACACCCATTGTATTTTGTAGGCATGCTGTTCCATTGTTGATTACATACGCTGCACTATTGCAGTACATACAAGACTATACTAATTCAGACGCACGTTTTGTCCAGCACTCTCCATACGAAAATCAGGCAATATTTACATTTATAATTTAACTAATTTTTTTAATAGACAATATACAGAATATGAGCATTTAGCTCGGAAGAGTTGGAGCGGAAGAAGTAGATAAAAGAATATGAGAATTGGGCGGTCCTATACTCCCCAACTCGTCATGTGACAACTACACTCGCTTTCAAACTACTTTACCTAAATTTACAATGAAAGGGGAAATGTAGTAGCAAACCTATTCGACACATAGAACATCACAGACACACGCACTGAGAAATCAATAATCACTTTTGGAAAATTGGTTTGTTTAATTGTTATAACAACAATGGTTATCATAACCTATAAGAAACAATAACATACAGTGATGAAAAGAATTAATTACAAATTTAGATGACTTACAAGGCCACTAATAAAGCAATTTTAACAAAGCCTTCAACTTTTATATTCCATTAAGTTTCAACATATCACATTAAACAAATAATAATGATTTTCAAATAGATTTATACGAGGGCCATCCGGAAAGTAGTACCCGTTTGTGAAATAAAGACACAGAAGTAAATATTAACAAATGTAAACATTTTTATTGAAAAGAGCATACCTTAAACTACTTCTCCACATAATCTCCAAGCAAATTTAAGCATTTGTCATAACGTGTGACGAGTTTTTGTATTCCAGCATCATATTCCTCCGCCGCCAGCCGATCGAAATACGTAGTCACACCTTCTTTAAGTTCTTCATCGCTGTCAAATCTTTTTCCCGCCAAAAACTCTTTAAGTTTTGTAAAGAGATGAAAATCTGAAGGGGCCAAGTCCGGGCTATACGGTGGATGGTCGAAAATTTCCCAATTGAATTGCTGCAGAAGTTGTTGTGTTATCCCCGCTGCATGAGGCCTGGCATTGTCATGGAGGAGAATGACGCCATCAGACAATAGACCTCTCCGTCGATTTTGTATTGCCCGCCGTAATTTCTTTAATGTTTCACAATACGCATTAGCGTTAATAGTGACTCCACGGGCCATAAAATCAATAAGCAGTATACCACGTCGATCCCAGAAAATGGTTGCCATAAGTTTCCTGGTGGACAGAACAGTCTTGAATTTTTTTGGTTTCTTTGGTGAATGAGGATGGTGCCACTCCATTGACTGTCGTTTACTCTCAGGTGAAGCATAACAAACCCACGTTTCATCACCAGTAACTATGCGATTCAAGAACGCGTCTGCTTCATCAGAATAACGTTCCAAAAATGTTAATGCAGCAGCCATACGCTTGGTTTTGTGCTCATCTGTAAGCATGCGAGGGACCCACCTTGCGCAAATTTTTGAATAATGCAGATGGTCTTTGACAATTTCATGAAGAATTGTGCGAGAAACATTAGGGAAATGTTCACAGATGTCATCAATTGTAACGCGCCGATCATGCCTCACGAATTCGTCTACTGACCTCAGCAGTTGATCTGTAATGACAGATGGTCTCCCTGAACGCTCATCGTCGTGTGTGTTCCCCCTCCCCAAGTTAAAATTACGACACCAGCGCCGAACAGATGACTCATCCATCACATCGTCTCCATACACTTCCTTTAATTGGCGATGAATATCACAAGGTCGAACGTTTCTTGCATTGAGAAATTTTATTACAGCCCTCACTTCACAACTGGCGGCGTTCTCAATTTTTTTAAACATTATGAACGGTCACAGAAACAAGACAGGCAATGCTAGCATCGCGGAACTTACAACAGAGAAGGCAGACAAGCCACTGAAGCGATCTGACCTTGACCGGCGGCTGCTCGCCTCGTCAGCGCCTCATGCGGCGGAAACGGGTACTACTTTCCGGATGGCCCTCGTAGTTTATATAGTTCTTTATGCATCTTATAGTAAATGTCCAGCAGACACCTTCTCCACAGAACCCTATCACATTAGTACATACAAAAAAATCCAATATTAATTTTTGTTAATTTTCCTGCTAATTTAATAACTCACCTTTTTCCTAGACGTATCATCACAACGATTAGGATATGTGTTCAACAACAATGGTATTATTTCCTCACCAAAAATGCATATAGCTTTCCGACTTTCTGTCACAAGCTGCAATCACAAAAATATACCTGTGACAAGCTTAGTATTAATGACAAAACTTTAAGCACAGATCAGTTTACTTGAAAATTAGCAGCAAAATGAAGACTTTTTACTACAACAAACTTAATGGATAACAACATCTGTAAAAACTGTTTCAAGTGGGGAGCACATAAACTTACATTATAATAAATGTTTTACTCATTTTATTCTGTTTATGTGAAAGTTGTTGCCTACATAAGCTGTGGCTTGAGCATATGCAATGATATGAGGTGATAAACATATGAAAAAATGTCAGACCTGACCAAGAACTGAATCCAAGACCCTGGCATAGAAGCCAGTTGTAGTGACCACCACACCACAGGCCTATCTAACTGGAATTGTCTATAGTCTTTCACATTTATAAGTACATACTGTCTTTGTCCATACCATGCAGATAGAGTGTTAAATTATTTGCACTTGGTCAGCTAGTTCCAGGACTACAAAAAATAGTTCTGTTTCTTATCACATGGCCAGTCAATTATACGACTGAAGCATTTACCTCTTCTGAAGAGGTAGAGGTGTAAAATACACTAATCAAGAATTTTTTCCTCTGAGAGAATTTCATTATACAGCCAGACCCTGCGGTGAAAGATGCTTTTCAGAGGGCCTGGCATGCTGATAAGCATACTTTTCCACTCAGTGAGAAAGGCCATGATAAACCACCTCACCCCTGGTTTTACTTAGTAAAGGTTCAAACCAGCCTTTATCTGCTGATGATCGAAACAACAACAATAAAATACTGTCTGAATCCTACTATGTAATGTCAATGAAATACAAGCCTCTGTTTCTTAAAAATTATATAACTCTTAATGTAAACAATTTAGACTGAAAATAATACACCATCACATTCTTACTACTTTTTACAGTAGAGCTGTGCAATGAAGTTCCTAAACAATATTTATATTTTTTTAATTAAAAAAAGCTGGCTAAAGGATGTCACAGTAATATTATTTCAATTTAAATTAAGTTATTTTTAATTTAAATAAATATATTGTAAATAAATAAATTTATTAAAATTATTCATAAAACTACACTTGTTTTTTTATGAAAATATAAAAATTGATTTTAATATTTCTGGGTGAAATTAATTTTAATTTAAAATCACTTATAAAGTAAGTCTTTTGTCGAATATTAAGAAGTTATAAAAAATTGGTATAGTATTTATTTTTTAGAAATATGGTGAGTGTTGTATAATATTTTATTATTTTGTAAAATTTTATTGTATTATATTTTAAGATTATTGTAAATTAAACCTGTTATTAATAATAATATTTATAAATGAAATTATGTATAGAAATAAAGAATTATTATTATTATTATTATTTTATAGTTTAATTAATAAATATAAAAATAATAAAAACTCAACCAAAAAATTTTTTTTTGTAAAAAGAGACCAAAAATTTTCTATAAAGTTCTAAATTATCAGGTTTTGCCCTATCAACACTTATAGTACTACACAATTTAACTTTTTTAGGATTTCCATGAGAGAAGAAAATGTTTTTTGAGTAAAAGTTTAGATAATTTTCATTCCAAACAATCTGAGCAGATAAAACTTTTTACAGCAATTAAAAGATAACTTCATCACAACTGGTTCATTATAACTACATAATAATCCTTTGGCTACTTTCTGTACTTATAAAACAGAAATTGTATTTTATGTGAATTTATGACAACACTTTTTGTTTGTGGCTGTCTACAGTTATTATTGTTGATTTTCACATCCCAAACGTCAAGTTTTTCTATCCATCCAAACAATTTCTCACAGACCTCTACTGGCCATTGCCTCTATTACTTCTTTCATCCATTTCTTTGATGGCTGTCCTCTTTTAATTCTCTCCCATAGTGTCCACTTCTACAGTCTGTTGGGCCACCTGTCTTCATTCAACACAGGTGTCCATACCACAACAGTGTTGTTCTTAATTTCATCTGAATACACTTTCTGGGCTTCCTACCTTTTCCTAAATTGCTTCACTCCTCATGTGGTCCAACCTCAAAACCTGACAGCTTCCTTGTTCAGAAATCCATTCACACAGCTGCAATTTTCTTCTTACTTCTTTCTATCTCACTTCCTATATTTCTGCACCATTCAGCAGAATACTTTCTTGTACTACTCTTCCAACACTCTTCTCGTTCTGATGAAGCTAAAATAGGATTACTTTACAAAAATTAATATCACAAAAGCTACTCACCAATCTGCACATTGTTAGGCACAATTGTATATAAGAATCACTTAGTTCTTTTTCTTGGCTCTTGATAATATCCACCAACAGAGAAAATCTGCAAAACAAAAAATACTACTGAAAAAACAGTTTGTTTAATCTTAAAATATGAATAAAATTACTTCAAAAACAAAAGCATTATAAAATAAATACACTATTGTTCACGTAAACAAGAGTAAAGAACAAACCCAATATTCCATAAATATTTACAATTGCAACTGCAATGGAATAGTAAATATAGTACAAGAATCAGAGTTTCATCAAGTGAATTACATTTGAACCTTTGCTGAAATAATTTTTAATGAAGTTCTGTCAAAAATTTGAAAATAAAATCACTGTATACTTACATGATGTACAAAATTGCTTCACACATGACAAATTATTTTAAAAAACTTTTTATCTACGATTCTAAATTAACAGGACTTATATAATGGGATATTGTCCTATTATTAAATTAAAATTCAACAATGATATCGATAAGTAAGTTCCTTTTAACATTTTTTACTTTCTCTTGCCTATATGAATATATAGGAAGGAAAGTATTGTTTTCATATCGATTTTTCAAAATCGAGTTTTCACCGGATCTACACGTTTTCAGACCCCCTAAACCAAAAAAACATGTTTTTAGCGATTGGTCTGTGTGTGTGTGTGTATGTGTGCGTGTGTGTGTGCGCGCGCGCGCGCGTGTGTGTGTGTGTACAAAATATCTCAAGAACGGAACATCGTATGAACTTGAAACTTGAAGCTTAAGTTACATACCACTACCAGACCCGACACGAACATTTTCATTAAAATCGGTCAACCGGAAGTAGTAGTTTATTCGTGTAATTTTTCACTTTTTTGCGATTTTCTCAAAAACTGGTCCTACGATTATTTAAAAATCGCCTGGTTTACTCAATTTTTTATTCTCTACAAGATAGGGTAGGCGCCATGTTTGCTGAAATTCTTGGTGAGGCTGTTTTCACGTAAAAAAAGTGTTTTTTTAAGATTACGGCTTTAATATGTATTATAGCGCAAAAATTTATATAATAAAAAATGTAGAGAATTTAAAATTCTACAACTTTTATTTCAAACATTTTTTTGTAAAACGCTTAGTTTAGCGATAATTAGCGATTTTCTCACGAAAACGTGTGAAAAATCAATTTTTTTAAGATTTCGGCCTTAGTATGCATTTTACGGCAAAAGTGTATATAAACAAATTTATAGGAAATTAAAAGATCTACAACCTTTATTGAAAGCATTTTTCTCTACAGAGCCTAGTTTAGCGTGAAAGAGTGATTTTCCATATTTTTAAGCCAAACAGGTCG
Source organism: Catonia carolina (assembly GCA_035578175.1). Classification (NCBI taxonomy): domain Eukaryota; kingdom Metazoa; phylum Arthropoda; class Insecta; order Hemiptera; family Achilidae; genus Catonia; species Catonia carolina. The sequence goes on along the minus strand of JAQMRL010000001.1, from coordinate 139,647,689 downwards.
ATTTTCATTTTGCGTCTTTCACTCATGAATAAAATTAGGTTATGTTTATTGAGGTTAACTTACTGCTAATTATTTGCATTGGCAAGAGAAAGTTGTGTGAGTGTTTCACACCAGATTTTTTTAAATGGAAAGGAAAATTGTTTACCTCTTCTTAACGATAAGAGCAAGATGTGAATGTGGGCACCCATGACGGATAATCAATTCTAATAACGCTACAATTCTATCAACTATAACACCTTCAGGAGGGCGTTTACACAAACGAATAGCCACTTCAAACAGATCTAAAAAAAGAAAACATAGTTTGTTACTATTACTATAATTATAATCACACAAACACATCAATACAAAATTATGTATTGGTACAACTAACACAGTCCTCAAAAACTATATTATAGGTTTTTCACTTTTGAAGATATCAAAACCTTTTATTTTCTTATGATACACACACACACACACACACACACGCACGCACACGCGCACACACAAATGGTGTTTTCGCACTGACAATTAATTCAATTTTATAGAACTAAACTTATAAATTCATAACAGTTAATAAAATCCATTGCACCAATGTTTTACAAAACTGCCACAAGACTATAAAATTAGCTTTTATAAAATTTTAAAAGACGCTTCCAAAACACTTTTACCTGAGAATGTTATATTGGAATCATCCAATAGTTACTCATATAAGATGGAGGTAGCAGTATAAACATAACAAGTACATCAGTGGTAATAAATAAACAAAAATAATATATAATCCTAATTAAAAAATATTTGCTAACCATTCCAGTTATTTGGCGATATTTCTCCCCAATAAAAAGGAATAGGCAAAGCATAATCAGAGAGAAGATTAATGTAGCCTTCAGCAAAAAACTTCTTGTAGATGTTCTTTTCCAGTATTTCAAGAGAACATGATACAATATCTCTGCATGGTAACAATGGAATATTTCCTGTAAATTAAACACAACGTTTTTATTAAAAATAAACACTTAAAAACAAGTTCAACGTTTGTTTTGTTAACCCTCCGCCGCCTCGTTGGTGTAGTCACTACGACTGGCTTCTAAAACCGGGGTCTCCCGTCCGATAAGCAAACCCACGGGAAATTCACATGAGTTTACCTACAATAGTACATATTGTTTCTCGTTAACAGTCAAAATTATATTAAACAGTCTTTGATGGGTACACTCAACTTGCGGCGGCTACTTTATTATCTTATACGGCAACCGGGATTGCAGACAAAGGGTGATTGATGGTGTATATGGAATAACACGAGTCTTTGATGAGGGTGGTAATATAGACTGTGTATGGATGGATAATATACACACAAAACATTCGTTTAAAACTCGGGTACCATCGTGTGAAAGGAATCCATAAGCGTAGCTTATTATCTAGTCACCAAACAACGGCAGTTTTTCAGGGAATTTTTACAAGATACAGTGAATATTTACAAATCTATTAAGAGTAATATAGCTAGCCAAGCCACGTAAGGAAAGTTACCATCCCCAAAATTCAATAATTTTACAAAATTAAATTAAATCCTTCATAAAATAAAATGAAGTCTTTTAGAATTTAGATAAAAATTAAAACAATGGTTCTGCACGTTTCACGTTACCCGTCCGTCAGACGAGTCGTTCAAAGTAAATAAGTATCACACGAACTCCTCTACATTTTAAGTGTGTAATAATATAACCGCGACTTAACCTAGAAATAGTCCTACAATAAAATCTTTCACCAAAGTAATAGAAATGGTTATTCATTGTTTATATCGTGTGTTAAATTTAAACAAGCAGTGTTTTGTTAAGACTGTTATTTATTCAGAAAACATTAGTTCGTTAACGCGACAGTTTTCTTCGCAGATTGGTAGTACGCAAAATGAAAAGTGGGATCTGTTAAGTGCTGTAAGTTTGGAACGAAAACCGATTACTGCAAGAAAATTAAACCCAACAGAGGAAAAAATGTTCAATATGTTAAGTCAGGTAGAATTAGAAAAGAGTTCTAAATCAGAACATGAATTGCAGCTTCTGTTAGAAAAAGTAAAATTAGAACAGTTGAAAAAAGGCGATAGTAAAATAGATTTGGATAATATACCTGAAAAAACAGCTCAGGATTTTGAAGACGCATCACAGGAAGAATTAAAAAACTTTATATTTGCCAACAGGGAGACTGATGCGGACAAAACTAATGATACAAAATCACTTGACCGACAACTGGATAGAAATCTTTTGTTGTTGGTTAAAGAGAAAATTGGTGGAAATCCAGTATGGGTTTTACCCCAGGGTATCAGACAGGAAGGAGAAACACTACGTCAAACAGCAGAGAGGGTTTTAGTAGAAAAATGTGGTGATGAAGTAAAGGCACAATTTTTTGGTAACGCCCCTATTGGGTTTTATAAGTACAAATATTCAAAAAAAGTTAGACAGGTAAATAATAATTCAGCTGTTGGTGCAAAAGTTTTCTTTTTCAAAGCTCATCTTACAGAAGGCAATGTTAAAATAGACAAAAATACAATAACAGACTATCAATGGGCATTACGGACAGAATTAAACATTTTGCCTAAGGATTATAAAAAAAGTGTAACAATGTTTTTAATTGATGAAGATCATTAGGTTTACAAGTTATGTAGTGTTAAAATTTTGCTGTAAGTAAAGCCTTATAAACATATTATTAAGTTTTGTTTACAATTTTTTAAAGTTCCTCAACCTTCTCTTGTTTATTATAAATATTCTATTTATGATATTCTCTGTTCTAGTGTGCATTTAATAACAATAGTTTTTACAAGTTTTACAGTTTCCTGCATAACTTTATGTAAGACCTAAAAACTTTATTTTACCAAATAATTTTTCATTAGTTACATTCATGTATAATTATGGCTATATAAAAATTAACCTAACCTTGACTTTTGCAGTTCACTTCAGATAGGCTAAATTGATCATGTGAAACTTTTAGCATAATAAATTTAGCTTATCAGGTTGTTGTTATTATAATTACTTATTTTTATTTTATTGCATTTACAATTGTTAAAAACTGGTCACCAAATGTAGATTCTAGCATACGGTACTTGGATGCATATTATAACTTATGTTAAGTGTTACTGAAATAAATTATTATAAAACCATGAGTAAATATCATAATAGTATATTACAATTTTTACGATTTAACAGTGCCCTTAGAATGTAGCTAACTAGATCAACTAAGAACAAAAAAAACATAAATTAACAGAATCAAAAATCATGTTCATTTTTATTTGATGTTGGAATCCAGTGCACCTTAAGTCATTTTATTTGTGATTCTTATCAATGGAACAACTTTGTTGTTGGTTAAACTATTAATTTATTAGTAACAACTAACTATACCAATGTAACACAAAATGCCTACTGTCTTCCCAGGGGAGTCCAAAAATTTTTCTCACTGTTATAACAGTTTAACACACAGTCCTCACAGTTTAATACACAGTCAGTAATATTGTTACGGTCCTGAATCTTACTGGTAGAAAAAAATAGCACTCCAAGAAGCCAGCAATCTCAGTTATAAGAACTTGTGTCATTCAAAGTTGAATTGTAATTGTTTTCCTGCTTTAATATTAATAAATATCAAAGAAGAAAACAGATGATTTCATATAAAAACATACGCAAGCAAACCTTCTAAGGATGGTCTCTTTATACAGGTTAAAGAGGTAACATGGGAGCTTCTTGGCTGCCACAATTGTTGCAATCGATTTGAACACAAAAATCTGAGTAAAGCTTTGAGACTGTAGGTATTAATTTTATATTAGTTACTGGTACTAATGGGAAATTTTTTCAACGATACAAATACGATGAAACATTTTTTTATTCCTTTCTGGGCTTTTATTAGATACCCGCATTTTGGAAATTGTTTATCAGTAGATCATTTTATTTTCCTTGCTCTTAAAAGAACAAGAACAATACCTGAAATTTTTATGTAGCCAATTATGTAACTTTTTAACAGAAGAGATGTATTCCCAGTGACTACATAACAACTACTGCAAGCATAATTAGTTTTTAAAATATGAAGGCTGTTATTTAGGAAAGCAGTTCTTCATGAATCTAAGATTTCTTCCACAAATTTCGTTGCATTGACCAAAAAATAAGCCTGAGAATTGGCACTGTCACAACTAAATGCTATCATGTCTATTATATGTGCAGTTAACAAAGTTATTGGTAGGTACAAACCACTTAACCTGAATGTAGACAATTATTTAAAAAGCTTTAACTGCTTACAGTTCCATCACTGTACATTTCCAAAATGATACTGTATATGCAGCAAACAAAATTTGGTGTGAAACACACACAACTTTTCTTGCCAATGTAAATAATGAAATATACAACCTACGTCATAACCTATAACCATGATTGAGCCTAAACATGAATGTGGCCTTAATATGCATTTTTCCACAAAAGTGTATATAATAAAAGTTGTAGGCAATTTAAAAATCTACAACTTTTATTCCAAACTTTTCTTTGTACAACGCTTATTTTAGCGGTTTAGTGATTTTCTGGGTTTTTTTTTCATGAAAATCTGTAAAAAAATGGATTTTTTAAGATTTCAGCCTTAATATGCATTTAACAACAAAAGTGTACAGGCTATAATCAAATTTATGGAAAATTACAAGACCTACAACTTTTATTTAAGCATTTTTCTCTAAAGAGCCTACTTTAGTGTCAAAGAGTGATTTTCCGTATTATTAAGCCAAACTAAGGTTGGTTTACATTTTGCATCATTCACTCATGATTAAAATTACATTATGTTTTTTGAGGTTAGTTTTTTGTAAATTTCTTAAGTTTGATTACTATTGTTAGGTTATATTGTTCATTATTTGCATTGTCAACAGAAAGTTATGTGAGTGTTTCACACTAGATTCTTTTATAAATAAATTTCTAAGTAAATTTTAGTATTATTGGGTAAACATTATTAGATGACAGTTTTTAAATGATGTTTTTAAATAAGTAGTAGCAATAAATTTAACTAAATATTCTACGCACATGTATGTACAAATTCAATTTACATATTTAAGTAAACAGTAGTAATAAATGTAACTACAGAATGTGTCTGAATGTATGTACAGATTCAATTTACATTATAAAAACAACAAAAAAATTTCACTCCAGTGTGTCTATGTACAGATTATCATGGGTTCAATCTACATAGAATTCTAAAATTAGCAGTTTTTTCATACCTGAATTAGCTTTACTTGCTACAATTGAAACTAATGACATGTAAAATAAATTATCTCTGCCAATTGTGGACGACTTTTTCTCTTTTCTCAAATCTGCAGCTACTCGTTCAGCCTCCTGGAAGTCATAAAAATTTTGTGAAAAATCCTGTTCAGTATTCAATTTCACACACATGAAAATCAAAATGAAAAAAATATACCAGTTTTCATTAAACCTGAATGCCTCTTCACGCTATTTCAACTTTCTTCTTATTTATTTTATATAAGAACATTTTTTGATGGATCAACAATCATCATTCAAAAGTATATAAATTATTTAAAAAAATTTAGGAGATGTTCTCCTACAGAAGTATAATTATATAAAATTTGTACAGGGTAATGAAAATTAGTAATACGATTATTTTTTTTTAATTCAGGTTGATTACAAGCTGCAAGAAGCACTTTAAGGATTTATTCATAAATACAAGAAGTCATACACTAATTTTATTACAACAATATTTAACCAAGCACCCAAATGAAGTTGAGAATTTGAACACTACTGTTAACAATGATACTACCTAATATTATTTTTACCTCTTCAGTACTTAAGTACTTAAGCACCATAATTTACGTTAAGTCAATCATTTTGAATAAAACATTTTGAAAAAACAGAGTCCCTAAAAAAGTAGTAAATGAATAATAAATCATTAGAGATTTTCGAAAAACTTTTCTTTAGAAATATGAAGTATTTTAACCGAGACGATCTGATACCTCAGTTTCAAGTCATCTTATTAATAATTCCTACAAACGAAGAAAAGATCTTTAAAGCAAGTTCAAAAGTTTTTATGTGCATTCATCTTAGAGCACAAATTATTAATTATAGGATTTAATGGCTATTTTTGTAGACACCTTTCAAAGAAGGACTGAAGGAACTAAATATCCAAGTTGAACCCAAGTGAAATGTAGTTATGCTCGAAGATAAATAATTAAGCACAAAATTTTTAAACTTTCTACAAGGAATCTTTTTGTACAATATGAAGATTAGATGAAACTGAGGAATTGTCTTTTCTTTAATACATAGCTTTTTGAGGCTCAAACATTTTAGTTGTCCAGGCAATAACCATTTTGTGATACAAAAAATTCACTAACAAGCATTTAAGTTCTAAATAAAAACTGTCTATCATAAAAAGCTACATTACCTCAATAACTACATAAGTTATAAACTTACCACTTTTAAACATTTGTGACAGGCCAAAAAGATGTCAGACCAAGATACTAATGCATTAACGCCTGGAGCGGAGTTTCTATTTAATAATCCCAAGACCTCCTCATCATCCAATCTTTCACGAAGTATCTCAGTTTTTTTCTAGAAGGCATGACAATGTGTATGTTATTAAAAATATTTTATAGTAATCTAAATCATTTTTTTTTTTTTTTTGGTTTAACCTCCGACTGTTCTGCAATTACTGCTAATGCAGACAGTGAAGGATGAAATGATTTTTTTGTAACTTATGAAAATATGCCAAGCCTGAATGGTATTCGAACCCAAGACTGCAGATGAGAGGCAAGCACATTACCAACTATGCCAATGCAGCCGGCTAAATCATTAATCTAAATAATTAAGAAAAATTAACGGCACTGAAACCTTTTTTGTACAAACCAGAGTAAACATGGTGTTTACTACAAAAACACAATGTTGCAATGTTCATGAAATGACGTTGTACATAACTGGCAGATGTATCTACCAGGTCATTGTTTATTAGTATATTTGATCCTTACTAGAATTCTGAAGTTAGGACAAGAAAAGGCGTTCGCCTCTCCGGAGTGCAGTATTGCATGAGGTATTATAAAGTGAGTGTCGGCCATTTCAAATAGAATTAGTAGGTGGTACTTATCGGTTCTGCTCATAACAGACAAGTGGAGTGTCAAATTATTTACACTCAATCTGTTCATTGCAGGGCTAAAATAAATAGTTCTGTTTCTTATCACATGGTCAGTCAATTAAATGACTGAATCATTTAAGAACAGAAGAGGTAGAGGTGTAATAGACACTAATCAGAGTTATCTTCTCTGAAAGTAATGAATTTCATTGTACAGCCAGACCCTGTGGTGAATGAAGTGAAGTTGTCATTTACAGAGTGGAAAATATGTGCTTTTCAGAGGGCCCGGCATGCTGATAAGCGTACTTTTCCAGTCAGTGAGGAAGGCATGATAAACCACCTCACTCCTCATTTTACTTAGTAAAACCTCTAGAGGTTCAAACCAGCCTTTCGGCTGTTGACCTAAACAACAACACACTTATCGGTTATCACATTTGATTCTAAAGACAAGTTAAATTCTATATTGTTGTGATTAACCCTAGAATCATAACGCGTAGTCTACCAGACTACACTACTTTTAAATTATAGTTTTTAACCTTTTTGTAGTGTGGTGTTTGAGACCGTTCTCCCTCTACCTTCCTATCTACCCTAATTCTTAGTGCTGACTTTGACTGCGAAGTGGTAACTTGTGTCATTGGTTGTGGTGGTGTTCGTCGTCTGACAGACTACGCGTTATGATTAATGTACTTTTTTCATTTATGTAAATAGTTCAACTTTTTTGTTTTTTATCTTGTAAATACAAATTTCTCAGCTGTAAATATCTGTACATACCTAGTCACAAATATAGTACATAAATTATTGGAGAAATAGTTTTTAAAACTATTTCTCTCAACTTTTAATTAATTTTCTAAATTTCAACTCCAAAAAAAATTTCTCTCAACTTTTAATTTTTCAATAGTTTTTAAAACTATTTCTCGGCGCAGTAGATACATTTGATGAAATATCTGCTGCGATGTCATGCTCTAGGAAAACCAGGAGATGGCCCCTTTGCATTTTTTATGGTATAATTAATAGTACACTTATAAACTCATACATTATATATGTACATCAGTCACTGAAAAATAAAAAGAAGCCAATGTCAAGAAGAGCTTTTGCGAAAAATATCAGCGAGCAACTCACAGAAGCACACCTTTTGCAGAGATAAAAATTGACAAATTTATCTAGGGGCCTAAAGCGATCCATTGACGAAGTTCTTGGTAAAAGTAATGAAGTTGAAGACAACATCCCTCAACCATCGGGGAATCATGAAAGATTTGTGCTTTTGGCCCTAACAAAAAACGAAGGATGACTCGTTTTGAATGTACGAAATGTAAAAAGCATATTTGTATGGAGCACCGTTAAATGGCATGTGTTCATTGCAGCCAAAATCAGTGAGAGGCTTCAAACTGACTTAATATCTTTTAAAATATGTAAATTTATTATTGTATATGAATTAATAAAGAAATATTGAAAAATTATAATTATTGTGAGTATATTATTGCGAGTAGTCTGAGAGACTACGCGTTATGATTACTGTACCTATTGATAGCGTTATGATTCTAGGGTTAAGAACACTTGGTTGCCTAAAAACATGAAAGGTAAGTTAAATCAGTTGTAGCCTACTAGTAAGCATAAAAATTCATTAGTACAGAACCATTTAACAGCGACTGTAAGCTGCTGCCATGTAACTGATAAGTACCACCTATTACAGCAATTTGGAATACCTGATCTTTAAGTAACTTTTGGTTAGACGTTTAACAAAGAAAACACTATGCTGCATTGCACTCATACATTCCACCAATTTCTTGATGCAATCTTCCCAAACAGAGCAAATTAGAAATGAGCTTTTCAGTGGCACCTAGATCTCCTGACCATATATTAAAGATTATTCTTTATAGGTAAGAGTGAAAGATATGGTGTATAATAAACCATTTACTTTACATTAAAACCCTTATTAGAAGACGCTTTTCATGAAATTAAGGATGATCGAGGACTGGTTCAAAAATAGATCAAAAGCATTTGAAAATGATTTGTTCAAGAGTATATGAAGGTAAAAATTGTATAGAATAAAGTGAGTAAATGTCATAACAAAATAGCAATAGAGAAAAGATCTGGAAAGTTCAAAAAACTTTTTTTCATAACGAAACACATTTTCAACTAAAGGATAATTTTGATAAACAACAAATTAAGATACTCAACTCTTCTGAAAACTGTTCTCTGCAGGACCTAATTCATAGGGCGTGAAATAGAAAAAAAATTTAAATAGAAAGAAGAATACTGCAAACAATCTATGGTCTAAAAATGATCAAAAACAAGAATTATTACTTAAACAAAAATGTAAATTTACAGTAATATTGAAAAGAGAGTCACAAAAGGCATTCAATGCACCAGAGACAGCCAAAGTCAATAAAGAAAGATTGAATAAAAAGATTTTTAATATGAAATATAACAACAAGAGCTTGCATTACATGGGATTCTCAAGAAACAAGCCCAAAATAATACCCTTGAGATAGAAGACTAATTACTTTGATAGAGAAACTATAAAAAGAGAATTTATTAGTTACATGATTTACCAGCAAGTCAAACAATTAAAAAAAGTTAGCTCAAAGAAAACTAAGTAGAAAATTTCTGATGCAGCAAAAAAAAGATGGAAGGAAGAAAATTATCAAAGTATTGGTTTCAAGAAAAGTGAGAAGAAAAAGAGCGTGTTTTCTAGTTCTGTGATCATAATTTTGTTTGTTCACAAAAGAAGAAGGTGAGTAAACTGCTATTTTTAGTATTCATATTCTAGCTGCACACTAGAATAGAATAAATATGATTACTCTTAACAAAGTGCTGACTTAACTCTGAAATTATAGTTTTTGTTACATCCATAAATTCTTATAAAAAACATTATAATTTATTTATATAATAGACTATAATAATTAAACAGCCTCAATTCCACAAATGAATTTTCTGCTGTTACTTACTTTCCGCTCTGTGACTTTTAAATCATAAACACTCTTACAAAAGTCATGTAGTTCTCTTTCTATAAAATTCATGGCTACAAATTATCTGAAACAAAAAAAAATAACAAAAATTACTTTCAAACAAATAAAAATACATGAAGGACAATCACTTAGCACTGGTGAGACTGTCATTGACCTTTTGAAGGTCCACAAATGGGACTGACATTATTTCATCAAGTTCACTACATCACTTTGTGTACACCATTAGTTAGTGGAATTTATTTTTATACCATGCTAATAAGGATATGTATAGGCATTAGACTATTCATAGCTATGTTATTGAGTTCAATGACAGACAGTTTAAAAAAAGTCGCAATTTGTAACAACCTAAGTAGTCCTTTAACTTAAATCTATTGTCTATCTTATCACAAACCCAAGAACAAAATTAGACCTGCGTTTTTACAATAGTTTACCTTTTTCTTTTTCACCTTTCACACATGCTCAACACTTTTTTAATAAAAGACTTTGACATTTTACAAACAAGTATGCTTACAGTATTTAAAAAATCTGGTGTGAAACACTCACACAGCTTTCTCTTGTCAATGCAAATAATGAACAATATAACCTTACATTAGTAATAAAACATTAGAACTAAACAAAAAACTAACCTCAAAACCATAACCTGATTTCAATCATGAGTGAATGATGCAAAATAAAAACCAAACCTTAGTTTGGCTTAATAATACAAAAAATTCACTCTTCGACACTAAACCAGGCTCTGTAGAGAAAAATGCTTAAATAAAAGTTGTAGATCGTTGAATTTCCTATAAATTTGATTATAATATACATGTTTATCGTAAAATGCATACTAAGGCCGAAATCTGTCAAAAAATTAATCTTTTAACAGATTTTCATGAAAAAAAAAACATAAAATCACTAATTACTGCTAAACTAAGCATTATACAAAAAAATTTGAAATCAAGTTGTAGATTTTTAAATTGTTTATAACTTTTGTTACATACACTTTTGCCCTAAAATGCATTTTAAAGCCACAATCTTAAAAAAACAATTTTTTTCTACGAGAGAACAGCCTTACCAAGAATATCAGCAGACATGGCGCCTATCCCATTTTGTAGAGTATGAAAAATGCAGTAAATAAGGCAATTCTTAAAAAAATTGTAGGAGCCGTTTTTGAATAAATTGCAAATAAACGAAAAATAACAGAAATAAACAACTACTTCCGGTTGACCGGTTTTGATAAAAATGTTTGTCATGTCCTCTAGTAAGTCCTAACTTTAGTTTTGAGTTTTGACTTTGTACGATGTTCCGTTCTTGAGATATTTTGTTCACACACACACACACACACAGACCAATCACTAAAAACATGTTTTTTGGGTTCAGGGGGTCTGAAAACATGTATATCCAGTGAAAGCTCAATTAAGAAAAATCAACATGAAAACAATACTTTCCTTCCTATGTTTCATGTAGGCAAGAAATAGTAAAAAAGTTTGGTTTAGTAAAATCAAAATATAATGACTTCAAGCTCTATACACAAATGTTGTATCATAACTGTACCCTTTAATAACACAAGAAATGATGCATAATTATTCGTAAATGACTTTAAAGTCCTACAGTCGAAGACAAATTCAATTAACATAAAATTAGAGCTGGTTTTCATGCACAATAAAATATAGAGGGAAAACTTTTAGTTATAAAAAATTATTATTAATATCAAGTTGAAGCCAAATATCATGAATTCAGGGAATAAATGAACATTAAAAAACTGAATACAAATAGTTTTTACATTTACAAGCATAATGAAACTAAGGAACCTTTAATGTCACTAGATCCTAATCCTGACCCCATAGTAAATTACCCAGGAAAGGTTTAGAACATAAATAAATTGGAAACCAAAGGAGGTGAAGAGTTAAGTTATCAAAGACATAAAAGAAACTGTGCATACCGGCCAAGGAAATTAACTGGGGCATCCATTTAAAATATATTTATAAGAAAAGTACAGTTTTTACAAACCTAGCTTCAACCAGGAAGCAGAGCTCCCACAAAACTATAAGTAGTAATACAGTCTTATAACGTTCCAGTGAATGAAGAAATTTAATTAAACCTATTAGATAGAACCTCTTGTACAAACTTGTGGCCCGAATAGAACAATAGTTCTTACAGATGTATTAAAAAACCGTTTTAAGATGCAGAATATCCCTACCTTCCACTTTGTCTAACCTACAATAAAACTTTTAATTCTATACGCATAAATTACTTTCTTTTATCACACCCAATTATTCATGTTTCTCCCACAAATACTACAGGTCTGTTCAAAAATTTCCGGTAATTTTTTTTATCATTTATTGAACATAAATTTGCAATCTCTTCAGAACTTTTCAGGGTACTCTCCTATCTGCGCCAGTGTCCCTCAAGGTTCTGTCTTTGGCCCTACCCTGTACCTCAATATTCCAACAATTTTCCTCTCCTTCCTTTCTTTCTATCCGTGTAGACATTTATGCAGATGACATCATCCTACACTGACACAGCTGAGCTTTACATTTGAATAGATTCTGCCTCCAAAATCAATTGACCCTGATCATGGCATGTTGTACCTTGTGGAAACTTGCCCTCAATCCCCAAAAATGCGAGGCAATCAACTTTACAAGGAAATTTAAACAACCAGCACCACTCACTATCGATGACCACCAGCTTAGTTGGGCATCACGGGTAAAGTACCTTGGAGTCACATTGGATAGGAGGCCTACTTTGTCCATCACGCCAATGACAAAATTTGTAAAGGCAGGATCATTCTGTACAAACTAACCCCCATTCTCCAAGCCAAATCTATCACCACTTCTGTAAAACTCCTAATACATTCAGCCATCATTCGTTCCTTCCTTCCATATGGGTTGTCGGTCTGGCGGCCACTCCTTGCCGATACGCACAAGTCCTTTTACGCAACCTTTCAAAATTGAATCCTACGCCTCATTGCAAATTTCCACAATAGAATTCTTAACTCTATCATTCATGATCACCTTCTATTTCCCTCTATTCAAAACTACAACCAAAACATTAAAACTGCACCCCTATCGCATACCGTTGTTGCAAGAATTGAAGCCTCCTGATATACCATGGCATCTCCATTTTTGTAAGTGGTTTACTCATTTTGTCCAGGACAGTACGTATTCTGGATTGCACTTTCTTTTCAGATAAGGGTCTCAGCCCCGATTTGTCTCCCGTGGACTTCTTTCTAAGGGCCTATCTAAAAATTCAAGTTTACAAAACAAGCCCACAGAGATGAGTAGAAACCGCGGATAACGGCAGAAATCAATGCTATTACACCAGCAATGCAACAAAATGTGTTCCAAAACTTCGTGAAACGATTAGAATGTTGTAATGAGGAAAAGGGAGGGCATATTCAGCGAGAAATAAAATTTAACAATGTATGTATTTACGAATAAAAAATTTTTGTAACAACATTTTTATAGCTTATTCTTTTGGATTGGGTTTTTGCTACCACACTCATCTTCCTTTCTGACACTCGTCTTCCTTTGGAAACTTCTACAACAAATCCCAGTTTCAAGTGGGTTTGATGTTCACTAAATAATATGTTGTTTTGATGCCTACTCCATACACTCTTTTCAAGCTGAATAGTTGCATTTTCCTGGCTGACTGAATGGTATATTAATAAATAATAAGGTTATCAAGAACTGTGTATGATATTTTTGATTTAATTTACTTATAAGCAATACATTGTTAATTTCTTATGTATGAGGGTGTATTAAAAAGTAATGCCTCCATCGCTATAACTATTATAATGATTATCCAGACGTTTCAAAAGCGGATAGTCATGTACAGGAACTCTTTGTAAACAAGTCACCCCAGCTGCAATTCACAGCCACAACCAAAAAATTCAAAACGATGTCATCTGCCAGGAAAGTCTTGATTACCGTTTTCTGGGATTATGATGGTATCGTTCACGTATGGAGTTTTTGGAATGTGGCTGTACTGGAGAAGCTTGGGTTTCAAAATGTTTTACCTCATCCACCTTATAGCCCAGATCTTGCGCCCTGTGAATTTTCCTTGTTCCGAAGCTCAAGGA